>CM060942.1:564727135-565977135 GCA_030765085.1 Allium cepa | reverse complement strand
AAGAGAGCATGAAGTTCATCTTAAAGTGGTGCTTGAGACGCTGAGGCAACATCAGCTAAAGGCAATGTTTTCGAAGTATCATTTCTGAAAGAAGGAAGTGAAGTTTCTTGGTCATGTAGTCTCAGAAAAAGGGTTGTCTGTAGATCCGACTAAGATCGAGGCAGTGAATAATTAGAAGAGACCCAAGAGAGTGACTGAGATAAAGAGATTTCTTGGATTAACTGGGTATTATCAAAGATTCGTTAAGGATTTCTCGCAAATAGCGGCACCGATGACCAAGTTAATGCGAAAGGATGTGAAGTTTGTTTGGGCCGACAAGTGTAAGGTGGCATTCTAGAAGCTGAAACACATATTGACTAATGCACCTGTGTTAGTTGTTCCAAAGGGGAATCAGGATTTAATGGTGTACATGGATGCTTGTGGAACATGATTAGGAGCTGTGTTAATGCAAAGAGGTAAAGTGATTTCCTATGCTTGTCGACAGCTTAGACCACATGAGGTTAGGTATCTGACTCATGATTTGGAATTAGTTGTTGTATTATTGAAGGTAGAAGACATTACCTTATGGGAGAGTGATTTGAATTATATATGAATCATAAGTCATTGAATTACTTATCTCTCAGAAGGAGTTGAACATGAGACAACAGAGGTGGTTAGAGTTTTTAGTCGCTTCTAATTTTAGTATAAAGTACACATCAATGAAAGGAAACTAGGTTGAGGATGCACTTAGCAGGAAACATCAAAATGCTGTGTTGGTAATGATAGCTGGGTGGAAAGAATTAGAAGCATTGACTATATGCAAGATACAGTGGGGATTTGAAGCTAAATCTAGTAAGGTACTGTTATGCTATCATGTTTAGAAGTTAGGCTGATGATGATCAAAATGGTTTCTTCTGAGCAGAAGGAGGATCCATTATTAGTTTAACGGATTAGAAAGTTAAGAGACAGAACTAAGAGCGATGACTTGAAAGATTTCAGTCCTGACTAGAATGGGTGGTTGAGAAAGAAAGGACAACTTTGTGTTCCAAACGTAGAAAACATTAGGAAGGAAGTGCTATAAGAATGTCATGGTTCGAGGTTCACTATTTATCTGGAGAAATTAAGGTGTATCCGGACATGAAGAGAAGTTTCTTCTTGAAAGGTATGAAGAGTGATGAGGCTTATAGGTGAAACGGTGTTTGAACTGTCATTAGGTAAAAGCCAAGCATCAGAAACCAAGTGGGTTACTTCAGCCTTTCGATATTCCATTATGGAATTGGGATTATATCTCGATGGTTTTATTGACAGGTTGCCTAGATCAAATCAAGGAAATGAAAATATATAGGTTGGAGTGGACAGGTTGACCAAGAGCGCCCATTTCATACTAGTTAAGTCAACCAGAATGGCACTTGTTTTAGCTAAGTTATTTATGGAGAATATAGTTAGACTACATGGAATTCCAAGTAGTATAGTAAGCGACAGAGATTCCTTATTCACTAGCGATTTCTGGAAGAGTCTACAGGAGATTTTAGGTACCAAGGTCAAGATGAGTACCGCTTACCATCCGCAGACAGATGGGCAAATGAAAAGGGTTAACAAAGTCTTAGAAGATTTATTATGAGCTTGTGTACTAGACTTTGAGGGATCATGGGAAGACCATCTGCACTTAGTATAATTTCTATATAACAATAGTTATCAGGCTAGTATAGGGATAGCACCGTTTAAAGCTTTATATGGAAGGCCATGCAAATCCCCTGTTTGTTGGTTAGAAATCGGGATAAGTTAGTTCTTGGTGTGGATTTTTTAGGGAAGCTACAGAAAAGATTGAGTTAATTCAGGCTAGAATGAAGGAAGCTCGGTCTAAGCAGAAGAGCAATGCAGATAGAAGACATAAAAATTTAGAGTTCTCAGTTGAAGATCATGTTTCCATCAAGGCATCACCGATGAAAGACGTGATTCGATTTGGAAAATTGTGAAAGTTGGCACCGAGATTTGTAGGGCCATTTTGTATTGTATAAAGGATGTTACCAAACAGTTTGGCAAAAGCCTACGATATTTTTCATATTTCTCACCTAAGGAAGTGTATTCGAGATTCAGAGACTACTATAGCACCAACTATATTAGAGGACTTAGTATTGGAACCGAATTTGACTATAGTTTGAAAGCTAGTTCACATAGTCACGAGAGATGAGAAGAGGTCAAGGAACAAAACATTCAAATTAGTTAAAGTCCAATGGATCGACGACGATAGATGTAACGACCCGAAATTTTTAACAATTTAAATTGGAATAATTAATTGATTTTAAATATTTAAAAGTTAATTTTACCTTGAATTCAAGATATCAATATTTATTTGATAATTAAATCATTGAATTATATAGTTTAAATATTTAATTTAATAACTGAAATTGGGTAAATTGTTGAATCTGACATTTTTAAGCCTGTTTAAAATAGTTGGAAGGCTTATAAAATTTATAATGATGATATTGTACATAATAGAAGGGTTTGAATTTAATTTAAGGATGATATGTTCAAGTTTAAAAATATATAGTGTAAATTGTATTTAAAAATAGCCCTCCGAGGCACAGTCTCGGAATTCAGCGAAACTAGTTCCATTGGATCCGTAATAGTTAGTTATTATCGGATTTCAATTTTCGAAGCAATCAGAGTTGTCGTTTGACCCTGGCAGCTCAAAACGCTTAGATTTATTTTAATCGATTTGATTTAAAATCGATCGTTTAATTTCGTAACTCGCACGTACATTCAAAATAGCCTCCGAAACACGTTCCATTGTGATCGGAACGCGGGTAAAACCTTATAAACGTCGGTCGGTATGTCTGATTCAGAGCTCGGTATTTCACGTTATGGATCACGAGATATTTTCGTATTTAATTATATAAAATCAGGCTTACTCGGGGAGCTATTCCTAACCCTATTTTAAGTTTCCTTTCCCCTCTCTATTCTTAACAGATCGTCCTTAATAAAAAGAAAAAAAAAGAAAGAAGAAAAAGGGGCCGAAGCCTTCGAAAAAACAAAATAAAATAAATTAAGGTTTGAATCGCGAATGGCTCGCGATGATGGTGATGCTCGAATTTTCATGTCGCGTGCGAAGTAGGGATTAACGGCCAAAGTCTTCCTCAAATTGATGGCGGCAGCCTCAAGTTCAAATTCTTGATGAATCGAAAATGGGGGGAAGTCGAAGTCATAGGGGAAGGCTCGGCTCGAATTGATTTTCATGTGGCTAGGGTTGGCCGTTGGTCACGTGAGGAGCAAGGTGGCGGGGCGCGATCGATGTTGTAGCAAAGTTTGTCTTCTCAGCTACGATTCTCGAGGGGTTTGAGCGGGGACGAAAGCGAAGTCGCGTGGTGGCTAAGGAGGTGTTGCAGTATCGGCTAGGGTTAGTGTAGGCGATCGATTGAAAAGAAGGGTCGAGGTGCGATTTCAACTGTTCGACAGCGAGCAAATCGAATAGAGGGAATGCTGCGTGAGTGCGAGTGATCATTTTGGGGCAGCAAGGTAGTTTTTTTATGAATTTTATGTTATATATATAAAAAAAGAAAAAGGAAAAAAATATATGTGTGGATTTAAATGCTGTAGAGTTTATATAAAGAATTTGAAAGGAAAATATAAATAAATAAATTTATTAACTGTAGAAATTTAATTTTTGTATTTGCTGTAATATATATATATATATATATATATATATATATATATATATAAGTCTATATAAAGTTGGAATCTGAATTTATATAGATTTTCAAGCATATACGCAGTTTCAACAAAATAAAAATATTTTATTCTACTAGTTTATTTTTAAAAAGAATGGGTTTGATAATTAAATTATTTTAAATTAACTCATTTAATTATTTGGTAGCTAGAAATAAATTGATGAAGGAAAGTGTTAGTTTGATATTTAAGTTTTTGTTTAAATAAACCATTCGATTAAATATAATTAATTAGCTAATTAAAATTTTAGAGGAAAATTTATTGTTCAAATTTATTCAATTTTAATAAAATATTATAATTGTTATACAAGGTAAAAAACCCGGGAAACCATGTCGAGAATGAAGTGGATTGCAAATTTAGGGGCAAAGGTGAGTAAATCTCACTTTGTTGGATTTCTATTTAAATTTAAATGGTTAAATTTAAATATGTGGTTGAATGATTGAATTGATTTGATATGCACTGTGAATTGATGATCTGGTGATTTTGGTTTGGATGGTTATCGAGTTAATTGTTGCTTAACTCGAAATATTGGTAATTTTAAGTTGTTTTAAAATTCAACATAAATAAGGAAATGTTTCCGTTTTAAAAGTTACTAAGGGTTTGAATTAATTAATTAAGGTTAAATTAATTTACTAAGATAAGTAATTCAGAAAAATCATTTGATGGTTTGATAAATAATCACTTGATTAATTAAGATAGTTAAGTAAGGAGTAATTAATTTATGAATGAAGTAAAATGAAAGATAGTTAATTACAGGTTGAGGGTAATCGAGATTGATTAATATTGTGGTTGAATTAAAGTAATTAATTTAGATTGGAACAAATTAAAATATAATTGGAAATGATTAATTAATGTAATTAAAGATGTAATTGAAGATCGATTAATTAAGATGAAATAATCAGTAATAAGTGACTCATGGGAAGTTAATTAGTATAAGTAATTAAGGATTGATGTTATTATATAATTAATTAATTCATAAAGTAATTAAGATTACTCAATGATCTTAGTTGAGACTAATTAATATTGTGAAGTTAATTTAAGGTAATTACTTGAATGTAATTGAAAATTAATTAATCAAGATTGATTAATTAAGATGAATAATGAAGGGTTGACTAATTAATTGATTTTGGAATTAACTAATATTGAACGAAGGAATCTAAATGAATGTGGTTAGAAATTCAATTAGAAACATTGAATTAATTTGTATGTGATGGATGATTGAATGGTATTGGATGTTTTGAATATGTTGATATCTCTGATATGAAATGTTGTGTATTTCATTTAAATAATTTGGGATAGGATAACATGAGATTAGAAGAGACCGGGGTCGGGTATAGGAGAAATACCCGAAACCACTTCGAATGTTTGTAGATTGATATATAAAAATCTATATGCTAGATTGAAGTGATTTGGAGGTATTGGACTTTTTTAAAAATCTAAATCTTTGGTATTCAGGAATTTAAATGTGGACTAAGTGTTGTCTATAATAATTTGTGGCTTGAGAATTGAAATATGTTACCCGGGTTTATAAAAGTTGATTTCTTTGGTATTCCATGTTAATTGGGTTTACTCACGCTGGTTTCCAGCCTGACCCGGCTGTTGCTTTGGTGTAATGCTTGGGTCAGACCGAGTATTACAGATTTTCAGGTAGGTACGTTCTGGAGCTCAGGAGGCGAGCAGGATGGCATTATCACTTAGAATATTTCCGCTGTAATTATATTATTGTAATTATGTGATAAATTGATTGTATATGACGAGCATTTGAATATATGTGAAACTCTGATGTATTGAAATGTAATCGACAGATATAGTATTCTTTTGTAAGCTATTATTATTTATTATTATATTTTATCTGCGGCGAATGTGAGATGTTTGGTGTTTCTGTTCTTCTTCTTCTATCTCTTTCTTCTTTTTCATAACTATTTGGAATTTTCGGCTTCGGAAATTTCGGGTCGTTACAATAGAGGCTGTACTTGGGAAACTGAGAGCAGGATTAGAGATGCTTATCTTGACTTGTTGCATGGTATGTTTTACCTTTACGATTGATTTTGATGTGTGCCTTATCGTAATTTCGACGATGAAATAAATTAAGAAGGGGAGTCTATACCGACCCTAATTTTTATTGACATTATTTAAAACAATTAGTTAGTTAAAGAAAATAATGTAAATGGTTAAGGGAATTGAGATATGAATAATAAAAGAATATCCATGCAAAATTAAACAATGAACAAATGAGAATTAAAATGAAATAGGTAGGGTAATAGATAAGGGCAAGATAGGAATAAGATATATTTTTATATCCTAAACCCTTATATCTCTTTCATTTTACTCGTTCGCAAACTAAAACAAAACCAAGAAGAGGCCAGCCACCACTAAGAGAAAGTAAGAGAAGCAAAAGTCAAGAGAAAGAAAGCTTAATCAATCCAATTCAAGAGATAAATCTCAAACTCTTTAATCAAAAGCTAAAGATGAATAATAGGTTACATCTCATATTTTGTTCTGTTCGGTTATAGTTGAGATTAGAATTTATTTTACAAATGATTTTCCTTGTTTTGATTGTTTAAATAGAGATATGCTTGTTGATGATTTATGTTATTTCACATAGATTTTATGTTAATATTTAACTTGAAAAACCAATTGAATGACATCGAATGCCTTGCAATTTGATATAAGGTCAGAAATATTATTTTAGAGTTAGGTTTCAAGTTTCATAATTTTTTGAATTAATGTGGATTTATTATGAATTTTCTAGTGAAAAAATGGTTAATTGGGTTTAAAATTAATTATGTTTATTTTATATTGGCTTTGGGTTAGGAATTTATAAATGTTGGAAAAGCATATTAAAATTAATTTATACGAATTTTTGGAGAATTTTCCTAAGTGTTTCAATAAGTATATATAATTATTTGAGGTATGAGACTTGAATGTTTTATATGTTTATAAAAGGAGAAGGGGCAATTTGTAAATGTTTTAAATTATTAATCTCTGAAATTTGGTAGCATTTTTAGAAAAGATTTTGGAAAATTATTGACAACCAATTATATGTTGACAAATAAAGCAGGTTAGTTGGAAAGAAATTGCCTTTTAAAGTTAAAAATCGGTTTTACAAGGTTTCTGTGCTTCGCCACTTTTGGAAGCCACCTTTCGACCATATACTTCAGCCTCCACCATAGTCAAAACCAATACACATGGTATCAAAGACCTGGTACGTAGTGAATTGTATACATGCGAAAAGTATAGAGTCGAAACAAGGCTTTCGAAGGGGTCGAGACCTTGTTTTGCTTTCAAGAGAAAATGCTGTTTGCTTTACTTTCTAAAAGAATGCTTTAGAATGAGATATCTTTCTACTTGGTCATGTGCTTTAAAAGAAAAAAGCTTCCAAAAGTGGTCATTGCCATTGTTTTAAGAAAATGCTTTTGAAGGGGTCGAAATCCCTGCTGCCACATCATACCTTCCGAAGCAATGCCTTCGAAAGAGTTCTTTCGCTTTAAACCCAGAGCTGCTTCTCCAATGCTTTTGAAGGAGTTGGTTTTTGACACATCCACTTCTTTTACTTATGAAATTGCACTACGCCATAGATGGCCTATTGCAACGAAAATATAAGATGTTGTTAGCTACATTGTAACGATAGCTATGCTGATTTTTGTCTATTACAACATTAACTTCAGGATGTTAGCATAGATATCAACATTATGTTGCAGTAGCTATAGACTTATAAAAATATTATAAAAAAAAGAGTGCAGGCTGGAAAAAGAAAGCAGGCTGAAATAATTTTTAACGCGGGAAGCACAAACAAAGCGACAAAAGTTAACAAAATATTTAAGGGTTTCACTCTAAAGAAATATCTTGTTTGAAAATAGTTTTCCAAAATTTCGGTCAAACAAAATAAGTAAACTTTGCGGAGCTCCCTAAATTCGCGATTGCGATGTCAATTTTGGGTTCGATTGTCTACTCTAGTCAATTTATGGTGTTGAAGTCGTGGAGGAGTTTGGTTGTCGAGGCGATTGAGTTGCGAGTCACTTTTGGGGATTTTCTTTTCGTGGTTCGTCGCGATGCACTTAAGGGCGGAGGCTTGGGGATTTTATGTTTGATGTTTCAAATGTTCCGTGGGCCGACTTGCCAAATAGTAACCAATCCAAGCTCAAGTATTCCTATAGTCGCTTATTAATTTGGTTGCTATTAATTTTGATTTATTAGTATATAATCCAGTGCAGCATTAATTGTGTAAAATTTATTTACGGTACGTGGTTACTCAGAAGAAGTAACAGCCCTCTCCATTTCAGTTTCACAATCGAAGTACAAAAAAGTCACAAATAATTCCACTAAACTAACATTGAAATTTTATAGAGCATATTTACATTTCTTGTTATTCAGTATGAGATGATCTATATTTTTATGCTATTTTGCAACAGATTCAAATTATTATTTACTCCTATTACATTACAGGCATGATGCAATTTTAGCAGTGTAATTATGCAGATGGTATTTGATGTCATATGATGGCGTTATGTTCACGTATAAGCATGATATTACAGTGCTCTTTTTTCTGCCCTTTTCATCTACGAAGTATGTTTTTAGTGATTAACTGATTGAAATCGTAGACAAAATAAGCATTCGAGATCAGAAGAAAATCAATTTAATTTTATACTTAATATATTTCTTGCACAGTTGATGCCATCGATCTCTTATTCCCATCTCAATTCTTTGTCATTAAGTGATGCAGATTATATTTCAAGGTAGTAAGTTGGTGATAGCAATCATCTTAAGTGCTTCTATCACTGTTATTTCCTTAGGAGTATGTACTTGTTTCTTTTGGCAAAGACACCTAACAAAATCGCACCTTACAAACGTTCAAATTTTAGGTACATTGCTTATGTTCATTTGACCTTATCATCTTTCTATGGCATAAGTAGAATGAACCAGTTATGAAGTCTGAAACAGTTTAAAGCAAGTGTACACTAGATTATATTTTGTTTCATGCACATTGAATTTATGTCAAAATTGAGAATTTATATCTCATTTTTCTTAGATATGTCTGATAGAACAAAACCAAATCCCGTGTTGAACCGATTTAATCCACTAAGCATTAGAGGATCGATTCCTGAAATAGAATACATACATATAGAAGCTACAACTGATAATTTTAGCGAGGCCAACTCTCTTTCAAAAGGAGTCCACGGTGTTGTTTTGTACAAATCCCAGTTTGGGTCTAGTAGTTATGCTACTTTGAGAAACAGGACGTTAAGAATCTGATATGTTAGAGAGAATTTGAGGTGCATATGCTTCTCTTTTCATATGTAGTGTTCATTTAACTTCTTTATTGTATATATGATTTATTCGTATCTTTGAGTATTTTGCAGAACGAGATTATGTAGTATTTGTTAGTAATGTGAAATAGGTGAGTTTGACAATGAAGTCAGTGGGAATATTGAAGTTTAGAACAGAGGTGCAGGCGTTTGCGTGGAACAACAGCGTTGTGAAGTGGATGGTTTGATGGCAGTAGGACAAGTTGAATGGGATATGGTTCAGTTTCGAGTGGCAGTGAATGGAATGTATGTTTGGTAAGTACTGTGATGGCTATGTACAGGGTTGGTGACTGGTTTTGGTTTGTTGTAGTCGGGTTGCAGAAATATACAGTGGTGAAGTGGGAAGTTCAGTCAGGTGATTATGTTTGATTGGGGGAAGGAGTGGTCAAGTCGGAAATCGTATACAGACACACACACTGCTGGTCCAAAACTTTTTTCCCAAATTCGGCATAAGATCGTATGTATTTTGCTTATTTTTATGATTGGCTGGAGGTATGCATTTTATTTTATCTGAAATTGCTCTCCTTATTTATGATTGACTAGTTGATAACTAGTTGACTGCACTTTAGTAAATTTTCAGGTTGTAGTTCTTTTTCAGGTTGCACTTCTTGTAAATCATCAGAACCTCGTGAGGACTAGAATTATGTTGTTTTTCTTTGTGTGCAGTTATTGGTGGTATATGCTGATAGCTGCTGGAATGGTGATCAGGTGGCATTTGTGAGGAGGACTGTGCTTAGTATTGGAAAAATTGGTTTGATATCCTTTTTTCGTCTAACTTTTTTCATTTAATTTGCATCAGTCCAAAGAATCAGATAGAGAACTTTTTGTTAAACCTCGCAAGCGAAAAGAAGGAAAGGTGTACAAGACTGATACTTCAGTAATGAAGTACAGAATTGTAAGAATTTTATTTTCTCTTCAATAAGATGTCAAAAAATGCTTCATTTTGCGCATCGATATTTTTGTAGAGTTTGATCCTGTTTTGTTGAAACCTATAGCAGGATATTGTCTGAATCCATTTTAAAACTGTTAATAGATATTGCAAAACAATTCTTGTTTAAGAAACTTGTTTGAGAATTGTTAATTTTATTTAATGTCACATTTTGAAACTGCTTTATTTTGCAGGATAAGATTGAAAAAGCAATAGGTGAAGGAGGAAGTGATGGAGTTGTTCAAGAAATGATTTCTGATGGAAAGTCGCAATAAGTAGAATTTAGTATGTACTGACCGTAACTATGAACACACTGGCTATGTTTTTAAATATGTTTGTTATTTTGTACTTGACTAAGTAAAACTTGTGTTACTGGTTATTTTGAAATGAAAAGTTCTTTATTGCAGTGTAATGTTGCCATTAGATATGATATAATGTTGCAATATATTGTTGCCATAGATATGATATAATGTTGCAGTATGTGATGTTAAATGTGGTAATAAACTAGCAAAGTGTTGCCATTGGATGGTAAAAGTGTTACCGTAGATTAATGAATATGGGCCCCACAACAAGGTTCCGTAAAGGTGGGCCACATAATTAGTGGGCCCCACTACGTGGGTCCACATGTTGGGGCCTAGATTGTGGGGCCCACTTTTTAGTAAATTTGGTACATGTGGCAACAACAGAACCGATGTTGCCCTAGGGCCACAAATATCCTCAGGATTAGTAGCGACTAGCCCTTGCACTTCACTGCTCCACCTTCGAATCCAAAATCGTTTTTACGAAATGTACGAACCGGATCGAAGTGGTTTTCGAGAAATAAATCTCGATCCCGGTCTCTTCGAAACGATCAACGTATTTGTCCAATATTGATAGTCGGTTATTTAACTATCAATTAATATTCACAAACAACCATCAACCAATAAATAATTTTCCCGATTATTTATTTATCTCAAAATATCTTCACAAGATATATTTTCACTTTCAACCCCCTTTGAAAACAGTTTCCAACTATCTTCCTTTTTCAGAATAAACTTCCCAAATATTTCTATCTCCACTGAAAGCACCAAGCACAAAACTAGGTTTTAAAAATAATTTAAAACACTTTACTCTGAAATATACTTTAAAACATTTAAGTTAAGACTTACAAGAGTTTGTTAAAAATACGTACTATATGAATATTTAAAAATAAGTTACTTAATAAAGTATAAAACTAGATTTCCGCATTTTAAAAACAGAATACTAAGTCACTTATTTAAATAATTACTGCTTAAATAGATTAAAAGGAAATACCTACTTTAGAATTTAAAATTTTAGAAATATTATATTTTCCAAAACTTGCTTTTTAAAACAACTTTAAATCTATTAACTTTTGTTTAAAAATTTACTTTGATACGTACTTGGTTATCCAGGGAGAAGTTCCAATCTCAATCACTTTAATCAATTTTCCAAATTGATTCTCAATTTATTTCATTTGAAATAAATTCCTTTACTTACTCAGTTCATTTCAAAATTCATTAATTTTGGACTTTATTATTATTATTGTTATTGTTATTATTTTCTGTTTGATTTTAAATCTTCTAACTGAAATATACAACTTCAAATTTTCCCAATTTCTTCTTTATTCTTCTTACATAATTTAAATCCTAAATTTAAAATAAATGTTTTGTTCTTTTAAAAAATAACATTGAAGTTTAAGTTTCCTTAACTTTCTGTTTATTCAAATATTCCTTTCCATATACAGAATTTATTATTTAGCATTTTGAAAACTCTAATATTCTTATCCAATTCATTTTAATTTATTTACATTCTTTATAATTATTTACTTAAAAATTCACTTCTTTTATTATTTCTTTCCAAAAAATCCAATGTTATATAATTTGATAACATAGAGTACCAGAAAATCCAAGCAACTATAGCATTCAATATCCAATATAATCCATCACAGAATATCCAAATAATCGTAACAGAGCATAATAAACAATTTAAAATATGTTGAGGGACCCAGTTGGATCCCTCCAACCTGTCTTCCCTGCATCCACAGACGTTAGCACAACATAAATATCAATCCCAAAATATACCATGCTATAGCACATCAATCAATTCAACCATTCAAACAATTATTTAAATTTAATCATTTAAATTTAACTGAGTGAGATTAACTCACCTTTGATTCGTTTTTGTAACCCACTTCGATATTGCCTTGGATTTCCAGGTGTTTGACCTTAAATAACAATTTATATAATTTTATTAATATTCGAGATAAATTCGAACAATTCAACCCACCATTTAAAATTTTAGATCTAGCTATTAATTAAGTTTTAAATAGATGATTAAATTTTTAAACAAATTTCCCTTCAGACTAGTTTCTTGATGACAAAAATAATTTTAATGATTTCTAATAGAATAAATTAATAACTAAAGTCTTAATTTAAAGATAATTTAACAAAATTAAAATATATAAACGTATATATATTTCTTTGCGAACTATATAAAAATAACCTATATAGATTTCCTTAAAATTTTGATTTTTCTAAACTTCTAAAATTACATCCTTCGTTAAAAAAAAAATTCTTTTTATCATTTATAACTAAATATATAAATATAAAATATCAATCAACAGCAAATAGTTTTTCCTTGATTGATCTGTACATTCATTTTAGACTTAAATTAAATTGAATAAAATTATGTATACCTTACAGATAAAGAAACGAACCCAGCTTCATCGACAAGCCTCTACGAACGCGGCCTCGAAACCCACGAGCTTGCGACCCGTCGCCGTGAACCGTAGCCTCGACCACCTGAGTTGCTCACCATCCTTTTGCCTTCCGACATCTCCATAACAGTCGCAACCCCAACGCAAATCGCGGCCATCCCCTCGCAAGCACCCCAAACCCTAATTGCGACCATCCCCTTCGAACACGAGAAAACCTCGCCTAGCCGACCTCCCTCTTGAACAAATCGCAACCCTAGCCGTGAATCTCCATCTCATCGCCTCGTGATTTCCGCAACTCCAGAATCGAACGCACCATCATGAGTCACGTAATCACGCCGAGCGCTCCTACTATGCTCGAAATCGAGCTACCCCCTTTCACCGATTCGATTTAATTGAGAAATGAGAGGGAGGGGGGTTCACGATTTCGAAAAAATCGAAAGAGAAGGGAAGAGAAACGCGGCCATTTCCTTTGGTTTGAATTGGGTTGGGTTCGTTTGTTATTAGCTGAGGAGAGAGAGAGAAAAACGCAAAAGGGTTTGGCCATTAGCTTGGATTCGAAACGAAGAAAGAAAGAGAGGCTTCTTTTTGCTTCCAGAACGAAGAAAAATATCTACCCCATTTTAATTATTAAACGAAGAAGCGTATCAGAGAAGCTTGACCATTTAAATTAAACTTCATTAGATTATTTTCAATAAATTCTCAGCGCGTTTATATATCGTACACTCACACACTAACTCCGATCAACACGAAATTTGAAATTCGGTAATAATACGATATTACGGATCCGAAGGAACTGGTTTCGTCGAATTCCGAGACTGTGCCACGGAAGGCTATTTAAATTCAATTTAAATGATATAAATTTAAAACTAAACAAATCATTGTTGAATTTGATTTTAACACTTCTATCGTCTTCAACGTTATCAATATAAATTTTACAAGCCCTCAAATTATTTTTAACAGGCTTAAAATTCTAGATTCAACAATTTACCCAATTTCTAATTATTAAATTCTATTATTTAATTATCAATAAATAGCGATATTTGTATTTCAAGTTAAGATTGCTCTATTGAATATTTAAAATCAATTAAATATTCCGATTTTAAATGCTCGAAAATTCCGGGTCGTCACATATTTCTTTTTCAAAAATAGTTCCTTTGGATCGGAGTTCTGTAGCCCTTCTCAATTTTAGGAACAAACTATCCTTTTTGTGCTTTCTTTTCCAAGTAGAGGATGAAAATTATGGATATGGGTAGAGCCTATATCAAATGGATTTATGCTTCACTTATCGAGGTTATAAGGAATCACTTGTCTCTTCTCTTCCATTAATTATGGTGGTTACATCCTTAACACTTGTTCCTCATGAAACCGAGGGTCGGAAGTGATTTGATAAATTGGCTTAACTGCGTGAAGTTCAGAAGATCATGTTTTGAGATAGTCATCATATGGTCCAAAGAAGGCTATGTAGGCTTTCGAAAGTTCCTTTATGGAATATATGCAGGCTGGGGTAAATCCTCTATACCTCGTGCATGTGGGCCAAGGACAATCCAATATGAGATATGTAGGAAGATAGAGGTTCGAGCCCTCCTTCTAGCAATAAAATTTCAACAAATTTCTTTGTAAACTCCAAAACGTGGAAAGTAGATGAGGATTGGATAGGATAGACTTGGATAGCCTTATATCAAGTCATAAGAAGTATGCATGTTTAATAGAGAAATCAAGCGCATGTCATAAGCTATATGGCATAAGAGTCATATGCAAGCCATAAGTTATATCAAAGCCAAGAATTTTTATTTACTTGTAGTATGCTATGAGAAATTGATTTATACAAGTCTTGTTTGCAAAAGTCACAAATTTACAATAGGTGCTATAAATCCCCAATTCGATTTAGGTTTTAAAACTTTAAAAAATGTAAGAAAACCGGTGAGAAAAAAATTGCCCCTCTAAGTTGCCATAGGGTCCGTATTTTATAAGGAAGTAGACGGTCTAGTCGCTACGTATCCTTCGGCACCTCGATTTTTGGCATTATTCATTGCATTGATTATATGGGGTAACCTCCTGTATATTGTTGATATGTGACGACCCTTTTACATTGATGAAATGCGGCACCTTATTTACATTAATGAAATGCAGCATCTTATTTTATTGACGATTTATGGCATCCTTTCCATATGATGATTTACGGCATCCCAACCATATGGATGGTTTATGGCATCCTTGCCATATTGGTGATTTACAACACCCCAGCTATATTGATAGCTTACGACACCTTTTTCGTTGCATTGATGGTTTACGATATCATTTTAAGCACTAGTGACTTATAACATTTTTGATAACCGTGGGGATGCAGTATCCCTTATATTCTTCGAAGTTGGGCATCCATCACCACTCATATATGCTTCGCAACAGTTATAGCTGTAAATGCCCAAAATCTATGGAGTTCCGATATACCATCTTTGTAATTATGTAACCGACACCTCTAAATGATGTGGCATTTCCCTTTAACTGCCTTCAATTTCAACAACCTTTGTGGATGTTGTTCCTTTATTATTCCACATCTCTATAGATTTGGAACCTTATCGTGATATCCTTCCCATTGTAAAAGCTTGATAGCGTATTTACTATGTTTATGCACGATATCTCTTGGATTGGCTAGTTGCTTAGTATACGACACATTTATAAGCTTGTCACTCTTTCTTGAGTGCACGACACCTTTTATTATAGAAGTTTGACATCATTATCTATGGTAACAGAAATCAAGAGAGCAAATATAGAATTTAGATAACCCCACTCACTCTAATCAATTTATCTCAATTTCAAGCCTCTGGCCTTGCTTTCCATTGCTGTACAGAAATAGAATTCCCTTTAAGTTGCTATTTTAATACCGATAGTGATTGCTAGGCGCTCGTCCTTGCTTCTCTTTTCGATTTGGGGTTTTTATTTCTTAATTTGATTTTTTCATTTTAGGAATAGGGTTATCCAGAACAGGTGGGGGAAGAAGGAAGAAAGGGAATTATTTTTATGAAATGGATAATGGTATATGCATTTACTTTTTATGTGAAAGAAGTTAGACAACTGCATCTCTATCTAAATTCAAACTTGAATTCAAATCGAGTAGCGCCTGTTTGACTCAACGACGTTTTCGACCGTTCTCCTTCATACGAGCTCCAAACGATATAAAAAAATATACTACATGAATTAGAAAACCAAGATGATCGTAACGATTCGGGTTTCATCAGCAAATTCCAATGTCATAAATATGATCATTTTGCCCTTTTTTCGAAAATTGTCAAAAATACCCTTATATTAATTTTTAAAATTTTTCGGCATATCCATCGCTTAACATATCACTTGATAATTTTATATTTAATATACTAAAATTATATGATTAGTTAACATATCATAATATGACAAGTATATAATATAACAACCAATACTTTTTATTACGAATGAGATTTTATTACAAAGTCAATAATTTAAGATAAAATCCAGATATGTCACCAGGGCATACTCATAAGTCTATCATATATATTAGTAAATAATAATTTGATAAGCTTTAAAACACACACACACATATACAATTAATTAATATTTAGTTTTGGTTTTATTATAAATATATGTATATATTTTTAAACCATATATACATACATACATACATACATATATACATATATAATATTTAATGAATAAATTATATAAAGTATATATATAACTACAAATTATAAAATTCAACCTTTAATTTAAAAATTATTTTTTAAACAGATTTTGCTTTCAAATTTTTATTCGTATTTTAAATGGAAAAAATAAAACACATGAATGTGTTATAAATTTTTTTAATGTGTATGAATATATACGTATAAAAAATTGATAGCAAATAAATATTTATATTCACGATAAAATATGGTTCTAATCCTTGCATATGTAATGACATAAATGAACATATATACAAGTAAATGTTAATTAGATATTACCTATATCGTGGCCTTAAAATTGCACTTTGAATGTTGAATTAGAAAGTCCTTGAATCAAAACCTTACTCTTTCAGAAACGCAACTATCTAAACATGTCTCCACACCTTTTGAAATATATTTGATTTTATTTGATTTGATTTACATTAGAAATTGTGAAGGGGGAGGTCTATATTTGGCAGACCAAAAAGATGGAGGAGGAGGTATAAAAGTATAACGCAAATGATGGGGATAGTTAGTCTAAACAGGCAAAAGAAAGGAGTAAATGGGGTGAGGTCTAGATCATTTTTTACCTCTTCCCCTTACCATTTCAAAAATCTTATTTTATACAAATATCACACCCTCCCCTTCAAGTCATGGCTGACCATCCCTGTGTACATACCCATATACATTTCCAAACCTGACCTATTTACACATTTTAAATCCAATTTAAATGGTTATCGATATCTCATATCTATACATACATATATAACTTTTATATACATATTATATAAAATAGAGATTCAAATAAATAAAATAAAATTTTATAATTAATATTTCATATATTTAATTAATTTATAGTTTATAACAATTATAATTTAGTTAAATCATATGGTATTCAAGTATTCAACATTGCAGTTCTGTTACACATATATGTAAATTTAATCAGCGATCAGTATCAAATAATTTGAATATTAACGTCCATGCGTCACCTTAACTAGTGATGTTGTTTAGACGGATTAATCTCTCATACATTTTTTTACTAAAACCCAATTTTACTATTTTAAGAGTTTTGTGGTACTGATGATTGATTACACCAATTCTCTTCGTCAAAATATATCACGTTCGGATTTATGGAATTTTTTTTTGGTAAAAGTTTAATATTATCCACATTTAACTTCTATAATCCAAATAAAAGTCCATGGTTTAGTAATAATATTATTATCAACTAAACTATTTTGACCAGAGGCGTTGAGTTTGAGTTAACTAGGTTGACCGTGATACTAACGTCATATAACCGAGGAGATGAATTCTTTACTGAATAGTGTTTCACTTCCATTTCTTCAATTCAAACTCAACTATATTTGTTTAATGGACGTCGTGCCATGATTTAACGATAATTAAAGTGGAGTGTCCACATTAAAGTTCAGCGGTGTTCTCAACTCAAGAGAACCTTGTAAAATTGTTACTTCAATATTCTCTGTTCGACCTAGTTGTTGTTAATCAACATTGAAACTCTCGGACAAATCATTCCATAGTTATCTAGTAACTATCAGTACGTAGCCACTTAAATCCCTTAGCAACCATGAGTAATACGCTACTTGAAATTTAGAGAGCATTACATACTCTAGTCTTGATGGATGTCAATATTCAGTCTCTATACATCTTGACTAGGAATATTTAAAACAATATGTTTATTTTCATTGTGAAAAGTTTCTCACGATTATAATACATTATGATTACTTTCAAAATAATATCATTTATGGATTTTCTATTAAATATTAAATTTAATACATTATAAATGTAACTCATTATAACAAATATATAATAGAAAGAAAAATATCTTTATTTTGGATGAGATTTAATTAGGAGTTAATAATTACAATAAATTACTATATCCATATTGCATACTCCTAATTCTACGAGTCTTCCACTTGAACATGAGGCTAATTATGGAATCTCAACCCTATCCCTTTGATCAGTTTGATGATAACCGACCGAGCTAGTTCCGTCAAGAATGGATCTGCTATTTTGTCCTTTTATCTACACTTTGAATCGCGGTTTATTTCTTCTAAATGAATTGCCTAATAAGGTTGAACTTTCGAAGAATGATGTCTTGATTTCTTGTGTACTGTAGGCTCCTTTGCATTTTGCATCACTGCATTGTTGTCATAAAACAATGTCATTGGATTCCTCATCTCAAGAATCGCCCTTTTCTCACTCATAAATGTACGCATCCAGATTGCTTCCACGACTGCTTCATTAAGGGTGATGTACTTGACCTACATCGAGGAATCAACGACCATTTCTTGTTTGGAACTTTTCCAACTTACAGAATCATCGTTTAAGGCAAAAACATAACCTGACATGACTTATTGTCATCGATATTACTTTGAAAGCTGAAGTCTGTATACCCTTTCATAAGGAGGTCACCATTCCCATATATAAGGAACAAGTCTTAGTATTTCTTAAATAAGTAAGTAAACACATTATAGCAGTCCAATGTTTTTCTCTAGGATTAGAATGGTATAGGCTTACTCATCCAAATGAGTATGCCATCTAGTCTAGTACATAGCATAATATACATTATGGAACCAATTGGTGATGCATACGGTATCCTCTTCATACACTTTTTTCTCTTCAACATTTCGATTAGCGTCCTTATATTCAGCGATTCCAAATTGCATCGAAATATTTCTGTGCTTCAAATTCTCTATACCGAACCCTTTTAGTACGGTATCTATGTATAGGGATTAGAACAATCTCTTAAATCTATCTCCATTGATCTTTATACCCAATATATAGGCTGCTTCTCTTAAATCCTTCATGGAGAAGTTATTTGAAAGCCAATCTTTCACTAATTGCAATAACGCATTGTTGTTGGCCATCAATAATAAACCATCGATGTATAGTACTAAGAACACTATAGCACTTCCTTGTCCTTTTCGATATAAGCATGCTTTCTTTATGTGCTGATAAAAAATCAAATCATTTGATTATCTTATCAAAACACTTATTCCAACTCCTTGAAGCTTGTTTGTGACTATAAATGGATCTTAATAAGTTGCAAGCTTTACCCTTACTCCCACTCTCAACACTCTCGTGCTTCGATATATGAATGACATCTTATAAATCACCATTTCTAAACGTCATATTTGCATCATTTTCCACATTTCGTACATAGAATGCAGTAACAATTAGCATTATCCAAGTAGACTTAAGCATTGCTATGGGCGAAAATGTTTCATTATAATCAACATCTTAAATTTGATGAAACTTTTTCACAATTATTATTCCTTTATAAGTCTCTACATATCCAACTTCATTGATCTTTCTCTTAAAAATCTATTTGTATTTGATGTGTTATATCCCTTCGAGTATGTTAATGACCCGCCCTTTCGACCTCTAAAGGTTGACACTAATACATCCATGGTATTCACATGCCGAGCTTCTAAGTGCCGGAAATGCAGATTGTTGGGGGAAAAGAAGAAAAGACATAACCGAGTCTCATACCATGATGAGTAACATATAATATACAACAGATCTTACAGAGTTAACTAACCAATCATTAGCTGGACGGTTATAACAACATGTCCTTACAAATGCTGATAAATATAAACAACCAATGCAGTGAAAAAATGAAATATACATGAATACATCTTGGAGGCATCCAACTCATCACTTAAAGCTCCAAAGGATCCAAACTAGATGCGAAAATATGCTTGATTTGACCTGAGCATCATAAAAAAATAATGCTCGGATCAGTTTAGTAAATCGGCATGAGAAACACACCTCAATTGAATTTTTATATTATAAAACCTTTCAAAATAATGGTATCTTGTAAGACCACATCGCAAATAAACACAAATGGGTTTTTATTATAGGACAACCAAATCATTCCATAGGAAATCTTCTAACATTATAAAAAGGTCCAAGGTTTGAAGTAAATATTAAATCATAGCCAAAATTGTTACATTAATTAAATTCCAGCATAAAAGGTATACAACTAAGTCTGAAGGGCACTTATTGGGGAATGATTTCTATACAATGACAAGGCTATTAGGGTACCGCCTGCCATAGTGCAGCTCAAGAAAATGTACCGAGGTCGAACCTATTGACTCCTACGAATAAGGAACAGCCTACCCTTTAATGGAAAGTACTAAATATGTCATCACCTCGGTTGCTTTGAAACCTTATGTAAGACCTCGTGCATAAAAAAATCCATAAATGTATATAAATATCATATCGTTAATTAATTGAAGGTCCAAAAACCTAACTTTTCTCATAAAACAAATAAGGACCTGAGACAACTTTCATTGAGTCTGGGTTGACGTTGCGCATCAAAATCAGTATAAATATCACTATATTTAGAATTATGGTATTTTTACGATTTACGTACCTTTATATGTATTTCATAAAAATACATGCATAGTCAGGTCAAGAGGAATATCAATTGACAGCTTGTGTTTTTAGAGTGAGTACTTCATAATAACACTTACGGTTGAGGATTTTTTGGAATTGAGTGATCCGATGGCCAAATGGCCCTAAAATGCATGAATCTATCATCTTTGAGTGCTAACTCGGCTAGCAACGAAATTTATACCATCTGGACTAGAAAAATATAGTGATGTGTGCCAATGAGTTTCAATGATGTTCCGATGTACCATGCAATCGTATGAGCTTAAAATGTATGGCGATTTATTTGAGAAATAAAGTAAATATTTATATAACCCCCACGACTCAGGTCTCTCCCTCTAAAAAATAAGGTAAATTTTTGCACCCCTTACAACTATAGAAAATTAATCTTAGGTCTCTTCTACTTTTCTTTTATAAATTACATCCCAATTTATAAAAATGGATGAAATACACTTAGGTATATGGGTAATTTTACTAACTCAGACATGCACTCTTAGGGTATACGTTCATAACTCATAATCACCATAATACACATCTTACCAGCTGCTTTTATATTTGGAAACGAGAGAAGTAAAAACAAAAAAATTCAGAAAAGTGGGATGTAGAAAATAGTTTCTAAAAGGAAAGGATGCAAAATAAATAAGTTTAAAAATGAGGGATGCGATCCTAGTATCCACTAATAATAATATCCTAAACCTAACCCATGTAAAGCTTCAACTGCCAAAAATGTTTGGAGTTTTGACAAGCTCCGAGCGAAGATAACCAAACCATGATTGAGGTTGAGTTCTGCATGAGCTAGCACAAGCATGTAGGATGTTAAGAGCAGTGTCATTGCTATTGAAAAATTAAATCCCGGTGATGCCTTGGAGTTGCTTTTCGATGACGGGGACTCGAGGCATTGTGATAGCCATAGTTTGATGTGCCTCCCTTAATGAGCGACTCGCTGCTAACGGCGGTGGCCATAGGTGTTTGAGGCGGGGGAATGATGATCAACACACGGTCAAGAGTTTGGGTTACTAGTCGATGGTTATGGAATCTATGGTGTTCTGTGCGTTGGGTTCATGGTAGCCTGGGGGTTGATTGGAGGTGATCAACGACAGCCTAAGGACCACGACGACATCGATAGTTATAGGAAGTGGAGGCATGGTTGGGTTGCTATAGGCAGGAGGAAGAAATTGAATTTGGGAAGAAGATTTTATAATGAGGTAATTATTTAAGAATTAAAGTTAACTAATTAATTAGTTCATATTTAATTCATAGCTCCTACATATGAGTTCCAATCGAAATGCGATCTTCGATATTGCACTCATAGTGGGATTATATATGGCTTGGTATGGGATTGGACTGGATTCGGACACTTGGGAATTTTCAATTTAGGAGAGTGGAATTTATAACTTTGAAGTTATATTACATTATAAATCCCCATAATTATATATATCGAAATTATTACCTAGAAGGAACAGGATAATATATATATAGGTAATTGTTCCCTTATTTGATTGGATTGGTTTGAGTAAATATTCAGGATAAATGATTAAGATCTCGGGTACATAAATATTATCTCATATTCATATTTAACAGAGTTAGATGGTGTTGATATTAATTTATAACATGGTCACAAATTAATTAGAACTCTATTTGTAGTTATGTTAGTGACATAACTATTACTATATATTTTATTACTTATCAAAAATTAGAAGTATGACCTTTAAAACAAGATGTAAGGCTAAAATAATGGTTTAGGTAGGTAAAAATTTTATTAAACGGCTATGAGGTTTATTCGGCTTAGGTATTGGTTATTATAGTGTAAATCAATAATAACGGATTAGTGAGTTTCTATAAAGGTGGTTTTATAAGTTCAAAATTACGAAAGAAGTATCGATTATTCAATAGGGTTTGATTAAGGTTATAAAATCCTGAAAATTATTATAACTTGATTTATTAACTTTAGACCCTAAGAAATGGTTTAATATATAAGTATGTGTGTGTGTGTATATTATATACTGGAGCTATACAATAATTTTAAGGCCTTATTGATAGCTAATCTTAATTTAAATAGAAGAATTAAGTTATATTGAGCTATAATAGGATTAATAGGCGAGTGTATTATTTTATAAAATAAGTTTGAGACTTCTATAAAATAATATGAAAAAGAAATAGTTACTAGATTAGTTATTTAAGTATAATGCATTTTTATTGAATTGTTTATATGATGGTATATGTGAATTGTTATTGATATTGAGATGATAGATTTGTTGCTTTGGTTGTGTATTGCCTTCGTGTATATAAATATGCATGATAAGTGCTTATTACTTCCACATAGTTAGACCGGTTATACACAAACTTGCATGCAATTTATGTAATTTATATATGTATATATGTATAAATATATTGTTGGTATGTCTAGCTTGGGGCGACTGGGAGATACACGGAATGTATATATATATATATTGATTATATATATATTGATATGTGACTTAAAGCATTTATATGTAGTTCTGTTGTACTCTTGGGTACTACTACAAGATCTACAGACCAACTTCTTTTGAGATGTTGGTTTTCAGGGGAGTCCACAATATAGTTATGGCTCCCAAAAGGTCTCTTTGGTAACTAATGGCAATTTGGGATGGGTATCATTTATAGATTTTTGTATTTCGTTCTTAGGGTATGGAGATGCTATATTAGTAGCATTGTTATATCGCCATAATTGTTTTGCATTTCAGATGCTTCGATAGGGATCATTGAATTGTTCGGTGTCCATAGTGGACTCCACCCATTAGTAATGGTGGGTATCAATTTATTCTCTATTTATCATTTACCGTTATGTTGTAAGTGCCGTTTTAGTTGGCTAATAATGTTATTGTGATATCTATATTACCCCCGCATTTGTATATTAGGTTATTTTTATCATGGTATATTGTTATGTATCAGTCACACTATATTAGTTATGCTGACTCGTTGATGGTGGAAGAAGAGCAGGTTATTCTATGATTCCCTACCTTTTAGTTGTGTTTACTTTACTTATTTATAGGCAATCCAGATTATCCTTGAGCCATGTCTATAGAGAGTACCAGTTGTACTTTAGTAGTTTCCTGTTATTTGTGTATGGTTTTGACATACAATATTTTGAGTTAGTTTCCCTCGTCCAGGCTTTATGTCTGACCCATGTTTTGTCCTTGTCTATTTGTGTCATGGCAACTCTCGGATACTCAATTGAGTAGTTTGAGAGCCAGATGCTTTGAGGGCAACTAGAGCACTTTGGAGGCACAGTCAATAATTTGGACATGTACTTCATATTGTAGCGGTACCTGATAGACATGCTACTATATATGAGAATTGTTGTATCAGATATCATATTCTAACTTTATGTATTGAAATTTATTTATCAGTTACTTCCATCAGTACAGCCTTTTATATATTATTTGTCCTATTATGTTCATTTATATTCAGTATACTATAAATTATCATTCCATGGTGAGAATTTATAGTTGTGCCTTGGTTTGGTGCTTTTTTTATATTACCCTCGATGGATTGTTCTTTTAGGGTATTCAAGATTCATATGTTGTCGTTAAACGTTGTTTCGAGGTATTACGCTGGGCGGGTCATCATAGTACCATTTGGGGTTGAGCGGATTTCTTTTTCGACAAACCAGGTGAGCTTTTGGGTCTTTATTAACAGCATAGCATATGACGAAGATGTATAAATCGATCATGTCCACATGCCCCCAATGAGCATGTATATGCTTTGTATAAGGAAGTCCATCAACCCTACTCTTACTATTGAATCCATCTCTATACCGATATGGATGGTCCAATTAGCGTCATTTCTATCTAAGATAATTGTTTCAAGTTTCGTGGTCGCTCGGCCATTTAGAGGGATGTCATCCATGTGACGATGGGGTCATTATTGTTGCCCCATGCACTAAGATCTAGTTTTCACTAATACAGTGCCTAGATCCTACACTCTATGAAGTCCACATCTAGGATGAACATCCATGCATGAGCACTAGGCGTCTAATCCCCCAGCTCCCATAGACAAGTGTGCCAACGTTGGGAGGGAGGGTATAGTGCTATCGCTAGTTCCTATGTACCAGGATGAAACTATTCATTCTAGGTGGCAATAAGTTGTTGGGTCTGGGCGATCAACAAGTGAGACCTAATCTTTGATGTCTCTGGCCGAGACCTCAACGAGAATAAGAGCATTGAGCAGCTCTTTCGTTCTTTTAAAGGAGAACTCGGTGTGAGAAGGTGACAGGTTTGCTTCAATTTGATTGACGTCTCTAGCATGATGGGAGAATCGACCAGCTGTCACATCCTCCTGGAGATTTTCGGTTGCGCAGGTCCGACATAAGTGGGAACTATTGGATTGGCCTGGTTTACAGCGAGCGAAATGGGTAAATTTGAAGAGAAAAAAAATCCCTAATTGGATCTTGGTGGGCCTACCAAATTTTTAATACTAGATCCAATCTAGTTGTTCTAATAAAATCATATTTTATATTATTATTCTATTTTATTTGATTAATCAATATTAATCAAATATTATATGTTTATAAATTGAACATATCTAATATATTTCTACATATGGGATGATATTGGTTATGACTTGATAATAAAATAGATAATAACATAGTTGGTATATACATATGCAGATATTTATCTACCATGTATATATTGGGCATTTATATGTGTGTGTCTATTAATCGCCTCAATTAAATTATTTAGTATTATATTTATATATAAAATAATGTGAAATTAGATATATATTAATAAATAGAATTTGATTTAAAATATCTAACATAGTTTGACTAGGTGAATATTTTAGCTTCAAATTTTAAAGTTAAAATATCTAAGTTTGACTAAGTCAAAACTTTTAATTTGAATTTAAGATCAGAATATCTAAATTTAACACGATATTCAAATTCAAATCTAGATTTGAGTTAAAAAATCAAATTATCATTAATTAATTAAGTGTTAATATTATAATAATACATATATAGAAATATTATAGCTAAAAATATATACTTTAATTGATTTTATAATATATATATATTTATAATTTATATATATACATTTATTAATAACCATTTTAATATGTAATATATTTATATATGTGTATATGTATATATTATAAATAAATTATATGTAAATATATATGTAATTCTCTCGGCTAGAAAATAATTTTTTCAAATCCTAAAGTTTTTTATTTAGGGATCGACTAATAACATTGAATATAAATAACATATTAAAATCAATTTAAAAATATATATAATAAATATGTAATATACACACACCTTTGTGCTAGAATATTTTCTTAATTATTTACAAAATAACAAAAAGCATTTAAATAAATATATTAATTTAATTTTAAATAAGGTACTTGTTTATATACCAGAATTGGCACAAACACCTAAATAAGTAACAAAAATGAAAAATATCAAAGGGAAGAAAGAAATAACAAGAAAAGAACATGAAATTTTTATAGTGGTTCAACAAATACTCCAGCCTACGTCCACTTATTCAATTTCTATTATTATTCTCTCTTATAGTTATTCTTACAGCTCGATTCGGTGAGAATCCAACTTAGTAATTTTCATATTTATGATTTTACAACTCGTCGTAGTTAGAAGTTCAGAATCATATGAAGAAAAGGTCCTTTTTTTCAAGAACTCTCCACCTTTATTTTTAGACGAAGATCTCCACATTTAGCTCTGAAACATGCTCCACACGTCTTCACATCATGCACGTCGTCCCATAAAAATAGCTTGACCAACCCAGACCCAAGCATCATAATGCATCATCGAGTTGTGCCGTAAAATTCATCACCGAGTTGGCTTAGGCTGAGTTGTATCTTGGACCGAATTTGTCATGACCCGAAATCCAATGTTCAAAAATCGACATCAAATACCTCACTTGTATTCGACTGCCGGAGATTCAAATATCGAACTCCAGTTCGGATGGAGCTTATAAAAACATTAGATTAATATAAACAGCGGAAACAAAATGGATATCATTGAAGATAACATAGATACAACATCATTACATTGTTTGATTACAACAAAACATCACCATCATTAGAGTGGTACATATATGATACAACAACAAAAGGATAACACCACAGCGGAACGCCAACAGGGACTTCAAAAAGTCCAACATACTTCAACTTTGATAAAGTCTTCCGAAACTCCAAAACACCTTTTTTATCCAAAAGACTTAAAAAGATATCCAAGCTAAAAGCTTCCAAAATCCGATAGCTTTCAAAAGACTTCTAAATCCAAGCTAGCTCCTAAACACGGATAACCTGCTGCTAGGCTGCCCATATGGAAATTATGGGCATCTAGAGTTTAGGAAGGGAACAATAAACTCTGGGTCAGTCATGGGAATGGGATGAGTAAAAAAAATAGTTGTTTGTGTAAAACAATTTAAAAGGAATATCGGTATGCTTTTTGGAAAGTGAAATGACATAAGACCTCCCATCACACACAAAATGCAAATGCACAATTGGAGATTTCTTCTTATGATAGTTAAATATGCTTGATACGAGAAAACTCTTTTTGGTATTACTATTAGTGCATTGTGTGGAAAAAAATTTCGAAAGTATAATATCAATCTTAGCCAGCATACCACATTTCGTTGTATGTCTACTATAGCTACCATGTTTTATGGCAGGTTACCACCACGCTGCATGGCAGGTTATACAACTAAAGCCGTACACCAAATGGGTACGCCTCTGGAGGGATGACCCCGAGAACCTAACCAGATCTCTGCCAACACAAGGCCGGGTTACCTCTGTAACTAGGTAACTACTGACACGAGTATGCCTTCTCCCGGTCCTAACCGACCTTTATCCGAGGTGCCTCTCAACCAACAACCACAAAGCAATAAGTTTGCAGCAATCATAAGTTAAGTATCTGGGATCCATAACATGATACCACTTCTAATCCAGAAGAAAATGGACATACCCTCAGGAGGCGCTACCCCCAAATAACCTTCCTGCAATGATTCCTATTTCGACCATAACTGGGTTGTGAGGTTCGATGAAGTCTCGTCCACAAAGCTACGCTTTTCACAAAAGTCATGCTTCGATCAACAAATGATCAGCAACACTCAGCATGCCACACTACTAAGTTAGGAGTATGTCACTAATAACCATCAACTACATAACCTCTGAGTTCGTACGTCTCAGAGAAGGGTGTTAAGCTAAGAGAATAAATTCTCCGCCACCAACAGAAATGTATTTGAAAGAAATCAGCTTTACATCTCATAGTGTATGTCAAACATACAACCATACAAGTCTGTTCCAAGTTCGAACAGAATCAAAGGCACTTCCAAAGAAGCCCTTATAATCCGGGCATCTACAATCCCAATCGGGCTCCCCATCACATATAGAGATCTCTATACCAGAGCAACTCAGTGCATAGTCATTCGACAGGTTATCCTATCGTTCTCGAAGATACCCGATCTTCACTACCGTCTTCAATTGCTATCCATTTCATCGTATCACTATTCGAAATGGGTTGTATGACATAAAGTCCTCTCCCGGCTAAACCAAATAGTGAGCGCTTAATTTATAAACACGTGGATATATCAGTCACAAAGATTCACCATTAATATGGTGGGTTTCGTATAACCAATCCGAAATCTGACTCCCTGTAGCATCGAAATGCCGTTTTACGGGCCAAAGGGTTTTCACATTCGTAAAGTAATATATTCGTTAGAGATGTCATAGCTCAACACAAAGCAATTCATATCACATAGTATCACAATCACATATCAGGAATATCAATCAATACAAAACATTTGATAATAATCAATCATCTATAAATAAGATGAATTAATTGTGTAATTATAACTAATTAATCACACAATAATTTTCACTAATTAACCTTAATTAATGAGTTATTATTCTTAGTTATTAATTAATTAGTCCTTAATTGCTAATTAATTGTTCTTAATTAAAAATTATTAACCTTACTTATCATTTAATTAACTTTTAATTATTAATTACTAAATTAATTAATTGTTCTTAATCATAATTAATTAATCTTAATTACTATTATTAGTTAAGTATTCCTTAATTAATTGTATTAATTAATTTATACCTAATTATAAATTTAGTTAACCTTTTAATTACATTATTTGTTTAAAATAAATTAGGAATTAATTAATGAAATAAACTTAATTACTTTTAAAACATAACTTTCTTAAATCTTAACTATCTAACTTTAAATTAAGACAATTATTGCTCTAAAACATGGGTTTAAAATGTTTTAAAATTTAAATCTGGTTTTAAAGTAAAAACTGTTTTATAAGTCAAACCCGAGACCCACTTCGAGTCTCACCCAAACAAATACGCCACTTGCTTTGAGTTTTTCCCAAACCAACCCGAGTCGCCTATCAATTTTAAAATTTTGTTTAAGTTTTAGAAAGAAACCCCGTGTATACATAAAATCACCCGATCCCAGCTTCGAGCTAGCATCCTTAAATCCCGAAAACAACTTCGAGTCTCCCCTCTTCCTTCCTCTACCAGGCTACTCATACAAAAACTGGCGACGTGCATATGCACAGAGGCTCTGGTGAACTTCGATCGAAGCTACGACCTTCCACACCTCGTCGACGATCCTCATGGGCCTCACGAGCACCCAGAATCCCAAATCATTGATGAATTCGAAATTTTTCTATCGAACCCAAACTGGAATAAGAACAATCGTCACACAATTGACTCGCACTGCCGCCTCAGGCCATTAGAGGCCAAGTAAACTTAACCGAAGCTTCATCCAAACTTCACGCTGCTATCCCCACTGGAGCGATTAACTCTAGTCAACTGAGAACTACGCAGCAATAAGAATTCTGACTAACACAAGAACATGATCTTAAACCCTATATCAACAACGTTTGGCCACCATGATGATCAAATTTTTTTTCGAGCATTTTTCTCAAACTCCTCGACCATTATACAAGCTTCAACTTTAATCACGACACCCCTCATGCCGACGACCACCAGAATTCGCCAATAATCCCAATATCATTCAACTTCGAATTTATCGATCGATACTTCACTAAAACACTCGATTTTTCTTTCCAAAATCATTATCTTCGATAAAATTTCAGATGGTATAACTGAAACTAGGATTTATGATGTTTAAAATTTTGACATAATTTGAATTGTGCCTGTATTTTCCAATTTCCTGAAACACTTTGATTTATTTTTGCTTAAACCTATTTTTAAAACTTAAATTATGTTTAAATAAGCAACTTTTGTTTGAATTCTAAAGTCTAACAATGATCGAAGAAGAAGAAATCGAATTTTGAGCAGGTTTGTATTCCTGTAACCTGGAACAGAAGGGACTCATGCCTGTACTTGACATGCACATACAAATATTTGTAGATATATACATGCAAGCCTTTCTAACAACCATATATTTATCATTAACCACATGCGTCAAGAGTTCAACCCAAATTCAAGCCTTTAAAATAGTGTTTACTCACATGTGAATTTTGAAAATAGAGAAGAAGTCTGTGTTGTAAAATTTGAAGACTGGAAAAAGGTTTTGATTATTGAACTTTGATCTAGGCTTGATCTTGTTGTTTTGATGACAAAAACTTGATTTTTTTTAATTGAATCTTTTCTGAGTTAAACATTGCCTTGCAGGCTTGAAATATTTTCCAGGCTTTTGAATTATTTTTGTTTTCAGATTTTTGTTTTAATCCTTGCTTTCTTTTGCTTGCATCTGATCTTTGTTTTTCTGGTTCGAATTTGTTCTTAGAGTTGCTTGATGATTTTTTTCTTTCTGGTTTGAGAATTTGTATAGGTTTTGGATATGAAGATAAAAAATGAGAAAGAGGAGAGTAGAAATGTTATATAGCTTTAATTTCCTTTTTATAAATTTTATCAAAAATTAAAACAAGAAGATGACACTTGTTCATTTTTATTATAAGATTATTACACTTATTAAGTTGAACATCTTATTAACTAATACTTGTAATTTTACATAATTACAATTTTTTAAATAAAATTTCGTATTGCATTTGCTTATTTTTATAAATATATTCCTTTTATCATATATATAAAACCTTTTAAAAAGAATAAGGTTTTAAAACTAATTTATACATTAATAAAAATCATACATACATAATTTCTAATTCAAATTATTTTACTAAGACATCCTTTTAAATTTCAAATTCGAATTCAAAGTCAAATTCAAATCTACTTATATGTATGTATATACCTATATATTAATTCAAATAATTTTAAAATATTTATTATTTTATATTTTAAACGCAAACTATACACAAATCAATGATTATCTGATTTGCCTTGAAAATTTTCAAATCAAATTCAAATTTAATTCCAGAAATTCATATTAATTTCTAATTTTAAATCTGATAAAAAATTAGGAGTTATAGAATGTGATATCTTGGAATTTAGAGGAATTTAAAATGTGATAATCTACTTTTAAATTAATTAAAAAATTGGTAAAATTATTATTTTTAAATATAAATAACCAAAAGAATTAATAATATAATGATTTAAAATATAGTTATAAATAGATTTTTAAATGGAATAATTATTTTCAAATTTAATTGGTGCTATTTTATAAATAGATTATAAAAATAAATTTTAAATAAAGTTATTATTTTCAAATTTAATTTGTTTTTGTTTTAAAATTAATATATATTTGAATTGATTTTAAATTAGATTTCGAAATTGAATTTGAATTTCGATTTAAATTTGAATTTAAATGGATATATATCTTGAAATTATTTTGGATATGAAATATATGAATAAGTTTTTATTTGGAATAAAATTTATTTTCCTTAAAAGTATATTATTTATATAAATTTGGAAAGTGTTTATTTAGTAGTAAATAAATACAAAACGTTTTATATTATCATTTAAAAGTGGAATAAATATATTTTATATGTTTTATTCAAATTATAATTTGTTTATATTCTATTTTCTTCAAAGATTTTATTTTCGTAAAATTTAGAAAGCATTTATTAATTTAGAAATATATTCATTAATTTTGAAAATGAATATAAAAGCTTTTAAAAATCATTTAAACATAATATAAATAAAATTATTACAAGTGTAGCTTTTAAAACCAAGATAAATACATATGTAAGTTAATCAATAATAGGTTATGACAAGTGTTAACTTTTTAAAACAAGTGTCAAAGTTAATTTTTGTTTTCCTTAATTCTTAATAGATTCTAAAATACATTATATAAACCTATCATCTTGTTCTTCTCATATCTTTTTATCTTCTCAATTTTTTTAAAGAAACTCATCCATGTTAAACCCTTTTTCCAAAACCAGAAATGATCATAAACCAAATTACTGAAACCATTTTCTCAAACTCAAATCAGTAAATCCTCCTCAAACCCAAAATCAAATAATTCAACCCTGTAAAATGTTTTGTCTCAAGCGTGTAATCCTCCTCAAACCAAAAACCTACCTCTATTTCAAATCTTTTCAATTCAATGTAATCTCAAAGTTAAAAATTTGAAGCCAAGCCTGAAACCATTTTTCAAATCTGTAAGCAAATCAAACCTTGTAGATTATTTTCCTCGAATCTATGAGCAATCAAGCCTGCAGCAAATTTTCTAGGGCAACCTGAGGTGAATCATAGCCTTTAAGTCTTCCAGTTTCAACCTTTAGAAAGAAACCTGGTGCATACATAAAATCACCCAATCCCAGCCTCGAGATAGCATCCCTAAATCCCGAAAACAACTTCGAATCTCCCCCCTTCCTTCCTCCACCAGGCTACTGATACAAAAACTAGCGGCATGCACATGCACAGAGGCTTTGGCGAACTCCGATCAACATTACGACCTTCCACACCTCGTTGACAATCCACATGGGCCTCACGAGCACTTAGAATCCCAAATCATTGACGAATTCAAAATTTTGCTATCGAACCCAAACTGGAACAAGAACAATCATCACACAACCGACTCGCACCGCTGCCTCAGGCCATCAGAGGCCACGTAAATTCAACCGAAGCTTCGTCCAGACTTCATGCTGCTATCCCCACCGGAGCGATTAACTCCGATCCACTGAGAATGACACAGCAATAAGAATTATGACCAACACAAAAACACGATCTTAAACCCTAAATGAACAGCGTTTGGTCACCACGATGATCGGAAATTTTTTTGAGCATTTTTCTCAAACTCCCCGACCATCATACAAGCTTCAACATGAATCACGACACCCCTCATGCCGATGATCACCAGAATTAGCCAATAATCCAAATGTCGTTCAACTTCAAATTTCTCAATCGATACTTCATTAAAAATCTTGATTTTTCTTTCCAAAATCATTATCTTCGATAACATTACAGATGGTATAACTGAAACTAGGATTTATGATGTTTGAAATTTAACATAATTTTAATAGTGCCTGTATTTTCCAATTTCCAGAAACACTTTAATTTATTTTTGCTTAAACCTAATTTTAAAACTTAAATCATGTTTAAATAAGCAACTTTTGTTGGAATTCTAAAGTCTAACAATGATCGAAGAAGAAGAAATCGAATTTTGAACAGGTTTATATTCCTGTAACGTGGAACAGAGGGGACTCATGCCTGCAACTGACATGCACACACAAACATTTATATATATATATATATATATATATATATATATATATATATGCAAGCCATTCTAACAACCATATATTTGTCATTAACCACATGCATCAAGAGTTCAACCCAAATTCAAGCCTTTAAAATAGTGTTTACTCATCTATGAATTTTGAAAACAGAGAAGAAGTCTGTGTTGTAAAACTTGAAGACTGGAAAAAGGTTTTGATTGTTGAACTTTGATATGAGCTTGATCTTGTTGTTTGATGATGAAAACTTGATTTGTTTAATTCAATCTTTGCTGAGTTAAACTTTGTCTTACAGGCTTGAAATGTTTTCCAGGCTTCTGAATTGTTTTTGTTTACATATTTTTGGTTGAATCCTTGCTTTCTTTTTCTTGCATCCGATCTTTGTTTTTCTGGTTTGGTTTTGTTCTTAGAGTTGCTTGATGATTTTTTTCTTTATGGTTTGAGAATTTGTACAGGTTTTGGAAATAAAGATAAAAAATGAGAAATAGGAGAGTAGAAATGTTATATAGCTTTAACTTCCTTTTTATAAATTTTCTCAAAAATTAAAACAAGAAGATGGCACTTGTTCATTTTTATTGTAAGATTATTGCACTTGTTAAGTTGAATATCTTATTAACTAACACTTGTAGTTTTACATAATTACATTTCTTTTTAAATGAAATTATGTATTACATTTGCTTATTTGTATAAATATATTCCTTTTATCATATATATAAAACCTTTTAAAAAGAATAAGGTTTTAAAACTAAATTATGCATTAATAAAAATCATACATACATAATTTCCAATTCAAATTATTTTACTAAGACATCCTTCTAAATTTCAAATTCAAATTCCAATTCAAATTCAAAGTCAAATTCAAATCTACTTATATGTATATATATATACACTATATATTAATTCAAATAATTTTAAAATATTTATTATTTTAAATTTTAAACTTAAATGCAAATTATACATAAATCAATGATTATCTGATTTGCCTTGAAAATTTTAAAATCAAATTCAAATTAAATTCCATAAATTCATACTAATTTATAATTTTAAGTTTGATAAAAAATTAGGATGTTACAGATTCCCCCTTAAGAAAATTTCGTCCTCGAAATTTGAAAGAGAGAGAAAGACAAACAAAGAGTATAAGAACACAGAAAAAGATAGAGAAATGGCCAACCAATCAAGTCGGAATATCCACTCTGCAATTGGGAGAGGACTTTTGCATGCTGTCCTCTATTTCCAAGTACAGTTACATGGATCACCACTCCATTGTACTTTAACCAGTTTCACAATTTTGTTCCTCAACTGCTTTCAATCACGATCAATTACCTTCAATGGATCTCTCTTTACTGCCAGATTTGGTGTGATCTCCAAATCCTACTGAGCAGCCTCTTCATTGATACTATTTGGATCGTGCACATATTTTCGAAGATGAGAAAGTGACACACATCATGCACGCCAGATAACCAGCTGAGTAACTGCACTCAATAAGCCAATGAACCAATCCTCTCTAGTATAGGAAAATGATCAATATAACGCAGTGCCAGCTTACCGGTCTTTGCAAACCTCAACACACCTCGCATTGGAGATACTTTTAGCAGAATCTCCAACTTGGAATTCTAGAGCTCTTCTCCTACGGTCGTAATAACTCTTCTAACGACTTTGAGCAGTTATCAAAAAATTTCGAATAAAGTCAACTTTCTCAGTGGCCTGCTTTATCATATCTGGTCCAAGGACGAGTCTACACCTGACTTAATCCAGCATGCAGGTGATCGACACAGACGACCATATAAAGCTTCGAAAGGAGCCATCTCGATATTGGCCTGATAGCTATTGTTATATGAGAACTCAACCAGATTTTTAAATGGCCCTCCCATGAACCACTAAAGTCAAGAATACAAGCTCGCAAAAGGTCATCTAAAATTCGATTTATCCTTTCTGTTTTCCCATCAGACTGTGGGTGGTAAGCAGTATTGAAGTTCAGTTTGGTTTCCAATGCGGCTTGAAATGCCTCCTAAATTCTGCTAGTGAAGATCGAGTCACGATCATTCACTATACTGCTCGATATACCATGGATACGAACAATCTCTTTTATATATAGCTCCACCGAACTTGCCGCTATTTGGGTAGATTTTACTGGGATGAAGTGGGCAGTCTTGGTCAGACGGTCCACAATAACCAAAATTGCTTCATTTCTTTCTTAGTTCGTGGAAAACCGTCTATGAAATCCATAGATACTCGTTCCCATTTCCATTTAGGTATTTCCAAAGGCAGAAGTAAACCCGCCATATTCTTTTGATCACTTTTAATTTACTGACAAGTAGCACAACGACTGACATAGATAGATATATCCATTTTCATTGTTTTCCACCAGAAAGTTCGTTTGATATCTCGATACATCTTATTAATTCCTTGATGAATATTAAGCTTGGACTTGTGGCATTCGTCCAACACTTCCTGTTTGAGATCAGGAATGTCTGGAACATACAACTTCCTTTCAATCCTATAATTCCATTATCATCGATTCCAAAACTGGAATCCTCACCTTGACATATTCTTTTACAAATTCCTCGAAGAAACTGGTCTTCTTTCTGCTTACTGGCGATCTTCTCAAGGAGAGTAGGAGTGACAACAAGATATGCAAGATCAGCATGTTTCCTACTTAAAGTATTGGCAGCTACAATGGCTTTTCCAGGCATATAGAATATCTAGGTCATAGGACACTAGAAATTCTAACCAGCGTTGTTGCCTCAGATTTAGATCTTCCTGGTTAAAGAGATACTTAAGAGATTTGTGGTCGGTGAATAATTCAAAATTTTCACCTAAAAGAAATAGGGTTTATTAGGTGTGTGTGTGTGTGTATATATATTAAGTTAAGTTAAACCTTTTAAATTCTTTAGAAAAGATGAAAGGAATTCTTACCCAGAAGATAATGTCCCCAGATTTTTAAAACGAAAATAATAGCCAAGAGTCTGAGGTCGTGGATTGGGTAGTTTTTCTCATATGGGCGCAATTGTCTAGTTGCATAGGCAATTACTCTACCATTTTGCATTAGCACTACACCCACACCATTAATACAAGCATCTGTATAAAGAGATAAACATTGATTCTCGTTAATCATAGCGAGAACGGGAGCGGTAGTCAATCTCCTCTTCAACTCTTGGAAAGCTTCATCACACTTCAAAGTCCAATCAAATTTAGCATTCTTCATAGTTGGCTTAGTCAACGGATTAGCTATCTTAGAAAATTCCTGAACAAACTTCTGGTAATATCCCACTAAACCCAGAAAACTTCTAACTTCTTTCGAAGTAGTGGGTCGCCTCCAGTCTAAAATAGCGGAAACCTTGCTAGGATCTACAGAGATCCCCTCTTCATTAACAATGCGACCGAGAAATCTGACTTCTTTGACCTAAAAGTGGCATTTAGAAAATTTGACGAATAGAATATTCTTCCTTAATATTTCCAAAACAATCCTTAGATGCTTAGCATGCTCCACTTTGGTTTTGGAATAGATCAAAATATCGTCAATAAACAAAAGAAATTTTTTATTCAATACTCCTCGGAATACACGGGTCATTATGTCTACAAAGTATGCAGGAGCATTGGTTAGTCCGAAAGGCATGACTAACCATTCGTAGAATGTATCTGGTCCCTTGAAAGCAGTTAAGTGAACAAAGTCTTCAGCAATTCGCAGCTGATGGAATCCCTGGGCTAGATCCATCTTTGAAAACAATCGTGCGCCATGCAGTTGATTGAACAAGTCGTCAATCCTAGGCAAAGGGAATTTGTTTTTGAGAGTTAGTTTATTGAGATTGCGGTAGTCCACGCACATTCTCAAGGATCCGTCTTTGAATTTGAGGGGTCATCTTTTATCACTTACATTTTTGCTACTTGTGCTTGTTTCTTTTTCGGGTAAACTTTAACTCCATGACCTGGTTTGTGACAGTAATAGCATTCCTTGGTTCTTTGACTTGTCTTCACGGGTTGATCTTTCTTTACTTGTTTCTTTGGCTTCTTGTAAGTGCTTGAATAATGGCCTTTCTCCTGACAGTTGTAACAAGTGATATCCCTCCCCTGGTTTTTTTGATTACTCTTCTTCTCCTTGCCTTGATCCGGTTTCTTCCCTTCGAACTTTCTTTTTTTCCCATTCGGATTGCTCGTATTTCCTTTCTCCACGGGAACTTCCTACTTTTCCTGGGTAGCATATCTATACCCCATATCGATCAGATCAGAAAAAGATTCCTTAACGTGGGCAGTCATTCTTTTGTGGAATTTCTTGCTTATTCCCCGAATAAATCTTTCATTTTTCTTTAGAGGTGTGTTTACAAGCTCTGGACCAAAACGAGATAACCCGTTAAACTTATTTAAGTACTCCTCAAATGATAAACTTCCCTGCTTCAAGTCCATAAACTCCTTGTACATTTGGGAGATGCCAGCAGATGGCATATATCGTTTCTCAAACACCTCCTTAAATCATTCCCAAGTGAACTCATCTTCCAGCTCATCCATAGTAACAATCTCCCACCAAACTAGAGCTTCCTCTTGGAGTTTCCAAGAAGCTATCAATCGTACTTAATCGTCTTCCAACTTCAATCCTCTAATAATTCTTTCACGCGTTCAGATCCACGTTTGGGCTTCAACAATGGATTCCTTGACAGTAAAGGCTTTCCACCAAACCTGGAAAAACTTTGATATAGATCAGCCAAATTCGGTTGAAGTTGAACGTTGCTGCCGCTGTTGCAGGGACTTGACTAGTTGTAGTGCTATTTCCCTACTCCCTACCTTGCCCTCTTCTTTTTCTCATTCTCACTATCTGTAAATAGTAAGAAAACTTGATTTAGGAATACATACAAGATATCTTAGGGAATATCAACAGCTTAAAGAAATAGACCAAGAAATTTTAGGGTTTCGGTCTCTTGGTTATGCTCATTCTAGGGTACACTTCACTCTATCTCTAGTGAGACACCTAATATTCTATACTCCGTGGCTAAAGTTCTTACTCAACCTTTAGGTCCGATACCACGTGTTATGACCCGAAATTCAGCACTCAAAAATTGACATCAAATACCTCACTTGTATTCGACTGCCGGAGATTCAAACGTCAAACTCTAGTTCGGATGGAGCTTATAAAAACATTAGATGAATATAAACAGCGGAAACAAAATGGATATCATTGAACATAACACAGATACAACATCATCACAATGTTTATTTACAACAAAACATCAGCATCATCAGAGTGGTGCATAAATGATACAATAACAAAACGATAACACCATAGCGGAACAACAACAGAGATTTCAAAAAGTTTCCAACATACTTCAACTTTGATAAAGTCTTTCGAAACTCCAAAACACCTTTTTGATCCAAAAGACTTCAAAAGATCTCCAAGCCAAAAGCTTCCGAAATCCGATAGCTTTCAAAAGACTTCTAAATCCAAGCTAGCTCCAAAACACAGATAACCTGCTTCTAGCTGCCCGTGTGGAAATTATGGGCATCTAGAGTTTAGGAAGGGAACAATAAGCGTCGGGTCAGTCATGGGACTGGTATGAGTTAACAAAAAAAAAGTTGTTTGTACAAAAAAATTTAAAAAGAAAACCGGTATGCTTTCTGGAAAATGAAACTACCATAAGACCTTCCGCCACACACACAAACACACATTTGGAGGAGATTTCTTCTTATGATAGTCAAATATGCTTGATACGAGAAAAATCTTTTTGATACTATTATCAATGCATGGTGTAGAAAAACATTTCAAAAGCATAATATCAATCTTAGTTAGCATACCACATTTCGTAGTATGCCTACTATAACTACCATGTTTTATGGCAGGTTACCGCCACGCTGCATGGCAGGTTATACAACTAAAACCATACAGGGCTCGCATTGTTTCTTTGGATTCCCAACAATTGGTCAGGCAAAGGAACTTCCTACAGCGAATGGGTATGCCTCTGGAGGGATGACTTCGAGAACCTAACTGGATCTCTGCCAACACAAGTCCGGGTTACCTCGGTAACTAGGTAACTACTGACACGAGTATGCCATTTCCCGGTCATAACCGACCTTTATCCGCGACGCCTCTCAACCAACAACCACAAAGCAATAAGTTTGCAGCAACCACATAATTTGAGTATCTGGGCTCCATACCATGATACCACTTCTAATCCAGAAGAAAATGGACATACCCTCAGAGGGCGCTACCCCAAAATAACCTCGCTGTAACGATTCCTGTTTCGACCATAATCGGGTTGTGAGGTTTGATGAAGTCTCGTCCATAAAGCTACGTTTTTCACAAAAGCCATGCTTCGATCAACAATGATCAGCAACACTCAGCATGCCACACTACCAAGTTGGGAGTATATCACTAATAACCATCAACTACATAACCTCTGAGCTCATACGTCTCAGTGAAGGGTGTTAAGCTAAGAGAATAAATTCTTCGCCACCAACAGAAATGTATTTGAAAGAAATCAGCTTTATTTCTCAAAGTGTAATGTCAGACATAAAACCATATAAGTTTGTTCTGGGTTTGAACAGAACCGAAGGAACTTCCAAAGAAGCCCTTGCAATCCGGGCATCCACAATCTCGATCGGACTCCCCATCACATATGGAGATCTCTATACCGGAGCAACTTAGTGCAGAGTCAATCGACAGTTTATCCTATCATACTCGAAGACATCTGGTCTTCACCACCGTCTTCAATTGCTATCCATTTCATCGTATCACTATTTGAATGTGTTAAATGACACAAAATCCTCTTGCGGCTAAACCGAATAGTGAACGCTTAATTTAAAAACACGTGGATATATCAATCACAATGATTCATCGTTAATATTCGACGTGGGCTTTGGATAACCAATCCGGAATACGACTCCCTGTCGCATCGAAATGCCGTTTTACGGGCCACAGGGTTTTCACATTCATAATGTAATATATTCATTACAAATATCACAGCTTAACACAAAGCAATTCATATCACATAGTATCAAAATAACATATCAAGAATATCAATCAATACAAAACATTTGATATTAATCAATCATCTATAATTAAGATGAATTAATTGTGTAATTACAACTAATTAATCACATAGTTATTTACACTAATTAACCTTAATTAATGATTTATTATTCTTAATTATTAATTAATTATTCCTTAATTACTAATTAATTATTCTTAATTAAAAATTAATTAACCTTACTTATCATTTAATTAACTTTTAATTATTAGTTACTAAATTAATTAATTATTCTTACTCTTAATTAATCGATTAATCTTAATTACTTTTATTAATTAAGTATTCCTTAATTAATTATACTAATTAATTGATACCTAATTATAAATTAATCAACCTTTTGATTACATTATTTGTTTAAAATAAATTAGGAATTAATTAATGAAATAAACTTAATTACTTTTAAAACATAACTTTCTTAAATCTTTATCTATCCAACTTTAAATCAAGACAATTTTTGTTTTAAAATATGGGTTTAATATGTTTTAAAATTTAAATCCGGTTTTAAAGTAAAAACTGTTTTATAAGTCAAACCCAAGACCGCCTTCGAGTCTCACCCAAACAAATACGCCACTTGCTTTGAGTTTTTCCTAAACCAACCTGAGTCCCCTTTAAATTTTAAAATTTTGTTTAAGTTTTAGAAAGAAACCCGGTGTATACATAAAATCACCCGATCCCAGCTTCGAGATGGCATCCTTAAATCCCGAAAATAACTTTGAGTCTCCCCTCTTCCTTCCTCTACCAGGCTACTGGTACAAAACCTGGCGACGTGCACATGCATAGAGGCTCTGGTGAACTTCGATCGAAGCTACAACCTTCCACACCTCGTCGATGACCCATATGGGCCTCACGAGCACCCAAAATCCCAAATCATTGATGAATTCAAAATTTTGCCATCAAACCCAAACTGGAATAAGAACAATCATCACACAATTGATTCGCACTGCCGCCTCAGGCCATTAGAGGCCAAGTAAATTTAACCGAAGCTTCATCCAGACTTCACGCTGCTATCCCCACTGGAGTGATTAACTCTGGTCAATTGAGAACTACGCAGCAATAAGAATTCTGACCAAGACAAAAACATGATCTTAAACTCTATATGAACAACGTTTGGCCACCACGACGATCAAAAAATTTTTCGAGCATTTTTCTCAAACTCCCCGACCACTATACAAGCTTCAACTTTAATCACGACACCCCTCATGCCGACGACCACCAGAATTCGCCAATAATCCTAATATCGTTCAACTTCGAATTTATCGATTGATACTTCACTAAAACACTCGATTTTTCTTTCCAAAATCATTATCTTCGATAAAATTTCAGATGGTATAACTGAAACTAGGATTTATAATGTTTGAAATTTTGACATAATTAGAATTGTGCCTGTATTTTCCAATTTCCCAAAACATTTTGTTTTATTTTTGCTTAAACCTATTTTTAAAACTTAAATCATGTTTAAATAAGCAACTTTTGTTTGAATTCTAAAGTCTAACAATGATCGAAGAAGAAGAAATCGAATTTTGAACAGGTTTGTATTCCTGTAACCTGGAACAGAAGGGACTCATGCCTGTACTTGACATGCACATACAAATATTTGTAGATATATACATGCAAGCCTTTCTAACAACCATATATTTATCATTAACCACATGCGTCAAGAGTTCAATCCAAATTCAAGCCTTTAAAATAGTGTTTACTCACATGTGAATTTTGAAAACAGAGAAGAAGTCTGTGTTGTAAAATTTGAAGACTGGAAAAAGGTTTTGATTGTTGAACTTTGATCTGGGCTTGATCTTGTTGTTTTGATGATGAAAACTTGATTTTTTTAATTGAATCTTTGCTGAGTTAAACATTGCCTTGCCGGCTTGAAATTTTTTCCAGGATTTTGAATTGTTTTTGTTTACAGATTTTTTTTTGAATCCTTGCTTTCTTTTGCTTGCATCTGATCTTTGTTTTTCTGGTTTGAATTTGTTCTTAGAGTTGCTTGATTATTTTTTTCTTTCTGGTTTGAGAATTTGTATAGGTTTTGGATATGAAGATAAAAAATGAGAAAGAGGAGAGTAGAAATGTTATATAGCTTTAATTTTCTTTTTATAAATTTTATCAAAAATTAAAACAAGAAGATGACACTTGTTCAGTTTTATTATAAGATTATTACACTTGTTAAGTTGAACATCTTATTAACTAATACTTGTAATTTTACATAATTACTTTTTTTTAAATAAAATTTTGTATTACATTTGCGTATTTTTATAAATATATTCCTTTTATCATATATATAAAACCTTTTAAAAAGAATAAGGTTTTAAAACTAATTTATACATTAATAAAAATCATACATACATAATTTCTAATTAAAATTATTGTACTAAGACATCCTTTTAAATTTCAAATTCAAATTCCAATTTAAATTCATAGTCAAATTCAAATCTACTTATATGTATATATATATACATATATATTAATTCAAATAATTTTAAAATATTTATTATTTTATATTTTAAACTCAAAAGCAAATTATACACAAATCAATGATTATCTGATTTGCCTTGAAAATTTTCAAATCGAATTCAAATTTAATTCTAGAAATTCATATTAATTTCTAATTTTAAATCTGATAAAAAATTAGGATGTTATAGAATGTGATATCTTGGAATTTAAAGGAATTTAACATGTGATAATCTACTTTTAAATTAATTAAAAAATTGATAAAATTATTATTTTTAAATATAAATAACCAAAATAATTAATAATATGATGATTTAAAATATAGTTATAAATAGATTTTTAAATGGAATAATTATTTTAAAATTTAATTGGTGCTGTTTTATAAATAGATTATAAAAATAAATTTTAAATAAACTTATTATTTTCAAATTTAATTTGTTTTTGTTTTAAAATTAATATATATTTGAATTGATTTTAAATTAGATTTCGAAATTGAATTTGAATTTCGATTTAAATTTGAATTTAAATGGATATATATCTTGAAATTATTTTGGATATGAAATATATGAATAAGTTTTTATTTGTAATAAAATTTATTTTCCTTAAAAGTGTATTATTTACATAAATTTGGAAAGTGTTTATTTAGTAGTGAATGAATACAAAAAGTTTTATGTTATCATTTAAAAGTGGAATAAATATATTTTATATGATTTATTCAAATTATAATTGGTTTATATTCTATTTTCTTCAAAGATTTTATTTTTGTAAAATTTAGAAAGCATTTATTAATTTAGAAATGTATTCATTAATTTTGAAAATGAATATAAAAGCTTTTAAAAATCGTTTAAAAATAATATAAATAAAATTATTATAAGTGAAGCTTTTAAAACCAAGATAAATACACATGTAAGTTAATCAATAATAGGTTATGACAAGTGTTAACTTTTGAAAACAAGTGTCAAAGTTAATTTTTGTTTTCCTTAATTCTTAATAAATTCTTAAATACATTATATAAACCTATCATCTTCTTCTTCTCATATCTTTTTATCTTCTCAATTTTTTTTAAAGAAACTCATCCATGTTAAACCCTTCTTCCAAAACCAGAAATGATCATAAACCAAATTACTGAAACCATTTTCTCGAACTCAAATCAGTAAATCCTCCTCAAACCCAAAATCAAATAATTCAACCTTGCAAACTGTTTTGTCTCAAGCCTGTAATCCTCCTCAAACCAAAAACCCACCTCTATTTCAAATCTTTTCAAATCAATGTAAGCTCAAAGTTAAAAATTTGAAGCCAAGCCTGAAATCATTTTTCAAATCTATAAGCAAATCAAACCTTGTAGATCATTTTCCTCGAATCTATGAGCAATCAAGCCTGCAGCAAATTTTCTAAAGCAACCTGAGGTGAATCATAGCCTTTAAGTCTTCCAGTTTCAAGGTTTCAACCTTTCCAAGCAACATCATGAAGTTACAGGGTTTAAATCAAAAAGATTTCCAGTTCTAAAAAGGTATTAGCAAATTCATTGTTCAATGCTTTCCAGCTTTGAAGGAAATCCAAAGCAATTCAAGCTTCCAGTCTCTGCCTTTTTACAAAAAATCAGTGAGTAAACACTTTTTAAAATTAAAAATCAAAGTACATAAACATCTATTTGCTTGAGTCTAAGAAGAATGATGCCTTGTTGTGCATATATATAAGATATATCTGTGTTGTGAATGGTTGTAAGTGTGCATGCCTGATTTTATTTAAATCATCTCTGTTCTTGGTTCAGGACATCGGAATTTGATCAAAAATCCAAAATCCAATTACTTGATCTTTGTTAGGCTTAAAATTCAAACATTATATGTTTATTTAATCACAGATTTGAGTTTTAAATTTATTTAAAATAATATAGGTTTGAATTTTGTTCTGGAACCAAGAAATGCAGCAACAGTTTTAAAATACATGCTTAATCAAGTGTTGTAATTCGATAATCTAATTTCATAACTTGAAACATTCTTGAAAAATATGATTTTTAAGGTAGGAATCATAATTTTTAGTTTAGGATTTGGTGTGAAATTTTAAGTTGACTGGAATTGGGTTTTGTGGCAATCTCTGGTGATCAATAGTCGCTGGAGGGTCGGGGTTTCATCTAGAAGTGGAGAGTTGTGTGGCGGGTCTGGGAAAAATGGCTGGAAGGGTGCCTTATCATTGTGGCGTTGGCGGCGAAGGAAATTAGGTTTCTATCCCTAATTTTGGGTCGAGCAGGGAAACTACATCACTGCTTTGCCTCGGGTTGATCGAGTGGCTTGGAATTTTGGGAAGTGGCAGCAAGAGGTGTCGGCATGGCGAGGCCGGGCTTGTAGCAGCTCCGATGATCAGAGTGCGAGCTTATTTTCTAATGAAGTTATGGTCCAGAAACTTTTGTGTTTCTCGATTTTGATGTGAGGCCTGTGATGGTGTTTGGATGATCGAAAACCGGTGCATGGCAGATGGTAGTGATGTCGGAGACTACGACGATGGTCACCGTCGTCTTGGTGGTTGTGTAAGTGCACAGGGGTGTTGGTGTCTTTGTTTGGGGTTGGCTTTTTGGACCCGAAGCATATCTCATGTTTTAGGTTTTGTGACTCGAGTTGAAACTTGAGTAGTTTCGTAAGTGTAGCCTGTAGGATGTTTTAAATTTAAATAAAATTCAAGTTTTTGAGAATAAGGGGGAGAATGAAGAGAAACTCAGGGGTAGGCCCGAGTGGCCTTCGGGTAAAACCCGAAGCAACTTTTTAAACAGTTTTTAAAATGTTTTAAAATCAAATTGTTTTTGAAATTTGAAGTTAAATCTAGTTTAAACTTTTATATAAACTTACTTTTTATATAATAATTGTTCTTTAACAATTGGTAATGAAGTTTATTTTAAATTTGTTTAAATTAAATTTGGTTAAGTTAAGTTTAAAATGATTTTAAAACCTAAGTCAAGAATGGAGTTTTAAGATTTTTTTTTAAATTTCAAATTGAAATTAGTTTTCTTTTAAAACTACTTCTTGGTAAATGTTTTAAGTATTAAAGGAAGTTATACTTTAGTAACTTAAATTTGTTAGAATAAATGATTATTTTAAACTTAATTAATGATTTAATTAAGTAAAGGTAGTTATAATGTTAAAATGTTTTAAAAAAATGTTAATGGTAATCAAGGTATTTATAAGATAATGTTTTATCTTAAGATGATTAAGGTTATAATGTCTTGAGATTAATTAGTTTAATAAAGGTAATTAAGTATAATTAATTAATTCGTTTAATTAATTATAAAGGATTAATTAAGTAATTAATTAAGAGTAATTAATTAATTTAATTAATAATTAATTAAGGGTTATTATTTAATTAATTAAAGTTTAATTAATTGTAATTAGGGATTATTAATTAAATATTATTAATTAATGATTAGATATTAATTAATTAAGCAATTGAGTAATTAAGAATTAATTAATCAAGTAATGAAGATTGATTAATTTTGTAATTAGAGAGTTGTTAATTAAGTAATTAGAGGTTACTTAATTAATAATTAAGATGTACTTAATTTGTAATTAAGTTTTATTAATTAATAATTAGTTTTTATTAAGTAATACTTAAAGGATGATTAATTTATAATTAAAGATTAATTATTTAATTAATCAAAGGCAACTAAAGATTAATCAAAGGTAATTAAGGATTAACCAAAGATAATTAAGGATTAATCAAAGGTAATTAAGGATTAATCAAAGGTAATTAAAGATTAATCAAAGGTGATTATGGATTAATCAAAAGTAATTAAGGATTGATTAACTGCTTAATCATGGATTAATTAATTTTTAACTAAGGTTGTTAGTTAATAATTAATTTTTATTAATTAATAATTAAAGGATAATTAATTAGTTAATTAATAATTAATTAATTAATTATAAGATTAATTACGGATTAATTAATTTGTATTAAGAGATATTGATTAATAATTAAGGTTATCAATTAATAGTTAATGGATAATTAATCAGTTAATCAAAGGTTAATTAATTGATTATAAAAGTAATTAAGGATTGATTACTTTGAAATTGAAGGAGATTAATTAATAATTAAGGTTTATTAATTGATAATTAAAGAATAATTAATCTGTGATAGAGATTAATTAATCGATTGATAAGATAATCAAGGAGTGATTAATTAATTAAAAGTTTGTAATTAATTAATGATTATTTGAGCAGGATTTGGGGATTAATTCTTAAGTAATTAATTTAATCTAAGTTGATTAAATTAATTATAACATGGATTAATAATTCCTGTTTATTGATGATTGTTTGTGTAGAATATCTGGATTGGATGATATGTATTGGATGATATGTATTGGATGATATCTATGGGATGATATCTATTGGATGATATCTGTTGGATGAAATCTATTGAATGATATGCTGTGATATTATGTTATTTGATATTGGATATATCAGTCACAAATGTGTGATATTTATCTATGTTTAAGCTGTGTGAATTCAAATTATTGAATTGAATTGAATTGAATTGTTTAGCTTTTAAAACAACTTGGCCTTTAAGATACATTTGGATTTCGATGAGACCGGGATCGGGTATCAGATTTGATGATCCGAAAACCACATCGATCCAATTAAACGTTAGGTCATGAATTCAAGTGAAGGTCAAGTTGAAGACTCGAAGTGTAAGAACTATTTGACATTAAAAACTCTGAGGGTGATTCCAATACGAGTATAACGTAAATAGTGCTTTTAGGTTCGAGATGGAGTTTCAGAGTGCAAGGGTTACCGTCGTTAACTCTGAGGGTGATTCCAAAATGAGTGTAAAAATATAATGCCTTCGGTTTCGTTCGAACCCGGAATGGACTTGTATGAATTGAATGCTTTCAGAACATCGTCAGGTGGACGATGAGCATTCTAAGATTGATGTGTTCTATAAAGGTAATCGTAGCCTCAAGCCTCATCAACCGGGAATGGCTAAAATAGGGGAGGTGCGGCAAGGCTAAGTGAATCGCGCTCAAGTAGGATGAGATTCAACCCTGTCAAGATGTCCTTTTTTATTCGGTTGTGTGGGCAGTCGGTCTGCAGCCAACTGCGGGGTTGTCTTGTATGGGACTATTCAATAAGGAATGGTTCCGGCCTTGTGTTGTAGGGGGTCGGGAGTGATCCTTGGTACGTTGATCTAAGCCACGTACTATGAAGCGGTACCTCAGTGGCCCTGCCATTGTATGGAAATCTAATCTCCAATAAGCGCCCTCGGATTTGATTGTATACTTATATATGCTAGAATTTCATAAATGTAACAATTTCGTTTATTTTCTAGTTTATTTGAAAACTCTAGACCCTATTATAATATCACTGGATTTCCTATCAAATGTTTTGGTTAGCGTAAGGTAAAACTTACCCATGTTTATATGTGGGAAGTCTTATGTGATACCTTTTGTTTTCAAAGGTTTTTCAAGTTAATCGGTTTAACCGTTTACTCACACCAGGCTCTTGTCTGACTCGGAGTTTATTTCTGTTTTTCTTAAACTCTTGTGTACTCAATTTTTTTACGAGTAGCCAAGTGATCAGGTTTGGGCTTGATGAATCTTGGATAGCATGGAGCAGGAGTCCAGACGTAGGTATATCTATCTGTTTTCGCTGTGTTGTGTTGAAGTCTTTATCTGTTGTAGTTTCAAATGTAATGTATTAGACAGATCTTTATAACTACCTAAGGTGAAATGTTGTTGTAATCTGTGTAACTCTGATGTATTGACTATGTAATAGTTATGTTATATATTATATTTTGTTCCGTTTCCGTTGTGATATTCTGATTTTTGTTGAGTTATTTCTTCTATCTATTCTATTTCTACCTCTTTCTTTCTTATTGATGAAAGGCAGGACGTCACATAGAATTTGACTCGAGCTATTCCCTGATTTGTCTAGAGTTCCTTTGCTTCATGTTTTACTATCTTTTCCATTTTTACTTTGAGTGTTACTTGAGCCCTGTATGATCTTTATTAGTTCCTCTTTGGGTACAACTCATGTCCAAGTTGGCTTTTGCAAATTTTGATTCCATAATATTTGGTCCTTCTGACTTGCAGTTACTTTCCTTAGTCTTTTTTCCCTTCAACTTTCTTAGGTCACACCCATGCATAACTTAGTGATGATTCATGGGGCACAACTCGGTGGGGATCCATGGAGTCAAGTTCCATTTTTCAATTTCCATTTTGACAAATCTTTGTTCCATTATCTTATGATGTTCCTCAAGTGGTTTTTGTCCGTTTCTCTATTTTTTTGGTCCAGTTCCATCGTTCAAGTCTATTCGGAGACCGTTGAAATTTTGCTAATAACACTTTGCCCCTCAAAGCTTGTCTTCTGAATAGAAGGTGTGCTTTGATCAAGAGTAAATATAGAAGTTGGAAAATCATTAGTTCCTTTGGATTCACATGTAAACCGGAGGTCGTTCTAGACCTACCATAGCTAAGGACTCAAGTCCTTGCTTAAATGTTAGTCACAAATCATAATCATTCTATGTTCCTCTGGAATTATCATATCATATGCCATATATCATAAATAAAAATTGTCTCGTGCTCCCCCAGGATTTTACACTCATATATTAACATTAATACCGTCCCTTGTTTACCCGATATTTCATTAGCATGGGTAAATCATATGTCAAATACTCATGAATCAATAATTATGGAAGTTCATTGCCTCCGGTTGGAGTGTTACATATAAATCGTCTAGATTGCATAATATCGGATTATAAGAATGCCCAACCAAATCGAAGCAATGATTTTCATCAATTGTTTGGTTATTATAAATTATCAATCAGGGTAGTGCATTGCCACAGATTAGAGCATATTTACAAATCATCTAGAATCGCTCAGCATCATCGCAAATGAGTCCATGGCAATGGCTTAATTCGATATTCATTATTAAATCTTTTTAAAATTAGAAGGAATTTAAATACAGATTATAATTTTCAATCTATCCAAATCACACAATAGATGTCTAGTTTAGGGTCCGATCTCTCTAGATCGCATAATCATTATCTAGTATAATTTCTGATCCAGGATCGTAAATTCAGTCCACTACGATCTCTTTGGATCACATCTAATCTAATTTATAATCACTTTGGATCATATCCAATCAATATTGAGTCCAATACCTCTCTCCGATGAGGGGAACTAATGTTCGAGCAAGTCCATCCGCTCACTCTCCAGTGAAGGGACTAACTTTCATGCACAAGGCCAATCCACTTGCTCTCCAGCAAGGCCACTTGCGCCTTATGGTTCATTCCACTATCTCTTCGGTTGAGAGAACCATGTCCAATCAGTTCATGAATCAGTCTGAGGGGTAACAAATTCCATTGGTATTTCGTATTAAGTGCCAGTCATCATATTCAAATGATTTTCAAAGTCAAACATTCATTCATAAAATTCAAATCAAACAACAAACATTCCAAAACATCCATCTAATCGAGCATTACTCCTGGACATCAAACTCAAAGCATGCCTAGAGACCCATCGAGGTTCCATACACCTATAAATGGTCTAAGGGTAATAATACATCATTTATATGCAAAAAAAAACTAAAGTGTGTGAATCAAACAAAACTCCCTTCTTTCTCAATCATGGGATAACCATTCTTGGCCTAGATCGAAGGCCACTTCCAGATGCATTTGTTGTAGATAGTGGCTGCTCTTACTGCACTATTGCAGTTTGGTTTCTCACGTACTACTAACTGGTTGTTCTGAACCGACTCCTCTATCAAATCTCGAAGGTACCTGCAATAATTTTTTTCATGCCCATCCAGCTTATGGAACAGGAAAAACTTTCCAAACATTTTCTCCCAATCCGTGGGTTCTTTTTCATCGGTTTTCTATATGGAATCTTCCCTCGATATCTAATAAATTCCCTTCAGGTTTCGGTTAGATTAGTGTAAGAGGAAAATTTCGATTTCCTCCTTTGTCGGTTCGGTCCTCTGAAGCTTTCATCGGCTTTTCGCTTTCCGCCGTCCTTCTCAAATCTTGTTTCGGACGATCCTCCATCATCTGCAACATTAATTTTAGGATTCTCGGCTTCAATGCCTCCTGAAACAATTATGCCTCTTCTTACTGGAAAAATTAAGAAAGATCCATTGATGGTTCTCTTTCCAAAGCCACTTTGAAATCTGTTCTATCAGCAACTTTGGAGACTGCTGCAATTAGTACAATCGATGGATCCGGACTATATACTGCAATTGGCACTATGTTGAATCGGGTCAAATACTGTGTAGGGTCTCACCTACTCTATATCTTATGCTTAAAAGTGTCATCACATTATTCGGTTGTGAAATGTGAACCCTAAACTGATTCATGAATTTTTCTATCAATCCGTCCATGGGCTAATTGACCCATTTTCCAACTGATGAAACCACATCATTGCTAACTCTATGAAGTATAACGGGAAGCATCGTCCCATTATTTATTCAGAGGTGCTCAACGCCTCCATATGTTGAATATATCTCATCATATGAATAATTAAATCTATCCTTCCGTTGTACTTCTCTAGGGTCGACAACTTGAAATCGGGTGGATTCCTTGCATACTGGTGAAGGGATTTATGTTCACATCCTCCAAACTCTAGTCTGAAGGACCACCCCTCGATATTCTCCTGATCATTTTAGCAATTATGTCATTTTTGCCCAATGGAAGTCACTGTTCTATGGCATCATTATGCCCCCCCATTCCTATGGTGAGCTTTTGTTTCTAGCTTCTATTGTTGTACATTAGCTATTCAAATTTTGATTCTCGTTCTATGGCTCAACATCGATCCCTAAACATGCTACATCCTGCCCAACTTCTGCATCCATCATGCCCATCAGGACCCATGACCTGATATCAAGTTAACACCTTAGATCGACACTGAAATATGAGGTTTCCTAAGGTTGAGTCCAAATCTTCCGTTTCGTTTCCAAATGCACTTGTTTTTCCTACTGGCCTCTGATTCTATTTTTCAACAAGTCTGGTTGTCCTTGATTTTCTTATCCTTCTAAAGAATCCCTACATCATTTCTTCTTATCGGTCCACCAGTCTCTCCTTCATTTCTATCATCATCTTCTCGAACTCATCGCTGGTTATGTAGATGGATAGGGGGTTTAATCCTAAGGACACCTCTTGACTGCCCCCTTGTCCTTGTTGGCTTTCTCCATCAGCAGTTTTCCTGGTAGATGGTCTCTTCATCTCTCTAAATCCAAGCTTCAAGTTCCCAAATCTAAGTTTTCTCAGTGAAAGCACCAAAATGTTTGCACCAAAATTAGCACAAACACCCAATCTAGTACCAAAAATGAAAAATATCAAAGAAAAAAGGAGATAGCAAAAAAGAACATGAGATTTTTATAGTGGTTCGACGAATACTCTGGCATACATCCACTTAATCGATTTCTATTAATTATTTTCTGTTTTCATAAAGCTATTCTTACAACTCGGTAGTCTCAGCTCGGTGATAATCCAAATTAGTAATTTTCAGAGATATGATTTTACAACTTGTCGTAGATAGAAGTTCAGAATTAAGGAGAGGAAAAAGTCCACTTTTGAAGCACTCTTCTAACATCCTCTGTCTAAAGGCCCAAAAATACGCACTACAGATGTTGCAGTAATCTATAGTATTAGCTTCCGGTGACTAAAAACGGCTATGTTAATGGTATCTATAATATCATAAGCACTTGAATATGCAACTAAACACATATTTCTAAACAACATTACTTCATTAACTTTCAAAATAAATGTTCCATATTCTTAATACATAACCCCAATATGTTCCTAGGCATAGATAATATATACTTATTACAAAAAAGGCCAAGAGCTATATATGAAGATGCCCCCATGGATGATAAGAGTCATATAATCATAATAGACTTAATATCAACACAGCGGAAATACAACAAGACATATTACAAGAACCACAACTCCTAAATAGCTATCTGTTTGCCTCTTGCATGCCTCCGGTAGCTTTATTCGTCATCCTACTAAAACTCGAAAAGTCCTTAACCCCTCAGCCTACTAAAATCAATTTTGAGCACCCGAGAGTTTAGGGGGAAAACATAACACTCGAGTCAGACATAAAGCTTGGTGTGAATAATATTATATATCCTGGTTAAATATGTTAAGTGAGATCATGTCACTTAAAAGAATGGGTTTCCCCTCACTAACATCTTTTTAAAACATATCTTTGCAAAACCTTTTCCTCCAACCAAAACTGATCAACAAATACTATAAAGCATCATTATGTAAACATACACAAATATCAAATAATAGATGAACTATCTGTTTAAACAAATTAGTTTTGTTTGGCTAACTTTTAACCTTTGACTGGCTAACTTTTAACCTTTGGCTGACTCGGGCCTACCAGACAATACAAACAAAATTTATCTAACACTTGTTAGACACTCCTCCTCTAGATGATCTGTCCTTGAAGATCTGTTAAATACTTCTCTTATGGACGGTCTATCCCTAACTTAATCATCTCCCGGGTCTTTCTGATCTTAACGGTATTTCGAGCTCACCAATAACCTGTTTGTATACAAACATATATTCTTTTGGTGTGTAATCATAATTTTAGTTAATCTGACCAAGCTCTATACACTGGAATTTTGGACAACAATTAGCTGGGGCCAATAGCTAATGTATAGGGCACGGCCCTATACTAGTCCCATCCGGTATTCTAATATGTGAGTCATTTTATATAGGGATCCCCTGCCATAAAACCTTTTCAAAATGATTTAAAACCTTTAAACAAGACTACCACAAGGAAAATATATAATTCCTATGCTTTACCCAAAATTACATTGCCATGTTAAAAAATATATATACTTTACTCAAACCTTTGTTGATGAAAACTTTTTAAACATTTGAAAGTATCTGTTACGATCCCATTGAATGTATCCCTTCTAAATCCTTTAAAAGCATCTCATTCGAAACCTTTATTTGTTTAGGCCAAATGGCCAAAACCTTTCCTTTCGAACCCATACTTCAAAACCTTTCGAAACCATTGATAATCTTCCCTTCGAAAGCATTAAAATCTTGGACATCCTATCTTAAAACATTTTAAAACGTTGCCTTAGAATACCTTGGAAAAACCTTCCATTTTAACCCTTTCGAAATCATAGAGAAAATATGACCTTTCGACCTTGTCAGAAGCTACCGCTCGACCGCTTCGAAAGCTTGGCTTTCGACCTCATGGAAACCATTTAATAACTAAAGCCTTTCGAAAGCATCCAACTCTTAAAACATAACCCTTTTGAAAGCTCTTTTGGTTCAGTTTAAAACATGTGGAAAAACTTCTTTTAAAACCTTTCAACTTTATTGAAAGCTTAGCTTCCGACCCCTTCAGAAGCTCCCCTTCGAAAGCTTTAAAACAATTCTTTTTCAAACAATAGACTCCAACCTTTTAATACTCTAAACACCTCCTTCAAAAGCTTAGGTTATATTTCAATTAGAATAAAAGGATAAAACATCGAAGTCGAGAGAAGAGGTTAGTTTTAAAAACAAGTAAACCTTTCGACTTGGTCAAAAGCATGACTTCGTAAGGTTGAAAGGCGACAGCTAGGGGACTTTGACTCATTCGAAAGACTTGTTAACCTTTCGACCTCGTCAAAAGGTTTAAACCTTTATTTTAAATAGTTGACCTAGTCATAAACAACCAAGTCGAAAGCTTGTTTTCGAAAGCATAGAAGGCGTTACTTTGGCTTATAAAACAAACATACTTCATCCTCTTTGGCAACTAACCTTTCGACTAAGTAAGCTCCGACCTTGTCCAATTAATTACGTACCAAGTAACTTGATACCATATGCATTGGCCTTAGAAGCTTGACGTTGAAAGCTATGATACCTTTGGACCTTGTCGAAAGGTATGCATCAGAAGATTTGTTCCCAAAAATGGTTGAAACATCCTAAAAGCATGTTTTTCTTGTTTTTAACTTAAAAGAGATAACTTTTCAACAAACCTGCCTTTATTTATCAAATTCTCATTGGTTAATGAATTCTTCTCAGAAAAGTGTTGCAAATAATTTCAGAAATAAACAAAGATTTTATTTTATAAAAATGCCCCTTCTCCTTAAATATATATATAAGACATTTAAGTCCATAACTTAAATAATTTTATATATTCATCAAAACACTTAGAAAAAATCTGAAAAAATTCTAGAGAATATATTTTTGCATGTTTTCCCAACATATAAAAATAATAAAACCAAATAATAATTATTTTATCCGTAAATAATTTATAACCCAATAAATCAATTTCTCCACTAGAAAATATATATATAATCCACATTAATTTGAAAAGTATGAAAATTGAAACACATATCTAAAATATCATTTCTGATCTATGTTTAAATTTTTAAGGCATTTAGATGTCATGTAATAGTTTTTCCATATCAAACATATCATAGAATTTATGAACATGTATAATTCATCAACAAGCACATATATAACTTTAATCATTCAAAACATGGCATAAACTTGCAAAACTATTTCAGATCTAATCCTAAAACCAAAAACCAAAAGAAAATGGGATCCTGTAATCATTCACCTTCGCTTCGTGATTAAAATATGTGATATTTGATGTCGAATATGTTGATTAACTTATTTCTCTTGAATCTTAGCTTTATCTTCACTTGAGAATGAAAATGGTGGTCGGCCTTGATGTATTTTAATTTGATATAATGATATGAACCTGAGTTTCCTTTCCTAAGGGTTTAGGTATAAGCCTCTCCTATTTTCCATATTGCCCTTGCCCATTTCCTAACACATTTGTTCGTGTGGTTTCATTTGATTTATATTTAACATGGCACGACTACCCTTAGCTAAATCAAACCTCAACCTATTAGTCTCCACATTATTTTTAATTTAACTAATTAAATGTCCCAAATAACGTTAGAAAAATATGGGGTGTTACAGCTCTCCACCTATATTTATAGGCGAAGATTCCATATTTGGCTTCAAAAAATTTATTATGCATGATCTCCACATCGCGCATGTCGTCCCATAAAAACAACTCAACTAACCCCGACCCAAGCATCACAACTCATCACCGATTTGCAACGCACGACTCGTTATCGAGTTGGCTCGAGACGAATTAGCTCAAGTTTAACTCGAGTTAGTCTCTAGTTGTCTTGAGTTCCTTTGCTTCATGTTTTACTATCTTTTCTATCTTTACTTTGAGTCTCAGTTGAGTTCTTCATGAATTTTCCTAGGTTCCTCTTTGGGTATAACTTGGGTCACAATTGGCACTTGCAAATTTTGATTCCATCACATTTTGTTTTTCTATCTTGTAGTTGCTTTGCCTTAGTCTTTATTTCTCTTTAACTTTCGTAGTTCACGCCAATGCATAACTCAATGATGATCCATGGGGCACAAGTCGACGGGGGACCATGGAGTCAAGTTCCACTTTTCGGCTTCTTTTTCGACGAATCTTTGTTCCATAATCTTGTGATGTTCCTCAAACGGTTTTTATCCATTCCTCTATCGGTTTTACTCTAGTTCAATCATTCGAGTATGTCCGTAGACTGTGGAAATTTTCCTGATAAAAATATTACATATATTATATTTTAAAATTTAGAAATAATTATTTAAAAATACTAAAATTATGTCTTATGTTAGAAAAATATTACACACTTATTTGAACACATATATCGCTAAAATTATAGTTATACACATAATTTAGGTTTGAACTATTAGGTTAATTGAATTGAATTATCTAATTAAATTGTTTAATTTAATTAAAATTAATTGCAATGCAATAATATATATATGCACACAACTGTGATAATAATGACCAATTAATATACAAAAATAAAATGGAAGATTTACCTTGAAGATGAGGCTATTAAACACACGTTGATTAGTGAAACTCCTTGACTCCTCAAAATTAGCACTCGATGCTACCTTTTGTTTCATATTTTATGTTTGTAGATGGGAGAGGTATAAATTGCTAAGGAATATGGACAAGGAGCTTGCGGCCAAAGATGGAAAGGAGCAAAAGTCTATTTTTGTGGAATTTTATTTGGTATTCATAAAGAGAAAAGATAGAAATATCTCACAACTCTTATTCATTCTCCCTTTTCTAAACCAACTCCAAATCAAGATCTAAATTCAAAACTCCCCTCCACTATTATGGCTGGCCCAAAATTGGACTCTATGTGGCCAATAAATCTCAAAATTCATTCATTGAATAATTGCATTTAAATCCTATATAAATATATACTGATATCGTATATGTAACTTTTATATATGCACCCAATTAATTACAAATACCACCCGAACATCAAATATATTAATATTAATATTTAACAAAAATTAATTAATTTATAACACTTTATAAACTTATTAAATCATGTGGCATTTGAGAGAATTCACAAAATCGTTTATGTGGCTCGCGGTGTAACTTCAGCAAACGATTAATATTGAAAAATTCGAATATTAACATTCACATGTCACCTTGGTTAGCAGTATGATAGTGAACTTATTGCTTACAGACCCTCATTGTTAAAATCCAATTTTACACTGTAAGAACTACCCTTCTAGTAACGATTATTTCAACGCCTTCTCTTCATCAAAACTATATCACTTTAGGACATATGGAATTTGGTATTAGCTAAATTTACAATATTATCCATATTCAACTTTGTTAGTCCATAAACAAAGTCCTTAGTTAAATAATAACATTTATAATCTGTTCTATCTGGTCAGAAATTTTGACTATGAGTTGACTATAGTTCGCCGTGATACCAACCTCATAGAACATGAAGAGACGAATTCTCTATTTAATAGTGCTTTACTTCATATGCTTTTACTCAAACCTAACTATAATTGCTTAATGATCATCATGCCATGATTTAACCATAGTCAAAGTGGAGTATCCACATAGAAGTTCCACAGCATTACCAAGTCAAGAGAATTGTGTGATGCGTCATTATGAGATTTCATGTTTGACCTAGTTTTTATCAACCAACAGGAAACTCTCGGATGACTCATTCCACATTTATCCAATAAATACAAGAATGTATCCCCTTGGTTCCCCTAGCAGCCATGGGTAATACACTGCCCATCATTTTGAGAGCATTACGTACTTTGTTTGCAATACATGTATCGATATCTTTTCTTGAAACATCTTGACCAGTAACATTTAAAATAGTATATTATTTTGCATTGTGATAATTTTCTCAAGATTGCAAATATTTGCAACTATTATCACATAACATACTATTTATGGATTTAATCAATACGCTTTAATTAAACTTAATTTTTTATATCACAATATAATAAGTATATAATAGAAATCAATCTACTTAATTATGGACATATAGAGTTAGATATATGTAACAAATTACATAATTGCCCCTAAGACATACCCCTAACTCTTTCGGTCTCCCACATGCATTTCAGATCAATTATGAAATCTTAATCCCAATCTTTTGATCAGTTTTCTAAGAACTAGTCTAGATAGTCCCTTAGTGAACAAGTACGTTATATTGTTTATTATCTACTCTATTAATTAATACCTCTTTGACACTAATAAATTGCCTATATCTTGTGGAACATTCATATTATCTTTCTTGATTTCTTGTGAGCCGTGGGTTCTTTCGCGGTCTGTATCGCACCATTGTTATCATATAACAGTTTCATGAAATTCTCAACATTTGGAATCACCCCTAGCTCAGTCGTACATTTGTGTATGTGCATGTATGTATATAAACAAAAACATTACTTTTGTTACGATGCTTATTCAAGGCGATATACATAGCCTATTGGTTGAATCAGCCATAACTTCTTACTTGGAACAAATCCAACTTAAAGCTCCTTAACTAAGATTGAACATGAATTTAGGATTGACACATTATGATCGATGTCACTTATTAAGTTTGAGTTTGAATACTTCTTCATTAGAATTTCATTTTTTACATAAGCAATTGTGTGTATTTCTAAAACTCTTAAGAATACTCTTAACTATCATTTAGAGATTTTAATTCAGATTTGACGCTCGCTCAATTTACCAATTACATAAGCGAATTCAATATGCTATATATTATAACATATACAATAATTCCTATTGCTGAAGCAAAAGGAATCCATCTCACACGCTCTATATAAAACATTTTAATATGGTGTTTGTCTATATTCTTTGTGATAAACTCAACATCCTTTTATACTGATTATAAAATATGTCATTTTCAAATCCAATGTCGAGGTTTAAACAACCAAACTAAAACTGATTTAACATAGGCACATCTTTAATAATCGGTAGTATGATCTTTACTTATACTTTCAGAAATATTTTAGTACCTTTTAATATCCTTTTTTACAAACACATGCTTGCTCTACATTTTGATTGAAAATGTACCATTTGATATTTTCGTCAAAATACTTGTTTACCTCCAATGCTTGTCGAATACCACTTTTATATCTGTTTTTGATCATATCCAAAATCTAAAGATTATGTTATTGCTTCTACCAACTTCAAGGCATTTTGGTTATTATGTGCCTACAGTCTCTTCTAAATCACAATTTAGAAATTTCATTTCATCTTTAGTGTGCCAAAACTGAGAATCAAATTGTGCAACAATTAAGTGTAGATTCTAGAAGGACTTAAGACATTGACTATCGAAATTACTTCACTAATTTCAACATTTTAAAATCAATGAAGTTATTTCTTATCGACACCACTTTATATAGTTCCAACTGCGTTAATCATCTCGAAAATATACTCATGGCCGATGGATAATATCCCTTTAGACACAACTATCAAAATTGTATTTTAATAATGCATTTGGAATCTATTTCGGATTTAAAGAATTGTTCCATATGGTAGAGTCTATACTCTTTATAGTATATTGAAAATTTAAGTAAATTTTTATTACAAAAAATTCTATTTCTTGACATTAGTAAGAAACTCATAGTTTCTCTTTATGCACAAGAATTTTGCTTCTATTTTAAGCTGTAACGACCCGACTTCCTATTACCAGGAAGGCGCATCGCTAAGAAGAAAGAAAGTGATAGAAAAGAGAAAAGAAAGGAAAGTAAGAAACAGACAACATCAGAATCTCACAGCAGAACGAATAAGTTATATTATATCACATAAAACTTTACATAGTATCATATATATCAGAGTTAAACAGCTAATATAACACAAACTAGACAGTTATAAACGCCTGTCTAGCAATTACAATTCAAGTATATCAGAAAACAGATACAACTCAAAACACAGCGGAACAACTAAATATATCTACACGCTGAAGCCTCCTGCTCCATTATCTCCTCCAGAACTCGTCAAAGCAATCCTGAATCACTTGACTACTCATATGTAATATGAGTACCCAAAAGTTTAATAAAACAGAAAATAAACACTCAGGTCAGACAGGGGTCTGGTGTGAGTAAACGGGGATAAAAGTTACTTAAATTTAGAAAATCCTTTGAAACAAAAGGTATCACGTATGACTTCCCACACATAAACATGGAAAAGTTTTTACCTTACGCTAACCAAAACATTTGATAGGAAATCCAGTGATATTATAATAGTGTCTAGGGTTTTCAAAATAAAATATAGAAATAGCTGGAATGCTTACATCTCACGTTCCAACATAGTTGGGCACAATCAAAACCGTACAGGCACTTATTGGATTATGGATTCCATCAATGGCAGGGCTACTGGGGTACCGCCCGTCACAGTACGTGGCCTAGATCACTGTACCGAGGAGTACGCCTGCTCCCCTGCAACACAAAACCGGAACCATTCCTTACTGAACAGTTCCGAACAAGACCACCCCGCAGATTGGCCGTCGCCAACTGCCACACAACCGAATATAAAGGGACCTCTAGACAGGGATAAATCTTGCTCTCCAGTGGGAGCTACCCACAAAGCCTTGCTGCACCTCCCCTGTTTTAGCCATTCCCGATTGATGAGGCTTGAGGCAACGATTACCTTTATAAGACAGATCAATCTTAGAATGCTCATCGTCCACCTGACGATGTTCTGAAAGCATTCAATCCATACAAGTTCGTTCCTTGTTCGAATGAAACCGAAGGCATTATCTCGTTACACTCGTATTGGAATCACCCTCAGAGTTAACGACAATAACCCTTGCACTCTAAATCACCATCTCGAATCTATAAGCACTATTCCGTCAACTCATTACGGAATCACCCATAGAGTTATACTGACGTATAGCCCTTACACCTCGAGTCTTCACTTGCTCCACTTGGATTAACGACCTAACGTTTAATTGGAATCGATGTGGTTTTCGAAATTCCAAATTTGGTAATCCGATCCCGGTCCCACCGAAACCAAACGCCATCTTAATGTCCAAGTTGTACTTAAGGGTTTTAAACAATTAACTCATTTCATTATTATATATTTCACACAGATAGATAAACTACATATCACAATAGATAATCACATTCTCATCATAAACAGATAATCTGTATCATCACAAACAGATAATCATCACAATCCAGATAATCCATCACAAACCATCATACTTAGACCAATCATCCATATCATACAGATACAACTAATCTTATTACTGAGATCACAACCATTCAACCAATAATATCCATAAGCAATGATTCATTAACCATCAATTATAATTAATTTAAAGTGAATTAAATTAATTACAACCATCTCTAATTAATTTAAAATAAATTAAATTAATTACCACAATTAAATCCTGCTTAATATCCTTTAATTAATTAACCCGATTAATTAATTATCCACTAAGTATTTAACTTGATTAAGCACTTTAGATTAATCATCCTCTAATTACAATAAGTAATTAGTCTGTAATTAATTTTCACAAATTAATTAACCTTATTTATAAGTAATTACCATTTAATTACTCATTTATTAATTAATTATAATTAATTATATTTATCCCTAATTAATTACAATTAATTAATCACTTAATTAATTAATTATTTCTTAATTAAATAATCATTAATTACATCGTTAATTATTATAATTAACGATCTCTAATATTTAAATAAATTACTTAATTAAAATTATTACATTTAGTAATTAATCTACTTATTAATCACCTTGATTAATATTTAATTTAGTAATAACTATCTTTAATTACTCATTAACAAATTAATTATCCAATAATTAATTATCTTAATTAATTAATCTCTTGATTAATTACAAAAGTAATTATCCAAATTACTTATTACTTTTCAGTAATTACCATTCCTAAAATTAAATTCAAATTCCATTAAAAATTTAATATTCAAAATGTTTAATTATTTAAAAATTAATCCAAATTTAAATAAATATAAACCTTAAAATAAAATAAATGTTAAAGAACATTACTTAAATATAAAACAAAGATTTAAAATAAATTTACTTGATTAAAATAAATCAAGCTATGAATATAGATTGATTATTTTAACTTCCAAATTTAAATTAAACACTTCATATTTTTATTCAAATATTAAAAGAAATAAATTCTTTCAAATTTTAAAACTTGCTTGAAATCAAATTTCATTTTCAACTTTATTTTTAAAACATTTGAATATGTTCATTCATCATTTTTTTTTAAATTTACAAACTGTTTTGAAATCAAAACTGGTTTCCAAAGTAACTTGAAGACTGTTTTAACTTGATTTCAAAACCAATTTAAATCTTGCTTAAAACATTTAAATCTGTTCAAAATTTAAAAACTTACAAAAACTGTTTGAATCAAATATCTGGTTTTAAAGATAAACCTGATACTGTTTTAATCTTGATTTGAAACTAAATTTAAATCTTGCTTAAATTTTAAAATTCTCATTTTTAAAACTTTGAATTTCAAACTTCATTTGAATTTAGATTCAACTTACATTTGAATCAAATTCTATCTTTAAAAATATGAATTCATTCAATTTAAAAAAGACTGCACACATTCAGGTTTTTAAACCTATAATCACTCTAACCCGAGAAACCCATAATTTACTTCGAGTTCTTAAGCTACCTGCTCCGAGTTAAAATCAAAAACACCCAATTTTTACTTCGAGTAAAATACCCTGCACAACCCAGAAGTTCACCAGACTTCCCACATATACAGTGCACATGCACTGGCGCTCCGGCGGCTTCCAGTCACTCCAACCCACTGCTACGAGTCACTGACCATCTCCTCATACGATCACGACCTCCCAAACCCCCACATCAACTTGAAATCAAAAATAGGAAAACAATTGCAGCCTGGAAAAAACCCATCTACATCATACCCCAAACCTGTCAATATCACATGAACTCGCCACCGACCATCATCAATCCCGAGACTCTAGAAAACCCTCCCTCTATGTCTCCTCTGCAACTTCCCAAAGCCTCAAATTACTCGAAGCAACAGAGAGCATGTGAATAAACTAAGAACTGCAACACTTAAGACTGGGTTTGAAACCTGAAAAACCCCAATCACCATCTCCTCTCTCTCTCTGATCATCTATTGCCAAAATTCCTCCATTCTTACATCAACACTCCACCTACAGGAAGCATCCCAACTCTCAAATTTCACTAGCTTAACAGTCAAACCCAAAATTTCTAATTCTGTTCAAAATAGAATTGCTAATCCCACATTTACTTTAAAAATGGGATTTTGTTTCAGTAATCATGATTTCATTCATGTATTCAGGTTATAAACCTGTTTCAATGATTTAAGAAGTTTAAGATTCTTGTTTTTTTTATGTTAACTGTCCCTTGTAGTTTACAGTGAAAACAGTTTTCAAATTTAATCTTAATTATGATTTATAAATTTAATCTATACTAAACAAACATCCCACATTCTTACATCAACACTCCACCTACAGGAAGCATCCTAACTCCCAATATTCACTAGCTCCTCAGATAATTCCTAAATTCCTAATTCTGTTCAAAACAGAATGCTAATTCCACTGTCAAATTAAAAAGGTGGAATTTTGTTTTAAAATTTCTGATTTATAACATACATTCATGTTATAATCTTGTTTAAATAGTTAATGATACTTGATATTCTTGTTTGATTGAAAATACTTACTGTTATAATTATTACAGAGGTAACAGATTTAAATTTTAACTTATATTAACTAAAACATGATATTACAAAACCTAAATTTATACTAAAGAAACATATTTTGTTTACACATAAAATTACTAACTGAAACAATTCAAATGATAAAGCTTTTTTATTAAAGAATATCCTAATTTACAACCAACTAGATATGCAGATTCAAGAAATCAAAAAAACATATTCATTTCTATACACACAGAACCTTCATTAATATGTAATCATCACATCATTTTATTTCTTTCAATTCCTATGCACAGATGTCTCAAGCTTTTGTGCATGTGAGGTTTATTCATTTCATTTTTAAAACAAAACAGAATAGTTTTGTTTAACGGTTTTGACTTCTGTGAATAAAAACTTAAATTCTGTAGATTATATTTGATTTTGAATTTTAAAGAACTGTTTTTAAAAATAAAGAAGCTTGCTCACTTTTAATTTTTAATGAAGGTGCAGAGAACAAATTTAGGTGCAGATTTTAATTTTCCAGGACCCTGATTTGAATGCGTGATGAATCTGGATTGCATTTGCTAGTTGTAGATGATTACTGAAGTTGCTTGCCTGATGTTGATTAATAAAAATGCAATTGCCTCCAATTTGATTTCAAAGTTATTGCATGCAGACCCCATTCTTCTTTGCTTGAGTTTGAGGTTGAAGATTGCTTTCAGATTGCAGATTTTCAAACGGTTTTAGGGTTTTTGCAGATATGAAATTTGGGTTGTAGATTTTGATTGAATTGCAGACATGAATTTGTTTGCAGAAATTTTAAAACATGCATTGTTTTGGGTTTTTGATTTTACTGTAGTCTGATTTTTAGATTTCTTTCTACAGAGAATGTTTTAACCAAACGCATTGCTATGTTTTCTTATCAAAATAAATAAAAATAAAAAAGTTTTAAAACAATGCCACTTGTTGTATTAAGGTGTAGATAAATTTACAAGTGTCTACTTTATGGTTTAAGAATCTAGCACATGTTTATCTAGATTTTAAAAGAAATTCCTTCAATTTAAAAATGTATTTAAATTTATTCTAAAACCATTTCTAATTTGTTTTAGCATGTTTTAATTATTTATTAACATTAGCCTTTAAAATGATTACATGTTTACTTATAAACTTCTTTATAAAACTATACATTTTAAATCTTTGCTTGAATATTTTTCAAAATAATATTCTTTTAAAACTAAATTTCAAAAGAGAAGATTTTTAAAAGAAGAATAATGTTGAATTCAATTTTATTCAAGAGTTTTAAATCAAATGTTATACTTTAACAAAAATGAACTAAATCTTATTTCAAAAGAAAAACATATTTTTTTTAAAATAAAACAAAACAAACTTTTATGTTAAAACAAAATTTAAACTATATTTATTTATATAAATAAAACAAATACTTACTTATTCTTTGAAAATATAAGAAAGATTTTTAAAACAAACTTTTGAAAAGTTTTCAATATTAAATTAAAATCAAATCTTCTATTTACAATGTATACACATATATACATTATAAATAAATATCTTTAAATCAGTTTAGAAAGATGAATTTTATTACTTAAATATTTTTAACATTTGAAAACAATCAGATTCTTAATTTAAATTAAATTATTAATATTATAAAGTTTGAAAAGAATATCATTTATCAAATTAAACAATTATTAATCTTCAAAAGAAAATTCCTGTTTGAATTAAATTATTAAATCAATATTTCACATTTTAAAATAATCATCAATGAAATTATTAAATAATTATTGCCTAAATTTCCGAGACATCACATTAGCTAGGTTAATTTTATTTCATCTTATGTAATCAGTTTCTGTGTTAAACTTTTTCAATCATATCCAAGTCCATTATACCACTGCCAATTTCCTATAAAATTCCTCCACCATGAAAGTGGAGTTTCATAAAAAAATAAATGTTTCTTGGTACGACGGAATAGGAATTCAAAAACATTTTATGAATTGCTTTAGTATTTACGTATAAAACTAATTTAGTTTTGAGTTTACGAAACTTACATTCCGTTAGACGAAAAATTGGGCCTAATTTATATGTGTAAATCAGGGAAATTAACGAGGCAAGAGGAATAGCTTTTGGGTAGGTACGCAAATCATCATAGAGTCAAGTAGTCAATTATGAAAATATGAAATTATGTAAGTCATTTATCACAAAGTCCTAATAATAATTTGACCTAGGCGACCATTAAAGTACCAAATCAAGCTCTTTAATTATGGTTGAGTAAAAATAAAAATGGGAAAGGAGTACAATTTGAAAATTTTCCCTTCTTAATAGGGGGTGCGTGCCTATTTATAGAGAAATTGTGCCCTTAGATCTTTGAAACATGGCATTCATGGATGATGAGCGGTTGAGAATATGCTGACATGGCACATTGCCCATTTGGCATATGGCAAAATTTGTTCTTAATTTCTTCATAATGACATGTTACGGTTAGACCAATTAGGGGTTTGCACGTGGCTAATTTAAGCGCTTCATGAGTTGATTTCTTGATCTACAATAGCAGTTTTTCAAACCTACGATAGGTTGGCTTGAATATGCAGTAGCTCCAACCTACATAGCTTGATTTCAACATATGATAGCCTTTATGACTTCAACACGTGGTAGCTTTGGCACTTTCAATATATGCTAGCTTGGTCATCTCAACACGCGATAGTTTTGGTATTCTCAACTTACGATAGTTTGTCCCTCTCGACATGCGATGGCTTTGATATTCTCGACATGCGATGGCTAGTTCCTCTCAATATGTGATAGCTTTGATATTCTCGACAAGCGATAGCTAGTTGCTCTTTAAATGCGATGGCTTTGACATTATCGACATGTGATGGCTTGTTCCTCTCAAAATGTGATAGCTTTGATATTCTTGGCATGTGATAACTTGTTCCTCTCAATATGAAATAGTTTTGACATTTTCAATATGTGTTGGCTTGAAATCTGGACATGCGATGGTCATTTTGCAATAGCCTTATTTCTTCTATCTTCAATAGCTTTGATATTCTCGGCATGCAATAGCCTTATACTTGTCCATACCTAAAATTTTAGGTATAACAATTGTCCCTGCCCCTTAAGATAAAGTATTTTTATACTTTTGTATAAACGTGAAATGATTTTACCTTCTATTTGAATTAAACTCTTGGTATTCCTTAGGTCTCTTCATCATAGTTGTAATAAGGTTTTTACATAACAAATTAATGGTTGGATCACTCCTCTTCCTTCTTTAGAAATACTAATCTTCTTCTCTTTTCACTTCATACCAGTTCATTTAAAATTGAATTAAACTCAAATTCTTTAGATTTTCTTTTCAAATTCTCATATTTACCTTCTTAAAGTAATTATTCCATCTCATTATTATCGTTCGCTAATTTTTATTTATGTCATGTCCTTTTTTTGTTTTAATACCTTTGAAAGCGATGACTCTGAAGATTTGGATGGGTTTCATAAATTTATTAAGATAATCTGATTTTGACCTTAAATTGTTGTGATTTTTTTAAAAATTTATTGGTAGATATCAAGTCAGTTCACCCATTGCCCATGATATTTTAGATGCGCTACAACTATCTAGGATTTTCCTCGTTCGATGGTTTTAGCTCACGATAGCTTTGATAGCCTTTAACTATTTCAACATGCTAGCTCAAACATATCTTAATGTGCGATAGCTATCACTATTTCAACAAGTGATAACCCTGAATTGTTTCAGCATGCGATAGCTTTTTTTGAACATGCGGTAGCTTTTTTATATCTCAATATTCGATAGCCTCTATCATCTCAACATGAGATATCTTTTACATATTTCAATATGTGATAGCCTTCAGCATTTCAACATTGATAGCTCTTACATATGTCAATGTGCAATAGATTCATCATTTCAACACACGTAACTTTTATATGTCTCAATATATGATAACTTTCAATAATTCATCATGCGAAAGCCTTCGTTGTTTTAACATGCAATGGTTCTTATATATCCTAAAATGCATTAGCTTTCAATAATTCAACATGCGACAACCTTTATTGTTTCAAAATGTGATATTTTTTACACATCTCAGTATGCGATAGCTTTAAATAGTTCAACATGCAACAACCTTGATTATTTCAATATGTAATTGCTATCAAATCCCTTAATTCTTAATAGCTCTCAATGTTCAATAGGTTTTAAGTTTCATTATGTATAGTTATAATTACGATTTGTGATGATTATATATACACACACACATACCTCTATCGTTTCTTTTTGTGTACATATGCATTTATAAATTTAATGATTCTTTGAGATTGATAATTTTATGATGTAAGCTTATGACTCATTTTCCATTTTACTATTCTATAATGTTTGGTTGATTAACATACTTATGCTTTTTTGGAATTATGTCATGTAATAAAAACGGAGCCTCAAAGAAATCTGCAAGTACTCCTAGACCTGGTAGAAGTTCTTCCAAACAAAGGTTTATACTAATTGCCAATCCTTTGTCATGAAGCAAGGGGAGATAGATTGCATTCTTTAACACATTAAAATTACAAAAATTGATACTAGAGTTCATAACCCCTCTAATAGGATTAACACACCACAAAAGGGATTTTTCTGCTTTCACTCCTATTTATATTTGGCACTCGCATTATATTCCTTTCAATGTAATTGTTACCAAAATTCTAGCTTTCCTAAGGATCGCTCTTATACAACTTACTCCCAATTGTTATAGTTACATTCATTCTCTTCAAGTACTTTTCTAGGAGATAGAAATGGTAGACCTAAGTCCATCAACCCTACTTTCTCTGAACGCTTTTTAAAAAGTTAGGTACCAACTAGATGGTTTCATTTTCTGATTATGATCATCTGATAATGAACTGATTTTGGATCCTATTAACAAGACTAAAGAGTAAGCCCATCAATTTTTTCTTGTGAGATGTTTTTCTTCGAAAATTTCTAGAGCCATTTCCCTTCCTAATATGTTGTTGATCTCAAATATGTTATTTTTTAATTTTACATTCATTTTTTTACACTAAAGCTTCTTATATTTATAGATTCAGCTTTTAAAGAAATTGGTCCTAAGGTACTGGCAAAGATCGACAAACTTTGGAAAGCTACAAAGTACTCCAAGAGTCAGTTAAAACTTATACCCAAGGAAAATCTGAATTGATAATCCTTGATTTGGTCATTTTACTAGGTTTTGGGTGAATCTCCTATGACAAAAATGACTAAATATTGTTCTTCATCGCTTGTTGCTACAAAGCTTGATACTTTCTCAATTAAAAGCCTGATTTAACACATACCTTCTTGTAGCTAGGGGCACTCACCATGTTTCGACCATATTCTTCTTAATTTTATTTCTAAGTAAATTGTTATTTACTTAGTAAAATTACTATTTACTTATATTTTATTCACTTTATATAATAGATAGCCTAATCGATCATGCTGCCTTATCGAAAAACAAGGATTTAATAGATCTTACTATTTTCCCAGGATTACTGGTAAACCATCATTGCCCTCACTAAAAGTGGCCACTTCGACCATTAGCATTGCGATTGGTGGTGCTTTCCGCACATCCAAGTCTAGAAAACGTGGGAGAGGTTTGTATATTCAAAGGTTCCTTTTGAGTCTTCGATTATCAAGAAACCAAAAAGAGATAACTTGCCCTTAATAACAATCATCGCCTCCTTATCAGATGCTACTACAATTACCACATCTTTCACCCCATCTTCTCAAAGTTATGCTATTGACATAATGATTTCCCCTGTAAGGGACTCTTTAGCATACTTGCATAGATATCTAGGTCATGAGACCCCATTCAATGTTTATGCTTCCTTAATTGATATGGGTGCAACTGTCTCCTCTTCCTTTATTTTTGATGATTTATTAACTCCTACGCTTCATTCTCATGTTGTTTCTTCTCTGGGGCCTACGGGATTTCCCCTTTCTATTTCAAATGACGTACTTGTTTGTCTTTACAACAACTTATTTTGGTATGTTTCATTCATTTCTTGACAAATTAATCTACTACATAGTTTGATTGTGACATTCTGCATTTTTGATTGGAAAATATATGCTCCTGCTTTAGCAATCCATTCCTACTTTTTCTCAAGACATATTATCGTTACAAGAACTAAATTCTTCCCTATCCAGCAACATAAAAACTTAAAAGCACAGATTAGCAATCTCCATGTTATCAACAAATCCTTAATTACAGAGAACCTATAAAGCTAGTCCTTGATGGACTTCGAGAAGAAGAAAACTCATGAATTGGAAGAAAAATCAAAGGTTCTTGAGATTGAACTCACATTGTCCAGAGAAGAATCAAAGCCTGCTGACTTAAGGTGAGAAAATTTAAAGAAAGCTTAACTAAGGTGACCATTCTTGAAATTAGCTTAGAAAGATTCCCTGCTTAAGAGGTTGAAAGCCCCTTTGGGAAATGCCAAGGCTGAAGTTGTTAGGAAATCCAATCTAAGGTTTCAATGACAACAACTATACAATGGAAATTAAATATAAATATATATTTATATATATAGGTACTTGCTAGAGCAACATCACTAGAAAGATAAGGACAAGGCTCAAAGGACACTGCAAGAGACTACAAGTTGATAGGTACAAAGAAACAAAAGAAAAGATGCACAAAAACAAACATGCAGCAATATCAGACGTCTGGGTGCACAAGCCAAACGTTTCAAAAAGTTCTCTGGAACAACAAATAGAGAAAACCAAACGTTTGGTAATAGCATTCAGACGTCTGAAAATCTACTATGTTCAAAAAATATAGTATCAAACATCTGAGACAAATACCAGACATCTGAATTCAAACTCGAACTTCAGAAAAGAATGCAACTGCCACATGCGAATGAACATCTCCGCTTCTCTTCGCCACAAATCTTTACCAACAACAGAAGCAACTTTAGAGCATTTATTAATGGATGAAACTACTCAAGATACCTATCTACAACTATATACATCATCAAGAATCAACTGAACAAAACTCACCTTATTACGTGTCTAAATTCTATACTCTATCCTACATTCTTGATCTCTGCACTCTAGCAAACTTTACTTGTATTCGCTCTTCCATATATCCAGTTCTTCATATACAATATTCTTTAGATATATATTGGAAGCAATTGTACTAATTAGTCAACATCCATGTTATATTAGAACATACAATTGACAAGAATAACTTATTGTAACCAAGTCTATTCCTTCGGGGGAAGCGAGGCTATTTTATAGTCGAATTTCGAAGGGGAGCTTTGGGACTGGACGTAGGACGGGAGGTCCAAACCAGTATAAAATTCTGGTGTGCTTATTCTATATTTACTTAGATTAATATTATTTTATTTGCATCATATACTCTGTCACATATACTTGCATATACACTACACGATTCACCCTGTAGACTTTCAGTTGATATTAAAGCAAGGTTTGATCAAAGTACAGTAACTGTATTTGAATCACTTTAATATGGAAAGTATTTTTCAAGAAGGCCAATCCATAGCATGTCCCCCGCTTTTTAATGGTTCTAATTATGCATATTGGTCAACACGTATAAGAATTTTTATGGAAGCTAATGGATTAGAAATTTGGTCAGCCACTCAAAATAAATATGAAGCACCTGACACTGCTATGAACACATGGAATGATACATAAAAAACCACTGCTTCTAATAATTCCAAAGCTATGAATGTTTTTTTTGTTCATTAGATAAGAATAAATTTTCATGTGTCTTGTTATGTTACACTGCATATGATATTTGGCGTACCTTACAAGTTACACACGAAAGCGCAAACAAATTTAAGCAAACTAAAATTTCAATTTTACAAAATCAATTTTTATCCTTTAAAATGAAACAAAATGAATCTAAGTAGACATGTACTCTAGATTCCAAACTATTCCACACGATTTAATGGCACTAGGAGTTAAATTCACAAATTTTGATTTAGTATCTGGAATACTAAATTCTTTAACTCTAGAGTGAAAAAGAAAAGCATTAGCTATCGAAGAAGCTAATGACCTTTCAACACTCTTAGTTGAAAAATTGATAGGAAAATTAATGTCCTATGAAGCCAATCTGTAGGCAAGAAAAGAACAAAATTCGAAGAAGAAAAACATAGCATTTCCAGCAATAAATGAAGACTCCGACCTAGATGAAGAAGAAATCTTATTTATTGTCAAAAACTACAACAAATTCAAGAAGTTTAGAAAAGTGACCAGATTTAAGAAAGGAGGAAAGTCAAGCTCAGCAAATCAAAAGTCAATCAAATGTATGAATGAGATCAATTTGCACATATGAAGAAAGATTGTCCCAAGCTCAATAATGATAAAAAGAAAAAAAAATTCAAAAATTCAAAAAGAAGAAAGCTTTTAAAGTAACATGGGATGATTCGGACTCTTTATCATCATCAGACAGTGACAGCGATAGTGACGGTGAACAAGCTAATGTATGTTTTATTGCATAGACTAATGAGGTATGTCCCGAACTTAGCTATGATGAACTATTAGAGCTTATCATGGAATTGGATGATAAATTTAGACAAATTAAAAAATTGAATAAAGAACATGTAGCTAAAATAAATAGATTAGAACTTAAAATAGGAATATTAAAAGATGAAAAAATTATTTTAAAGGAGGAAGTAGAACTATCTCAAAAAAAAATTAAAAGTAATTTAGTTGAAAATGAGACTATATCTATTGATTTTGGAAAAGTTAAACTAGAAAAGGATAACTTGTTAAAAGAAAATACCAACTTGAAAAGTAATATAAAAACAATGAAAATTGAAAATTTTGAATTAAAAGAAAAATTAGATAAAATTACAATAATGTTTCAAAATTTAGTAAAGGAAAACAAGATTTGGAAAATCTTATCAAAACTTCAAAATCGCTAGGCAATAGAAATAGAATAGGATTTAAAAATATTCCTAAACAAAAAGGGAATAATATTAAGAAATATAGTTTTATTTATCAAAAGACTAAAATATCACCTAAGTCTAATACGAATACCAAAAATATAAAAAAATTGGATTCCTAAGACAAATAATAATTTGATTAGACAAAAACATATTAATAATTTTCTAGATAACGTAGTCTATAATAAAAATTATGTTCATAAAGGTACCAAACCTTCTTGGGTGTGGCTACCTGCTCCTCCTAACATCTAGGACCCTAACAAAGTATATGGGTACCAATTAAATCATTTTTTATTTTGTAGGTACCCAAAATAAAAAATAAAGAAAAATGGATATTTGATAGTGGCTGCTCCAAGCATATGACCAGAAACTCAAAAATATTATCAAATATAAAATGCATCGATGGTGGAATGGTAACTTGGTGATAACTCAAAAAGATACGTCGTTGGCATCGGAGAAATCATCAAGTCTGGTGTTTCTAACTCTCCTATTATTGCAAATGTTTTGTTAGTAGAAAATTTAAAACACGACGTACTTAGCATTAGTCAATTATGCGATAAAAAAATTCAAATTAATTTCGAAAAAGATAGATGTAATATTTTCGATAATAAAAACAACTTACCTTTGAGGGTTTTAGAAACCAAACTATTAATGTCTTAAATATGAATATAAATCGAAATTCAAACTTATGCTTAAACGCCAAACATGAAGATCCATGGTTGTGGCATAAACCATTCTGTCATATTAATTTTAAATATATTAATAAATTAGTAAAATATGAGCTAGTTAGAGTTTTACCTAAAATAGATTATAAAGTAGAAAATTTATGTGACGATTGCCAAATCGGAAAACTAAAGAAAAGCTCTTTTAAATTTAAAAATAATATTTCTACAAAATAACCATTAGAATTATTACATTTAGATTTATCTGAACCAACTAAAGTACGATCTATAAATCACAACAAATGTGTTTTCGTAATAGTTGATGATTTTTCAAGATGTACATGGACCTTATTTTTAAAACATAAAAGTGACACTTTTGGTATGTTTAAAATTTTTGCTAAAAGAATTAAAGTCGAATGGATTTGAAAATTAAGAATATTCGAAGTAATCACGGTGGAGAATTCGGAAATGATCTTTTTACTAACTTTTGTAATAGAAAGGGCATAAGTCATAATTTCTCTTTTCCCCTTACACCTCAACAAAATGGTCTAGTAGAAAGAAAAAATCATACGTTACAAGAATGTGCACAAACACCGTTAAATAGTAGTGGTTTACCAAAACATTTTTGGGCTGAAGCTATTGCTACGGCTTGTTATGTTTTGAATCGACTAACCGTATGACCTATGACTAAACATTCATGTTTCGAAATATTTTTTGGAAAAAAACCTAAAGTATCATAATTTAAAACTTTTGAATCAAAATGTTTTATATTAAATACAAAAGATAATTTGGGAAAATTCGACCTGAAGGCCAATGAAGGAATCTTTGTTGGATATTCGGATCGTAGCAAGGCATTTAGAATTTTTAATAAACATACTAACACAATTGAATAAAGGTTACATGTTTCATTTGATGAACATTTCCTTAATCATCGTACTAATGACGATGAAGAAATTATTCCAATTACAAATACGAAAATATCATCTAATAATGAGACAAATGCATAAAATAATACTTTAGTGTCACCCCCTAGAATTCTAAAAATTGATCCAAAAGATAATATCATTGGAGATCTTAATTCCAGAGTAACTAGAAATCAACTTAACCAAATAAGCCATATTTCATTTGTGTCAAATTTTGAACCAAAAAATTATAAAGAAGTTTCAAACGATGATTTTTGGATAATAGCCATACAAGAAGAATTAGATCAATTTGATCGTAATAATGTTTGGGAATTAGTACCAAGACCAAAAAATCATTCAGTTATTGGAACAAAATGGGTATTTAAAAACAAAGCAGATGAAAATGGAAATATAGTTAGGAATAAAGCATGTTTAGTCGCTCAGGGTTATAATCAAGAAGATGGTATCGACTATAACTAAACTTTTGCTCCAGTAGCAAGACTCGAGGCCAAACTTACATTACTTGCTATTGCAGTCACACAATTTTAGATTATTTCAAATGGACGTCAAAAGTGCTTTTTTAAGTGGTTTTATTAAGGAAAATGTATATGTTGAACAACCTCCATTATTTTTTCATGAAAAATATCCTGATCATGTTTTTAAATTACACAAAGCCTGATATGGTTTAAAGCAAGCCCCCTTGCCTAGTACGAACATCTTAAGAATAATTTAATTGCATCTAGTTTTCAAATAGGTAAAATAGATACGACTTTATTTATTAAACGAGAAAATAATGACATCTTAGTTATACAAATTTACATTGTTTTTGGTTCAATTAATGAAAATTTTTGTACTTAATTTTCAAATATTAGGAAAAATGAATTTGAATGTCTCACATGGTTGAATTGAATTTCTTTCTAGGTTTACAAATAACTCAACTTGAAAATGGTATTTTTATTCATCAAGACAAATATCATAACAATTTATTACGTCGTTTTGGAATGGATAAAACGTCAAGCAAAACCAAAAGAGTCTCACCAAAGAGCTGTTCAATGTATCTTATGATATTTATCTATTACTAGAGATTATAGTTTGTTCTATCCTAAGGGATCATCGTTTGAACTTTTTTCATATAGTGATGCAGATTTCGATGGATGTAAAACAGATCATAGGAGTACTAGCGGAACTTGTCATTTTATCGGACAATCGTTGGTTTCATGGTTTAGCAAAAAGTAAAACTGTGTCTCTTTATCCACTTGCGAAGCTGAATATATTTCAGCAGCTATAGCATGTGCACAACTGATATACATGCAACGGGCGCTTAAGGATTTCGAAAAGTTTATTGATAAATCACCAATATATTGGATAATACAAGCACAATAAATCAATCAAATAACCCTATAAATCACTCAGTACTAAACACATAGATATACGACATCATTTTTTACCCAACAATGTAGAAAAAGGAATTGTTACATTAGAATGTGCAAATACTGAGAATTAAATAGCAGATATTTTCACAAAACCACTAAATGAACAAACATTTGTTAAACTACAACGTGATTTAGGAATGTTCTCCTAATGATCTTCTCAGCTAATTCTAAATTTCATTCATTCCATTTTGGGTTAAAAAGTTTTTATCCACAATTAAAATTTTTAACACTAACCAACAATTTTTTAGAAATTTGTTTTCTGAAATTAACTATGTTTAACCTTTTAAAACATGCATAAATACCCTCTCTTTTTATCAAATGTATATTTCATATTCCTTTTCAAAACAAAAGAAAACAAAAACATGTTTCGACAACTCTCATCCCACCTTCTCAACACCAACCTCGGATAGTTCAACAGATACCCCTCATCAACTTCCTACTCCTACAGCAGGTCAAGAGCCGACCTAAAAGTGGTCCTCCTATCACACGGGATTCACTTCCAATAGAAAACGGTCCAAACAATCTTTATTTGTCACTCTTAACACCAAGGAGAAAATCGATGAGATACATCATTACCAAAAGCAACAAATGGATTAATAACAAGAATTATACTTTGAACAAAAGATCACTGCTCGACGACTAAGTTTTCTAGAGCAAGTAGCGATCGAATTTTGCAATACACGAAAAAAGATGCACATGAACCACTTTCGATTCCTTGCAATCCTCTGGATCCTTCTGCATCTTGTCGTACACATTGGGATCCTCCACCAAGGAAATTTTCCGGTTTCCCAAGAGCCAACGAACGTGGAAATATTTAGTCTCCACTCAAGCCATGGAAGGATAGCGCCTCTGAAGATCGCAATGCTCCATCCTCATCTCAATAAATTTGTTTATTGTATTTTCTTCTACTTATATTTGTATTTTTTTTCAAAAAATAATAATATTATGTTTCAACAAAATTGATCCCTCGAAAATCATGCATAACCTTGCAAAATAAGACTATTTTTAAACATATTGAAGATTTCAAACATCTATTCAATGTGATCAGACATCTGACACCCTTGTATCACAACATTTTTTAATCCTGTGCATATATCAGACGTCTGCTGTAAAACAACAAGACGTCTAAATATTTTCTCTGCCTCTTAAAAGTTACAAATCAATCTATTTCAGACGTTTGAAATAGTGACAAGATGCCTGAACAAAATGTCTGCCTCCTTCAGATACAAACTCAGGCCATTTTCAGACGTCTCATATTATATCCAAACGTCTAAGAAAACTATTCGTCTTCAAAAAATTACACGTCTACCTATTTCAGACGTTTGATTCTATATCCAGACGACGTACAATAATTCTGTCTTCATAATTTACAACTCTATCTATTTCAGACATCTGCCAACAACTTACAGACGTCTGAACATATTTACTGTCTTCATTCAAGGTTAAAATCAGACGTCTGACTCATTTCCTAGACATCTAAAATTCAATTGACTACCTTCAGTAATCTTATAACGACTATTTTTCCTATATTTCTACCTTACATTTCGTTTCTTTTCTCTTTCATATCCAAAACCCTAACTGTCTAGATCGCAATCTCCATAAATTTGCTCGATCTCACGGCACCCAAAACTAAAAAAACCCTAAAATTTCTAAGAAAAAGCAAGAGCAAGCCACATCCTCCAACTCGCAAGTGTGCTCTAATGATCTAATTGAGAGTGGATGAATCGAGTGCCTCATTCAATCAAAAGATATGATGAAATTCAGAAGAAAAACTACATACAGGTCCTTTCTATAATCTTCTCAAATTCCCTATGCACGATTTGGATGAAATTGCAAAAATGCTCGGTTAGAAATATTGATTTCCTTCAATTTGAATAATGTCCAAATCGATGAGCTTGCCATATTCCTTTTCTATGCTAATCTAGATAGCACTGCTGTATGGGATACCAAAAATGATGATAATTGGCTTTGGTCAAGTGTGTACGACAACATTATTCATCTAACTCCAAGAATTATGGGCCGTACACTAGGCTTTTCCAATTTCGGAGAAGATTTGTGTGACATCCCAAATATGCACCTAAAACCAAGAGATAATGTTACCCATCAAATTTGGGAAGATAAAATGCCAAGATTTGCTTCCACACACTTACGACTAAGGGCAAGACTCCTCACCTGGATGATTATCAACACAATCATTCTTTGCCTTGGCAGTCATGAGCAAATTGTAACGAGACGGATTTTGCCCGCTCGAAAATCGACATCCATACTTCAAATCGTATTCGAATGCCATAGATTCGACCGTTCAAATCTGATTCGCCGGAGCTTATAACAATCATTAAGTAAACAACACAGCGGAATAAAAAGAATAATACATTGATATACAGCTTTGATACAATATCTGATACAACAGATGGTCCAATAGAGATCAATATACATCAGAGATATGATTCAATAAATAGCAGCGGAAAGAAAATGATAACACTAGCAACGGAACAAATAACTCTAAGATGGTCTTCAAGGAAGAACTCCAAAAACTGCAACTCCATCTCCAAGAACCAATCCAGCAATAGCTCGAACTCCCAACAACGATGCACAAAGATAAGCAAGTGCGGTGTGGTCCAGAGACTGAACCAACTCCAGATAATACAACTAAAACCGTACAAGAATCGTATTGTTTCTTTGGATTTCCAACGAATGGCCAGGCCAAGGAACTTCCCATTGCCACATGAGAACGCCTCTGGAAGGACGTCCCCGAGAACCAAACCGGATCTCTGCCAACACAAGGCCGGGTTACCCCTAACTGGGTAACTACTGACACGAGTATGCCATCCTCCGGTCCTATGGGATCTTTATCCGAGAGCTCTCTAATCAACATCACACCATAATAAATAAAGTGTTCAACATGAGTAAGTATCTGGGCTCCATACCATGATACCACCCTTTTCCAGAAGGAAATGCACATACCCTAAAGGGAGCTACCCATCATAACCTTGCTGCATCTTTCCTGTTTTGACCATTTTCGGGGTGTGAGGCTTGACGAAGTCTCGTCCACAAAGCCATGCTTTATGCAAAAGCTGTGCTTTGGGTCAACAAATGATCATAGAAATGATCACAAAGATAAACGATCAAACAAATGATCCTATCACAAATGATCAACACAATGATCATTTCACAGCAACACTCAGCATGTCACATTACCAAATTGGGAATATATTGCTGATAACCATCAACTACATAACCTCTGAGCTCGTACGTCTCAGAGAAGGGTCTTAAGCTAAGAGAATAAATTCTCCGCCACCAACAGAAATATATTTGAAAGAAATCGGCTTTATATCTCAATTTGTAACGTCAGACATACAATCCATACAAGTCTGCTCTGGGTTTGAACAGAACCGAAGGCACTTCCAAAGAAGTCCTTGCAATCCGAATATTCACAATCCCGATCGGATTTCCCATCACTTAGGGAGTCTCTATACCGGCGCGACTCGGTGCAGAAACAAACGATAGGTCATCCTATCGCTTTCGCAAATACCCGGTCTTCACCACCGATCTTCAAATGCTATCCATAACGTCGTATCACATATTCGGAATGGGTTATATGACACAAAGGTCCTTTCCCGGCTAAACCGAATAGTGAGCGAAAATATTTAAAACATATGGATATGGGATTTCAATTAAGTCATAACTTAATAATTCAAAACTTTCTTTCAAATGGTTTAAATCAATTACCATTTCAAATCTTTTAAACAAAAGATTTATTTCACAAAATTCCATTTACGGATTTCAAAACAATTTCCATTTCATTTGGATTAACTCGTTTAAAATCTTTAAATTAAAGATTTACCTTATAGCTTTCAAACCATTCCCAAATATTCACTTCAAATAATTCATTTCCAAATATTCATCGATAACATGGTAAACTATTTCAGTTTAAACTTGAAATCTCTTTTATATAATTTGAAATTCGTTTCTCCTATGAAAGCTTTTTATCATTTAGAAACAACAGTCTTATTTCGAAAAAACCCGATTTCATTTATACAAGTTACAATCTTTGGGTTAATTCAAATTCCCAAAAATAATACTTTAAAAAAATGGTTTAACTCATAATGACTAGTATAATATCGTCAATCCCTAGTTTCAAATTACAGAATTCAATTTGAATATTGAATTCAAATTTAAATTAAAGTATTTAAATTCCAACACTTAATCCAGTTATTTAAAATAAATTTCCATATTTGAAATTCCATTTCAAAAGCTTTTCACTTCAAACCCAATCCATTTTGAAAACATTTGAATTTAAAAATCCAAATACAAAACTATTTCAAACATCTGTGACTTAATCGATTTCCTCATGAAATCCATCATTGTGTGTGTATGGTGTGGTCCAGGGGTTTAACACAATAGTGCAACATCATTCAATCATCATAGATCAAACACAAAACTATAATTGATATGCGATATAACTATCATGCTTATCGCTCTTTCACGTATTCACAGCTAATATACAAATGTATCATCAATAAATGAATAAATACTCAGTTTAGTCCACAGAACAAAATGTCACAGATCAGTTAGGGGAAACAATTCAAGGTATCTCATACAATACAATCATTCATAAGTAAGGTCAAGTATTCAATAAACATTTATATGCAGGATTAATTAATTGTTTAATCCTAAGTAATTCAATTTATTCCCAATTAAATTAATTACATATGAATTTATTATTCAATTCTGATTTATTAACTACAATTCATTTGATATAATTAGTTAATCAAACACTTTAATTAATTATTCTTAATTAACAAATTATTAAAGTAACCTTTAATTTATTAATCTCAAATTAATTACCATTTTGAATTAATCACATTATACTTTGTATTAAATATTGATTAATCACTTGATTAAATCAATTTTTATCATTTATTAATATTTAATTAAATAATTATCCTTTAATTATTCATCATTAATAAATTAGCTCTTAACAAATTAATTAATCTTTAATCGGATTGCAACTTAATTTAATTGAAATAATTTACTTTTGAACCTTAAACCGATCCCATACTTAAATAAAACAATTATTTAAAAGAATAAATTAAAATTGTTTAAAACTTGAATTTTGTTTTAAAATTTTGAAAACTGTTTTTATACTACCCGGGCCCTGCTTCGAGCCAAACCTCGTTCTACCCGAAGACGACTTCGAGTCTTTTCCCAAACTTACCCGAGCCTTATAAATTTCAAATTTTTGTTTAAGTGTTAAAAGTTGACCTGGTATCATGCCAAAATAACTCGAGTTCAACTTCGAGTTCGAGCTTCATTTTCTCGTGTACGACTTCGAGTCGCGTTGCTTCTTCCCCAAAACCAGAACTAACCCAAACACTGACACTCGTGACATATCGTGCACGTGCACATGAGTTCGCCGGCGTCCAGATCACCGTTGATGCCGTCTACAGGTCATTGATGGCCTACTCAAACAACCTAACCACCTAAATCCTCGAATCGTCCAGGGAAATGAAATCGAACAATTTCGAGCACCAGAAACCCATCTCGATCAACCAAATTGCCTCGCGCTGCCACGTCACGACGCCAGAAACTTCGCAACTCCACTGGAACCTCCGCCGTAGTCGCCTGCTTCATTTTCCCATAGTCTGGTGGAACTCGATCCACCAGAGACATCGCCGTGATCTCATTTCCAGACTCGACTAAAACAGTTCAAAAACCCTAAAGTTGGTTCGACCCAACATCTCCTTCAATAGAAAAATCGTTTAACAATTTTCCTGACTTCATTGATTACTAGGCTTGCTTCATACAAAATCCCAACATCAATTTATCTTTTGATCGCTGGAAATTTGATAAAGTCCATTTTTTAGTTATCTACAAACTGCTGTTGATAAACTCAATGAAAAATCAAAATTTTTGTTTTAAAAATCATGTTTTCGAACAACAATTCACGATTTATACCTGAATCAATGATTCATCATATTCGAAATTATCATAAGTTTGAGTTCTCCTGTAAAAATCAAATTTTTAAATACTGTATATCACCATAAAGCTTGAAACCATTTTTAAATTTTCATTCAGGTGAAAACAAACTAGTTTGGTTTTAAACTCGAAACCTAAAAAATGATCATATGAAGTGAAATTGAAATTTCCTTATTAGTTTCCACCCTGTATCATAAAACAGAGAAGAAGAAGTAGTACACAACTCAGGCATGTATTCAAAGATATATACACACAGACATTCATGCATATTAACATTTATACGAGCAACTTCAGGCGGATATCATAAAGATATCATAGCAGATTCAGATTCAAATAAAAGAATGTTTTGCTCACCTTATTTCCCAGGAAAACAGAGCAGTGAAAAATGTTGAAACAGGTTTTGATAATTCAAGTTGAAAGCCTTCTGGTTTTGATCTCTAGTTTGTATTGTTTTGCTTGAGTTTTGAATGACGTTCTTTTTCTCAGTTTCTTTCTTAGCTTTATTTTTAAATGAAACGAAGTGGTGATGAAGAAGATATAAAGAAAGAAGTATATTGGGATAGAAGTATACAGGGTATACAAAACTGGTACATGTGATATCTTTATCTATTTAATAAGCATGGCTGAAGTATGTTGCATTAATTACTTACAACTTTATGCAGGCTATATTTTATTTCTTCAATTGACAAGGGTACATGACTATATGTTTTGTTTGCTTTGACTATGCTAATTTGATTTTGGCTGGAGATATTAGTGGCTTGCAGATTTGTTTATTAACTTGTATTTATATTTTGAATTTATATTTCTTTTTGCTTTGTTTTATCACTTTATATTTAAACTTTGTTTTGTCATTTCTTTTGTTCCATTGTCTTATTTTTATTCCTCTTTTATTTTAACTTAAATTGTTTATTTTACTTTAATATTTATTGTTTTATATTAAATTTATAAATTCAAATTATTATTAACCATCAATTGTAATACTTATTATTATCAATTATTATTAAACCATTCATTTACAATTCATATTTAATGTATATACATATATGTCTCTATATTTATTTTTAAAACCATTTATTTAAGATTATATTTCAAATCCAATTTAAATATATATTCACATATATACAAATTGTCAAATCCATATGACTTTATACATTTTCTAGTCGAATCGGGGATACTCGCTTCCATTTAAATCAATTTATCTTACAATTTTATTCAAAAATTCATTTAATTATCAATTTAAATTAAATTAAAATCTAGGGTCGTTACAAACTTCCCCCCTTAAAAGAATTTCGTCCTCGAAATTCGCAGGCATGAAAATAATACAGATGAAGATTGTTTCATCCCATCAAACTGAATATCTATTCGGCATTTGGCTTACCAAATCAGAATATCAACAATAGATACAAGAATGAATCTATTTAACATTTCACAAGATACTCGGGTTATCAAATCTACGAAATATGCGTGGTATTGGTTAGCTCGAAGGGATAACTAACTGTTCGAAGATTATATTGAGACCCAAATAATAGATAAATGGATTTAATCTTCCACAATTTCCAAACATCAGATATGGATTCCAAACTCAAGTCGGAATACTTCCAAAGTATACATAATTTGTCCCTCTTCGAACTTTTGGTATTCACGAGAAATTTCAATAGAAATTCAAAATTTGATTTTAAACGAAATCGCTTTATCGATACAATTCAATTTATCCTTCATATTCTATTAATCAATTTTAACTCAATTTAAAATTTCCAATTTATTTAAAATTCCTAATTTCAAATTTTCGAATTCATATTTATTAAAGTTTAAATCAAAAACTGAAAAGAAACTGATGAAATACGAAGAAAGAATTTCTACAACGGTTCGTAGGGCATCCCCGCACCGAAACTTCTTTCTGGAGCTATCACAAAGAAATCAAAAGAATTTAGAAACGAATCAAAGAAAATTTGATAGAGAAAGATTGTTTCCACTGTTGTTACAGAGCATCGACCATTTATAGTGATACTCCCCTGTCCCCTATTGTGTTCTCTTCTTGCACTCATACTTACTATCGGTGAATAGTAAGAGAATTTACTGAGGCACTTAAACAGATATCTTAAGGATTACTCATTCTAGGGATACTTCACCCTATCTCTAATGAGTTACTTAATGTGTTATACTCCTGAGCTAAAGTTTAACCTTAGCTCAGATACCAACTGTAACGAGACGGATTTTGCCCGCTCGAAAATCGACATCCATACTTCAAATCGTATTCGAATGCTATAGATTCGACCGTTCAAATCCGATTCGTCGGAGCTTATAACAATCATTAAGTAAACAACACAGTGGAATAAAAAGAATAATACATTGATATACAGCTTTGATACAATATCTGATACAACAGATGGTCCAATAGAGATCAATATACATCAGAGATATGATTCAATAAATAGCAGCGGAAAGAAAATGATAACACTAGCAACGGAACAAATAACTCTAAGATAGTCTTCAAGGAAGAACTCCAAAAACTGCAACTCCATCTCCAAGAACCAATCCAGCAATAGCTCGAACTCCCAACAACGATGCACAAAGATAAGCAAGTGCGGTGTGGTCCAGAGACTGAACCAACTCCAGATAATCCACCACATCTGACTATCTGAAAAACCCAACTCTAGACTGCTCGTGTAGAAAATAATGAGCACCCAGAGTTTAGGAAAGAAACAATAAACTCTGGATCAGTCGTGGGACTGGTGTGAGCAACAAAACAGTTTATCTTTTAAAACATTCAACAAAAGATTTTCAAAGTCAATTCGCAATGCTTTTTAAAAATGAGACTACCATAAGGCCTCCCGCACACACACACAATGCAAACGCAGAATCGGAGGAGATTTCTCCTTATGATAGTCAAAGATGCTTGATACGCATTAAAAAGAAACATTTGATGTTATTACTAGTGCATAGTGTAGGAAAAATTATTTCGAAAGTAAAGATATAAATCTTAGCCAACATACGACCATTATCGTATGCCTACTATAGCTAACCAAGTTCAATAGCGGTTACCGCCACATTCCATGGCAGGTTATACAACTAAAACCGTACAAGAATCGTATTGTTTCTTTGGATTTCCAACGAATGGTCAGGCCAAGGAACTTCCCATTGCCACATGAGAACGCCTCTGGAAAGACGTCCCCGAGAACCAAACCGGATCTCCGCCAACACAAGGCCGGGTTACCCCTAACTGGGTAACTACTGACACGAGTATGCCATCCCCCGGTCCTTTGGGACCTTTATCCGAGAGCTCTCTATTCAACATCACACCATAATAAATAAAGTGTTCAACATGAGTAAGTATCTGGGCTCCATACCATGATATCACCCTTTTCCAGAAGGAAATGCACATACCCTAAAGGGAGCTACCCCTCATAACCTTGCTGCATCTTTCCTGTTTTGACCATTTCCGGGGTGTGGGGCTCGACGAAGTCTCGTCCACAAAGCCACGCTTTATACAAAAGCTGTGCTTTGGGTCAACAAATGATCATAGAAATGATCACAAAGATAAACGATCAAACAAATGATCCTATCACAAATGATCAACACAATGATCATTTCACAGCAACACTCAGCATGTCACATTACCAAATTGGGAATATATTGCTGATAACCATCAACTACATAACCTCTGAGCTCGTACGTCTCAGAGAAGGGTGTTAAGCTAAGAGAATAAATTCTCCACCACCAACAGAAATATATTTGAAAGAAATCGGCTTTATATCTCAATTTGTAACGTCAGACATACAATCCATACAAGTCTGCTCTGGGTTTGAACAGAACCGAAGGCACTTCCAAAGAAGTCCTTGCAATCCGAATATTCACAATCCCGATCGGATTTCCCATCGCTTAGGGAGTCTCTATACCGGCGCGACTCGGTGCAGAAACAATCGATAGGTCATCCTATCGCTTTCGCAAATACCCGGTCTTCACCACCGGTCTTCAAATGCTATCCATAACGTCGTATCACATATTCGGAATGGGTTATATGACATAAAGGTCCTTTCCCGGCTAAACCGAATAGTGAGCGAAAATATTTAAAACATATGGATATGGGATTTCAATTAATTCATAACTTAATAATTCAAAACTTTCTTTCAAATGGTTTAAATCAATTACCATTTCAAATCTTTTAAACAAAAGATTTATTTCAAAAAATTCCATTTACGGATTTCAAAACAATTTCCATTTCATTTGGATTAACTCGTTTAAAATCTTTAAATTAAAGATTTACCTTAAAGCTTTCAAACCGTTCCCAAATATTCACTTCCAAAATTCATTTCCAAATATTCATCAATAACTTGGTAAACTATTTCAGTTTAAACTTGAAATCTCTTTTATATAATTTGAAATTCGTTTCTCCTATGAAAGCTTTTTATCATTTAGAAACAACGGTCTTATTTCGAAAAAACCCGATTTCATTTATACAAGTTACAATCTTTGGGTTAATTCAAATTCCCAAAAATAATACTTTAAAAAAATGGTTTAACTCATAATGACTAGTACAATATCGTCAATCCCTAGTTTCAAATTACAGAATTCAATTTGAATATTGAATTCAAATTTAAATTAAAGTATTTAAATTCCAACACTTAATCCAGTTATTTAAAATAAATTTCCATCTTTGAAATTCCATTTCAAAAGCTTTTCACTTCAAACCCAATCCATTTTCAAAACATTTGAATTTAAAAATCCAAATACAAAACTATTTCAAACATCTGTGACTTAATCGATTTCCTCGTGAAATCCATCATTGTGTGTGTATGGTGTGGTCCAGGGGTTTAACACAATAGTGCAACATCATTCAATCACCACAGATCAAACACAGAACTATAATTGATAAGCGATATAACTATCATGCTTATCGCTCATTCACGGATTCACAGATAATATACAAATGTATCATCAATAAATGAATAAATATTCAGTTTAGTCCACAGAACAAAATGTCACAGATCAGTTAGGGCAAACAATTCAAGGTATCTCATACAATACAATCATTCATAAGTAAGGTCAAGTATTCAATAAACATTTATAAGTAGGATTAATTAATTGTTTAATCCTAAGTAATTCAATTTATTCCCAATTAAATTAATTACTTATGAATTTATTATTCAATTCTGATTTATTAACTACAATTCATTTGATATAATTAGTTAATCAAACACTTTAATTAATTATTCTTAATTAACAAATTATTAAATTAACCTTTAATTTATTAATCTCAAATTAATTACCATTTTGAATTAATCACATTATACTTTGTATTAAATATTGATTAATCACTTGATTAAATCAATTTTTATCATTTATTAATATTTAATTAAATAATTATCCTTTAATTATTCATCATTAATAAATTAGCTCTTAACAAATTAATTAATCTTTAATCAGTACTTAATTAACCTTTAATTATTAAAGAATCTTTTAATTTATCACATTAATTTATTCAATTACATAAATTAAATCTTTAATAAATTAACCCTTTTAATTAAATCTTTAATTAAAACTTAATTTAATTGAAATAATTTACTTTTGAACCTTAAACCGATCCCATACTTAAATAAAACAATTATTTAAAAGAATAAATTAAAATTGTTTAAAACTTGAATTTTGTTTTAAAATTTTGAAAACTGTTTTTATTCTACCCGGGCCCTGCTTCGAGCCAAACCTCGTTCTACCCGAAGACGACTTCGAGTCTTTTCCCAAACTTACCCGAGCCTTATAAATTTCAAATTTTTGTTTAAGTGTTAAAAATTGACCTGGTATCATGCCAAAATAACTCGAGTTCAACTTCGAGTTCGAGCTTCATTTTCTCGTGTACGACTTCGAGTCGCGTTGCTTCTTCCCCAAAACCAGAACTAACCCAAACACTGACACTCGTGACATATCGTGCACGTGCACATGAGTTCGCCGACGTCCTGATCACCATCGACGCCGTCTACAGGTCATTGATGACCTACTCAAACAACCTAACCACCTAAATCCTCGAATCGACCTGGGAAACGAAATCTAACAATTTCGAGCACCAGAAACCCATCTCGATCAACCAAATTGCCTCGCGCCGCCACGTCACGACGCCAGAAACTTCGCAACTCCACTGGAACCTCCGCCGTAGTCGCCTGCTTCGTTTCCCATAGTCTGGTGGAACTCGATCCACCAGAGACATCGCCGTGATCTCATTTCGAGACTCGACTAAAACAGTTCGAAAACCCTAAAGTTGGTTTGACCCAACATCTCCTTCAATAGAAAAATCGTTTAACAATTTTCCTGACTTCATTGATTACTAGGCTTGCTTCATACAAAATCCCAACATCAATTTATCCTTTGATCGCTGGAAATTTGATAAAGTCCATTTTTTAGTTATCTACAAACTGCTGTTGATAAACTCAATGAAAAATCAAAATTTTTGTTTTAAAAATCATGTTTTCGAACAACAATTCACGATTTATACTTGAATCAATGATTCATCATATTCGAAATTATCATAAGTTTGAGTTCTCCTGTAAAAATCAAATTTTTAAATACTGTATATCACCATAAAGCTTGAAACCATTTTTAAATTTTCATTCAGGTGAAAATAAACTAGTTTGGTTTTAAACTCGAAACCTAAAAAATGATCATATGAAGTGAAATTGAAATTTCCTTATTAGTTTCCACCTTGTATCATAAAACAGAGAAGAAGAAGTAGTACACAACTCAGGCATGTATTCAAAGATATATACACACAGACATTCATGCATATTAACATTTATACGAGCAACTTCAGGCAGATATCATAAAGATATCATAGCAGATTCAAATAAAAGAATGTTTTGCTCACCTTATTTCCGAGGAAAACAGAGCAGTGAAAAATGTTGAAACAGGTTTTGATAATTCAAGTTGAAAGCCTTCTGGTTTTGATCTCTAGTTTGTATTGTTTTGCTTGAGTTTTAAATGACGTTCTTTTTCTCAGTTTCTTTCTTAGCTTTATTTTTAAATGAAACGAAGTGATGATGAAGAAGATATAAAGAAAGAAGTATATTGGGATAGAAGTATACAGGGTATACAAAACAGGTACATGTGATATCTTTATCTATTTAATAAGCATGGCTGAAGTATGTTGCATTAATTACTTACAACTTTATGCAGGCTATATTTTATTTCTTCATTTGACAAGGGTACATGACTATATGTTTTGTTTGCTTTGACTATGCTAATTTGATTTCGGCTGGAGATATTAGTGGCTTGCAGATTTGTTAATTAACTTGTATTTATATTTTGAATTTATATTTCTTTTTGCTTTGTTTTATCACTTTATATTTAAACTTTGTTTTGTCATTTCTTTTGTTCCATTGTCTTATTTTTATTCCTCTTTTATTTTAACTTAAATTGTTTATTTTACTTTAATATTTATTGTTTTATATTAAATTTATAAATTCAAATTATTATTAACCATCAATTGTAATACTTATTATTATCAATTATTATTAAACCATTCATTTACAATTCATATTTAATGTATATACATATATATCTCTATATTTATTTTTTAAACCATTTATTTAAGATTATATTTCAAATCCAATTTAAATATATATTCACATATATACAAATTGTCAAATCCATATGACTTTATACATTTTCTAGTCGAATCGGGGAAACTCGCTTCCATTTAAATCAATTTATCTTACAATTTTATTCAAAAATTCATTTAATTATCAATTTAAATTAAATTAAAATCTTGGCTCGTTACACAAATAACAGAATTAGAGCACAAAGCTCTATATGCCATCTTAAGTGGAACGAGGGTAAATTGGGCAAAATTCATATTTGACAAGCTTAAACACTATTGGACTCGATCACGTCCATCCATCATCTACCCTACCTACATCAAGCGTTTTCTGAAAGCTCACAACATTCCATCATATTTATCGACCTTTGAAGAGATTTCTCCCAAGCACGCCTCCACAAGGTTCTCCTCTCTTATGCACTTACCAGAAAACCCTCTGGATTTTATGTCATTTGAAGATTGGATGCAACGTCGTCAACAAGCCAGACAAGCTATGCCTTAATCCCATCAACAACCACCACAACCATCATAAGAAGAGGAACAACATCACGAAAAAACTCCTCCTCCTCCTGCACCTTTTGACTATCCAAGCCAAGATGACATTTTGGAGACTCGCACTGAGACCAATCCAAATGAAAGTATTCAAGACTTAACTCTCCAAAATCAACTTATCTTGTTAAGAAATCAAAAAATATTGGCTAAGCATATTGATAGCTTTAAAACAATGTTTGCTTCTCGCCTAGCCACAGTTCAATATATCGCTTTCAACTACTTTATCTATTCTAAAAGAGGTTCTTCAACGAGTCCATAGCCCTATACAACTCCGGAAGATTAACCAACTCCAATGCCTTCTCCTCCTCCTTCAAAACATTGTAAACTTTTTGAAGAGGAAAAAGAACCTCTCGAACAAACTTCAACATCTCCTAGAAAACAAGATACTTCTTCAAAGAATGAAGATGAAGGAGATACTCAAGCTAAAGCTTCCCCAAAAGATCCTTAGATATTTTTTTAAATGGTTTCCACTTTTGTATTGAAATCAAAAATCTATGCATGTAATTACTGTGTTTAATGATTATAAAAAGTGCCTTTTGGTTTGTTACTTTTACGTAATTATAGTAAATTGTTATAACCTTCCTGTAATTAGTAAATATTCCAGATTAATAGTGTGTACGTGTTAATATTAAAACTTTTTTATAACGCCAAAGGGGGAGAAATAATGGTAAGCATATATATATTCGGGGGAGATTTATAAAATTATATATAAGTACATTGTATAGTTGTCATCATCAAAAAGGGGGAGAATGTTAGGAAATCCAATCTAAGGTTTCGATGACAACAACTATACAATGGAAATCACATATACATATATATATATATATATTTATATATATGTTGGTACTTGCTACAAGAACATCACTAGAAAGACAAGGACAAGGCTCAAAGGACACTACAAGAGACTAGAAGTCGACAGGTGCAAAGAAGCAAAATAAAAGATGCATGAAAACAGACATGCACCAATATCAGACGTCTGGGTGCACAAGCCAGACGTTTGGAAAAGTTCTCTAGAGCAACAAAAAGGCAAAACCAAATGCCTGGTATAGCACTCAGACGTCTGAAAATCTACTATGTTCAAAAAATATATAGTTTTAGACATCTAAAACAAATACCAGACGTCTGAATTCAAACCCGAACTTCAGAAAAGAACTGCAACTGCCACATGCGAATGGACATCTCTGTTTCTCTTCGCCACAATTCTTCACCATCAACAGAAGCAACTTTAAAGCTTTCGTTAATGGATGCAACTACTCAAGATACCTATCTACAACTATATATATCATCAAGAATCAAGAGAACAGAACTCACCTTACTTACTTATGCTTTCTAAATTCTATACTATATCCTATATTCTTGATCTCTGCACTTTAGCAATCTTTACTTGTATTCACTCTTCCATATATCGAGTTCTTCATATACAATATTCTTTAGATATATATTGGAAGCAATTGCACTAATTAGTCAATATCCGTGTCATACTAGAACACACATTTGACAAGAACAACTTATTGCAACCAAGCCTATTCCTTCGGGCGAAGTGAGGATTTTTGGTAGTCAAATTCCAAAGGGGAGCTTTGAAACTAGACATAGGACGGGAAGTCCGAACCAGCATAAAATTCTAGTTTGCTTATTCTATATTTACTTAGATTAATATTATTTTAGTTTCATCATATATACTGTGTTGCATATACTTGCATATACACTATACGATCCACCCTGTAGACTTTCAGAAGCCTCTTCCTTCTCGCAAAGAGTTTTGCCTTCTTAGAAAGATCAATGTTCGAAGGTAGCTATGTTCATGATATATAAGGATAATATAGATCGCAGCCTAGAATTGACTTTTCCTTCGCTCTATAAGAAGAAATTTGACATAATCCTTGATTGGGTCCCTGGAGATTTCTTTGAATTTGGGGATGGTAAGCCAATTGGTCTGTAAACCATTGTAACATCCCGCATTTTAAAATTTGAAAGTGAACACCGATGATGCTACACTTTCACCAGAATTATTTTCAAGCCACAAAACTAGTCAGTTTTTTTCAATAACACTAAGTACACAAAGTAGCAAAATAATTTCATTACATTAAATTGATTTACATAAAGTAATTACATACCTAATAACCTAAGATGTTCCCATGCAGTGGTAAATATAATAAATCATAAATATAGTGTCATGTCCGACATAAAATGACGACGACGTAAACAGTTAACTAGTTATAAACTTTGGTTTTACACAACAGAATTTCAAAATAACTTCAGCAAAATAAGCCCTCGTTTTGTCTTTGGAGTTTTTATTCGTTGTTTCCCAAAGTGACCTGCCATACATATGTAAACAATCATCACATCATGAGCATACATATAGTATCATTTTCCAAACTCAAGTATATGCTATAGTTAACATTCATTTATGAACCATGTCATATACATATTCAGCCATTTCACTTTAAGTATACCTATACTTAATATCCAGTTGTTACGAACAATGTCATACAAACATCAATCACATTCACAAGCGTCACGTAGACTCTTATTTAGGTGTCAGTATAAAAGTTGTCAATAACTTATTTTAGTGATTACCTCCCTAGGATTTTCTGTCACTAATTTATCTTTTTCTAAAATGTTACATGATGAAATGGCCACTCATTCCACCATGGGAGCCACCCTGAATCTTCTAAGAGGTTGAATGTAAACACCCTAAATATGTTCTAGCAAGCACCCTTACTAAGTGCCAATAGCCCCTCTTAGTCCTAAACCAATTGTTTCATATTTTCGATTCATTTACTACCCCCTTTTGATGTTTTGGCACTCTATCATAAACTCATACTGGAGTTTAGTTATTTTTAGTTGAACCATATAGACTTCCCAAGTTGTGGCACCTTGCCATATACCATTGAATTTTAGACTTCATTAATCTTGGCACCCTTCCATTCAACAATTTAATGAGTCGGTATATCTTTATGATCTTAGGTTCGGTCTATTTCTTTCATGTATTTTTATGTACCTATCACATTCTCTAGATAAACATTTTATCTTTAATTTAAATGATGCAGCCATTATTTCTTAGTTTCCCAAAGCTTGCTTCATTTATCAATCTTAAATACATTTCTACATTGAACATATTATTTTCCACCTTGATTTCACCCCTATGAATTGCCAACCATCACTTTGGAAGATGGCTTCCAAAGTGCTACTAAAAGTTCTTTAATTTACTCAGAGATTCTTATCTTCGTTAGCTATTGCATGTTGACATTACATAAGTATCTCACGGGGACAAGATGTTATCATAGCTTGGTTTCCTATAGCCATTCCACGTTAATTTCCTATAGCTATTACATGTTGATTTCATATAGTTATCGCATGTTGATTTCTTATATCTATCGCATGTTGATTTCCCAAAGTTATTGTATGTTGACTTTATATAGCTTTTGTATTTTGACATAGATATCATATAATGAGTTCACCAAAGCCATCACTGGTTTACATAATTTGGCTATCCCATGTTGAGAACATTATAGCTATTGCATTTTGACAAACTCTAGCTGTCAGAGGTTGACGCTTTAAAGCTACCGAGAGTTGATAAGTTTTAGCTATCGCATGTTGATACTTTAATGCTATCGCAAGTTAGAAATTTCTAATTACAGCAGGTTGGCGAATTCCAGCTATCATATATTTGTGATAACCTGGGATTTTCGAGCAATATCAATTTAATAATCTGCATTAAAAATTAAATTGATTTGATATATCTTTGTTAATAAGATTTGAATTGATACTTTTCTTTTAATAAATATCTAATTGGTAAATTTTATCTGTTAAAAATTAATTGAATTGTTTTCTATTTATAAATGTATATATTTGTACACATTGTAAATAGTTGAGCTTTGTTTCAAAGTTTAACTAATAAATTATGTTTCAAATTCTAATATACATTTTAGTGAATTAGAAATTATGATTTATTTAATATAAACTTTTCAAAGCTAATTAATAAATAAATATAGGGTTTTAAATACATAGGATAAATGCTTAAATAGTTTGAAACTTATTTTAACTTAAGTTTAGATTTAAATTTATTAACAAAAAGATTTTTTTTCTTTTCTTTTTAGTATAGCTTGATAAAAATATGGATTTCAAATTATATATGAGTTTTAATGCAATTTTTGTCATATGGCACATTAATAAAATAAGCAGTTTATAACAAAAAGATAATTTCTTTTATAAATCATTTCAAATTGATAAATGTGTTGCTTTTAAATAATGTTAATAAATAAAAATACAAGACTATAAGATAAATTGGGAAAAATATAAAGTAAGTACATTGGCTAAATTTAATAACATAACAACTATAAAATTCATTTAGATTTCAAACAACAAAACAAAAGATATAACATTCACATACATTTCAAAAATATAATAACAAGACAACAATTAAACTAGAAACAAATAATCTCCAAGTTGTAGACTATCATAAGAAAAACTGCAGCATATATCTAAGTTCAAAGCATCAAGACCAATATGTGATTGTACAAACAAAAATCAAATAAGTGTGCAGGCTGAGATCAAAAAGACAATATAAATATATTAAGGACAATAACATTTAATGCTAGCCTCAATGTTCTTATCTCAGCCACCAAAATAAAAATAAGTATATTTGTAGGCTTGCATAAGTAATATACTCTAATGTGATAGGTATGGACATGAAAGTAAAAGACAGTAACAAAAAAAATATACTAGAATGTATAGGATAGGTATGCAAACAAGACAAGCATCAAGTGTTAGCTACAATAATATACAACATTGAATATAAAAATAGATACCCTGTCTTCTTTCTTTTCCACATATCTTCATATCAGTTTCGAATATAATCTGAAAAGCAAGATAAAAACAAAATAAATAAAAAAATTATGTGAAGACTTGCTAAGGAAGACAGTATTATGTATTCTCAAACAAACAAACAAAAGTAATTAATGTAAATCTTTCTAGCACACAGTACACTTCATATCAGCCTCCACCCTAAAAAAATATCTCTGTTTTAAATCTGTACAAACAAAGATTTATATGCTGTATTGTACAAGTAGTGTCACAGTTGTATGAAACATAATAATAATACCCTGTCTACCATCCTTTTCTATATATCCCTGTCTTCTTTCTTTCCTATAAATCTTCATATTAGTTCGAGCTAAGTAAAGGCTAAAATAAACTTCATTAAAAACCTAAACAAATATCCATCAACAGCTTAGCAAACCAGGGGATTGAACAGAGGAGGTTTTCAGTTGCTTCAGATTTCAAATTTAAGGACCTGTTCAAATTTGTAGCCTCTGTTCTTTCACATATCTGGGGAGTAACATTTTTTTATTTATTATTTTTCAATTATAACTTAAGTTAAATTGGCTGTATGTGTTCTCTGTGATAATATGTATGGTAAACATACAAGTATATGCTGTTGTGAATTACCTGAATGTACATATATACATTGTGCACTGCTGTCGAATTTGAGAAACCCTGTTCTAGTTTTCAAGCCCAAACTTGGTTCAAAATTCATCTGATCTTAATCCAATCCATGTTAAGGCTTAAGCCTTGAATAAAATATGTTTGTTACACTATAAACTTTTGTTTAAAAATTTGTCTTAAGTAAATAAATTTGTGTTGTTGCTGGAAAGGCTTAAACTACAGAAACATCTTCAAACATGTTAAAATTCGAGTTTATTAAATTACAAATTCATGAATATAAATTGAATTCGTATACAAAAATATGATTCTTAAGGTAGGTTTGGGGATTTTTAATGGCGTGATATGAGAGAAGCTTGTGTTTTTCTGTTTGGGGCATTTCGAGTCGCTGTGGGCGATCACGTTGATTGGGAGGGTCGGGTTTCTGTTTGGGGGAGGAGGAGTCAATCGTGGGTCAGGGAAAAATGGTGGGTGGCGGCGCAGTGGGTCGTGGAAGCGGCGGCGTTGGTTTAATTTTTTTTTTAAACCTAATTTTTACTGTGCTTTGAGTTTTGATCACCACGGCCAGTTCAGGCGTTCGAGTGTCACGCGGTTTTGAGGGGAGGTAGAGGGGAGATGGACGATGCTGCGGCCGGAGTTTGGTGGCCTCCGATGGTCGGAGCATCGAACACGTGACGTTGCCAGGTTAGAGGGGAAGTGAGGTCGTGTGTTTCCAGGTTTTTGTATCGAGTTCATTTTTTTTAATTTTCGATGATGGGCGTGGTTCTGATGGTGGTGGATGGACTAGTAAGTGGTAGTCGACTTGTGGGGGAGGGTTGGCGATGGTCGGAGCCTCGCCGTGGACGGTGCACGTGCACCGTGCATTTTGAGGTCTGGGGGTTTTTTTTTTGGGTTGTGCTGTTTTCCTCGGGTTTCACTCGAGTCTTTGGGATATTGACTCGAAGCAATGAGGGGTTTTTCTCGAAGTAGATGAGGGGAAGGCTCGGGTTGTAGTTGTTCAGGGTTTTAAGCCTGTAACAATTTTAACAGTTTTTAAAACTTTGTTCTAAAATTAAATCAAAGTTTAATAGTGATTTCAAGTTAGTTTTGAAACAGAGTTGGAAATAATAAAGTTTCATAATTTAAATTATTTTAATAACTTAAAAGTGCTTAATATTTAAGAGTATTCAAAAAGAGTTGAATTCAAAAATGAAATATAAATTGTTAAGGGAAGATTTAAACAAAGTTAACTCCTAAATTGAAATCAGGACTTAAAATTGAAATTCTAGATTTGGGGATAAAATAAAGTTTTATAATTTAAACCGATTCAAATAAGTTTTAAGTGTTAAAACATGCTTTTAAACATGTGATTTTAAAAGGGTTTTGGAAAAAAATTAGTTTTAAACTTTATTAAGGATAAATTGGGATTTATTTAGGAAGTAATTTGAAATAAATGTTTTAAACATATTGAAAGTGAAAATTTAATCAATAATAAGAATAGTTTACTTTAAGAAATGAAGATTTAGAATTTATATTCATTAACTTTTAAGTTAACTAAGTATGAATAAATAATGATTTATATTAATTAAATTAGTAATTATAAGTTTAAATGTAGTAATTAAAGTTAAATAATGAATTAATTAACTAATATGTAATCAAGGACCATAGATTAGATTTTTATTTGAATTAATAGATTTTAATGGTTAATCAAACTTATAATTAATAATGATTAATATAAGTTAATTAATTTTAGAAGAAAATAATTAAATAAGTGTTAATGAAGATCATTAACTAGTTTTTTTATAATTAATTAATGTGATTGATTTTGTAATAAATTAATTGGATTAATTAATTCAATAGTTTAAATGTAATTATTTATTTGGAAAGTAATTAAGAAATTAATTACTTATTAATTTAGTAAATTGATTTAATTAGAGTTAATTAATTTAGTTTAATTAATTTGGATTAATCAATTGATATTTTGGAAGTGTAATTACTTAGAGAAGTAATTGATGGATAATGACTGGATGTAATTAATTGGATGATGTTGTTAATGGAAGTAATTAGAGTATAATTACTAGTTTGAAATTAGTCAAGGGATTAAGCTTGTTATTGAGAAGTAATTAATTTAGGACGGTTAATTATTGTATGTATTAATCAAAAGGGTTAATATATGTGATTTGAAGATTAGTATTCTTAACGTAATTAATAAAATAATAGATGAAAATGTAATTAGAAATCATTAATTAATATAATTAATGATGGAATTAGAAATTGATTAATTTGGGAACAATAAATCAATAAGATAATTAAATGGTAATAAATCGATATAAATGTAATTAATTAATGGATTTATTCAAGATTAATCTCTGTAAATAAATTAAGGAAACTACTGGAATGTAGCAAAAGATATTTAAATCAAAGATGATTAATTGGAATATATAAGTAACTGATGGTAAGATTTAAATTATGTTAATTAATTTTAATTAATTTAAGAAATCATTTGATGATTTGGTATGTGTAATTACTTAGTGTAATTAATGGAGTATAATTACTTAGGAAAGTAATTAGATGATAATTACTTGATGAAATTAATACAAGATGATTTGTAAGTGAAGTAATTTGGGAAATTTATTTTGTAATTAATCAAAGAATTAATTTATGGGAATAATTAATCATGGGATGATTAATAAGTAATTAAGGGTAGTTAATTACTGGTTTGTTATGAGTCAAGGGTGATTAATAATTGTGTTTAAATAAAGATTAATCACTTAATGTAATTAATTTAAATAAAGTAATTTAATATAAATTAGAGGTCATTAATTAATATAATTAATGATGTAATTAAGAATTGTTCAATTAAGGAATAATTAAATGGGGAAGTAATTAAATGTTAATTGCTATGAATGATTTGGAATAATTCATTTGAGAAATTAATTAAAGACTAAATTACTTCTTGTAATTAGAGAATGATTAATTGATTTGATTTATAATTAACTAATGGTTGTGAGAGCAGGATTTATGGAATGAGTAATTAATTTAATTTATTTTAAATTAATTAAAGATGGAAGTAGTTAATTTAATTCATTTTAAATTAATTATAGATTGTGATTCATAAATCATTGCTTATGGATGATATTGATATTTCATTGATTGATTGTGATCTCAGATATGAAATGGATAATATCTATGTGATATGGATGTATGGTTTAAGTATGATAATATTTAATTATCTGTTTGGATGATAATATTAATTATCTGTTTATGATGATAATGTGATTATCTATTATGAGATGTGAATTATCTATCTGTGTGTATATTGATAATATTGAATTAACTGTTAAGACTAAATAGACAACTTGGCCTTAAAAGATACGTTTTGGATTTCGATGAGACCGGGATCGGATTTTCCATACTTGGACATCCGAAAACCACATCGATCCAAATTAACAATAGGTCGTGAATCAGAAGTAAAGATGAAGATTCAGAATGCAAGGATTATCGTCGTTAGCTCTGAGGGTGATTCCAAAACGAGTGTAACGAGATGATGCCTTCGATTTAGTTCGAACCGGAACGAACTTGTATGGATTGAATGCTTTCAACACATCGTCGGGCGGACGATAAGCATTCTAAGAAATATGTCCTGTAAAGGTAATCGTAACCTCAAGCCTCATCAACCGGGAACGGCTAAAACAGGGGAGATGCAGCAAGGTAAGGTGGGTCATGCCCAAGCAGGACAAGATTTACCCCTGTCTAGATGTCCCTTTTTATTCGGCTGTGTGGGCAGTTGGTCTGCAGCCAACTGCGGGGTTATCTTGTTCGGGATTGTTCAGTAAGGAATGGTTCCGACCTTGTGTTGCTGGGGGTCGAGAGAGATCCTCGGTACGTTGATCTAGGCCACGTACTGTGACGGGCGGTACCCCGGTAGCCCTGCCATTGTATGGAATCCACAATCCAATAAGTGCCAACAGTTTTGATTGTATTACCCACTTTTGTGGCTAGTAGCTGGAATTTAATCATGTAACAATTTCGGCTATTTTCTATTTACTTGAAAACCCTAGACCTATTATAATATCACTAGATTTCTTATCAAATGTTTTGGTTAGCGTAAGGTAAAACCTTTTCCATGTTTATGTGTGGGAAGTCTTACGTGATACCTTTCTTTTCAAAGATTTTTGAAAATTATGCAACTTTAACCTGTTACTCACACCAGACCCATATCTGACCCGGAGTTTATTTTTCGTTTTCCTAAACTCTCGGGTACTCAAATTTTTACGAGTAGACAAGGGATTCAGGTTGGCTTTTGACGAATTCTGGAGGAGCACTGGAGTAGGAGGCTTCAGCGTTCGTAGATATAGTGATCCGCTGTGTTAGTATCTCTGTGTTGTATTGTGTATTGAGTTGTATAACTAGACAGGTGTCTATAACTGTCTAGTATGTGATGTATTATCTGTATAACTCTAATTGATGTTATATATTATGTAAATACTTATGTGATTAATATAATTTATTCGTTCCGCTGTGAGATTCTGATGTTGTTGTTCTTTCTTCTCTATCTTTTCTATTTTATCACCCCTTTCTTTCTTTATTAACAATACGTCTCCCTGGGCGTAGGAGGTCGGGTCGTTACAGTGGTATCAGAGTGCTAGGTTGAGTGAATACCTAGGCTCTTGAGTGATTTCTTTCTTGAGAGAGCGTATTTGTAATTTTAATATATATATATATATATTCATTTCTATCTATTTGTTGGGTTACCTGTTCGGGTTTTCCAATATAAGTATAAGGGTAGATTGGGTAGTGGGGTGTGTAACACGACTACCTGTGGTTAGAAGTATATCTGACGAGACTGTACACCTAATACCGTCTCGAGTAAATTCATGGTGTAAGGATTTCACCAAATCTCTGGAGGAAACCTATTAAGATTTGGAGTCCATTTCTGTAGTACAAGTTTGGATGAGTAGAATTTGGATTTTTTTCAGTTGAGCAAAAGCTAGAAATATTATCTTGGTAACTTAAGAAGTAGTAGTCGTGTGTTGAGATGCAGTAGCGATGGATTGTTTCCGAAGAAGTTCTCAAGGATTTTTGGATAAGGAAGTGTGTCTGCATTAGTTTTGGGGCTGAGTTCAGTTGAATGTTGTGTTTGGCTTTGAGGCCTGAGCTTTCGAGGAGTTTAGGATTAAGAAATTTTTGGCATCAGTAGTAGTGTTGCAGCTCAGATTGTTCTGCCGGCACGCGAGGAGGTCATCTGTCAGCAGTTCTTTAGAGGTGAAGTTCAGAGGTAGTTTTATGGATCCATTTCTTCAATGGGTTTGCTAGATAAGCTTAAGCTGTTCAAATTGGAAAGGAGAGAACAGTTATCTTTGGATATTAGCCTGGGTTGATCGCAAAAGTGACTTGCGATGGTTAAGTATTCTCTGGGATGGCAGAAATTTTTCTGGATATCTTTGAAGAGGTCAGTGGTTTGCCTTAGCATCTGAGGATTGAGTTTTCATATCAACTAGATTCCAGAAGTAGTGCCGATGGTTCAGATTAGTAGTAGAATGGTTTCTAGAGAGAGGATTTGGTAAAGCAGCTCAGGTTTTGGAGGAACTTTTAGGCTTTAGTGTGGATCTGTGAACCATATTTTTATAATGTGTTGTCTAGTTTATACTTATGTGTATCATCAGCATTTTCGTCTACCCCAGATCAAAGTTGTGCAGCGGAAGCAGTTGGGAGTGCATCTGTTTTTTTCTTTTCTGGAAAAGAGAAGTTGTTTCCTACTGATGATAAAGGTTGTGTTCTTGGTTTTGGTTGATTTTGAGAAGATCATTCTACTGGACTGTTTTTGGATTCAGATTGTTTTAGGAGTTATCAGCAAAGGTTGAGCTGATCAGTAAGGATGAAAGCAGCTCTGGATCATCAGAGGAATTTGGTGAATAAGAGACGGAGGAATTTGGATTTTGGAGTCGTAGATTTGATTTGGATGAATTTTCTCTGATTCAAAGGAGCACTGTAGATTAGTAGTATAGACTGTTTGGATTCTATAGATCGAGTATTCCGGTATTACTGGGAAAACTCTAAGGAGCTCTATGCAGAATTTTGTCTGGATGATTAGCTTTGTTGATTTAGTAGATTGGCTGTGATGATTGTTAGCATATGATAGATATATGAGTGTGATTTAATAATTTAAATCTTAAATAGATTAATAAATAACCTTTGCTTTTAAATTTCGGGGACAAAATTCTTTTAAGGGGGAAGGAATGTGACAACCCGGGATTTTCGAGCAATATCAATTTAATAATTTGCATTAAAAATTAAATTGATTTGATATATCTTTGTTAATAAGATTTGAATTGATACTTTTCTTTTAATAATTATCAAATTGGTAAATTTTATCTGTTAAAAATTAATTGAATTGTTTTCTATTTATAAATGTATATATTTGTATACATTGTAAATAGTTGAGCTTTGTTTTAAAGTTTAATTAATAAATTATATTTCAAATTCTAATATACATTTTAGTGAACTGGAAATTATGATTTATTTAATATAAACTTTTCAAAGCTAATTAATAAATAGATATAGGGTTTTAAATACATAGGATAAATGCTTAAATAGTTTGAAACTTATTTTAACTTAAGTTTAGATTTAAATTTATTAACAAAAAGATTTGTTTTCTTTTCTTTTTAGTATAGCTTGATAAAAATATGGATTTAAAATTATATATGAGTTTTAATGCAATTTTTGTCAGATGGCACATTAATAAAATAAGCAGTTTATAACAAAAAGATAATTTCTTTTATAAATCATTTCAAATTGATAAATGTGTTGCTTTTAAATAATGTTAATAAATAAAAATACAAGACTATAAGTTAAATTAGGAAAAATATAAAGTAAGTACATTGGCTAAATTTAATAACATAACAACTATAAAATTCATTTAGATTCCAAACAACAAAACAAAAGAAATAACATTCACATACATTTCAAAAATATAATAACAAGACAACAATTAAACTAGAAACAAATAATCTTCAAGTTGTAGACTATCATAAGAAAAACTGCAGCATATATCTAAGTTTAAAGCATCAAGACCAATATGTGATTGTACAAACAAAAACCAAATAAGTGTGCAGGCTGAGATCAAAAAGACAATATAAATATATTAAGGACAATAACATTTAATGCTAGCCTCAATGTTCTTATCTCAGCCACCAAAATAAAAATAAGTATATTTGTAGGCTTGCATAAGTAATATACTCTAGTGTGATAGGTATGCACATGAAAGTAAAAGACAGTAACAAAAAAATATGCTAGAATGTATAGGATAGGTATGCAAACAAGACAAGCATCAAGTGTTAGCTACAATAATATGCAACATTGAAATATAAAAATAGGTACCCTATCTTCTTTCTTTTCCACATATCTTCATATCAGTTTCGAATATAATCTGAAAAGCAAGATAAAAACAAAATAAATAAATAAAAAATAAATAAATAAATTATGTGAAGGCTTGCTAAGGAAGACAGTATTTTGTATTCTTAAACAAACAAACAAAAGTAATTAATGTAAATCTTTCTGGCACACAGTACACTTCATATCAGCCTCCACCCTAAACAAATATCTCTGTTTTAAATCTGTACAAACAAAGATTTATATGCTATATTGTACAAGTAGTGTCACAGTTGTATGAAACATAATAATAATACCTTGTCTACCATCCTTTTCTATATATCCATGTCTTCTTTCTTTCCTATAAATCTTCATATCAGTTCGAGTTAAATAAAGGCTAAAATAAACTTCATTAAAAACCTAAACAAATATCCAACAACAACTTAGCAGACCAGGGGATTGAACAGAGGAGGTTTTCAGTTGCTTCAGATTTCAAATTTAAGGACCTGTTCAAATTTGTAGCCTCTGTTCTTTCACATATCTGGTGAGTAACATTTTTTTATTTATTATTTTTCAATTATAACTTAAGTTAAATTGGCTCTATGTGTTCTCTGTGATAATATGCATGGTAAACATACACGTATATGCTGCTGTGAATTACCTGAATGTAGATATATACATTGTGCACTGATGTCAAATTTGAGAAACCCTGTTCTAGTTTTCAAGCCCAAATTTGGTTCAAAATTCATCTGATCCTGATCCAATCCATGTTAAGGCTTAAGCCTTGAATAAAATATGTTTGTTACACTATAAACTTTTGTTTAAAAATTTGTTTTAAGTAAATAAACTTGTGTTGCTACTGGAAAGGCTTAAATTACAGAACCATCTTCAAACATGTTAAAATTCGAGTTTATTAAATTACAAATTCATGAGTATAAATTGAATTCGTATACAAAAATATGATTTTTAAGGTAGGTTTGAGGATTTTTAATGGTGTGATATGAGAACAGCTTGTGTTTTTCTGTTTGGGGCATTTCGAGTCGCCTTGGGCGATCACGTTGATTGGGAGGGTCGAGTTTCTGTTTGGGGGAGGAGGAGTCTACCGTGGGTCAGGGAAAAATGGTGGGTGGCGGCGCAGTGGGTCGTGGAAGCGGCGGCGTTGGTTTAATTTTTTTTTTAAACCTAATTTTACTGTGCTTTGAGTTTTGATCACCACGGCCAGTTCAGGCGTTCGAGTGTCACGCGGTTTTGAGGGGAGGTAGAGGGGAGATGGACGATGCTGCGGCCGGAGTTTGGTGGCCTCCGATGGTCGGAGCATCGAACACGTGACGTTGCCAGGTTAGAGGGGAAGTGAGGTCGTGTGTTTCCAGGTTTTTGTATCGAGTTCATTTTTTTTAATTTTCGATGATGGGCGTGGTTCTGATGGTGGTGGATGGACTAGTAAGTGGTAGTCGACTTGTGGGGGAGGGTTGGCGATGGTCGGAGCCTCGCCGTGGACGGTGCACGTGCACCGTGCATTTTGAGGTCTGGGGGTTTTTTTTTTGGGTTGTGCTGTTTTCCTCGGGTTTCACTCGAGTCTTTGGGATATTGACTCGAAGCAATGAGGGGTTTTTCTCGAAGTAGATGAGGGGAAGGCTCGGGTTGTAGTTGTTCAGGGTTTTAAGCCTGTAACAATTTTAACAGTTTTTAAAACTTTGTTCTAAAATTAAATCAAAGTTTAATAGTGATTTCAAGTTAGTTTTGAAACAGAGTTGGAAATAATAAAGTTTCATAATTTAAATTATTTTAATAACTTAAAAGTGCTTAATATTTAAGAGTATTCAAAAAGAGTTGAATTCAAAAATGAAATATAAATTGTTAAGGGAAGATTTAAACAAAGTTAACTCCTAAATTGAAATCAGGACTTAAAATTGAAATTCTAGATTTGGGGATAAAATAAAGTTTTATAATTTAAACCGATTCAAATAAGTTTTAAGTGTTAAAACATGCTTTTAAACATGTGATTTTAAAAGGGTTTTGGAAAAAAATTAGTTTTAAACTTTATTAAGGATAAATTGGGATTTATTTAGGAAGTAATTTGAAATAAATGTTTTAAACATATTGAAAGTGAAAATTTAATCAATAATAAGAATAGTTTACTTTAAGAAATGAAGATTTAGAATTTATATTCATTAACTTTTAAGTTAACTAAGTATGAATAAATAATGATTTATATTAATTAAATTAGTAATTATAAGTTTAAATGTAGTAATTAAAGTTAAATAATGAATTAATTAACTAATATGTAATCAAGGACCATAGATTAGATTTTTATTTGAATTAATAGATTTTAATGGTTAATCAAACTTATAATTAATAATGATTAATATAAGTTAATTAATTTTAGAAGAAAATAATTAAATAAGTGTTAATGAAGATCATTAACTAGTTTTTTTATAATTAATTAATGTGATTGATTTTGTAATAAATTAATTGGATTAATTAATTCAATAGTTTAAATGTAATTATTTATTTGGAAAGTAATTAAGAAATTAATTACTTATTAATTTAGTAAATTGATTTAATTTGAGTTAATTAATTTAGTTTAATTAATTTGGATTAATCAATTGATATTTTGGAAGTGTAATTACTTAGAGAAGTAATTGATGGATAATGACTGGATGTAATTAATTGGATGATGTTGTTAATGGAAGTAATTGGAGTATAATTACTAGTTTGAAATTAGTCAAGGGATTGAGCTTGTTTTTGAGAAGTAATTAATTTACGATGGTTAATTACTGTATGTATTAATCAAAAGGGTTAATATATGTGATCTGAAGATTAGTATTCTTAACGTAATTAATAAAATAACAGATGAAAATGTAATTAGAAATCATTAATTAATATAATTAATGATGGAATTAGAAATTGATTAATTTGGGAACAATAAATCAACAAGATAATTAAATGGTAATAAATCGATATAAATGTAATTAATTAATGGATTTATTCAAGATTAATCTCTGTAAATAAATTAAGGAAACTACTGGAATGTAGCAAAAGATATTTAAATTAAAGATGATTAATTGGAATATATAAGTAACTGATGATAATATTTAAATTATGTTAATTAATTTTAATTAATTTAAGAAATCATTTGATGATTTGGTTTGTGTAATTACTTAGTGTAATTAATGGAGTATAATTACTTAGGAAAGTAATTAGATGATAATTACTTGATGAAATAAATGTAAGATGATTTGTAAGTGAAGTAATTTGGGAAATTTATTTTGTAATTAATTAAAGAATTAATTTATGGGAATAAATAATCATGGGATGATTAATAAGTAATTAAGGGTAGTTAATTACTGGTTTCTTATGGGTCAAGGGTGATTAATAATTGTGTTTAAATAAAGATTAATCACTTAATGTAATTAATTTAAATAAAGTAATTTAATATAAATTAGAGGTCATTAATTAATATAATTAATGATGTAATTAAGAATTGTTCAATTAAGGAATAATTAAATGGGGAAGTAATTAAATGTTAATTGCTATGAATGATTTGGAATAATTCATTTGAGAAATTAATTAAAGACTAAATTACTTCTTATAATTAGAGAATGATTAATTGATTTGATTTATAATTAACTAATGGTTGTGAGAGCAGGATTTATGGAATGAGTAATTAATTTAATTTATTTTAAATTAATTAAAGATGGAAGTAGTTAATTTAATTCATTTTAAATTAATTATAGATTGTGATTCATAAATCATTGCTTATGGATGATATTGATATTTCATTGATTGATTGTGATCTCAGATATGAAATGGATAATATCTATGTGATATGGATGTATGGTTTAAGTATGATAATATTTAATTATCTGTTTGGATGATAATATTAATTATCTATTTATGATGATAGTGTGATTATCTATTATGAGATGCGAATTATCTATCTGTGTGTATATTGATAATATTGAATTAACTGTTAAGACTAAATAGACAACTTGGCCTTAAAAGATACGTTTTGGATTTCGATGAGACCGGGATCGGATTTTCCATATTTGGACGTCCGAAAACCACATCGATCCAAATTAACAATAGGTCGTGAATCTGAAGTAAAGATGAAGATTTAGAATGCAAGGATTATCGTCGTTAACTCTGAGGGTGATTCCAAAACGAGTGTAACGAGATGATGCCTTCGGTTTCGTTCGAACCGGAATGAACTTGTATGGATTGAATGCTTTCAACACATCGTCGGGCGGACGATGAGCATTCTAAGAAATATGTCCTGTAAAGGTAATCGTAACCTCAAGCCTCATCAACCGGGAATGGCTAAAACAGGGGAGGTGCAGCAAGGTTAGGAGGGTCATGCCCAAGCAGGACAAGATTTACCCCTATCTAGATGTCCCTTTTTATTCGGCTGTGTGGGCAGTTGGTCTGCAGCCAACTGCGGGGTTATCTTGTTCGGGACTGTTCAGTAAGGAAAGGTTCCGGCCTTGTGTTGCAGGGGGTCGGGAGTGATCCTCGGTACGTTGATCTAGGCCACGTACTGTGACGGACGGTACCCCAGTAGCCCTGCCATTGTATGGAATCCACAATCCAATAAGTGCCAACGGTTTTGATTGTATTACCCACTTTTGTGGCTAGTAGCTGGAATTTAATTATGTAACAATTTCGGCTATTTTCTATTTACTTGAAAACCCTAGACCTATTATAATATCACTGGATTTCTTATCAAATGTTTTGGTTAGCGTAAGGTAAAAACTTTTCCATGTTTATGTGTGGGAAGTCTTACGTGATACCTTTCTTTTCAAAGATTTTTGAAAATTAAGCAACTTCAACCTGTTACTCACACCAGACTCATGTCTGACCCGGAGTTTATTTTCCGTTTTCCTAAACTCTCAAGTACTCAAATTTTTACGAGTAGCCAAGGGATTCAGGTTGGCTTTTGACGAATTCTGGAGAAGAAATGGAGCAAGAGGCTTCAGCGTTCGTAGATATAGTGATCCGCTGTGTTAGTATCTCTGTGTTGTATTGTGTATTGAGTTGTATAACTAGACAGGTGTCTATAACTGTCTAGTATGTGATGTATTATCTGTATAACTCTGATTAATGTTATATATTATGTAAATACTTATGTGATTAATATAATTTATTCGTTCCGCTGTGAGATTCTGATGTTGTTGTTCTTTCTTCTCTATCTTTTCTTTTTTCTCACCCCTTTCTTTCTTTATTAACGATACGTCTCCCTGGGAGTAGGAGGTCGGGTCGTTACAGTGGTATCAGAGCGCTAGGTTGAGTGAATACCTAGGCTCTTGAGTGATTTCTTTCCTGAGAGAGCGTATTTGTAATATATATATATATATATATATATATATATATATATATTCTTTTCTATCTATTTGTTGGGTTACCTATTCGGGTTTTCCAATATAAGTATAAGGGTAGATTGGGTAGTGGTGTGTGTAACACGACTACCTGTGGTTAGAAGTATATCTGACGAGACTGTAGACCTAATACCGTTTCGAGTAAATTCATGGTGTAAGGATTTCACCAAATCTCTGGAGGAAACCTGTTAAGATTTGGAGTCCATTTTTGTAGTACAAGTTTGGATGAGTAGAATTTGGATTTTTGTCAGTTGAGCAGAAGCTGGAAATATTATCTTGGTAACTTAAGAAGTAGTAGTCGTGTGTTGAGATGCAGTAGCGATGGATTGTTTCCGAAGAAGTTCTCAAGGATTTTTGGATAAGGAAGTGTGTCTGCATTAGTTTTGGGGCTGAGGTCAGCTGAATGTTGTGTTTGGCTTTGAGGCCTGAGCTTTCGAGGAGTTTAGGATTAAGAAATTTTTGGCATCAGTTGCTTTGTTGCAGCTCAGATTGTTCTGCCGGCACACGAGGAGGTCATCTGTTAGCAGTTCTTTAGAGGTGAAGTTCAGAGGTAGTTTCGTGGATCCATTTCTTCAATGGGTTGGCTATATAAGCTTAAGCTGTTCAAATTGGAAAGGAGAGAACAGATTTCTTTGGATATTAGCCTGGGTTGATCGCAAAAGTGACTTGCGATGGTTAAGTATTCTCTGTGATGGCAGAATTTTTTTTGGATATCTTTGAAGAGGTCAGTGATTTGCCTTAGCATCTGAGGATTGATTTTTCATATCAACTAGATTCCAGAAGTAGTGCCGATGGTTCAGCTTAGTAGTAGAATGGTTTCTGGAGAGAGGATTTGGTAAAGCAGCTCAGGTTTTGGAGGAACTTTTGAGCTTTAGTGTGGATCTGTGAACCATATTTTTATAATGTGTTGTCTAGTTTATACTTATGTGTATCATCAGCATTTTCATCTACCCCAGATCAGAGTTGTGCAGCGGAAGCAGTTGGGAGTGCATCTGTTTTTTTCTTTTCTGGAAAAGAGAAGTTATTTTCTACTGATGATAAAGGTTGTGTTCTTCGTTTTGGTTGATTTTGAGAAGATCATTCTACTGGATTGTTTTTGGATTCAGATTGTTTTAGGAGTTATCAGCAAAGGTTGAGCTGATCAGTAAGGATGAAAGCAGCTCTGGATCATCAGAGGAATTTGGTGAATAAGAGACGGAGGAATTTGGATTTTGGAGTCGTAGATTTGATTTGGATGAATTTTCTCTGATTCAAAGGAGTTCTGTAGATTAGTAGTATAGACTGTTTGGATTCTATAGATCGAGTATTTCGGTATTACTGGGAAAACTCTAAGGAGCTCTATCCAGAATTTTGTCTGGATGGTTAGCTTTGTTGATTTAGTAGATTGGCTGTGATGATTGTTAGCATATGATTGATATATGAGTGTGATTTAAAAATTTAAATCTTAAATAGATTAATAAATAACCTTTGCTTTTAAATTTCGGGGACGAAATTCTTTTAAGGGGGAAGGAATGTGACAACCCGGGATTTTCGAGCAATATCAATTTAATAATCTACATTAAAAATTAAATTGATTTGATATATCTTTGTTAATAAGATTTGAATTGATACTTTTCTTTTTATAAATATCTAATTGGTAAATTTTATGTGTTAAAAATTAATTGAATTGTTTTCTATTTATAAATGTATATATTTGTATACATTGTAAATAGTTGAGCTTTGTTTTAAAGTTTAACTAATAAATTATGTTTCAAATTCTAATATACATTTTAGTGAATTGGAAATTATGATTTATTTAATATAAACTTTTCAAAGCTAATTAATAAATAAATATAGGGTTTTGAATACATAGGATAAATGCTTAAATAGTTTGAAACTTATTTAACTTAAGTTTAGATTTAAATTTATTAACAAAAAGATTTGTTTTCTTTTCTTTTTAGTATAGCTTGATAAAAATATGGATTTAAAATTATATATGAGTTTTAATGCAATTTTTGTCAGATGGCACATTAATAAAATAAGCAGTTTATAACAAAAAGATAATTTCTTTTATAAATCATTTCAAATTGATAAATGTGTTGCTTTTAGATAATGTTAATAAATAAAAATACAAGACTATAAGATAAATTGGGAAAAATATAAAGTAAGTACATTGGCTAAATTTAATAACATAACAACTATAAAATTCATTTAGATTTCAAACAACAAAACAAAAGAAATAACATTCACATACATTTCAAAAATATAATAACAAGACAACAATTAAACTAGAAACAAAAAATCTTCAATTTGTAGACTATCATAAGAAAAACTGCAGCATATATCTAAGTTTAAAGCATCAAGACCAATATGTGATTGTACAAACAAAAATCAAATAAGTGTGCAGGCTGAGATCAAAAAGACAATATAAATATATTAAGGACAATAACATTTAATGCTAGCTTCAATGTTCTTATCTCAGACACCAAAATAAAAATAAGTATATTTGTATGCTTGCATAAGTAATATACTCTAGTGTGATAGGTATGAACATGAAAGTAAAAGACAGTAACAAAAAAATATACTATAATGTATAAGATAGGTATGCAAACAAGACAAGCATCAAGTGTTAGCTACAATAATATACAACATTGAAATATAAAAATAGGTACCCTATCTTCTTTCTTTTCCACATATCTTCATATCAATTTCGAATATAATCTGACAAGCAAGATAAAAACAAGATAAATAAATAATAAATAAATAAATTATGTGAAGGCTTGCTAAGGAAGACAATATTATGTATTCTTAAACAAACAAACAAAAGTAATTAATGTAAATCTTTCTAGCACACAGTACACTTCATATCAGCCTCCACCCTAAACAAATATCTCTGTTTTAAATCTGTACAAACAAAGATTTATATGTTGTATTGTACAAGTAGTGTCACAGTTGTATGAAACATAATAATAATACCCTGTCTACCATCCTTTTCTATATATCCCTGTCTTCTTTCTTTCCTATAAATCTTCATATCAGTTCGAGCTAAGTAAAGGATAAAATAAACTTCATTAAAAACCTAAACAAATATCCAACAACAACTTAGCAAACCAGGGGATTGAACAGAGGAGGTTTTGAGTTGCTTCAGATTTCAAATTTAAGGACCTGTTCAAATTTGTAGCCTCTGTTTTTTCACATATCCGATGAGTAACATTTTTTTTATTTATTACGAGTGTATATGCACGCCCGGGTGGGCCTGCAAATCACAATATGCATGCATTTTTCCTCTAAAAGTAAATTTGAAAGTATAATTGTCTTTATAAACTGAACCTAAAGCAGCATTTGAGAAGGTCAAAACAACTGAAGAACAACCATAAACCAATTTTTTTTATAACACCAAAGTTTTATTATTCGTTTCTTTTGTTTTAGTTTATTTTGTAATACTGGAGATAGAAATGATATTTGTACTTATACATTCATATGCTCGTTTAGTTAATATGGAAACATATTATATGCATCATCATTTAACAACATGGCTTCATCTCTTCTATTTAGTCTAGTGATAGGGAGAATTCAATGCATAAAACTTTCACCGTGGCTTTTGTTATACATATGAACTTCTATCCGTGGTTCTGACATTTGACTCTTATTTATAAAAATATATATTTTTTAAATGAGAAAAAGAAGCGAAACTAAACTACTATCTGGCTTTATATCAAAAAGGTAGTTGAGTCTTCATAATTCAATCCACAAAGCAATTAAAGTAATCAACTTATAAGTTGATGAAATTACACTAAGTTTTATACAAATTCCAAAGTAAACCATGTTTATATGTCTATTAATAAATGATGTATAAAATAGAAATTTTTTGATTACATGTTCTATATGTAATTATTGTATTTTGTTAGAACCGCTTTGAGTGTTTAATGTTTCTTATTTAAATGTTCATGCATATTATTGTATATTTAATTTTGTAGTATGTATGTGTATAACATTTACATGATTTATTTTACCTCAACCTCGAAACTTAAGCGTTGCCTTAGAACCAAAAAGAAATCTCGTTTAAGCCTTTACCTCTTAGAACATTGATACACACACACACACACACACACACAATTGCTTACTAAAGTACTGCTGAATTGTGCTAGCAGATATTCAAATATAATTGACAATGGATAAACTGAGATATGGCAAATGTTTAATTATTTAATTTCAAAAATAATATTTCTTGTATATTTTCATTAATTCGGTTAAATATTGAATGATAATAAATTAAAAAAACTTAGAATATGAATATTTTGCATATGAGAAAATAATTTTCAGTATTACTGACCTTTTCTAAATTTGCAGCTCCATTCCTTTTTAATGCATATGCTTCTTTGGCAAAATGTTTTTTGTCTAATTGATCGAACAACGTATACCGTAGAAAAAGGAAATGAGATTAATACAATAACGAAGGATACATCTATTAATGATTAAGATGAGAGGCCTAAAGGATAGTATAGCAATACTATAAAATAGCAACACAATAGGTATGATTAATAACTATTAGATGTAAACCAAAACAAAAATAAAACTGGTCACATGTTACTGCCCAAGTTAATAAATAAAATGTCTTTCCCTAGCTTGTATTACAGCATCAAGAAGTTGGTTGTTTCTTATTTTCCTTACTCTGAGGTTAGATGTTCAAAGTTTCTACTGCCACACTCCAAATTATTTGTGTTTTGTGAATCAAGCCGATGAGATTCATGCACCTTGAAATAGAAAGGAGATAAACCAATAAATGACCATAAATATAAACCGTGTTCTATAACTAATACACGTATTTCTAATTACCGCGTGAAGTAACATTTTCCTATATTTTTGTTTTAGCCGATAGACTTTTGTATATGTTTCGTGTACACTTTTCTCTTTAGTTATAGCAATAAAGCAATTCGAATCCTCTTCAAAAAATTATTTGAAACTAATACGACCTTTCCACCCTTGCAACATCCATCCATCATACTCATCAACATCAAAAAAATTATGGTAAAGCATCATCACTTTCTCTTTCTCCTTCTTCAGCATCTCTTTATTCGGTGGGTTTTACTGAATCCTAGCTCGCAGTTTCCTTAGCTGACATCTCTTATAAGTTTCAAGGTTCTCTATCTATATCAAAACAAAAGGCATGGAATGTATATGAGTTTCAAATATTTGTAATGGCCACTTGTTACTTACTGGTTAAGTGTGTAACCTTCATTAAAATTAAATAGCATACAAACTATTTAATGGCAGACTAAATATCAATATTCATTATAAAGCAATAAAATGTAATGTGTTTCAAAAAATATAAACGCTATTGGAGCTAATATTTATTTTTACTTTTAAGCAATGTATCATGTAAACCATATATTTCTATTTGATGATAATATGACGTAGTATTATTAGTATTTTATATATAAACTCAGTCCTCGAATAACTCATATTATCATAGCTAAAATTACTCAACATGCAATATTTAAAACAATGATAAAAAGAGAAATCCCATTAAAAGCACATTACAAAGCCTTCATGTAGGGACAAAATACCCACTATTTATTTATTATAATAACAAAAGATATCCTATGATCAAATATCGTTCATGATCGTTTACATAAATGCTTAAAAATACAAACTCTGGTGCAAATACTTAAAATGTCATAAAAATGTACTTAAAAACACATGTTATCAAAGACAATTGCTTCAATCTGCTTGTATCTTTGCACCCCCTAACTTGGTCACCATTTTTTCCTTTTGTTTCCCTACATGCACAACACATGAAACAAAATAAACCAGGGTATTTTACTTTTGCTGATGTGGTTTAGGGGAGGCCATAGCAAAGCAGTTGAACACATTGAGAATGGTTGTAGCCATCTGAAAGATCGGAAAAGCTATAGAGGGGATGAGTGGCAAATAGATAAGAGGTTGTAATTCTAGAAGCTGGATGTAGTAATTGAACTGAAGATCGAATTTGGGGCTAGAAGCGGAAGGCACCATTGATGATGATGAGATTCACATTCCACATTTGGCTTTTTGGATCCTAAGGGTGCAACCGAATTGTTGTGACGGCAGCAGCCACAGTGAAAACAGCGAACAGGGTCACATCAGTTCTTAGCTTGGTGGTCGGTTGCGCTTCATTGGAAATAGTAGCTGTTGCGGTTTCTAGGTCGAGTCGAGGGTTTGAGAATTTGGTTCTGCAACAATCACGGTACTCCATTAGAACCAACAGTAGTTGTTGCGGTGGCAAAACGGAGCAGTATATTGACGCATCAAAACTAATGGAATGAAGTGCTTGCATTGTATACTCGATTACAACCCTGAGCATAAAGTGCAGGTGTAGAAGAAATAAAGTGCAACAGCCAAATACTGATCTCGACCATTTTCCTGAAGTAGCCTTGAAGATGAATCTTTGTACCTACAACATGAGTTCATCTGATCCATGTTAACTAATGCAGATAATGCTGAATATGATTAATCAAGTGAAAAGAATAACAAATATAAAAAGGAAACTTAAGAAAAAGATGGACCTGTTTCCTCTCCATAATGAAAGAAACCTACTTCCTTTTTTTTGGACTAAAACAATCTCCCACTCCTTTGTAAGGTTCAGAAAGCAGGCCATATTTAACCAGCCCTCTTGATTTTGCATTAGGTGCTTCGCTCTTATTAAAGATGACACTTCTTCCATCTATCAATTTTACAGATTCAACTGTAATTTTGTCGGTAACCATTACATGAGACAGTACAATAACTTGGCTATTAACACTTTCAGGCATATTTTTTAAAACACAAATAGATGTCTTGCAGGCAACTACAGCTACAAAAAAGGATACTAGAAACATAGTTAATGGACTGACATTGTAAGGGTAACCAATATTTTTTATTTACCACGGTGAGCTGAAGTCATAAAAGATGGGATATAAAATATATTTTCCTTCCTCGTATCCCAATTCATTAAAAATCTTACCAATCTTTATTTAAATCTCCCAATTTAATTTTTTTTCATAGTTTTTTTCTGTATAAAGCAAACAGCCGCTGAACCATACAAAAGTCATGGTTTCGCCCTTTTTTTAGGTATAAAGAAAACAGCAGTTGCGCCAATGAAAAGTGAATTTAGGAAATTTTATACCCTATTACATTTTCAAAGCAGGTTGATCAAATATCATTGTGGTATATTATTAGTTTGGTGCTTCAACTAATAAACCAAAAAGAATAACATTTTACTAACTCTAAAACGGTTAAGGTAATGGTTTTCCTTTATCAAAAGTTCAGTAGGGTTATAGTTTGTGTTGTCTACCTTATAATTTGTGTCATGTACATTATTATTTGCTCCAAAAAAATTAAATTAAACTATGTAGTTAGTACAAAGAAATGATCATGTGTAAAAATAAAAATTGTATATATAATCAAGTGAAGTATATAACATGATGAATTATCACTGTCACGTCACAAATAAGTAACAGCGGCATGAAAGGGAACCGCATTAAAATGATGATAGCAACTATTCGTTGCCATAGTCCTAGCAAACAGAGGTAACTTGAAAACATAATAAAATTTGAATATCATAAACTGAAATACATATTTTTGTTAATATCAATGTTACACCAGTACATCTATGATAGTATATGTCTTTTGGTTGGTGCATTGAAATAATCTCACTGTAATACCAAAAATACATATTTTATTTGAACGTTGAAAATGGCTGCAGTCTTCATAAATTAATATTGAAAAAAATAAACACAATTGTAGAATCTCGAATTCTATAATGCCTTAGAAATTTAGTGGAAAATTGCTCGAAATAAATACATTTCCAATTAATCTATGGAACATGGAAAATATTTTTACTTTTAATTCCATTTAAAGGTGCATGGAAAATCAAATAAGGAAGTACGTAGCATTGTAATGCATATTTAGCTAAATCGAAAAAAGAAATTTAAGAACTTCCTTGAATAAGTTTTATCTTGGTTAAGTTTTCTCATTAAACTATCTTGGATTATAAATCATGGAAAAATTTATGAAGATCTCTTATTTCCTTGTATTATACAGGAATTGAAAAGTTTAAATATTTGTTGTCCATGCAATTTCATACGGACTGGCATTCTAACTTTGAATTCCAAGCATTAAATTCATTTAGGTATTGAATTTAACAACATTGTTTAATGTCTTGGTTCTTTTAAGCCTTAAATTCAAACACAAACATTAATGCCTTAAATCCATTCAAGTCTTCGACTTATGTAGCAAGATAATACATGGAAGAATACAAATTGTGTTATAACACAGTGAATTAATAGTGTTATAACATAGAGAATCAGTCGAGCTATACTCCAAATATTTACAATATATGGAAGAGGGTCTATTTAAAAAAAAAAGGTGTTATAACAGAGTTCATCTACCATGTTGTAACACATATTCATTTTTCTCAAATGCATATTCATCTAAAAGCTTATTTGCATATGCAACCAATTTATTTAGTATATCATTTGATGAGTTAATTGTTAAACCTTATGAAGATTCTAATATTAACTTCTATAATGTAGCCGACATGAAATTTGTCTCAAAAGCACTTGGTGGATTAGTACTGAAAACCATTCAAACTTCTTAGATATCTAATAGAATCAATTTTAAAATCTATCAATTTCTCCTCATGTATTAGGCTTAGTTTTAATTATGATTTAAAAGTATTCCAGTTTGTATTTATTGATCCATCAAATAATACGGAGTACTGAAATTGCCACAAATGCAGCAACTAACTTATATCCATGCAAATACAAGTATGTAACCTAAAAGAAAAATTAGATCTTGATGCTCGGGTAGCTTACACACGTGCACATGTAAGTAAAGGGGATGAAATATTTCAAAGCAGGCAACTATGTTATTTGTTGAGTGAATCTATTTTCAGCTAACAAATATAGGAACACTTAGATAAATGAAAATAGAATGTAATTACAGAAGTTATCCAGTGAGATAACTCCAGGAAAATCAATAAAAAAACCCAAAATTATCATTCAGTATCAAAAGAGATTGATATCAACAAAATAGGACAAAAAAAAACTTAACCTTGAATTTAGTTATAAAAGATAAATTGTTAAGGAACCCAAATACTACTCCAAATTTGAAGGAAGTAATGAAAATAAACAATACTTACCTTAGATTGAAAGTTAATAATTGAAAGTTAATAATGTCGCATGAAGGATGACCAAGCTTAATTCTCTATCGACGCTGAATCAAAAAATCCAACTTAATTATGTGCTTAGTCCATAATCGAAGTTTTCAAAGATGTTATATCAAAAAACACAGTTTAACGGACAACCCTTAGTCGATAAGTCTATAATCGAGCAATCGATGATCAACGATTGAATGGAAGGTGGAGAGGATGGCAGATTTGGAAATTCGTGAGTTAACCCTAGTTTCTGGTTGTGGAACTGCAAAGGGATGAAATCAATAGCAATGGGATTTTTTAGTTTTGGTAAGGCTGTAAAAGCCGATAGGAAAGAGATACGGTGAACTAAAAGTGTAAAGCGTATAATGGGTATTTCAAAAAGACACAGTTGATATCAATCCATTGAATTCTTATTATTAGTAGTAAAGATAAAGATAAATTAAATCACAGTTGTGTAACATTGCTACTTACGTTACTTACATAGGCTAAAAAAATACATACATACATACATACGTATATATATATATGTATATATATGTATATATATGTGTGTGTATATGTATATGTATACACATGGTTGTACAGTTTCAGTGCCATACAATTAAGGTAATATTATGAAAATAAAATCAAATAGCTTAACTGCTTATTTAGATGACGGTATTTCTAATAAAAGGATTCATAGGACTACACTCAAACTTAATCATTATTGGGTTAGTCGATGACCCCTGTATGTCTATAGAAGAAACCCTGTTTATCCTAACCCTGATTCTATTATTCTTATCATCAGTATAAATTTCTTTAATAAACATGTACTTGGTGTGGACCATTTTTGTCACCAGTGCAGTAGAGATCATAGTTGGATTTTGTGCATTCCTCATCATAGCATGTTATAATGTAACTCCATTAATGAACCCATGGTTCAGCTTCCCCGCGTCTTTATTCTCGGTCCATTCTGCATCCTTTTGAAAATTACAGATTTCACTATAATATTCCGCACTCCATCTTCATGTGGTGAGCCTTCAAGAATTCCAATGCTGCATTATTACATATGTCAGTTAACATGTATTTTTAGTGCTTAGTGTTATATAAGCATATTTATTTAAACATAAACCTTTAGCATCTCTTTTAGCACATTCGATAAATATGTATATGATTTCTGAAAAAGATCACCTGATCCATATCTTGGGCCACATTTAACTTTCTCGATCCACGTGTTGGTCAAGCCTTCACCCATTGATACACGGTCATATTAAGTTTTCACACTCCAAGAATATCCACATAACTCAACTTTTGAATGAGAATCTCACTATGTTAGGACTGTTTCCAGCTGACAGAATGTTCACTGCTAGCACTGTTAACATAGTTGTTTCTGAATAATATGAAATGTCTCGCTGCTCAATAAATTAATTCCACTAATGTGCATGTTTCTTGATTCCGTTGTACTCAAAGACTGCATTTTACAATTTCATCATTCATAAACAATACCTAATTCATATGAGTATTGGAAATATTATGAATTTACAGTTGCAGCAATGGGGTAATTAAAGCCGAGAGCCTTGCAGCGCCAAAGGGATTGTCCGTGGGCATTAGTGGTTACCTCAGCAATGGATAATTCAATACATGAATGTGATCCAGCTTTCAACATGTGATACATAGCTGATTCATTTATGCTCCCTAAATAAAACTTTGTAGAATTCGTTTATTGTGAATATAAAGGTAAAAAATGTGCGAATGACAAAAGATAAGCTAAATATAGTATATTGATTCTGTCAACAGGCAATATATAACTTGAAAGGACTTGCAAAATAATTGAATGACGAACCCATTTCGTTGGAAAATGCAAAAATACGGTAAAGGAAACCAAAAAATTATTATATAATTACTTCTAGTCTAGTCATAATGAAACTTCAGCTTGCTCTTACAGTAATAGCATGCTTCAGAATTATACGAAGTCATATATATGAGTATAGAAAATATTAGAAATGTTATCAATGCTATCTAAATGAAACCGGAATATTTCAAAAAATGAGAACAATTTAATTTGAATAGGAGAAACATTATGTTATATTCACTTATTTGTATAAACTAAGAAAGGGCGTCATGTCATCCAACTGATAAAGCTCATGTGTATAAAAATAATGAGAGACATATGTTTTTATGTTTATCATTCAAAATCCTAAGCATATGATAAATTACTTCAGTAGATAGTGTTTGACGATGCCAAAAAGTGACAGTAATCCACATGTGTGAATATTTTAGTCAAAATCGATACGTTGTATAGAAGTATACCTTGGACAAAAAATAGTTGGTAAGAGAAATCGATTACCGTCTGAGCTGTCTTATCGGGGAGCAGTAAGCTATCTCCTCCGTCTAATTCAGTCGCCTACCATGGGATGAATGGAATCGATGATGAATAGGAAGGTCGCTGAAGATTCGACGATGGGTAGGAAGTTGCCGTGGATGCTACATATCTTGAGGGAAGTTGCCGTGGATGATGAGGGAATTTGCTGTAGATGGCGAGGGAGGTCAAATCTGGAGAAGAACTGAAGCAGGAATGAAGGGATTGGGGATTTTTTGGGCGAATTTGGGGGCTAACAAAATTAGGTTTTGGGAGAGGAGAATAGGAACAGAAGGCATGAGTGCGGGTATGACCGTAAGAGCGTGAACGTGAAAATATGTATGGACGTGAAACTGGAAAGGGTATTTTTGGAACTTCAAAAAGAAACCATGCAAATTAGTGTAATGAATTTTCTTTATTAGTAGTAAAGATTTTTCAATTATAACTTAAGTTAAATTGGCTGTATGTGTTCTCTGTGATAATATGTATGGTAAACATACAAGTATATGCTGCTGTGAATTACCTGAATGTAGATATATACATTGTGCACTGCTGTCAAATTTGAGAAACCCTGTTCTAGTTTTCAAGCCCAAACTTGGTTCAAAATTCATCTGATCTTGATCCAATCCATGTTAAGGCTTAAGCCTTGAATAAAATATGTTTGTTACACTATAAACTTTTGTTTAAAAATTTGTTTTAAGTAAATAAATTTGTGTTGTTACTGGAAAGGCTTAAACTACAGAACCATCCTCAAACATGTTAAAATTCGAGTTTATTAAATTACAAATTCATGAATATAAATTGAATACGTATACAAAAATATGATTTTTAAGGTAGGTTTGAGGATTTTTAATGGTGTGATATGAGAGCAGCTTGTGTTTTTCTGTTTGGGGCATTTCGAGTCGCTGTGGGTGATCACGTTGATTAGGAGGGTCGAGTTTCTGTTTGGGGGAGGGGGAGTCTACCGTGGGTCAGGGAAAAATGGTGGGTGGCGGCGCAGTGGGTCGTGGAAGCGGCGGCGTTGGTTTAAAAAAAATTTAAAACCTAATTTTTACTGTGCTTTGAGTTTTAATCACCACGGCCAGTTCAGGCGTTCGAGTGTCACGCGGTTTCGAGGAGAGGTAGAGGGGAGATGGATGATGCTGCGGCCGGAGTTTGGTGGCCTCCAGTGGTCGGAGCATCGAACACGTGACGTTGCCAGGTTTGAGGGGAAGTGAGGTCGTGTGTTTCCAGGTTTTTGTATCGAGTTCGTTTTTTTTATTTCGATGATGGGCGTGGTTCTGATGTGGTGGATGGACCAGTGAGTGGTAGTCGACTTGTGGGGGAGGGTTTGTGATGGTCGGAGCATCGCCGTGGACGGTGCACGTGCACCATGCATTTTAAGGTCTGGGGTTTTTTTTTTGGGTTGTGCAGTTTTCCTCGGGTTTCACTCGAGTCTTTGGGATACTGACTCGAAGCAATGGAGGGTTTTCTCGAAGTAGATGAGGGGAAGGCTCGGGTTGTAGTTGTTTAGGGTTTTAAGCCTTTAACAGTTTTAACAGTTTTTAAAACTTTGTTTTAAAATTAAATCAAAGTTTAACAGTGATTTCAAGTTAGTTTTGAAACAGAGTTGGAAATAATAAAGTTTCATAATTTAAATTATTTTAATAACTTAAAAGTGCTTAATATTTAAGAGTATTCAAAAAGAGTTGAATTCAAAAATGAAATATAAATTGTTAAGGGAAGATTTAAACAAAGTTAACTCCTAAATTGAAATCAGGACTTAAAATTGAAATTCTAGATTTGGGGATAAAATAAAGTTTTATAATTTAAACCGATTCAAATAAGTTTTAAGTGTTAAAACATGCTTTTAAACATGTGAGTTTAAAAGGGTTTTGGAAAAAATTAGTTTTAAACTTTATTAAGGATAAATTGGGATTTATTTAGGAAGTAATTTGAAATAAATGTTTTAAACATATTGAAAGTGAAAATTTAATCAATAATAAGAATAGTTTACTTTAAGAATTCAAGATTTAGAATTTATATTCACTAACTTTTAAGTTAATTAAGTATGAATAAATAATGATTTATATTAATTAAATTAGTAATTATAAGTTTAAATGTAGTAATTAAAGTTAAATAATGAATTAATTAACTAATATGTAATCAAGGACCATAGATTAGATTTTTATTTAAATTAATAGATTTTAATGGTTAATCAAACTTATAATTAATAATGATTAATATAAGTTAATTAATTTTAGAAGAAAATAATTAAATAAGTGTTAATGAAGACCATTAACTATTTTTTTATAATTAATTAATGTGATTGATTTTGTAATAAATTAATTGGATTAATTAATTCAATAGTTTAAATGTAATTATTTATTTGGAAAGTAATTAAGAAATTAATTACTTATTAATTTAGTAAATTGATTTAATTTGAGTTAATTAATTTAGTTTAATTAATTTGGATTAATCAATTGATATTTTGGAAGTTTAATTACTTAGAGAAGTAATTGATGGATAATGACTGGATGTAATTAATTGGATAATGTTGTTAATGGAAGTAATTGGAGTATAATTACTAGTTTGAAATTAATCAAGGGATTAAGCTTGTTATTGAGAAGTAATTAATTTAGGACGGTTAATTACTGTATGTATTAATCAAGCGGGTTAATATATGTGATTTGAAGATTAGTATTCTTAACGTAATTAATAAAATAACAAATGAAAATGTAATTAGAAATCATTAATTAATATAATTAATGATGGAATTAGAAATTGATTAATTTGGGAATAATAAATCAACAAGATAATTAAATGGTAATAAATCGATATAAATGTAATTAATTCATGGATTTATTCAAGATCAATCTCTGTAAATAAATTAAGGAAACTACTGGAATGTAGCAAAAGATATTTAAATCAAAGATGATTAATTGGAATATATAAGTAACTGATGATAAGATTAAAATTAAGTTAATTAATTTTAATTAATTTAAGAAATCATTTGATGATTTGATATGTGTAAGTACTTAGTGTAATTAATGGAGTACAATTACTTAGGAAAGTAATTAGATGATAATTACTTGATGAAATTAATACAAGATGATTTGTAAGTGAGTAATTTGGGTAATTTATTTTGTAATTAATCAAAGAATTAATTTATGGGAATAATTAATCATGGGATGATTAATAAGTAATTAAGGGTAGTTAATTACTGGTTTGTTGTGAGTCAAGGGTGATTAATAATTGTGTTTAAATAAAGATTAATCACTTAATGTAATTAATTTAAATAAAGTAATCTAATATAAATTAGAGGTCATTAATTAATATAATTAATGATGTAATTAAGAATTGTTTAATTAAGGAATAATTAAATGGGGTAGTAATTAAATGTTAATTGCTATGAATGATTTAGAATAATTCATTTGAGAAATTAATTAAAGACTAAATTACTTCTTGTAATTAGAGAATGATTAATTGATTTGATTTATAATTAACTAATGGTTGTGAGAGAAGGATTTATGGAATGAGTAATTAATTTAATTTATTTTAAATTAATTAAAGATGGAAGTAGTTAATTTAATTCATTTTAAATTAATTATAGATTGTGATTCATAAATCATTGCTTATGGATGATATTGATATTTTATTGATTGATTGTGATCTCAGATATGAAATGGATAATATCTGTGTGATATGGATGTATGGTTTAAGTATGATAATATTTAATTATCTGTTTGGATGATAATATTAATTATCTGTTTATGATGATAATGTGATTATCTATTATGAGATGTGAATTATCTATCTGTGTGTATATTGATAATATTGAATTAATTGTTAAGACTAAATAGACAACTTGGCCTTAAAAGATACGTTTTGGATTTCGATGAGACCGGGATTGGATTTTCCATATTTGGACATCCGAAAACCACATCGATCCAAATTAACGATAGGTCGTGAATCTGAAGCAAAGATGAAGATTCAGAATGCAAGGATTATCGTCGCTAACTCTGAGGGTGATTTCAAAACGAGTGTAACGAGATGATGCCTTCGGTTTCGTTCGAACCCGCAACGAACTTGTATGGATTGAATGCTTTCAACACATCGTCGGGCGGACGACGAGCATTCTAAGAAGTATGTCCTGTAAAGGTAATCGTAACCTCAAGCCTCATCAACCGGGAATGGCTAAAACAGGAGAGGTGCAGCAAGGTTAGGTGGGTCATGCCCAAGCAGGACAAGATTTTCCCCTGTCTAGATGTCCCTTTTTATTCGGCTGTGTGGGCAGTTGGTCTGCAGCCAACTGCGGGGTTATCTTGTTCGGGACTGTTCAGTAAGGAATGGTTCCGGCCTTGTATTGCAGGGGGTTGGGAGTGATCCTCGATACGTTGATCTAGGCCACGTACTGTGACGGGCGGTATACCAGTAGCCCTACCATTGTATGGAATCCACAACGGTTTTGATTGTATTACCCACTTTTGTGGCCAGTAGCTGGAATTTAATCATGTAACAATTTTGGCTATTTTCTATTTACTTGAAAACCCTAGACCTATTATAATATCACTGGATTTCTTATCAGATGTTTTGGTTAGCGTAAGGTAAAATCTTTTCCATGTTTATGTATGGGAAGTCTTACGTGATACCTTTCTTTTCAAAGATTTTTGAAAATTAAGCAACTTTAACCTGTCACTCACACCAGACCCATGTCTGACCCGGAGTTTATTTTCTGTTTTCCTAAACTCTCGGGTACTCAAATTTTAACGAGTAGCCAAGGGATTTAGGTTGGCTTTTGACGAATTCTGGAGGAGCAATGGAGCAGGAGGCTTCAGCGTTCGTAGATATAGTGATCCGTTGTGTTATTATCTCTGTGTTGTATTGTGTATTGAGTTGTAAAACTAGACAGGTATCTATAACTGTCTAGTATGTGATGTATTATCTGTATAACTCTGATTGATGTTATATATTATGTAAATACTTATGTGATTAATATAATTTATTCGTTCCGCTGTGAGATTCTGATGTTGTTGTTCTTTCTTCTCTATCTTTTCTATTTTCTCACCCCTTTCTTTCTTTATTAACGATACGTCTCCCTGGGCGTAGGAGGTCGGGTCATTACAATATTGATAAGTTTGATAGCCATCTCAAGTTGACATTCGAAAGCTATCACAAGTTGTCATGGAAATTTGGTTAACCCCACTCTTTAAAATTGTCCAATTCCCATTGGTTACACTATTCTTTACGGTTGTCTTTTCAGGAAAAACCAGAGACGAAGTTTTCTTGTTCACCGATAATAAATTAGTTCCATAATTAATTGGTTAAGTTGCTATTTGTAATTAACCCTTCCCTTTATCAAATAATTCATATTAATTAAAAAATGCATGGAAAAAATCTCAAAAGTTCACCAAAAATCTCATTAGTCATCTTTTAATTCGCTTAAAAATTTCAGGTCTAAATAACTATGTTTCCTACTTTATATAGTTAAATCCCAATATTAAAAAATTTCTCAACTTAGAAAATTCAAAAAAAAATCCAAACAATTTCATAAAATTATGAAGTTAAAAACTCATCTCCAAATTAATGTTTCAAACATAATATAAAGATTTCAGGTGGATTGGAGGTGGTTTGATCTATGTTTTACCTTAAAACAGGTCAAAATCGTTAATATTCAATTTTCAAACATGAACAAAAGCATTCTTTTATTCTTAGGCTTGTTCATTATCATCAATATAATCAAAACACATAAAATCCTAACTCTAAATGGGTTTGGAATGGATTAAGGAAAGTTCACTCACCTAGGTTAGAAATATCTTTGGAAATCTTGATTAAATCTTCTCTATTCCTTAGAAATGAAATTTTATGCCTTTGATTTGATTTTTCATTTCCTTCTCATGAGAAATAGTGATCGGCATTAGAGTTTGAGTGTTTTTTTGGTTTTCAAAAAGGAAATGAGGAAGAATGAAGAAAATATGGTTAAGGCTGTATATTAGTAATTTTGGCTTGGGATATTTTGCCCATTATCACTAATCTATTTCCCTTTAAACAAGATTCTTTTAATTTAAAATTCAAATTACATTTATTCTTTAACAAGGCCTAATTTAGCTGTTCTATTAACCCTTGATCTATTTAATTATCTTTTTAAAGTGTCCTACACTTAATTGATCAAATTTTCCTTAGGAAATTCTTGTAGTTGTTACTTTAATTATCTTTTTATGATTTTACATTATTAACCCACATTATGGCATTCCAAAATATGGGGTGTTATAGTCTTCCCTCCTTATAGGAATTTTGTTCTCGAAATTCAAAGAAGGAAGAATAAAAATTCACAGTACCACCCTAGCAATGTAAATTCATCAGTAAAAAGTACATACAATATACAAGTAATAAAAGTTACACTAGTACACTACTAATACTAACACATAACCATATTATAACATAAGTACACTAGTGCACTTAGTAGTATGTAAAATAGAAGACAATGCACATTGCTACATACATGATTGTATAAAACAATTCAGAATATATATTCCTAATCCTATCCTCTACCTCCCAGGAACAATCATCTCTATTGTCACTCCATTGTAATCTCGAATAAGTCTAATAGCATTGTTCCTCAGCTCTTATCACAACCTACTATCCCTTTTGGTCATCTAAGATAAGTCGAATTTGGTTCTATACATAAGGCCTCTATCACCCTCGGTTGCACTACCATACTAGAGTCATGCACACATTTGCTCAAATGCGATATATGAAAACATTATATACACCCTCCAAATTACTTGGTAACTTAACTCTATACACAAGCTTACCTATCTTCTCAATAACTGGAACAGACCTACATATTAGGAGCCAATTTCCCCGTCTTTACAAAATGCATAACACCTTGCATCAGTGAAACCTTTACGAATACATGATCGTCTTCTACGAACTCCATTTTCATTCCTCTCTTATCGACATAACTCTTATATCATGATTGTGCAACTTTTAGTTTACTGTGAATCAACTCTATACTCTTAGTGGCATCTCTTACCAAGTCGGGTCCTAACATGAGCGTATCTCTCATGACCAACCAATAAGCAGGTAGCTGGCACGATCTACCATAAAGTGCATCAAATGGTGCTATCCTAATACTCAACTGGTAACTTTTATTATAGGCAAACACTACCAAATTCAAATGATCTTCCCAAGATCCTTCAAAGTCTAAAACACATGCCTCAACAAATCCTCTAATACACAATTCACCCTTTTTTATAACCATTTATTTATTGGTGGTAAGCCATAATCAGATTCAATCTATACCCAATGCGCTCAATAAAATTTTCCAAATCTCACCAGTGAACAATGGGTCTTTATCACTAACTATATTGCATGGAGTCCAATAGAGCCTCATAACATTCTTTATATATAGCTTCGCTGAGTTGGCTGTTGTTCTTGTCAATTTCACTAGGATAAACTGGGTGTCTTAATCAACCTATCAACTATTACACAAATGTTAACGTTCCCTATACTCAAACATAGCAATCCATCGACTCTGAATCCCATTTCCCAATTGCTACTTCGAAGGGCTTAAGTAAATTACCTGGCTTCTGATGCTTAACTTTCACTATTGATATGTGATACATTTCTTTCTGCATTCACCTATGGTTCTCTTTTGTCCCTTCCCAAAAGAAGATATGATTCATGTCGCGGTACATCTTTGTCCTACTAGGATGAATCATACACTTAGATGGAAGACTTTTCTCTAAGATCTCTTTTTGAATTTCTTCTACATTCCGAACACGTATTATTCCGTTCTTCCTGAGGCATCCTTTCAAGTCTATCTCGAATTCTTTTATATCCCCAGAATCCACAACAATCTCCAGTTGCCTAATTCTTTTGGCATGGGTCGTCACTTTTCCTTATAGTAAGTCTATCTACAAGTGCTGGACATACTTCTAACTTGCTAGACCCTAAAGATTTTGGATTAGTCAAGCATTCATCTTGAAATTCACTCCACAAGATGCTAATATCTCTAATATCTTCCATTTCTCAATCGGGGCTAACAGTTCATTTTGCTACTTTCTACTTAAAGCATCGACAACCTTGTTCCTCTTTCTTGACGTATAATCAATATCAATGTCATATGCTGCTAGAAAATAACCATCTCTATTGTCTCATATTCAACATCTTCTAAGAGAATAAATACTTAAGAATCTTATGGTTTGTATGCAACTCAAACCGTTCTCCTAAAAGGTAATGCCTTCAAATCGTCAAAGCAAAGATCAATGTTGCCAACTCTAAGTCATGAGTTGGATATCGAATTTCATACGGCCTTAATTTCCTTTATGCATATTCTATCACTCATCCTTTATGCATCCTTCGGATACGAACAAGATAGGAGAATTCATTAATAACCTCTTTCACTACTGAAATGACCCTTCATACTTATCAGTCCATATGAACTTCTTGTACTTATGGGCCAATTTAGTCAAGGGTGCTACTATATGGGAGAAATATTTAACGATTCTATGGAAATAGCCAGCCAAACCCATGAAACTTCTTATCTCGATAACTTTCTCTGGCCACTTTCAGTTACTACCGGTCTTTATCTTCACTGGATCCATCGTTAATTCATTCTCCAGAAAAACATGACGAAGAAACTTAACTTCCCATTTCCAAAAATGACATATGGAAAACTTCTCTTTTAACTTGTGTTGTCTCATTGTCCCCAATATTAATCTAAGATGGACTTCATTGTCTCTCTCATTCTTAGAATACACCAAAATATCATTGATGGAGGCCAACACAAATCAATCCAACTAATCATGAAAGATTTGGTTCATCAAATCTATAAAGAGTGCTTAGATGTAAGATAGTCCAAAAGGCATGACTAACCACTTATATGAATCGTGCTTGTTCTACGTGCGGTCAATGGAACACTATCCTCTACTACCCTTGACTAATGGAATCCTATTGCTAAATCTAGCTACGAGTATACTCTTGCTCCACTCAACTGGTCAAACAAGTCGTATATCCTAGGGAATGTGTAACCATTCTTCACCATCAACTCATTTAACTTCTTATAGTCAAAACACATCTAGAGTGATCAATCTATCTTCTTTACGAATATTACGGATGCTCCCCATAATTGAATACTCGGTCTAACAAAATTCTTATGCTCAAGTTCCACTAATTGCTTCTTTGATTCCCCTTTTTCATTGGGCGGCATTATAGTAGGTGCTCTACTAATAGATTGTCTCCACGGCATCATATTTGTATGGAATTCGATTTGTCTTCTGGGTGGAAATCCCATTACTAGCTCAAAAACATCAACAAGTTCCCAAACAACCATAACTTTATTAATATCATCCTCTTGATCTTTAATTGCACACAACATCAGTCCTGATTTCTTCTACATTATGTCCAAAGCTATCATGATCCTCTCTCCATCGCTTGGATTTCGTAGAGCGATAATTCTTTTGGCATAATAGATCCTAGCATCATTATGTGCTAAACAATCCATACCCAAAATTAACCCATATCTTAAGAGATCAAACACATGTGTGTCGCAAATAAGAAAATGGCCACACAAATCAAACTCAAGGATAGTGCACCTTAATCCGAGAGTGGAATACCCACATTTGGCTTTCGTGCTCTTCCTCTTGAAGACTTTCATCTTTTCTGATTCTTGTTGCCCTTCTAGTGCAAGCTAGATCTATTCCTTTACCCACTTTTGGGTCTAACATCAACCTTTCTCTCCTCTTGAAACAAGCGATCATACCTCCTTGACATTTCTACCACCAACACAAAAGGATACACAAATGTTCTATTACCTTACGACTCAACCCCATCTTTGGCCTGTAATAAAAGTTTTCTTTTTTCTTCAGTAGAGTATTGAAACACTCCGTTCCATACTTTGGTAGAGCATTGATGCTGAATATACTTTGCCTGAGTAATTTCTCTCTATTTCAGATCCAAGAACTCCCTACATAAACCACTCCCAACTTATATCCTCCTTCGAAACTTTAGCAATCACAACCTCTCATCAGTCCAAAGCATCTTCCTGAAGTTACCAGAAGCTAACTACCTTTTCTGAGCATTATCATAAGCTAAGTCTCCAAAGATGCGCTCACTCACCTTCAGCCATGTCGGCCCTTCTAAAGCAGACTCCTTCCACGTAAATATTGTTCTTCCATAGTTCTTATAATCTTGCATCTTCTTGGAAAATTCTACTCCTCTACCTATTACCGGCCTTAGCTCAACAACTTCAACTAGTTGTTACCTCATCATTTTCATCACAAGCCGGTGGATCAAAGTATTCATATATATTTCTTCGACAACTAGGACAGGCATTAGTACCGACTTAAGCATGAACTTCCTAGGTTGCGTCTCCTCCATGTCCATTAGTTTGTGTATTAGTGATTCTTTTACTAGTGCTCACACTTGCACCTCCTAATATCAAACATCTGCTTTACATATTCATGCATTCTTTCTATGTGAGCAAGCATTTGTAATAAAAAAGTAAAGAGAGTGAAAGGAATAGTCAAGGGATAAATATATCCACCTATATATCAATATAAAAATACAAACACATTATACATATGTCACATGTACCCTTCCCCATGGTATTTGTATTCTACTATGTAGTTTCTACCAAGATTTCTACCTATCTCAGTTTCACTTAAGTGGTCCATCACCTAAGCTCTGATACAAAATTATAACATTCCCAATGTCAAAACCAAAAATGAACACCAATGACGCTGTAGTCATCACAAAACTATTTTCAAACGAGAAAATAAGATTGGTATTTTTTCAACAACATTACGTAAAAAGAGTAGATAAATAATTTAATTACATTTAATTAATTTATATAAAGTTATTACATCTATTAAACCAACTCATTCCCATGCAAGGGTAAATATAATAAAGCACAAATATAGTGTCATGCCCAACATATGAAGATGCCATTCATGAGCGTGTAACCAGTTATAAATTCTAGTTTTATAAAGTGGAATTTCAAAATAACTTTTACTTGCTAAAAAAGCCTCTTACTTCGTGTTCGGAGTCTTTACTCATCATTTCCAAAAGTGACATGTCTAAGCTCATAAACTTAGCGTAAATGAGTACCGTTGAATTATGGAAAATAATAAAAACACGGGTCACGTATAAAGCCTGGCAAGAGTAAACTTTACCTTAAACATATACATAGTGATACCACGTCGGTAAAGCACGAAATGAGTTTTCCCTTCGCCTATACATCACAACAATTATATCATGCAATCATCACATCATGAGCATACATATGACATTATTTTCAAAACTCAAGTATTTCTTATACTTACATTCATTTATGAACCATGCCATATAGGTATTCGGCCATAATTGAAGTATACATTATACTTATTATCCAATTGTCATGAATCATACCATACAAACATCAATCACATTCACAAGCATCACCTAGACTCTTATTTAGGTGTCATTATAAAGCTATCATCAACTTATTTTAGTGATTAACTCCAAGGCCATTCTATCTCTTATTTATATTTTTCTCGGACAACGTCACTTGATGAAATAGCCACTCATTCCATCATGAGAGCCACCATGTCTCTTCTAAGATGTTGAATATAAGCACCTTGGATACATACAAGCAAGCATCCTTACTAAGCATAAATAGCCCCCCTTAGTCCTAAAATGCTTCTTTTACATTGTTGATTCATGTTTTTCACCCATTTGATGTTTTAGCAACCTTCCATAAACCCATAGTAGAGTCTAGTTATTTTTAATTAAATCCTATAAGCTTTCCAAGTCGCAGCACCTTACCATGTATCGTTGAATTTTAGACTTCATTACCCTTGGCCCCCTACCATTCAACAACTTTATGAATCAGTATATCGTTACGATCTTGGGTCTAGTCTATTTCTTTCATTTATTTATTGTGTACCTACGCATTCTATGAATAAAACATCTTTATCTTTAATGTAAATGATGCACCTACCATTTTTTAGCTTCCCAAAGCCTACTTCGTTTATCAATCTTAAATAGTTCTCTACGTTGAACTTATTATTTTCCATCTTAATTGCATACCTATGAAATCCTTGACCATTACTTTGGAAGGTGGCTTCCAAAGTGCTACCAAAATTTCCTTTATTTACCTAGTGATTATTATTTCATTAGCTATCACATAGGGACAAGATGCTATCGCACGTTGGTTTCATACAGCTATCACACGTTGATTTCATATGACTATCACATATTGATTTCCTATAGCTAGGCATGTTGATTTCGTTTAGCTACTGCATGTTGATTTCCTGTAATTGTTGCATGTTGATTTCATGTAGGTATTGCATATTGACTTCATATAGCTATCATAGGTTGACATATCCTAGCTATCGTGTGTCGAGTTCACTATAGCTACTGTAGGTTGACATAACCTAGATATTGCATGTTGGGTTCACTATACCTATCGCAATTTGACAAACTCTAGCCATCGCATTTTATGCTTCAAATTTATTGCAAGCTGATAGGTTTTAACAATCGCATGTTGGCACTTTAAATATACCACAAGTTGGCAATCTCTATTTACCATAGGTTGACAAATTCCATTATCCATATTGATAGGTTTTATAACTATCTCAAGTTGACATTCAAAAGCTATCGCAAGTTTTGTGGTAATTTGATAATTACTATAAAACTGTTAATTACTTTTCATCAAATCGTGTTATATGTCCAATTCCTATTGGTTAACTCCACTCTTTATAGTTATTTTTTAGGAAAAACCAAAGATAAACTTTTCTTTGCTCCCCAATTATTTACTAATTCCTTAAATAATTAGTTAAGGTACCAATTGTAATAACCTTTCCCTTTACCAAATAACTCATATTATTTTGAGAGCACATGAATTTTTTTTCAAAAATTCACCAAAAATCACATTGATTATCTTTTACCTCATTTAAAAAAATTAGTCCTAAATAGTTACTTTTCCTATTAAGTATAATTAATCCTAACATTAAGCATTTCTTAACTTAGAAATTCATATAAAATCCAAATAATTTTATAAAATTATGAAATTAAAAACACATCTCCAAATTGATATTCCTAACAATATAAAAAAAAACTAAGTGGACTAGAGGCTATTTGATCCATATTTTACCCTAAAACATGTTAAAATTATTAACATTTAATTTCCAAATATAAACAAATGCATTCTTTTATTTTCATGTTAGTCATCATCAAAATCATTCAAACACATATAATCCGAACCACAAATGGGAGTGGAAGGAATTAAGGAAATTTTTACTTGCTTAAATTAGAAAAGACTTTAAAAATATTGATTAAATCTTCTACTTTTCTTAGAAATGAAAGTCTTTGCCTTTGATTTGACTTTTCTCTCCTTTCCCTTGAAAAATAGGGATCGACCTTGGAGTTCTAATGAATGGGTTTTGAAATGAAATGAGGAAGAATGAAAAGAATATGGTTATGGCATGTATATTACTGATTTTGGCTTAGGCTAATACTCCTTCCGTAATCTCACCAATATGTTTCCCCTAAACAAGATTTTTTTCATTCAAAATTCAAATTACATTTATTCTCTTTAACAGGTCGAGTTTAATTACTATAATCATGTGCAGTTAAAGCGCTCAATAGATTCAATGCGGTGGAGGTGCAAAAAGTCATAGCGGGGATACAACGAATGTAACGACCCGAAATTTTCTAACTCGAAAATTCCAGATAGTTATGAAAAAGAAGAAAGAGATAGAAGAAGAAGAACAGAAACACCCAAACATCTCACAATTGCAGCGGATAAAATATAATAATAAATAATAACAGTTTACAAGTCGATTACATTTAATATACATCAGAGTTTCACATTATGTACGGTCAATGAATATACACAATTACCATCTCACAGATTTTCAATAATATAAATATAGTGGATATACTCTATACGATATTGCCATACAGCTCGCCTCCTCACAGATTTCAATAATATAAATACAGTGGATATACTCTACACGATATTGCCATACAGCTCGCCTCCTGAACTCCAGAACGTACCTACCTGAAAAATCTGTAATACTCGGTCTAACCCGAGCATTACATCAAAGTAACACCCGGGTCAGGCTGGAAACCAGCGTGAGTAAACCCATCTAACATGTAATGCAAAAGAATACAACTCATATAAACCCGGGGTATGTATATCAATTTTCACTTCACAAGTTGTTATATACCACTTATTTCACACATCAATTTCTAAGTGACGGAACTTAGATTATATGGTCCCATTCACTGAAATCATTCCATAAAACCTATTGATTCCACATATCAATTTGTAAAGAATCGAAGTGGTTCCGGGTATTAACAAATACTCGACTCCGGACTCTTCGAATTTGTTGTCATCTAACCCAAATTGTTCGAGTAAATACAATCCAGTTTTAAGTACAAGATAGCAATTCATGATCGAAAGATAATCCACATTTTCATTGACCACCCAAAAATCATGTCACCCAGCATCACGATCACATACCAGGAATAATCCAAGGTATTCAAACATCATTCAATCATCCAGAAATAAGCAAGGATTAATTAATCATACTATCTCTAATTAATTTAAAATAAATTAAATTAATTACTTGCATTTTTAATTAATTTGAAATAAATTAATTACTTTCGTCATATATATTTTTGCTTACATAACCATTAATTAATTGCAAATCGATTAATTAATCACATCCAATTATTCATATTAATTAATCATCCTTGATTTATTATCCTTAATTACATTCAAGAAATTAGCCTTTAATTTACTATTCTTAACCAAATACAGTAATTAACCTTTGATTATTTCATTAATTAATTAACTATAAGTAATTACATTCATCCTTAATCAATTTCATTAATTAATTACTCTATTAAATTAATTACATTTAGTCATTAATCTTTATTTAAACCATATTTATTAACCATTCTTGATTTATCTCATGCAGTAATTAACTACCCTTAATTACTTTATTAAATACATTAATTTCTCCTTAATTAATTAATTATCTTCAATTAATCCCTTGATTAATTACACTGAGTAATTAAACTTACTTACTTCGATAAATACATCACCCTTCAATTAGTTGCATCCAATAATTTTCCATTAATTACTTCACTGAATAATTGTACTTCATTTATTACATTAAGTAATTACGCTTTAACAAATCATTCAGTGATTATACTAATTAAACTAATTACATCAATAAATCTTTTGATTACTTTAAGTAATCATCATTAATAAATTACCTTTAGAAATAAATTACTAACCATCCACCTTTCTTTGTAACATTAAACAATTATCTCTAAGCTTCAGTAATTATCATTAATTAATATATTAAGTGATTAATCCTTAATTAATCATATCAATAAATCAGCCTTTAAAATTGATTTCACAAATTCACTTAAACTTTAATTAATTAATTAATTGACCATCCTATACATTAAATAATTTGTACTACTTTTCAGTTGTGCTTTAGTTCACCTTAAAACAACAACTTGGTTTACATTTCTAAACTTTGGAAATTCGTTCAACATGCTCATACCTTGTTTAAAAAAAAAACCTGGCTACAAATTCATTTGAAACATACCCACGTTGATATCCTTAAAATCTTATTTACTTCAGCCCACCAAAAACCCTGGCCCAAACAATAATTTTCGAGTAGAAAAAAAAGTGAAACCCAGTCGAACCCCAAGCAAATCCCCTCGAGCACATCACCGACCCAAACCGCTTCGAATACCCCATGAAAAATCTTACATGAATAAATGCCCGACCTAACTCACCCAAATTCTAGATATACTGGTGCACACGTGCACCTGCACGACCATCTCCATCACCTCTGGTCGTCACCGAGTCCACCCACAAATCACCGAAGTTCTTTACCAAGCATCCCAGCACCCAGAACCCTAACAAGATTTCGAAATCAAAATATGAACACGAGAGCCAATACTGGAGCCAGCTTTCGAAGGGAAAGAATCTCAACGCCGGCGATGCCAACCTCTAGGAGTTTCGAAACTCCGGCCGTGACACCCCTAACTTCCATGCTATCATCCCCTTGCATACCATGCCACTCGATCAACCCGAGGTGGCGAAATCACCTCGTTTCAAACCTTGTTCAAAAACGCGTGCTAAACCCTACATGTGCCTCGATCATTCATTTCCCACAATAGAAAAATTAATGAACATTTTTCCCGATATCAGTAGACGCTCCTCCATCCCCGGTCAATTCCTTGACATCCCAAGATCCTTTGACCATCTAGAATTGGTCAAAACCATTTATAGTTCATTTAGCCACTTCTCTAAGCATACTCAAAGAAAAATTACCATTTTTGTTTTAGAAATCCTATGTTCTGATAACAATTCAAGTTATATAACTGAATTCGTAATTCATGACATTCGAGTTTACCAACTAAATTCTTGTTGCCTGTAACATATGTTTTCCTGAGTATAGTTTACTAGTATGATTTTTTTTGAAATAGAATTAAAAATCTTGATTTAAATTCAAGCATCTAGTTTTGTTAAAAAAAAATCTTAACAATAATTATAAGAAAAATAATTTTTAGGTTTTGAAAAATATTCACCATGTAACAATTTTAAATAGAGAAGTATATAACACTCGGGATTATCTTCAAGGTCAGATCATATACAACCATGTTATCAATAAATATTGATGTGTTTTTATTTATTTACACTTAAAGCTTTAAATTTCAAGTTTACTCACCTGACATGGTTGTTGAACAATGAACATTTCTTGTTTTTCCTTTGAAGATCTGAAGATTTGAAACTGTCTCTGAACTTGTTTTAGCTCTTGTCTTTTTTTTGAATAAATCTGAGTTTGCTTGCTTCTTCTTTTCTTCTTTAGTTTTCTATGGTTTACTAGGTTTTCTTTTGAACGAACTAAATAGCTCAGATATATTTATAAAAGAGAACAGTATGTACGTATAAGGAAGGTATTAACTAGTTCAGCTATTTCTTCTTTGATTGATCAGATTTTTTTTCTAATACTCTGAATTGACAAAAATGTTGGCTGAAATGATAGCAATTAAATGCCTTGGTTTCTAAAGATGTTTACATACTATTATGATGTTTATACTGTATAGATATTTGTATGTAAATATACCCTTTGCAGCAACACTTAGCTTGTATACATATGGCTTGTAAAAAAGATATTTGTTCTAGAGATGTTTGTTTTATCTGACTTCTTGTTTGAATAATTGCTAGATTATACTTTCTCTTTTCTTTTAAAGTTGTTGAGTTAGTCTTCAGGTTTGCTATTATATCTTTTTTTATATGATACTCAGTTTTGATGCACAGATGAATTAAGGATGATATAAATATATAAAAACCAAGTGTGAACAGGTTTGTATTGCTGGTACAGGATTTGTATTGTACTGGGTAGATTTATTTTATTTTATTTTGATCAGAGATTTTCTTTTAGTAAGGAGGCTGAAATGATATCTTTGCACTAGCATTAATTATACTTGACTTGTCATGTTTTATGTTATCATACTTATCCATGTTCATATATATTTGTATTATGTACAACTTATATACATTTGCTTTTGCCTTATTTCATTTCATACAACATGTATTCTATCTATATAAATTCTAGAGTTATCTCAAGTGTTTATTTCCTAATTTACATAACGATAAATTTTAAGGTATTTATTTCTGGTATAAATACTTATTTATTTATTTATTTCTCTTTTTTCTAAATCAATCTATATATACAATCCGACATCGTAACTATTAGAATTTCATTTATTCGACTAATCAAAACTATATTTCAATGATTAGTTCAGTAAATTACCAATTAACAATAATAAGAAAATTCGGGTCATCACAACGAAGATATAGCGGGATATAGTGATGACTCTAAAATAGCATAAAAACTCAACTAAATGAAAAATTAACATTCAACTGAATTATAATTAATACATAAATAATTTTAAACAAAAACGTATGCGAATAATCTGTAAATAAACGTAAAATTATTATATAACATAATTGAATTTAGTAGAATATCATAGTATTTTCATTCCTAAAAATATATTAAAAAATTCAATTAAATAAATTAGTTTCATAATTTTTATAATATATAAATGTCATTATTTAATTCATTTCTTTTAAAGAAGATATAGCGGAAATAGCGGAATATAGCGGGAATAACGGGATATAGCGGAAATAGCGGGGCTTAAAGCGGAAAGGCTATATCTGAGGCTATATGGAAAAATCATAGCGGTAGAAATCCGCTGTGACATACAGCAGGGTTATAGTGGGATAATAGCGGGGCCTTAACTGCACAACTATAATCACCCTTGGTCTATTTCAATAACTTTTTAAAGTGTCCCATGGTCAATTAATCGAATCTTCCTTATGAAATTCTTGCAATTAAATTACTTTAATTACCTTTTTATAATTTTTTATTATTAATTGAATTTCCCATATTGTTCCCCTCTAAAATATGTGGTGATACAACCGTTAAATATTTTATGATCCTTCTTCTAATGATTATATATCATAAAATAAACAAGTAGAAGTGATTAATAATGATGATGACAATGATGAAGATGATAGGGACAATGATAATGCTATGGATGATCTGTCAAGAAAAGATAAAGACGACAATGGTCTAAAGGAGAAAGATAATATTCATGAGATAGATCATTATGTTGGCCTTTCTTCTCTAATACTAAATTTGGAATTGATGATACCCTATGCCTAAAGGCCCATCTAACATACCTCACTCATCCAACTTGGATAGCTTTGACCTATCATCCCACGAATTATGAAGGTTCCATCTCCAAAGTCAAAAATTCTGATAGTTTCATCTTATGTATCTAATGTCTATGTTACTTCTTCTATTTTATTTCTATTCTTTTGTTGATTCTTAAAGTTTTATTGTTAGTTGTAAAACTGACACTGTTTGGAGATTTTGTTAGATAAGAATAAGGGTGAAATCTTAAGACTCAATTGGGAAGGGTAGAAACTTTGCAAAGATCTAAATGAGTACAATGAAAATACATGAAACTTTCAAAACGTCTTAAGTGCATAGAAGATTTTAGGAATAAACAATTTTCACCCTCTCATTCGAAAGTCTAGTTTTCATCAGTTGAACTTTCGTAAAGAAAATGAAGTACTCACTACCCTTTTTTAGGTATTTGTTGAAGATACAAACAAACTTATGAAATGCCTCTTCCTAGTTTATATCAGATTCCTCATGACTGATTTTTCCTTCCTAAGTGATGATTGCGATGGTTTGATTAGGAGACTTCTGTAACGATCTGAAAATTTTTATAATTAAATTTGTTAATTTAATAAATTTTGGTAATTTAATTCGAAAAGAAATAAGAAAATAATCTATAATGTAATAATGAAATGAACACTAAAATAAAGTATAACGATGTTAACGTAAGTTGATTATTAACAACGTGTATGAAAATCCAATTAATTGTAATAGTATAAAATGTTTACTTGGCTATAAATTTATGTATAAAGAAATAAATTGGTAAGAAGAATGGAAAATCAAGATTTATCAATTTATTGGAATTTAAATTTAATAGTTGGATTAATTGCAGTTAAATAAAATTAAATGTCTAAATATTACATTAATTGAAATTAGATGGAAATTGAGAATATTATGAGATAAATCCTGAACCAATGTTAATTTCATCCATTTTGAGAATAATAGAGTAAATATTAGGATGAAAGGTCAAATTTAATGGAATTATTTGTAATTTAATCTATAATTTATTAATTTAATGAAATTGAAATTTAACACCGAAATTGATAGATTTATCAACTCTAAGTTGACATCTAAATTTGTTTAAATTAGTGTATATGATAAAGAAAATTGAAAAGGTAAAATTTGTCAATTATAGAATTGAAATTTAAGATTTGATTTAATTAATTAATTATTAATTTATTTAATTAATGTAAAAATAGCCATTTTTTCCACTGACTCGGATTCCAACAAAACCAGTTCCATCGAATCCATAACGGTGAATTATTGTAGGATTTCAACTTTTATATCGATCGGACTTGTCATTTGATCGCACGGACTCGAAACGCTTAGATATCAATTTAATTGAAATCAATTGAAATCAATTTGAAATAACAAGATTTTAGCATAACTTCTTCATACGATGGAATTTGGACTTAAAACCTATTCCATCGATTTTAAAATATTCAAAAACATCTATTTTGATATATGGGTTGACCCAATTTCGTTCCGGAGTCGAAACGGTCTTTTTGGGCCGTGCAGCGTTCAACTTTTAAACCGATTCGATCCAATTTTTCCATTTTCCGATCCACATATATATACCTCGTTATAAACCCTAGCTTATTTCTTATGTCATTATTCTGTACGTACAATGGCTATAGCCCCTCCTCATTCCATGGCAGACAAAACAAAAATTTCCAATTGCAATTTCAAATCAAATTCAAAGCCAAAATTTCAAACTCCTCCAAAAAATTCATAAAAATTATATATCGAATATCTCAACAATAAGAATCTGCATCAAGTGTTCGTTTTTGGAATTTATGCTCGAATCAATGGCAAAGCGCAGTCAAACCTTGAAATTTTCGAAACCCTAAGGCTAATTGGGGTTTTTTGATTTTGGATCTAATCGTCGAAATCAAGATATAAGTTTTGTTAGGCTTAGCTTTAGGAGTGCGACGATGGTGGTCGAGTGGCCTAATTTTGCCTGTGGCGGTTGGAATTATACGATTAGGGTTTGAAATGGGGTTTTATCGGCCGGCGGCTGGTGGCTTTGAGGCGAGCGCGACTCATGGAGGAGGTGCGGCCGGAGTTATAAAACTCGTTGGTGGTGGTAGCTTGGTCGTTGGCGGACCATTGGCATGAGCGGCGACGGTCAATGCAAGGCTGGTGGCATGTTCATGGGTTCATACAGGCTCGGTTTTGCTGAGAGAGATGGTGACGTGTTTCCATCTCTTTATTTAAAATTTTATTTCGAATGTTCTAATTCACATTACTTTTATATACAAGGTCTGTTTCATACGCCGTTTTCTCCACTAGGATCGTATCGAAATTCCGGCATCTTGACACTAGTTTGGACGAATTCTGGACTCTTCAAATTTTGGGTTTAAATTGGATTTAAATTCAATTTAAATTCAAAAGGTGAGTGTTTTAACCCACACACAACTTCTAAAATTATTTATGTTTGTTAAATTGATTTAAGATGAGATTAGAAATTTATTTATGACTGTTTGACATATTTTAAATCATCCTCTCAGTTTGTTTGAATTTATTTGAATAAAATAGTTATTTAATTTATTATTGAATGTAAACTTCCAGTAAATACTTGTTATTTATTATCTGTTCTATATTGATGTTATTGATTGAATTAGATGGTGGTTGTGATAAATGTTTGATGATTGATATTGGATGAATGGATATTGTATTTTATATTATAAACTGCAATTTGTTATGGATTTTTATTTCATTCAGGATTGCGGTTTGAAATGATATATAACTGTATTTATATTTTAAATTACGGATTAAAATGATAAATATCTGTATCACTTGACCATATGATAGAAAATTATATACAGACACCATGGTCTATATATGAAAATATTTCGAAATAATTTCTATGGTTTGGTAAAGAAATATATGGTTTTAGATAAATATTTATTTTAGATTTTATAAATGTTATGTTATCCTTAATACTAAGCTTTGTATAATTTGTTTCAATATAGAATAGGCTTAATGATAAGTTTGATATTTATTGGAGATAATATGGTTAAGTATTTATATAAATTGTATTTTGATAGAGAGTTTTATAATGAATTAAATAAACTAAGGTTGGAAGATAAATTGGAAATTTATTTGAAATTGAATTTATTTAAGAATTAAACTCAATAAGTATGATATGAAATTTATTAAACTGGAAATTTTAAAAGGTATGATTTTATATCTTGAGTTTGGGTTAAGGTGAATTAAATGAATATTTCACATATAAATAAATTGAAGGAAATATTCATTTATTTTTAATTTGAGTTTTATTTAATGATATTGGATTTATTAAGTAAACATTCCAAATCTAAATAATAGTAATTGAATTTGATATACATGGAATTATCAAAGAATTAGTTTTAAAATGGTGGAACATTTAAAGCTTTGAAATATATGGAAATTGAAATGATTTATTTGGAGGTTCAAATCTGTATTTGGAATTGATTTGTGAAATTGAAGAAGCTATTTTATTATATAAAGTGATTTAATATTTGAGCCATTAAAGAGGTGTAGTTATGTTTCAAAGGTAAGAGTTTCGAAATATTATGATTTGAAAGTGTTATACTTTAAGTGTTTTGATTTCGAAGTGTTATAACTTCGAAAGTGCTATGATTTTTGGAAAAAAGATATATTTGAAATAAAAATGATAACATATTAATTTGGGTTTTAAAACGGAAATGATATCGTATTTATATGATTTTGAAATGGATATTATATTCTGGTTTTGAAGTATAATTATTTTGAAATGACCGCAGTGTTATAATAACGTTTGGTTGTTATAGTGACCGTGATCGGAAGTTGTCATACTCTCTGCCAACTCCGAAAACCACTTTAACAACCGTGTACATGGTGGAGATTCCAGAATGAAGTAGGATGGCAGTGGCGTTTCCTTTAAGGTATATACATGGACCCGACTCCCGTGAGTTGGCATAAGGTGGCTAAAACTGGAGCGATTGACGGGCTAAGAAGGTAGCACCTTTTATCGGACACAATCCTTCGATACCAGTATATTACTTTATGATTGATTTGGGCCCTTTTGATTTTGGGGGTGTGACTCAAGGTGGGTGGTAGTATCTACTATGCGTTACCACCGATCCGGAAGCGTAATTGGTGTATCTATCTTGGCATTGCCTAGTTGTGTCGTGTCACCTACCCTAGCGTGCCTTATACGATTTTTTTTGTACCATACCTATGGAGTGCCCTCTGACGACGCCCGGTACAACGGAGACTACGGTACTGTATAAACTATGGGAATATAAAAGTGTGTTAAGGTGGAAAATGTAAAGCCTTAATGATATTTTTAATTTATATTATACTTTTACTAATAGACACATTATAATAGCATATATTACTACATAGTAAATAGTTTAACGGGTCCTTAGGAGAATCCCGAGCATCTCTCAAGTTACTGCACTCACATTTGACACTGCATAGGAGATGTCAAATCCCTAACATCTATGACGACGTTCCACTCATATTTTTACTGTTGATTTAACTTACATAAGATCTTTTAGTTATGACTCGATGTTTTGTCTTTTCAATTCACTCGGGTCAGCCAGAGCATTTCAAGATTCAAAGACTCTATTCTGGAGGACGAAGACTAAGATATTATTACTATTATCTATTATATTATTCACTACATCATGTACTCCGCTGCATTTTATTATTACCTAGTATGTTCAACTCTGATATGTATTGTATGAGTATAATCAAAAGCTTTATAAACTGCGTCATGAATTGTTTATTTGATTGTTATATTTTATCGTTCCGCTTCAAGATTCTATTTTGTTTCTTTCTTTCTTTCTCTGCTTTTTCTTATTTACCCCATAACAATCCACCCTTCTGTATGGTTTAAGTCACATGTGTGTGGTTTATCGTCGATTTAAGGCGTACAAAAAGGCGGGATGTTACATCTTCATAAAAGGTACCTTGATGAATGTGGATCAGAACCTCATCCTAAGGAATGCTGGAATTTATGCGAGGCTAATGTTGTTCCTCCAAATGTCGACTCACTCCCCTCAAGCAATGTCAAATATAATAAAGATAGATTTATTAATGAATACTGTAAGGGATTCAATTTTTAAGTAAACTAGTTAGGTTAAAAAGGACTTGTAAAGAAAGTTCTTCCATGATTGAAAATTCTCACATAGCAAAATACTGCTTTGTTCGCAACCTTCATCGTATATACAGGCGATTTTCTAATTTGGATTTTAGTTTCCTAGAAGACTAGAAGAATTATTTTCTTCATGAGGTTTGAACTAATTATGAAAAACTATTGTGTGTCAAAATTAGTCCTCCTAAAGGATTGGATTGCCGAAGTTTTCCCCCATCAATACTCCTCCCTATGTTGAAATTCCCTTTATGGTTACTTTTCCTATTTCTCCTATGTCTCGTTAGAAAATTAAAGATGCTCTGTTAAAGTTAAAGAAATAACTAAAAAGAATATTTTGATTTTATTATAATGTAATAGCATTTCTTGTAATTTGTGTAATCAATAAAGAATTTTGTTTGAGTCATTTCATTTTTTACTTATCAAGTGTTAGCCCTATTTCTTATTTTATGTTGTGATTTAGGATAATGATCAACCTCTATCACTAAATGATACTAAACTTTCCCAACGTCTTAGTGATATTCAATCTAGATTAGTTTTGAATAAAGAAAATGGTCGTTCCCGTTCCATTATCGCATTATCCTTAATTGGTAATGTTGAAGCAAACAAATGGCATGACATGTACATGCATTCAAAAGATGGACAAACTAAATTACAAAGCTATCAGTTTATTAAATAGTGCTTACAAATTTCTAAAGTACTAGCTAATAGCTAAAGGACAAGATGGAAAATTCAATTGACTGAGCACAAACTGCATTTTTAAAAGGAAGGTCAATACTTGAAGTTCTTAATTAGTTCAGGAAGTTGTATTTTATAGCAAAAACTCAATACCTTGTACTTCACTAAAATTGGATTTTGCAAAAGCTTTTGACACTATTGACTGAAGATTTATAATTAACTTACTTTGAGCCAGGGTTTTAGTAAGAAATGGATAATGTGGATATCAAACATTCCTTTTTCAAATAAGGCAAGTATGTTAGTCATTGAAGTTGCTAGCAGAACTATTAGTTTAAAGAGAGGGTTGGGACAAGGAGATCCAGTTTCACCACTTCCATTTAATCTAGCTACTGATGTCTTTACATATATTTTGAGAGTTAGTAGCAAAAATGGAATTCTTAAAAGTTTTAGGAGAGAATACATTATAGATGGTATAAATTCCTTACATTATGTTGATGATACTATTATCTTTAATGATCCTGATTGTAAGTATATAGTTGTACTGAAATTCATTTATATGCATTTGGAGGTTTATCTGATCTTCCCTCTAACTTTCATAAGTGTTCAGTATTGGTTATTGGAGTAGAAGATGGAACTGCTAAATTAACTATTGAAATGCTCAATTGTAAAGTAAGATATTTCCCATCGAATTATCCTGGATTTTGTATCGGACCCAGAAAATTGCATAGACAAGATTAGTCTTTGTTGATTAATAAAATTGATAATATGCTTGCTAGATGGAAGGGATGTCCATTATCCAAAGTAGGTAGACTAATATTGGTAAATTTTGTACTTTCAAAAATCCCTTTATATTGGTTTTTCAATAAATGTCCTACTTGGGTTTTAAAAAAAATTGATGCTATCAAAAACAATTTTTTCTAGAGTGGAAAGAAAGAAAATAATGTGTTGAGTTGTAAAATTGCTTAGGATCTGTTGTGCAAGTCGAATAATCAAGGAGGCGTCGGTGTTTTATACTTGATGGAAATGAATGCTTCATTATTATGCAAGTGGTTATAGGATAGGACGATTTTTAAAAATGCATTATGGAAAGAATGGATATTAAAACCTTATTATGATGATGTTTTTTCCTGGCATGTTTACTTTAGACGTTGTTCCAAATTTTAGAAGGATATAACAAGCTATTCACAAATATTAAAAATTGGTATAAGTATAATTATGAACGGTGGTTACAAGGTATCTTTTCAGTTAGCTCATTGGTTACTTTCAATAACACTTTCTATAGAATTTAACTTATTGTTCGAATTGGTGAATAATAAGAAGATTTCAGTTGTAGATGTGTACGATTTGCATGTTGAAGGTTTTAGATGGAAACTATGTTTTAATATAATTATAAAGGGAAGAGCACTCTGACAAGTATTTAAGCTCATTTTTTTTATTGGAGAATAGAAGTTTAAACAGTGGAAGCGACGAGATTAATTGACAACTTTCTATTATGAAGACATATAAAGTAAATAGTATGTATAATTCTCTAAACTTCTCATGTAGGAGATTTGATGGATTTGTGAAATGTGAAAAGCTAAGAAGATCCCTGAAAAGGTAAAAATCCATATGTGGATGTAACACCACACTTCTATGCCCATACTACAAAGAGTATTACTAAGTAATATTGTTTGATAATATGGAGAATGAGGCGATATTGGACTATCACATATGAATATTCCCTTGGGCTAACACTGATATATATTTCAAAAATCATAAATAACTTACATGTACGAACACGGTATTAGCACAAAGCAATAAACACATGTATTTTCAGGATATAACAATACACAATATAAAATGAATCTCATAAAACATGAAGTCATCCTTACAACAGTAACTTATAATAGTAAATATACATGAGTCCAAGTGGATCTACAAAAATATTCAAATGCCCACTATCATCAAAAATATACATAATATGTCCAATATGTACATCTCATCAATATTCAATCACATGTAGTTACAATATACAAATTGATATGCAAATATTCTATCCATCATAATCTCATCAATATTCGATCACATGTAGTTACAATATACAAAATGATATGCAAATATTCTATCCATCATCCATGCCCAACATCCATAAACTCTTCAACACATCCCTAAACCTGAAATGTCTCGGACTGACTCATATTATATAAAAAGCACATGGGTCAGACTATGTCTGGAATGTAAATGTCAATGTAAGATAACAACTGGAATGTTATAAACAAGTGCGACACAAGTGGAACGTGTACATCCCAGGTGTCAACATATCTCAAACCATGCATATAGATGGTAATCATCTCTAAGTAAATTCGATCAACACATCAAACTCGCAAATAATCAAGTGAGTGAAACAACCATAATCTAACTATCATGAGGTATAAAAGTCATCAACAATATAGGACATGCTCTCAGCAATGCCCTAGATTATCTCTTGGATAATCACAAAGTAGACATAATCGGGGTCCGCCTTACTATACATACATACATATACATATACGTATATATCATGTAACAATCATCCAAATCAAACATACATAAAATACAAATATGGCATGCCCGCGAAAGCCAAAGTTGTCTCTCGGATAACCATGTAAAAAGAGGTACATGTTCCAACTTTATGCTCTCAGCATCTCTAGCTATCATGGCTAGCTGTATAATCAACATGTATGGGATTGCATAACTACATAGACTCTCAGTCTCATAAATAGTTTGAGAGATCGATTACCACATAATAATCATCTAGACCTTCAACCTCATAGTAATCGACTTGGCTCTCAACATCTCAAGCTATCATGGATAGTTGTATAATCAACATGTACGGGATTGCATAACTGCATAGACTCTCAGTCTCATATATAGTTCATGAGATCGATTACAACATAATAATCATCTAGACCTTCAACCTCAAAATCACCGACTTGGCTCTCAGCAAATGAAATAATCATGTGTTCTCTCTGACCTCTACTAATCCACTCGACTCTTAGTATTGTGAATAATCATTGGGACCCTCAGTCTTATGTGATCTTAGAATCATATCTATTTTGGTATCAGTCTCAATAAATGATTGGATTGACTCTTAGTCATAAACATAATGATTTCATATAGATGAATAAGTAGGTGTCTATAGCATCTCATCCATAATAATCAGACGGGAGATTGACAGTAATTAGCTCACTCTAGGAGCCTTCCTTACACGCTCCTACAGTCTTAGTTAACTTGATGGTCATCGTGACCTAATATCCATCAAGTCCATGACTACACTATGCATTGGTCATGACCCTGCAAGTGTCCCTAATGGTAGGAGATTACTGCCAATGTGGCACGAGGGCAGTGGCCTTCAACTATGTACATTAAAAGATGTGTCATAAATTCAGGGAGCGTCCTCGCAATTAGGCCGCTAGGATGAATTCTATCCAATCCGGTTTACTCCTTGACTTATAATAGAAGCACACACAATAAATGGACATTCTTATGGCTCTTAGCCAGCAAACTCTTAGTGCACATTACCATAAATATAATACCCTGTATACTTATCCCTATTAGAATGTCATCTACTTATAAAAAGTAATCAACAAATATCGACTCAAACATCGTATACCTACTGGTGCTACTCATCTGCTTACTCAATGCTCATAAATTCCACTCATCATCACTCAGTTATTCAATATTACAAATCCAAAGAATAAATGGAGAAATATTACTAAAAGTTCCATACTAAACAGTATTATAACTCTCTTTATTCTAATTCCTCATTGCATGAAAATATAAATCAATCAAAACGTACACCTCTATTATTTACTGATTTGGAAGGGGTTTTAAAATACACTTTTCCCGAATTATTCAAAAAAATTCAAATTTTAAAATTCAATCAAAAGAAAATCAATTTATAAATTATCGTTCCTTCATAAAAATCCATTTACAGTTTCAAAAATAAATATTTACAAACCTCTCGTTTAATTACAAGGAAATATACAAATTAAAATTCAATTTCAAATCTCCAAAACTATACTTTCCATGATAGCTTAACTCAAATCCTTTTATATTTATACCCACATGCTTTTAGACGATTTCTTTTTGTTACGAATTATTATAATCTAGTACTAAGCATATTACTTTCACAATATTATTTTAGAAACTTCCAATTTATTAAATTCAAATAGAATTAACTATTTACTTTTAAGATATAATTTTTAAATACTATTTTATAAAAATCATTTAAATATTATTATAATCAATGATAGATGAAAAAAATAGTTATTCAAAATTTAACTCATTTAATCAAATCCCAAAATTCATCATTTTCCAAATAACTACTCAAAACAATTCACTTAAATAATTTTATATCACCAATAATATTTCTAACTTTAAATAAAAACCATTCCAAAATCTACTATTTATTTCTATAAATATTTCATTTCTTTCAAAACCTTCCATTTCAAATTATTCAACCCTTTTTGATCAATTACTAATGTGATCTCACCATGATAATAATCAATTAGAAATATGCAATTATGTTTTACACAATTCAATCCAATAACTTACGGTTCATCAACATTTCACCATAACAAATAAACAAGGGAATAGGTATATAATCAAATTCATATCAACAAGAAATCCATCATCGAGCAATCATTGGAAACTATAGAAAATAAAATCTAGAACATAGTTGTGAGCTACAAGAATAACTCATTAAAATGATGCTTGAATTCCAAAACAGCAACTACACCGCTAACCTTCACCTTCATTACAGCCACCAGCACATCATAACCACCAAAATAGCCAAGCTCTACATGAACATCACCAACAAAGCCTCCACCACATGCCATCGTCACTCACGCATCACCCTTGCACCTACTCGTGTCTCCTTTCCATCGTGATGACCACACTAGCCCAAAACCCCATCGCCTACATCCACCTCATGTGAGCTCTCTTGTCCATAACATGATGCCAATATTTCCTAGGTCGCGTGCCACCTCACCCTTGAATCGTCGTCGACATTGCCGAGCTCGCCTAGCCTAGTGTGATTTTTTTTATCTTATGCTAGTTGCAATTTTGGACTTCCAGAATTTTCGATTTTTGAGGCTAGGGAAAATATGGGAACAGAGGTTTGGGTTTGCAAATGAAGATGTAGGTTTGGGCTATATGATTTTGGGCTTTGGTTTTAATTCATTTCATTTTTAGTTAAACTGCTTAGCTAATATATTTTCTTCCTTTCTTTTCTTCTAATAACTTCTTTTATTTATAAATAAATTTCAAATTGATTTAATTTAAACTTTATTATACTGAATATATTGCGTTAACCACCTAACTTAATTAGATCGATGTCGGTTTATTAGTTTTCCACTATTTTAATCACATAACAATCATTTATACTTTTAAAATATTTTTTATTCAATTAAAATAATTTATTTGATTTTAATATATTATTTAAAAAGACTTTATAAATTAATTTAATTTGTAAAGCAAAATCTTTTATTAAATAGACTTCAAATAAATAAGAATTTATTTTCAATATAATAATGATCAGAAGTCAAATTCTAATATATTTTTTATTTTTATTGAATTTATTTAATTTATGGTGTGGAAATCAAGGTTATTACAAACTCCCATTTGAAGAAAATTACATCCTCCCAATTTCCTATGGGCAAACGTCATACACAACTTATACCCTGATTTCCTTCATATACTACAAACATCTTCAACTTATGCAATCCTCTATATGGCTCTCTCTAGCATCTCTTATCGTATGCAACCATTTACATAAGCTCATTCAACGACTTTCTATTTTTGCATACAATAAATTTTGTGAAATTTATTCTAAATGTTAGATTTTTTAGAAAATTTCAATAATCTCCTTTGCATGGAAAGCGTTTCTAAAAATCAAAATATAATATAATCGCAATACATATACGTCCTAATACAGGGAATCTTGAAACATAAGGAGATAATGTAATATTATGTCATATATCGATATAGGATAAATACATAACACATCATTAGCATTTAAGCGAGATATTTCGGTTTTATGCGAGCAAAAGCAAGCTTTCATCACCAAATTGTCCAAGTAGACCTCATGAGTACCCATTCTTAACTCGATATAAAAGTTAGTCATATATAAAGAAGTATGATAGCTTGCATTCATTTACGGCAAAAGAAACATAACCCACTTGGTTAACCACTTCGCAAAAAAACTTTAAAGGTTAAAAGCACAAATTTAGGGACGGGTTTCAAAAGTGAAGTTTTTACTCAATGTATAGATTTCCAAACGATTTTTAGATCATAAAATTCAACTGCAATCCCAGTTATGAGAGTTTTTCTAGTCAGTGTGAAATCTGAAAACGCTATAATGCACAGGCCTGCTATATAAATACGCATTTTTTAGCCTGAAAACTACAAAATTTCAAAAACTCTCTTAACAAAAAAAATTCCTTATGTTCTATGCTTTTCGAAATGGGTAAGACCATTGAGATAGGACCATCTAAAAGTTATAGTTAAAACAGTTCGTTGTTCTGATGCGAATTTGCATTTTCGGGATAGCAATTTGATTCAATTTCAAAATAGATTTTAGCATTAGAAAAATTCAAAATTTTAGAAGGTGTTAAACAACAGATTTATTACTTATGCAAGTACCTTGCCAATGAAAAAAGAATCGACAAAATCGGATCAAAAGTTCACAAGTTATAACCATTTTAGTAAGAACTATAATTTTTATTCCACTTCTAGATATACCGCCACCTTTTCACAATTTTAAAATGCTTTGAATATTCAAATCTTAATATATCATAACATACCGAAGTTATTTTTAAAGCTTTTCTATGTTAAATTCATAGGAATTCCCATATCTTTCTTTTCCAATTTTAATTCAAAAATCCACCATTTTATTTTCTAAACAATTCCACTTTCCAAGCTTTACACAAACCACTTAGTACCAAATTTCCAGAACCATTTAAAATCACTTTCTTTCTCTTTATCATGCTTATATTTATAATGTATAAGATTTTGCTTTATCCTTGAAAGTTTTTCTCAACATAGTTGTTATTTCCCAAAATATCATTTTTTTTCTTTCCTCAAAACAATCGATCCTTTACTTTAGTTTTATAACACCATATCATTTCCACAAAATTATTTTCAATTGGAAATGTTTATATACATACATCTTTATGAAGCAACGCATCATATCACAAATACATTTGCACAACTCTCATCCAAAATGCAATCAAACATACTACATTGTGGGCATACAATCATAACACCACAAATCATATAATTCTAAATATCAACATTTTTACAAATTCAACAATGATGTCTCCCATGAATTTCTAGCGGTTTACTTTTTTCGATTAAATGCAATGTTGACCATGTAATCAAAATTGTCTCACCATCGACTTCGGCTGCCACTAATGCTCAGTGGCTGCAATCATTACATCAAATTACTAAATATGGAAAAATATCTTTATTATTTTTAAAACAACTCTGTAATAATCCACCCTTCATAACACCCAGAAAAATCAGTGCCTCTCATCAATGGTAGACTTTTGAATATCATAAAAGATGGCTTGTCGAGAAAAGGAAAAAAGAGAGAGGAAGAAATAAAGCACTATACTAAGACACAACAATGTAATCTCACATCGGAATGATAATATATATATTACTGAATACGCACGAACTGCATAGGACGAACGATATACAAAAGACTACACCAGTGGAAATAACTAATAAATATCAATATATTGAGTCGGAATAAAACATTTGATACATGTCATGTACTACTACAATATCAAGTATATAAATATCAAATTATCATCTTCGTCCAAAGCTTCAACTGCACCACTCTAATAGCGTACCCTTAAAAACACCTGGCTTACAAACTACTCAATCAAGTATCTAAGAGTTGTCATGAGATAAATAAACAAAGACAGCACATGAGTCAAACTTAAAGTCTGGTGCTAAAGGAATTATCTTAAAATACTATATATCAAAACAATATACAAAATAGAACATGAACTACCGAGGCACATCTAGCCCTTTCCACAAACATGGACTAGGGGTAACCCAAGTAGCCCATACATAAGTAAAGTAAACCTATCACATGAGACAGGGAATCGTACCATAACCCGCACTTTTTCTGAAATCAATCTGGAATAACTCGAATTTTTAGACATCTGATAATTGGATAATTAACTGGTTTTATTTAGTTAAACAGATAAACTTTTGTTAATTAAAAATATTTGGATGTACATAAATGGATTTGAAACTACAATAAATGTTGAATTATAAATATTTGGAAATGATAAATCTTATAGTAAATTTATATATAAATAGATATATGCAACTTTATAATGTTGAAATTGTAAGTGTATACATATACAAGTATACCAGTGTGGACATACATATATATATATATATATATATATATATATATATCAAAAAATTCAAATAAAATAATGTTTTCTAATTACAATACATATATATATATATATATATATTGTGAATAGAAGCATTGATTTGAATTCAATAATTCTCAAAAGTTAAAATTGAGCATTTTTACCACTAAAGATAAATCTTTATATATATAGTTATTATTTGAAAATAGTAATAACTTAAGTGAAGATTTAAATTAAAGTAAATAAAAGAAATATATATATATATATCTTTTGAATTTCATGAGAGTATCTTAATTAGTATAAAAATAAACATAAAAGCTTATAAAACATAAGAAAATATTTAAATAGTGCCTTTGACATTTGTAAGATAATAATATCATGCATTAAACATTCGTAGCAAGATAACATGCAATGAACAAGTGGCAAAATTGTTTTCTTTAAAATTGAAACATAAATAAAATGGTGGAGAACTAAGCTGGTTTCAGTTGAAACTTTTACATATTCTTTCTCAAATTTTCTTTCATCTCCCTTAATAAAAACCACAGAAGAAATAAAATCAAACTCAAACAACTTCAGTTTTCAACCTGATTCAGGAGCAAAGCAAACATAAAGAAGATCAGTTTCAGATTCAAATCAATAAACAAAGCTTCAGTTTCAAAATCAAAGTTCCAGATCATAAGAGTAAAATTCTGTATTCTATTTATAAATATCAAGTGAGTAAACAAAAACTTTTCAAAGCTAAAAATCTTGTATTGCTTAATGCATGTGATAAATCTGTGTAATAATGTTGTAGATATGGTTTGTACGGATGTTTTCAACTTGAATATAGTTTGAATTATTCTATATATTGTGTGCAAGTCTGTGTATACATATATACTGGCCTCTGTTGTGATCACGGACTCAAGAACAACATATAAAAATTCATATCTTCCTACCCATACAAACTCAAGCTATGATCTCTAAAAAGAAAATGTTTGTAACATTGTATTTCATTTTTAAAAATAGTTCCAGATGAAAATATTTAGTAAACATTATGAAAATAAGAAATTGCAGTAGAATCTTTTCAAATCTGAAAAATTGAGGTTCTTAATATCAAGTTTTCTATATAGAAACAGATTTGTATTGGAAATTAATGAATTTTGATATTAAAATCTTGATTTTTAAGTTTAAAATTGTTGAGAATTTCTGAATTGACCTATTTATGCTTTTTCGTCGAATTCCGACGATCATCGACGAGTTGTTCATCGCGCTTGGGTCGGGAGGTAGAATGAAGAATGGGGATCGAGGGAAAAATGATTGCTGGATTTTTAGAGCATCGCGGTGGCCGGACGACGTCGAACTCGGGTTCGATAGTTTGTTTTTGTCGAGGTCAAGTTGAGGCGTTTTCGTGGTCGAGGGTGCATCGGAGTCGATCAGACGGGGGGATCGGTGCGTCGTGTTGTGGGCAGCTCTGGGTGGATCGACAGAATTTCTGGTGATCGAGATCATCGTCGGCTAGGAGATTTGTCGATTAGGTTTAAGTTCCAGGTGATGCTCGATGCTCGATTTTGTTTACCAGTCGAAACGAGGGTGTTGGATGGTCGGGACGATTGTGGAGGTGATCGTCAACTTGCGAGTCGTCGCGACGTTGGTCGAAATCGAGCAGATCGACATACACGTGCACGTATGCACGTTGTACCTAGGTGATGATGTTGTGATCGAAGAAGAAGAAAGTATCTTGGGTCGATCTTGAAGATGTGTACGTGTTGTCTTGAAGGAGTGCAACGGGAGAGATTGCTCGGGGTTTAGCTCGGGGATTCTGATAGTAGGCTCAGGTTTTTCTTTTGTAGGTTAACTTGTTTTAAAAAAAATTAAAATGTACAAGTTTTATAAGAAGCTAAAGAAAATCATGTCCAGTTCTTTAAAAGAAAACTTGATCGGGTTTAAAAGCAATGGTAAAAATTAGTTAATCAAGTTTTCAATATATACATTAACTAGGTTTCAAAGGTAATTTATTTAACCATGTTTTAATGTTTACTAAAGTGAACAAGTTTTAAAAGTCTATTAAGTTTTCAAAAGAAATATTACCAAGTTCCAAAAGTAAAATTTTAAACTAGTTTTTAAACAAGTTTTAAAGGTTTAATTTTAAAGTTAAATGTTTGAAATTGTTTTGGTTTTTGAAATTCCTAAGTGTTTCAAATGTAATAAAATTGTGTAATTAAGAAGTGATTAAGGAAGTGTATTGAACTTTAATTAATCAAGAGTTCTCATATGATTTTTGTATAAATTAATTTCAAGCATATAATTTTAATAAGGTTTAAATGATTTAATTAAGTAATAAATTAAGATATAGGGTTCATCATTAATTAAATAAGGTCTTGATTAATTAAAGGATCATTAATTCGATTAATTAATTAAGGTTAATTAGATAATTAATTAAGTATAATTATTTAATGGAATTAATAAAGTATAATTACTTAGTGTAATTAATAAAGGGTAATTACTTAATGTAAGTAATTAAGGATAGTTAGTTACTTAATTAATTAAGGGTTAATTAATTTAAGTAATTAAGGGTTAGTTAATTAAAGGATAGTTAATTGCTTAATGAAAGTAATTAAAAGATTAATTACTTAATATAATTAATTAAAGGATTAATTAAATAATGCAATTAATTTATGATTAAATGATTAAATAAATAATTTCAATAATTAATTAAAGGGTTTATTTAATGATAATTAAGCAGGATTTAAAGATAATTAATTTATTTTGTGATTGGATGTCAAATTAATCTTGCTTTGGATGATTAAATTATATTGAATGTTTGGATTAATGTCACTAGTCTGATAATTTGTGATGTTCTATGATATGATTTGTTTAGGTTGAACTGGGGTAATGTGGGTTATTTATCGGTGATGTATTGCTTTGTATTGACATCCTGCATTTAAAATTGAGTCATATTCACTTAAACAGCTTGGATTAAAGATGACATTGGACTCGAAGAGACCGAGGCCGGGTATTAGCAAATACCCGAAACCACTTCGATTATAACTACAATAATTCTTTATAAATTTTGATTGTAAAATCGAATAGGCTGGATTGAAACAAATGAAGCAACATGACCATTTGAACTGAGTAACAATTCTTAGATATAATTTTGTGAAATATGTATTGATTATAACAAGATAAGAACTTGTAATGAGGTATGAATTACCCTGGTTTGCAACTTTGTTTTATAACCTAGTATTTCAAATTACATACGTTTACTCACGCTAGTTTCCAGCCTGACCCAGGTGTTACTTTATTGTAATGCTCAAGTCAGACCGAGTATTATAGATTTTCAGCTTAGGACGTTCTAGAGCTCAAGTGGCGAGCTGGATGGCAGGAACGTATGGAGTTTAGTTCACTGTATATTGGAGTTGTATTGATTCTTTTCTGGGGAAAGTTATTACAACTGTCTGATTTGGTTGTACCCTGATGTATCATATGTAAATTGGCAATTATAGCTTTTCATTGTAAAATGCTATTATTGATATTATATTTTAAATCCGCTATGAATGTGAGATTTTATGCTGTTTTTTCCTGTTTCTTCTTCTACCTCTTTTCTTCTTTACCCTAACAATCTGGAATTTTTGACGTTCGATTGCTCGGCACTGCTACAGTGGAGATATTAGTGTCGAATTTTCAAGGTCTAAAATTCCGGGGTCGTTATATTTAGTATCAGAGCAGAAGGTTAAGCGAGAACCATGACTCTGGTGGGTTTACTGATTAAGGATAGGGTCAGTGGTACCCAAGAATTAGTTGAGTGTGTGTGTGTGTGTATGAGAGCGTACTTGTTATTTTCTTATATAAAGATTTTAAAATGATTTTAAAAATGATTTTTAAATAAGCTTATATTTTGATATATAAAGCAGTAATTTTTCTAATTATTATATATATTAAGGAAATTGGTTGTTTATAACGACCCGAGATTTTAAACCATTCGCATCCGCACGTGTCCGACTTGAATTGCTCAAAATACCGCGTTGTAAATAAAATTTGGCAAATCTTAGAATATACAGTAAATAAATAATCATAGATCACGGGCACAGAGTATTTAATAATGCAACGGAAGTAAAAGAGATAGTAGTTCATGAAGCTACTATACATATAAGATACATTAGAGTTAAACAAGATATAACAGAAGAGTAACAAGATACATTAAGTACAAATCAGAATACATCACTGGAATCACTGGATACTGAAAGCAAAATAGATGGCTAGATCTTCAAGCAAAGCGCAAACTCCGAAGGTGAGTCTTGAATGCTAAATCACTCAGTCTGACCCGAGCGTAAAGCAAAACAAAAAACACTCGAGTCAGGATATACATACTTATGAACTGTAAATCAACTTAAGTGAACAGTAACAAAATGCATCAGTAACTCAAAGGATGCTTGGGATCGCCTGTCCTTTAAGGATCCGTTAAACTATTTACTATGTAGTAATATTCGCTATAATAATAATGTCCAATAGTAAAATAAACATACTTTAAAAATAGCATCAAGGGGTTACCCATATATCCCTTGACACGTAATAGTTCCAGTAGACTACACAGTACCTGCGTGCCTCCGGATCGGGAGGCTACGAGAAGATACTCCATAGGTACGACACAAATCAAACTCGTAGTAAAGCTCGCTATGGTAGGTGACACGACACATAAGGCAATGCCATGGTAGATATACCAATTACGCACATGGGCTGGCGGTAACATAATAGCCACTACGCCCACATCGGAACACACTCCCAAATCAAAATCGAAGATGGCCAACAAATCAATCACAAGGCAAGAGTATAGTATCGAAGAAGTGTGTCCGAGCAGAGTAGCTACCCCTTTTGGCCCGAGATCGCTCCTGTTTTAGCCACCTTAAGCCAACTCACGGGAGTTGGGTCCACGTAATATACCTCAAGAATATCGCCACCATCCTACTTCATTCTGGAATCTCCACCGCGTACACCATTGTTAAAGTGGTTTTCGGAGTTGGCAAAGAGTATGACAACTTCCGATCCTGGTCTCTTTAACAACCAATTGTTATTATAACGCCGTAGTCATTTCAAAATAGTTTATACTACAAAAAATCAAATCATTTCATTTCAAAACTATATTCCTTTCAAAATAGTTCATACTTCGAAACCAAAACCATTATTATTTCAAAACTATATTCAAATCAAAATAGTTTATACTTCGAAACCAAAACATTTTTATTTCAAAACTATATCCAAATAAATACGATATCATTTCCATTTCAAATATATATTCACCTTTCAAGAATCATAATACTTTCAAAGTTATAACTCTTTCGAAACCAAAATACTTGAAATCATTACACTCTGAAAATCATAACATTTCAAAATCATACACATGAAATTATGGTATCTTCCTTTAGTTCTTTACATTTTACAAATTTATTCAATTAAACCCAAATTTCCAATTCAATTCAATTCAAACCATCAGTTTCAATTCAATTCAGTTTCCCAACAAACCATTTCAAATCTTATCAATTTCAAATATAGAATTGATCCATAAAATAAACTATTCAATCTTTAGTATATTTCCAAGCTTTAATATCCCACATTTCAAAACTGAATTTTATAATTTCATATATCTCAAATTAAACTTCATTATTACTTAGTTTTGCAATGTTCATTTCATAAATCCAATATCATTTAAATAAACTCAAATTGCAAGTAAACCAAATATCCTTTCATACTATTATAAACTTCAAATATTCATTTATCAAATAAGTCAAGTGTAACAGCCCAATTTTTTTAACAAGTATTTTTCACTTGTATTTTTCTAAAAAAAAAAAACTTTGGGGTTTATTTAAAGTGATTAAAAATAATAATAATAAAAAATTGACCAAATTTTTAATTAAATAATAAGATCTCTGAAATTTTGACATGGTTAAGAATTAACTTTAATTTGGTAATTTGGGTTTTTGTCGAGGATGGTAAATAACTTAATTTCTAGCAAAATCATGTTTTAATTAAGAAAACATTAATAGCTTAGGTGGTTAAGACATCTAGGCTATTCACGACAGGTCACGAGTTCGAGTCTCAGCATGGTCAGAATTTCGAATTTTTTTGTGTATAAATGAACTGGGAAATTACACGTTAAAAAGGGCACGTAAATTTAGGGAATAAATACTATATATATATATAAGATTATATATAAGAAAATGTATAGAATTTTAATCCGTTATTTTTCTCTTTCCAGTAAAATTTACTTCCCAATTTATGTACATATATAATTTGATTTAAATCATTTCCTTAAAATACTAAATATGGAAATTTAAAGTTGTGAAACGGTTAATTTTGTTAAAAGACAACTCCATTTGAATTTTAATAAAAGGAATTTTGTATATATATATATATAATATGTGAAAACCAATTAAGTTTGTTAAGTAATAATTTTGAAGAATTTAGTGTATTAATGAACTGTTAAATTTCGCGTTTAAAGGACGCGTATAAATTTATGGTATAAGTAACAAAATAAACGTATAAATTAAAAACGTTATTTTTATATAACTTTGGGTGTTTTATATTACGTCAGTTTGGCGTATTTTAAAAATCATATTTCAACATCGATATGTATTTAAAATATCGTATCAATGGTCTGTATACAAAATCAACGCTTTCTTTAATCACGCATATAAAGCATAGAATCCAAAGCTTTGTACAACTGGCAATTAATATTTTCGCAAGCCTTATCTCAAATCCAGAGGAATAACGTGCATATCCAGGCATAAAAAAAAGCACGCAAATCTGAATTTAAAAGAGAAACGTTCAAATCTGTTTGTAACTGTTCTTCAAAATATAATGATAATAATCAACTCTTCCATTTTTTGATTTAAACATACCATATATTTCTTCTTAAATCACGCATATATCATTTGAGAGAAAATCAATTTTGCATTCCTTTGCGCGTGACACAAAATTTTATTCTTTTAACATTTTTGGCATTTGCCTCTTACCTTTTTGTTTCTTGAGCATGTCACTGTATTCATTTATTCACGCAACCTAAATGGACCAATATATTTGATTGCCTAAAATCAACTCATGCATTCAAATTTAACCTTGCCTATCTTTTCAAATTCTCACATTCCTATTTATATCTCTCTGTTTCCACTACCTTTATTTTGCAAGATAAAAATTTTCGTTCCTATAATCACGCATATAAAGTAAAAATCATATTTAAATATACTTATCGATTAAAATATCAGTTAGTGATTTTTATAATAAACGTTACTTTTGTTTTAACTGTCAATTTTTTTTTAAAAAAACTTTTGTATATACCTTTTCATCCAAATATCTTTTGCCTAAAATCAATCTCTTGCCTAATATCAGTTCTTCCAAATGCCGTTTCTTCAATCTACAATCACGCAACTATCAAATAAAAAAAATGTTGAAATCAAAACTCATAAACTGGCAATGAATATCACGCATATAAAATCAAATCTAATTGCTAACCGTGGTCCCTAAAATCACACGAGCCTTATCCATTCAAACAAGATAAAAACTGGAAATAAATCACTGAGCTCTGCTTGCTTTTTCTTTTTCCATTGATTTCGCCTCAAATCAATTCTTTATCTGCAAAACGTTCAATCTTCTATCAATGCTGCCGTTTTTTTTTCAATCTCTTGCCAAGGTATTCACATTCAAACTTTTGAACGTACGAAATTTTGCTTTATCAATCAATTGTTTAGGCATGCCAAGATATGTTGCCATTTTTGTACCGAGCCCTTTTGATTTTCTTCACGTATATATGTTTTCTTGCATCTAAAGCAAACTCTCCCCTCTATAAATATATTAGCCTGGTTCGTATTTTATCTCCTCATCTTGCATTACATCATCCACAAGGAGAAAAGCTTCTATCAGGTAATATTACTATTCCTCTTCTTCTTTTGCATCCTCTCCGTTTTCCTTCTTCAGTTTTTTTTCCTTTGCTTTCCCATCTTTTGGCTCGGCCACTCCAACCCTGACTACCACTCTAGTGCTCAGCCGAGTTTCCTATGAGACATATATTTTGAAAAAAAAAAACCTTGTTTCTAGTAGCAGTGGATATGTGTGTTGATGATGAGGTCTTAAGAGAAATACATTACCTTGCAAATTCATTCAAGTCAGGTCAATAACCTGTAGGAAGCTAGGTTATGGAATTAGTGTAGTTATGATGTAGTAAGTGTTATTCTGGATGTACTTATCACTAATGATCTGTGCATGTTTTACCATCTTGTAACAGTAGATAGCAGAGAGACGCAAGTTGTAGGCAGAGAGTTGCGTGAGTTTTGTTTTGCATAGGATGTTAGACATGTTTAAAAAAAATAAATAAATAAATAAATAAATATAAAACGAGAGTAAAGAAGAATATAACAGAGGGAGAGAAAGAGAGTTTTCAGGGTTCATCAGAATATAACATGTTGACATAGTGAGTGAGCCTTCAGTTGCATATAGGCATATCATATAGGCAGGCTTTTAGTGAAATCTTGACCGTGTTTTAGGTAACTGACTTGGGTAGTTATTCGTTGATGATAATAAAAATTTTAAAGAAGAAATGATGTATCCGTGCATGTTTTATAAATATATATATATATATATAAGATTCGGTTGAAAAAAAAAGGGAGAAAGCCTGTAATACTTCAGATAACAGAGAAGATGTTAGGTGGAAATGTTGAGTTGCATATAAAAGCATATAACTGCAATATGCTTTATAGTTGTGTGGGACAGTGCATAAGCCTGTAGGTAGTAGAGTATTGGATGCACTTGTACATGCATATATCACGGCCTATAGGAGAAAAACTTCACCATTTTGTTTTAGTTGGCCTTTAGGTAAATTTTACCTTGATTTTTGAAATGGCATGGTTCAGTAATGGGTAGGAAAAGTTTCGTTATGTTTTGATAGTATACCCAGTGGAGTGGTCGAGCAAGTCAAACTAATTCTCGTCCTATTTTTAATTTTTGCTTTGACCGTAAATTTCTAAAGTCACGTATCCGGTATTTGGATCTTGTTATAGATTTGAATCTAGGCGTGACATCCGGGATATTTGATCGTTACTCTCTGTTCGTTTCTTTTCTGGTGGATTTTCGTTTTGAATCAAATTTTTCTGCAGCCTTCAGGTGAGTTTTTCTCACCAGACAAACATGCCTATATTTCTGTGAATTATCGCAAGTGTATGTGTAAATTATTATTTAACTGTTATCTGTCTGTAATATAACGTAGGATGTTAAACTCCATTTAAATTGACACCTCATCAGTTATTTATCTGTTGTAATATTTCTGCAGTTATATTGTTAAATGTTTATTTACTGATTTAAATCATCACTGCAAGTTCCCTATAAATTTAAATCATTAAGGCTGAAATGATAGGCCTGAAACGATGATTATTATGCATTTATTCAGTTAACTGTTTAATTTTAACTTGGGATTGCGGGTTTGAAATGATAGAACCCGGGGTTTGTAAAATTGCGGATTGAAATGATATAAATCCGTATCACTTGACCTAGGCTAGAAAATTTTATACAGACCCGTGGTTCCTATAATATTTTTCTGAAATATTTTAAAATTATTTTTAAATGGAAGTTTACAATATTGTGGCTTAATGTATTTAAAGGATTTTTATAAAGATCTAAAAATGATTTTTGAATGAGTTAAGATTTTAAATAAATAAATATAACTTATTTGGAAAAATTCTGGATTTTTGTTAAGATGAGATTTCAGTTAAGAAATAATTGATAATAAGTTGTATTTGGAATTTAAACTAAAATGATAAGTTAATAACCTATTACAGCATTTAAATGCTGTCTTTTAAAATTGGACTGTTTAACCCATAAACTTTAGGTAGCATTTCATAAGTGCTGCAGAAACTGGAATTTGATTGTTTTAAAATGTATGGAAATTAACTTTGGGAAAAAGGTGCAAATTTTGGAATTTAATATGAAATTAGAAAAATTTTAAGAAATTGATTTTTTTGATGGATTTAAAGGAAGAATTTAACTTTAAAATTTGGTAAAGGCAATAAATTCCAAATAAATTGAATAAATTTAAAAAGTATGTATAAAGTGGAAAGTTTAAATCAATATTTGATATTGAAGGAATTTGAGATATATTTTGATTTTAAAGTACGAATACCATTTTAAACTGTAACCACGGGTTATAATAACGCTTGGTTGGCAAAGAGACCGGGATCGGATATGGACATACTCTCTGTCGATACCGAAAACCACTTTGACTAACCGTGTACGCGGTGGAGATCCCAGAATGAGTAGGATGGTGGTGACGATTCCTCTAAGGTAAATACGTGGACCCGACTCCCGTGAGTTGGCATAAGGTGGCTAAAACAGGAGCGATTCTCGGATTAATGAGGTAGCACCTCTGATCGAACGCACTTCTTCGTATGCCATTCTATTACTCCTGTGATTGTTTTGGTGCGCACCTTTGATTTGGGAGTGTTGTTCGAGGTGGGCGGTAACTGCGGCTATGCGTTTCCATCGGTCCGGATAGCAATTGGTATATCTACCATGGCATTGCCTAGTTGTGCCGTGTCACCTACCATAGCGAGCCTCCTACGAGTTTCTATTTGTGTCGTACCTATGGAGTATCCTCTGGTAGCTTCCCGATCAGGAGGTATTACGGTACTGTATAGACTATTGGCGTTATTTGTGTTAAGGGCTATATGGGTAACCCCTTAACGCTATTAAAAAGTAAGTTTATTTTACAATTAGACACTATTATAATAGCGCAATATACTACATAGTAAATAGTTTAACGGATCCTTAGAGGATGGGCGGTCCCAAGCATCCTTTAAGTTACTTGCTCTATATTACAGTACACTTGAATTAGCTTACACTATATAAGTATGTATGTCCTGACTCGAGTGTTTATGTTTTATGTTACGCTCGGGTCAGCCTGAGTTGCAGTTCAGTTTTCATCCCGGAGCTAGGATTTCTGTAGATCACTTTCAAGCTGCTGGCAAACTTCCTTTCCAGTTCTTTATCTAAAATTTTGAAATCAAGACTAGTGGACATTTGGACTGTTTACTGATAAGTTAAAACTATATTTGGATTTAAGACTATGTAAATTTTACTTGAGTAAGAATATTTATAGTGGCTTCATGAACCACTAAGTATTTTTAAATTCCACTGCGAGTATTCTGATTCTGTGTCTGTGATTCTGTGATTAATTATTTACTGCATATTCTGAGTTCTGCCAAATTTATTTTTACAACGCGGTATTTTGAACAATTCAAGTCCGACATGTGCGGATGCGAATGGTTGAAAACACCGGGTCGTTACATCAAATAAATCAAAATCAAATATCATTACAAATCCACATTCTTTATCAAAATAAAGATCATGTCATTCAAAACCATTTCAATCATTAAAATATCATAACTTTCAAAACCTCATTATCAAATCATTATTTGAATTTAAAATCAAATATTCAAATTTAAATACTTTTTTAAAAATCAATTATGTTATTCATTTATTATTTCAAGTATCATTACAAAACATATTTCAAAATTCCATTCCAAAAATTCGTTAATCTCATTACATTTCATTCCACTTAACACATAACCAAGTAAACCTTACTTAAATTCAAATTCAATTTAAATCCAAAAAAATTCAAATTTAAAATTCAAATATATTAAAAACTCCTTAAATTTCACAAATAATCAATTCCAAAAGTTAAATCATTTAAAACTTTTAAAATATAACTCAAACAATGTTAAAATCTGTAATATTTCAAAACATTGTCAAATTTTAGCAACGACGGCATTTATAAAGTGCTACGGTAGGTATTTAGTTTCCAAAATAGTTCAGTTCAGGAACAACAGCATTTATAAAATGGCGTAATAATATTTAGTTATTTCAAAAATAGTTAAATTCCAAAACAACAGCACTTAAAAAAATGCTGTCATAAGTATTTAGTTATTTCAAAACTTAGTTAAATTTCAGAAATGATAGCACTTAACAAATGCCATCGTAAAACCACAGCATTTTTGGAAATGCTATCAATAAAATTTCAGATTTTATTATAACTTTCGAAAACATTAAAACTTCAATTTTTGTTATTTTAAACTTATAAATCATATTTTTAGGCTTCAAAATTTCACATTTAAATTATTTTAACATATGATTTATCACAACAAAATTTTAAAATCAAATATCCAATTTAAATCTCAATTCATTTGTTAAGTCAAAATTTCACTGTTTCATAACTTATAAATTTAACAAAACTTAACATTATACTTCAAATTTCATTTCAAAACTTTAAATTTAATTTCCATAATTTACATACATTTTAAAAATATAATTTAAAGTCAAAAATCACATTTACTTCAAATTTACATACTTAAATTCAATTCAAATATTTAACTTCCTTAAAATATAAGAAAAATATTTAAATCATAATTTCATACTTCAAATACATATTTATATAAAAAAATCATTTAAAATATACCATGGGGTCTGTATATAATTTTCTGTCCTAGGTCAAGTGATACGGATATGTATCATTTCAATCCGCAATTCAAAAAGAAAACCCGGGTTCTATCATTTCAAACCCGCAATCCCAAGTCAAATAAAATACAATAAAAACCACTTGAGCCTATCATTTCAGCTCATAATGTTTTTGCCCTATTCTAATGTATGTTCGGGTATGTATCATTTCGACCCATAATGATTCTATTCTAACAGGGCACTTGCAGTGTGAACATATGCATAAACAATATAAACAATTATACTAACATGTCAATGTCACAATATACTGTCATATATCATATGTCAGGTGATAATTAACAAAGTAAACATGGTAATAACATGAAATAAAATTTCATATAATTATCATTAACTTTCATAAACTTTTTAATTGCTAACCACTTATCATCCATTTACCATTTCATAAGTAATAATGTCAGAGTGAGAAGGACTCACCTTTATCAAAGCTAGAGACCCAAAACAACACACGCAAGAACGATTCCAAAAGCACGACAAGCACGATTAGATTTGAATGGATGGATAGCCTTGTAAACAACACAAAATATAACACACATAAGCACAAATATAAATATTGACATACAAATAAAGTCAACAACTTTTGTTTGCAAAACAATTGCAAAACAAGAGAGATAACCAAACCTTAGGAGCAAAAGACTTGTATAAGACAACATAAGCTTGGCCAAAATGCAAAAGGGCTTGATCTAACCACGCCTAGGCTGGGCCTAGGTCATGTATGCTCGGCCATGAGTCATGAGACATGGCTATGAACATGAAAATGGAAGGCAAAGGCATGGAGAGGCAAAGGTATACAAGGGGTAAATGGATGGAAGGTTTTGGTGCATCTAAGGCTCGGCCTATGCCAATATTTGGCTCGGCCATGGTTGGTACAGGTCAGTTCAGAGGTTGATGTGATGTCTAGAGGTGATGTCATGTGCTGGTGGTGGAGCTAGGGGTGATGGCCGAAGCTACAACATGAGATGGTGATGGGAATATGGCTTGGCTATGTAGTATTGCAAGGTTTTGCAAGTTTTGTGGTGTTTTCTCAATAAGTTGGTCACGGCCTTATCTGTATAGAGGAAGAGGAGGTTTAAGGCCATAGATTATAAGGAGGAGATAATGGTGGTGGTCGGTGGAGGTGAAGGTGGATGGTGGTCGAGCAAACATGTAGATGAACAAGGCAAAATCAATGAAAAAAAGAAGAAGATGATGATAAGGAAATGGAAGCCATGACTTACCAAACTTTCAAGAGATGAGAAATGAAAACGTGAGATGTTTTTTTCATGTGAAAAGCTAAGGAAAATACACGGCCGAAAAGAAAATGGAAGGTCGGGACAATGAAGAGCCAAGCAAATGAAGAGGCATAAGGAAAAGGAAAAGACACAAGTAGCAAAAACTCTTGACTTTCCAAGCTTCATGTCATGTAAAAGTTCAAAGAAACAAAATATATACACATAACATGTCATGTTATACATGTAAACATAAATTAGAACATGACATGGCAAACAAAAATATTATTTATGTAAATTAAAATAAACAATTTTTGTTAAACAAAACAATTTACATACAATAGTTAAAAAAGCATAACTTTCACAATATTAATCGGATTTCAATGAAATGAAAAGAAGTATACTTAAAATTTTATTTACTTTCATACAAAAAAGATAAATTTCAAAATTTTAAATTTTAAAATTTTAAATTAAAAGTCAAAGTTTGACCAAATTGAAAAAATTCACATTTCAGGAATATATTCTATTTATTTATGTTTGGAATTATAATTTACATCAAAATCAAAATTTATATTTAAAATAACAAAATTTATCCATTTTAATAAATAAAATAAAGTTTTTAAATCAGGAAATTCAATTTAAAAATAATTACAAAATATACAATTAAAATAATCACAAAATATAGGGTTGTTACACTCTCCCCCACTTGAAACTTTTCGTCCTCGAAAAGGAATGAGGTACAGGAAAACATGGAAAAAGATAGAATGAAATAGGGTTAAGACAAGGTGACAAGAAGATTAAAATTACACCTGATAACTGTTGTTATAGGTAAGTTTAACAAGGTGGAGATGATCTGCCCAAGATCCTCCAGAATCAAGAACATAAGCACAAAAAAGATCTTCTAGAATCTGATTCACCCTTTCCGCTTGACCGACGGTCTGTGGATGGAAAGCAGTGCTCAGATTCAAAAATGAGTACCAAAGATTATAGAAAGGTTTCCAAACAGACTGGCATAAGCAATAGCCTCCCCATTCTGTAGCAAGATAAGGGAAATAAGGACAACCAAAAGATAGTTTGACAAACAAAATAAGATAATAAATTTGAAACCATGAAAATTTTAACTTAAATTGAAAATTAATTTTACATAAGTTAAATAAATCTTAATCATCTCTAATTTCATTATCTTATCATCCAATTATCTTAAATAAACAATCTCTAAAATCATTTATTATACTCATAATGTACTCAATAAATTTAATTCTTCTTTATTCCAAATTATAATTAAATTTATTCCTCTCAATATATTTTATCACCTATGTTAAATATATTTATACTTATTATAATTGTTTTAAATTTATTCTTAGCTCCTTTAACATTATTTTATATTGTAAATTATTCCATTACCCTTTTTTTCTCTATTTACCACAGTTAATCTTTTTGTAACTAAAATTTAAGTGCATAAAATTTATTATAACCACTCAAATTTTATTTATAAAATCTTTTCATACTGTATATTATCCAATTACATATTCAATATCTGTACAATTTAGGTAAGTTATATTGGAATGAAATTGTATATTATACAAATAGAACTTTCCAATTCAATCATTTCAAGCTTGAATATTTATCCAAATCTTGAAATTATACTAGAAATTACCCTTCACGATAAAATTTAGGAATTAAATTTTCAATATATTCCAAACTATTTAGAGATAAATAAATGCACATGTACTATATGTATATTCATTCAAATTTAAATCATATATCAGCATATATTATAAATCCAGTCTTATTTTAGAAATTCAAATCAATTAAACTCCCAAAAAAAACTGCAGCAAGACTATAGAACGGTCTCTTCACTTCGAAACTCGAAAATGAATGTCGATGATGCTGTAGTCATCATCGAAGTTATTTTCCAACGACAAAGTGAAGAGCACTAATTTTAAACTTTAAAATTCTTTGGAAACAAATTTCTATTTGAAAATACTTTAAATAGTATATCCTTTTAAAACTTTAAATACAAGGTTTGAAACCATCATAAATTAAATTCTCAAATTCTTGTTTTAAATTCATTTTAAATTTCCAAATAAATTTATAACCATGTTTTATAGTTCAATTATTTATATATAAAACAAGAGATAATGATATATAAAATCAAATATTATTTCTTAACAACAAATTCAATTAAATCCACAAAAATATTTATAATATAATTATAAAATTTATTTCATTACTAAATTTGAAAAACATATTGTGTCAGTTTGCTCTGTTCAAGTGTTTTGAAAATCTTATCGATAGCATCGATCAAACAAATCGATCAGAAACCCAAATCAACATCAACAACTCAAACAACACAATATATAAATGTAGCGATCTGACCTTCTAACACCAGAAAGTCGCATCACTAATTAAGAAAGAAAGGGATAGAAGAAGAAAAGAAAGAGAAAGAAGAAACACAACAACATCAGATAACTCACAGCGGAACGAATGAAATATAATATATCACTTAAAATATTACATAGTATCATATTACATCGGAGTACACAACTTATTCAACGCATATTAGATAGTTATAAACATCTGTCTAACTATACAATTCAAGTACACAAGATATACAAACACAGCGGAACCACAATATATCTACACGTGGAAGCCTCCTGCTCCATATCTCCTCCAGAATTCGTCAAGCAAACCTGAATCACTGGACTACTCATACATAATATGAGTACCCAAGATTTTAATAAAACATAAAATAAACACTCGGGTCAGACAGGGGTCTGGTGTGAGTAAACGAGTTAAAATTGCTTAACTTTAGAAAATCTTTTTGAAAAGAAAAGGTATCACGTAAAACTTCCCAGACATAAACATGGAAAAGTTTTTACCTTACGCTAACCAAAACATTTGATAGGAAATCTAGTGATATTATAATAGTGTCTAGGGTTTTCAAATAAATAAGAAATAGCCGAAATTGTTACATGATTAAATTCCAGCTACTAGCCACAAAAGTAGGTAATACAAACAAAACCGTAGGGTCTCGTAGGAAGAATAGGTTTCCATCAATGGCAGGGCTACCGGGGTACCGCCCGTCACAGTACGTGGCCTAGATCACGGTACCGAGGATTACGCCCAATCCCCTGCGTCACAAAGCCGGAACCATTCCTTACTGAACAGTCCCGAGTAAGATCGTCCCATGGTTGGCGCGACCAACCACCCATTAAGCCGAAATAAAAAGGGACATCTAGACAGGAATTACCTCACCCTGAAATGGGTGCTACCCATCTAGCCTTGCTGCACCTCCTCTGTTTTAGCCATTCCCGGTTTGATGAGGCTTGAGGCTGCGATTACCTTAATAGAACACATCTATCTTAGAATGCTCATCGTCCACCTGACGATGTTCTGAAAGCATTCAATCCATACAAGTTTGTTCCGGGTTCGAACGAAACCGAAGGCACTATCTCGTTGCACTCATTTTGGAATCACCCTCGGATTCAACGACCATAGCCCTTGCACTCTGAATCTCCATCTCGAACCTGTAAGTACTATCTCCATCAAACTCATCACGGAATCACCCTAGAGTTATACTGACGAATCGTTCTTACACCTCGAGTCTTCACTAAGCTCCACTTGGATTCATGACCTAACGTTTAATTTGGATCGATGTGGTTTTCGGATATCCAAATATGGAAACCCGATCCCGGTCTCACCGAATCCAAGCGCCATTTTAATGTCCAAGTTGTTTAAATTTTAAACAATTAAACTTATATAGGATGATATAAACAGATAAATGAATCACATTATCACAATAGATAATTCATATCAAACATTCATCTCACAAAGCAGCATATCACATATCATAGATATCCAAATCATCCAGTATCAACCAATCGCCCAATATCAATCATCCAATATTAATCAATCAACCATAAACAGAATTGATTAACTCTTAATCAATTGGGTTACCTAAATCCTACTTCATTAATTTATTCCAAATAATAAATTAATCATCTCTTAATGATCTTCCTTAATTAATCTCCTTTATTAATTTTCTTTAATTACGTTCAAGTAATTATCCTTAACCATATACAGTAATTACCTTTAATTACTATCATTAATTACAATAATTAATGATCCTTCATTTACTTTCATTAGTTAATTAACTATGATTAATTGCATTAAACCTCAATTAACTACAATTAATTAATCACACTTTATTAATCAACCTTCATTAATTCATTAATTATACTAACTAATGATTCTTATTAATTAATAATTACTTTAATAATTAAATAATTAACTTGTAATTAATCATCTCATTAATCATAAACAGTAATTAATAACTTGTAATTACTAATCTTAATTAATTAACTTCTTAATTAATTATATTAACCCTTTGATTAATTAATCTAATTAATTAATCTTTAATTACTTCATTAAGTAATTATTATTCAATTTAAAATAATTAATAAATCCTTAATTAACTACTTTATTAATTAATTACATTTTTAATTAATTACCTTAGTAATTAATCTTAATTTAATCACATTCATTAATTAATTAATCACATTAATTAATCAACTAAAATAACTAAGTAATTAACCCTTAATTACTTACATAAGTAATTATATTCATTAGATGATTGCTCTTTTAATTAATTACTTAACAAGTAATTAATCCCATCATTAAATAATCCTTAATACTTTAATTAATTAATTACTCCATAATTAATTAACTTTAAAACAATTATATTAATCAATTCCTTAGTTAACTTTAAAAATTGTTTCAAAAAAAGGTAAACAAAAAATGGTGTCCGCCCTGGTCTAGCGATTTTTTCTTTTCTCCATCTCCCTTTGTGAATCCTCCTCGTCGCTTCTTTTCGCCCTCTCTCTTATCGTTTCGCATGTCATATTCTCCTTCCTCTTCCTCCTCCTCCCCCGACGCTCCTCCTATCCCCTTCAACGACCAGGTCTGGGCGAAAGTTTAATGTAATGTCAGCCGCTGCCGTGCCATCTAATCCTTCCTTTCTATCGGATGTTGAGTTTCCCCTCTACTTGTTAGTAATCGCTGCTCGGTCGCTCCTGTTGCTCGACCTTGTGCTTCGGTTCAACTTCCGGTAGCTTCCTGTGTGCCTGCAGTCTCTGTTCCAACTCCATCTGATGAAATTATGGGTAAGCAGGTGTATAAAAATTGTGATATGGGTAAGATTGGTACTAATGCTGGGTTTAGCGGGGGTGGAGTAAGTGGATTGTATGCTTCAAATATAGGTTTGCCCTTCGCTGAAGTTTCTGATCGTTGCACTTCAACTGTTTACTTAATTGCCTCTGAGAATTTTGGCACATTGAACAGAGAAAATAGTGCAGTCGCTTCTAAGACAGTTGTCTGTCCTGCATTGCCCCTCGCTGAGGATGCTCTAGGTCATATTGCTCCATTATCTGCTTGCCCCAATTCTTGGTCATCACTTTTCAATTCTCTGCCGCGAAATGCCAGTGACTATGAACCAGTTGAATTTGAAATCGTTGAAGAGAATGGAGTCAGGATTCCTCCTCCTATGGTGTTGCAAGTTGGTATTGACTTTTAGTCTGAAAATTTGGTTGGTTTTTTTCTGGAACCAAATCATCGCCTTCGTGATCCGGTGTCGGATTTGCGTAGGGCTTGGAAGCTGTGTGGAAAATTGCAAGTTAAGCTGATCGACTCCATGTATTATATAAAGTTTCCTCCACCGATGATCGTCGGCTTGTTCTTGGTGTTGAGCCTTCCTTTTTTGCTGGTAGGCCCTTTATTATTACACATTGGACTCCCTCTGTAGCAGGTTCTCGTGAGCAGGTGCTATCCATCCCCGTTTGGGTGTACATTTCGCATATCCCTTTTGCACTTCATCATTTGCTTGGGTTGAATTGGTTAGCCTGCAATGTTGGTAAATTGAAATGCTTTGACACCAATACGGTTGCCCGCGATAAATTGATGTATGCTAAGGCTCTTATTGAGATATCCCCTTATAAGCCTCTCCCTGCTACTATCCCTGTCCAGCTTGCTGTTGGGCATGTTGCGGAGGTCCGTGTTCGCCATTCTTGGGTTCCAGATATATGCTTTTCCTGCCACTCTTTTTGCCATCTGGCAATCTCTTACCAGCACCCCATATCAGCCGCTGCTCCTCCGAATATTACTCTGCCTCATCCCCCGCTCCAGAAATGGATTCCTAAGGTCCCTTCATCCATCCCTCGGTCCGCCCCCCATCCTGTGGTTATTGTGTAGGATCTAGGTCCGCCTCCTTCCGTGGATAGGCCTGCCTCTCCTACCGTTGTTGTGGTACCTACTGTAGCCCCAGCTATTCCTTTAACTGTCCTCAATTCTTCCCGGTTACCTGTTGTTTGGGTTGAGTCTGAGAGGTGTTGGGTTGATTACATTTCTGACGTGAGATTTAACCCGGTGGACGATTCATATTTCAGATTTGTATCTGATGATCTGTTGGACCTTAGATGCCTTTATTACAAACCGTCTGGTGATTCTTTAGTTCTTGATGTGGATGGTGAGTATGCGAGTAGGAATTCTGTCATGCTAGATGATTCTTCTTGGGATCACTCGTTCATATACTCTTCTGATGCTCTGGGTTATGATCTTAGTCTTGCTATCCGTTTCAGTCCTTTGGCTGGTCTTTGTGGGAATGTCCTGTTGGTTTCTGCAGATGATTGTGATTCTTCCTCTTCGGAGGAGGAATAGTCTAGGTTATATATTTAGTTACTGCGACATGTCTGTCACATACCTGTGCTGTATTTTTTTATCTATTTTTCTTAGTAGTTTAGGTGCTTTTACCTATCTCCTGTACTTCAACTGTATTACTTTCGTAATAAAAGTGGACGGCCCACTATAAAACCGGCTTGCCTTGCAAAAAAATAACATCAAGTGATTACCCAATCATCACTTCCATTTAATTACTCCCATGAGTAATTTTCCACTAATTACTTCCATAAGTAATTACACACTAATTACTTCCATTAGTAATTACTCTTTCCATACACTACAAGAAAAACCATTTATAGTTGCAAAAATTGGCGGCGTTTCTTTCTAAATGCAACCAAAAAGTATTTCCTAAAAAAATATAAATGCGGCTAAAAAGATTTCACGTTCCCGCTTTGCACCCGCGTAAAGTAAAAAATATCTCACGAAATTTTTTTATTTACTGTCACGTTTCCATCCTCTTCGTTATTTAGAAACTTTTCTCCTCACGCTTTCCTTTTCGCTCCAGCAAAATCTACCTCACCCTCCAACAAAATCCACCTTGCTTCGTTATCATTGTTGCGGTAGACGTCCTTCATTCTACTCCTCTCCACATCCTCGCGGTAGCCCTTCACAGATCTCTTCTCGCGGATTAGGTATGAAATTTTATAAACCGATTTTACGAGTCTACTGGATTTTATGTGATTATGTATGGATACTCTATATGAATTTCTACGTAAACCCTAATTGGAATAGTCGATTATGCATGGATGGATTTGATTACGATTCAATTTTAGGGCAATGCTGCGAACTTCCAATTGGGTTCGTGCAATTGCCGATTGGGGTTGCTGGTCCTTTGATTTTGGATGGTGTTTCTTACTACGTGCCTATGGCAACAACTGAAGGATGTATAGTGACGAGTACTAACAGGGGTTGTAAAGCGATTGTAGAAAGTGGAGGTGCGAACAGTGTTGTGCTGAGAGATGGAATGTCCCGGGCACCCGTTGTTAGGTTTCGCACTGTGGCTAGGGCAGCGGAATTCAACTTCTTCCTAGAAGATCCGGCTAATTTTGATACACTCGCACTCGTGTATAATAGGTACATCTTCCTTTTATTATCATATACAAAAAAGGACTATCCGGATGCTTGCAGATCCCTATTGGCAATAACTTACTTTAAATTTTCATTTTAAATACCAACTTCTAAGTAGTAGTTCGAATATAAGATTTTATGTTAAAATGAGTAGTACATCTTAGTGGTCTTTTTTTTCTTTTTCTTTGGTCTGTAGAACTAGCAGATTTGGAAGGCTTCAAAAAATACAACGGACATTTGCAGGTAGAAATTTGAACATGAGATTTAACTGCAGAACCGGAGATGCCATGGGAATGAACATGATATCAAAAGGTGTGCAGAAATGTATTGGTGTATCTCCAAAGCTATTTTCCTAACATGGATGTTATCAGCATTTCTGGTAACTTTTTAATATAGCTTTTGATTGACAATTAAAAGTTCAGGTATCTCTTACAATAACATACAATAAAATATTAGCAAAGAATTCTTGTTATTTTTGACCCACGACATTAGGATATGTCTTTACCAGCTTGCAATGTCATTCCATAATTTTGATTAGTCATGTTAGTTTCATGGATATTTGATTGCACTGTTCTCCCATGTGCTTATTTCATTGCAACATTGATATTTAAAAAAACTTTAGTTGGACATCAAAGGATCGTATTCATTTCCCATTTGTCTTACCACCTTTTGTATCTTGCCAGGCAACTTCTGTTCAGGTAAAAAGGCAGCTGCAGTAAATTGGATTGAAGGACGAGGAAAATCAGTTGTATGTGAAGCAATTATTAAAGAGGAGATAGTGAAGAAAGTGCTCAAAACAAATGTACAAGCCTTAGTAGTTGATCTTAATGTTACTAAAAATTTAGCAGGATCTGCAATGGCCGGAGCACTTGGTGGGTTCAATGCTCATGCAAGTAATATTGTGGCAGCTGTCTTCATTGCTACCGGACAAGACCCTGCACAAAATGTTGAGATCTCTCATTGTATCACTATGATGGAAGCTGTGAATGATGGCAAGGATCTTCATATATCAGTTACAATGCCATCTATTGAGGTAAATTGTGTTAACCATTTACATTCTGGAAATTTCATATTTACTTATAGTTATACTGCCCACTTGCTCACAATTCCTATATGAATTCAAACTATAACTAAGCTCACCGTCAACTCTAGGTTAAATATTTAGCTACTACATAAGTAAACGGGACGAGGGTCGAATACAGTGTTAAGAAGGTAATTTGTGTTTGTTGGATGATGATTACTAAATTGATGTTTTCTTCATTTGATTCAAGTTGACTGGCAGTTGTCAACTATTTTTCAATAATAATATCCAATCTACAGATATCAAGCAATTTCTAGTTTCTTCTTGCTTGTGGTGGTTGTCCTTTACCTCTCATTGTCTGTTTTAGCTGATAATTATACATTAGTCGTGTCAATATTCTTTGTGCAAATAGGATTTGCATATAGTTGCTTTAAAAAGGTGCATGACTGGACTGGGAGTAGTTCATTTTAGTTCTAGCTATGTCAAGCAACATATTATTTTAGTGGGAGTCATTTTCTCAATAGCTGTACTAAAAACATTTTTTTGATGACATTATTGCTGTTCTAAAAACATAAAGGGTCATTTGGATTAGGTAAAGCAGTGGGTAAGCATAATGTTTATTTTTTTACATGTACCTGAAAATGTTTTATAGTTTTTTTTTTCTTTTTTCTGTCTTTTTCTTCCAACCTTGTAACAACCCTGAATTTCGGCACCGGTTATTTTAATAAATGATTAATCTAATTAAATAGAAAATGTAAATTGATCATATTAAAATGAATGTGATCTTGGGATTTATTGTTATTTACTTATATAAACTGTATTTTTAAAAAAAAGATTGATTTGGAAATTGAAATAAGTATTTCAATAATATTCACAATAAAAATCTATCTTATATAATTACTTAAAATATTTCACATTATTTATATTTAGTATAAATTAATACATATAGATAATAATGTTTGAAATTCTAAAATAAGTTTCTTAATAATAGTATTAATAAAATTTAACTCATACAATCAAATTAAAATGCTATACATTGTTAACATTTGATAAATGAATTCATATGCTTGATAATGTTTAAAATTTAAAATCTAATTCTAGCAATACAAAATATAAAGGAAAATTAAGAGTCAAATTATGTATATAATTTAAATAAATACAAATGAATTATAAAAAAATGAGAATAAATATAACTTATGAATCTAATCCAAATATTAATATTAATGTAAGTCAAAAATATAAATACAAATTAATAAGTGAACTCATGAATCTAAGTCTAGTATTTATTGTTAAAATACAAATGAAAATAAAATATAACTATAAAGGTAAATATAGGCAGTGGTTAAATGAAACATTTAGTATAAAATGAAACAAAAACAGGTTTGTCATAATAATGAAACAAATATTCAAATAGATATCTTCATATATATATATGACTGAATTTCCTGTAAGTTCATGTTGGAAGTAACACCTGACCCAAATGAATAATTCTGGCACAAACATAATCACATGTTATTCAAGTATCAGCAAAACATTAATTACTTGTTATCTTAAATAGGAGCAAAGGCATTAATTAGCACAACTGGTTGTTCAGATAAGTACATGTAGCCGAAATCTCTATATATCATTTCATACTGCAGAACAAATGGACCAATTAAAGAAAAATGACAAACAAGTATAAACTGGCCAGCTACAACTTGATTAGTAGCTTCTATATAAATCTACTTATATATCATCAGTTCATGGATAAAACTTAAACTTAAAGACATACCTGAGAATCAAATAAGGGGAGAGGATAACCATTTGTTGTTTGGCAAACTTAAAATTAATTCAAAAACAGAGAGAAGCAAAAGAAGATTTCAGGGAAGTCTTAACTGCAGCAGTTTCTTCAACATCACTTCTGTTCAAATTGTTCTGTGAGTAAACTTACTTATTTTGAATCTAAACTTGTATTTTTAGTTTATGAATGATAAGTGTTTTGATATTGTTTATATAAATAGCCTTGGTATTCCCTGTTGCTTTGGTGGTACAGGAAGCTGTTCTTCCAGGTTTTTGAAAATCTTAACAACAAAAGCCAAAATATTTTTAATACTTATTCGTATAATGGTTTGAACTTTAGATTTGTTGCTGATACAGGTGATTTATCTTGAACATAGGCATGTAAATTTGTTTTAGGAGTTTAACAGCATGTTATAAAACACTGTATCTTTAAGTTACAGTAAGAAGGGAATCAATGTAAAAAAATTAAATATTTTAATTTGTTAATTTGAATTTATATCTTGATCAATCACTCAAAGCTATGATTTTTAACATAAAAAATAATGATTTTTAAGTAAGAAGAATAGGTGTGGTTTCAAAGTGAACTAAAATTTCTTATTTGGGAATATTTAATGATTCAATTAATTTTAGAAATTAAAATTCATGTGGGAGTTTGATTGATACTGGTAGATGTCAGGAAAATTTCAAAACTAATTTTCGAATGCCGAGATTTTGGGATTTAATCTAAGGTAGGGTTTTAGTGTAAATGTTTTTTATGCACTGTAAAATTTCGATTTCGGCATCATGAGTCAACCGAGTGGAACGCGAGCTTAGGTGGAGTTAGGGGGGTTGTGAACGACGTACGGGTGAAATTTCATCACCTCTGGTGATGGATGGTGGTCGCACGAGGGATTTGTCAGTGGGAGTGTGTGGCGCGTGTTCGAGCTGCAGGTAAATTTTTGTTTTTGACTGGTAATTGGAAATCTGGGTCTTGATTTCGATTGTCGAGGCGAATTGTGGTTTGTGGGTGGTGGCGAGGGCCGCCGGAGGTGCGCAGAACCACCGTGCACGTGCACGGTGGCGAAGGAGTGAGGGAGGCATATCTGAGGTGACGTGATGGAGTCTGCTCGAGTCGCGCACGAGAGAGAATGAGAAAAGCTTCGGGTTCGCGTACGTGAGACGATCCTGTTGCTAAATTAGTTTGCTTTTAAACTGAAACTTATTTCTGGAAAAAAATAGATAGGTAAGAGGAAGAAGTTGTTCAGGGGGGAAGACTCGGGAAGATTAAGTGGGAAACCCGGGTTTTACTCGTGCATAGCAAGTTTTGTCTCGGGTGTTGTTAAGAGCTAAAGTGTAACAAGACTTGGTTTACTAAACTGTATTAGTTCAAAGTAAAAATAAAATTTTTGCTAAAAATGTTCTCAACTTGAATGAATATCTTAATTTAGTAGTCAATTAAAGATACGTGATTAGATTTAATTAACGTTTAAACATTTTTAGTTAATAAGTGTTTAGTTTTAAAATTAATAAGAAAAGATTCTTGTCTCTTATTTAATTAATTTGTAATTAAGAAGTTTAAACTAGTTAATTAAGTTAATGTATGAATTAGAGTAATAAAATAAGTAATCAATTACATTAAATATAAGGATATCTAATAATTAAGTTTGGAGTTAATATTATAATTGGTTTTCAAAATTTAAGAGAAGACTTTTAAATGTTTCATTAAGTTGAACATTTAATTAGTTTAGGAAGAAATTAAGAACAATTACTCTTAAATTATAATTAGTCATAGATTATAAATAATTGATAAATTTGTAATTAACTACTTAAGATAATTTATGAATGATTAATGATTAATTAATCGAGTAGTTTAATTAAGAATAAATAAAGGAGTAAGGAAGTAATCAGAAATAAATAAATAAATGGGTAATTAAGTTGATTAATAATTAAGATTATTAAATTAAATGGTTAATTAAAGTAAATAACCGAGTTAAAAAATAATTAGGTAATTGATAGTTTGAAATAAATTAAGTATGTAATTATGACTAAATGATTAATTGAGTAATCATTAATTAAACAATCCGGAGTGAAATGAGTAATTGATTGTTAACTAATGACTAATTAAATAGAGTTAAGTGATTAACTCTCAAGTAATTAATTCTAAATTGAATTAATTACAAATAAGATTTAAAGGTGACTGCTTACGGACTGTTGTGACTGAATATCTGAGTGTGATATTTATGTGATGATATTCTGTTGCTCTGTGATATGTTATGTTATATCTATGATGCTTGTATATGTTTTATCTGTGACAAATGCTATGTTAATTCAGTTGTTAAATTTAAATTATTTAAACTGTTTAAGTTAATTAGACAACTTGGCCCTTAAAATGGCGTTTGGATTCGATGAGACCAGGATCGGAAGAATCAAATTTGATTTTCCGAAAACCACATCGATCCAATTTAAACGTTAGGACGTGAATCCTGAAAAGAAGATCGAGATGGTGTTTTCAGAATGCAAGGGTTATCGTCGTTGACTCTGAGCGTGATTCCAAAATGAGTGTGACGAGATAATGCCTTCGGTTTCGTTCGAACCTGGAACGAACTTGTATGGATTGAATGCTTTCAGCACATCGTCAGGCGGACGGTGAGCATTCTAAGAAATATGTTCTATAAAGGTAATCGCAGCCTCAAGCCTCATCAACCGGGAATGGCTAAAACAGGGGAGATGCGGCAAGGTTGGGTGGGTCATGCCCAAGCAGGACAAGATATTTCCTCTGTCTAGATGTCCCTTACATAAATTTCGGCTTAGTGGGTGGTTGGTCGCGCCAACCACGGGGTTTATCTTGTTCGGGACTGTTCAGTAAGGAATGGTTCCGGCCTTGTGTTGTAGGGGATGAAGGGAGTAATCCTCGGTACGGTGATCTAGGCCCCGTACTGTGACGGGCGGTACCCCAGTAGCCCTGCCATTGTTGGAAATCCATTTTCCCTACGAGACCCTACGGTTTTGATTTGTATTACCCACTTTTGTGGCTAGTAGCTGGAATTTAATCATGTAACAATTTCGGCTATTTTCTATTTACTTGAAATCCCTAGAGACTATTATAATATCACTGGATTTCCTATAAAATGTTTTGGTTAGCGTAAGGTAAAAACTTACCCGTATTTATATGTGGGGAGTCTTACGTGATACCTTTATTTTCAAATGTTTTCAAAGTTAAACAACGTTAAGCCGTTTACTCATACCAGACGCATGTCTGACCTGGAGTTTGTTTTTGTTTTTCATAAACTCTCGGGTACCCAAATTTTTACGGGTAGCCAAGGGATTTAGGTTCGATTTGACGAATTCTGGAGGAGCAATGGAGCAGGAGGCTTCTACGTTGTAGATATAGATATATGGTGTTCCGCTGTGTTGATATCTCTAAGCTGTTTATCTTTATTGTATATTGACTTGTGTTAACTAGACAGGTGTTTATAACTGTCTAGTATGTGTTGTATGATCTGTATAGCTCTGATATATGTAAAAACTATATAATATTTATGTGATATATTATATTTTATTCCGTTCCGCTGTGAGATTCTGATGTTGTTGTTCTTTCTTTCTCTTTCTCTTCTATTTTCTATCCCTTTCTTTCTTTATGATGATACGTCTTTCTGGCAGTAGAAGGGCGGGTCGTCACAGTTGGTATCAGAGTATAGGTTGGTGATAACCTTGGATCTAGTAGGAATTACTCATATAATAGACTCAGCAGTACTCTAAAAATGAGTTTGAGAGTATTAATGGATATGAGTGCGTACTTGTTAGTGAATATAAAGTGGTTTTATATTGCGTTGATTGATTTATTGAGTGGTATATGAACCTTCATCGGCGCAGCCTCGAAAACTATATCGAAGGGGTTTCTAAAAACATGAATAGAGCAACTCGACACAATATTGATTTCAAAGTGGGTGAATGAAATAATTTCATCCAAAACCATATTTTGATATAAAAGAAATAGTTTTCTAAAATTATTATTATATTTGGAAGTGTGATTGTTAATACTACAACCAAATAAAAATTTAAATTTGAGTGGTCTATAAACAAATAAAATTGTCTAAGTATGATCTTTAATACAAAAGGAATATAACTAAAACTAGATTAAACAAGAATTTAAGTCCCGGGAATTTGAAAGGTGTTTAAATAAATTTAAAACAAAGGATTTGGGAATTTAAAATCGTGGGAATGTTTGAAATGTTTTTCCAAATATTTGAAGGTAAAAACAGAATATTGTTTTGGAAAAATATTGTTGAATGGGAATTGTTTTGGGAAGGAATTATGAAGGTAAGGAAGCACTGAACTCACTTCAAGTCGCTGGAAAATAATCCTGATGATGATGGCCACATCATCAGTATTCATTTTCGAGTTTCTAAAGTGATGGATTGCTATCAGGATATTGGTCTTGTTTGGACTTGTTGGGTATACAAGATGTTTTAGAAATTTCAAAAGAGAAAATTTGTTTTGGTGAAAACAAGTGTTTGGAATTTGGAACTTTGATTTGATATACCAAGTGGATAAGTATAGTTATCCTTTCAAAATGGTTTTGGGAATAAAAACCGGGCATTTGAATTCTAAGAAATTCTATTTAGATAATGTGGAAGGGTTGAATAAATCAACTATTGAACTTATAAAGTAAAGTTGATATTAATAAGAAGAAATCGGGAATTTTGATCCCGAAATTAAAATTCAACTTAAGTAAATGAAAATAAGAAATATATTTGAGTTTAACCTGGGATAAGTTGAATGGAATTGAAGTTCAAAATGAACTTAATTGGCTATAAATTTTGAAGGTTTAATGATAGTAATTGTGAGGTGAAACTTTATACCCTAATGATAGTAAGGGTTATATAAATATATGATCTGAAATTGTGATTATTAGATAAAATGACCCAAGTGAGCAATAGAAGCTTTTAAGTAAACAAATAAGTTTTGAGCTCATATATTGAAAAATAATTTAAAGTATGGTAAGTAGCTAAATTTAACTGAAGTTGAGTTGAAATAAAACTGAATTTAAATGAATTCAGTCGAGTTATAAATAATATTGGATGAAATAAAATTCTTGAGTAAATAAGTAAGTAATGAATTGAGTAAAAATTGGTGTGAGTGTAAACAGGTCTAATTCAAGCATAAATTGAATAACCTTATTATGAATAAATTCAATAATGAATTGTTAATGTAAATTAAAAATTTAAGGATGGATAAAAGAATAAACTAGTCAAATAGATTAGTAAATAGTTGGGATTTGATTAAGGGAAAATAAAATCAAAGATTTAAATGGAAGTTGGTGGAATAGAATAAATTTAAGTTGTTAGGTGGAATAGTTTGAAGAAAATAAATGAATTAAATAAATTTTGAAATGATTATTTAAAATATTGGTTGTCGAGTTTAATTAAATGATTTGGAATCAAACCTGTTGAAATGAAAGAAAATGCAATGAAAGGATTGTGACTAAATTTAATGTGGTAGAGTCAAGTGTAAAATTGAGATGGAATCAATTTAAAATGGTCATAAAGATTAAGTGATTATTTATTCACAATGATATTGTTAAATTGCATAAGAAAATGGGATGTTTGAAGTAAATGAGATTGGATAAAATTCTATGAATTATTGGAAGCAAAATAAGATGATTTTGGATATGATTTTGTATTGCTTAAATGGATTATATAAGCAAGAAAGTTGTAAATTCCTTTTAATTAAAAGGGAATGGTTTGAGAATTGATTGAAATTAATTGTGTTGAGGATTTGAACCTTACATATGTGCTTATGGAAATATGTAATGGAGACTTTGCCAAAACTTTTCAAATTTTGGAAACTATATAAAAAAAAGATTTTCAAGATTGGAAATTGAAAATAAATTAGTGGATGAAATTAATTTAAAACAATGATAGAAATCAGTTATAAATGAAAAATAGTCAATAAAATTAAAGATTCAGAGTTAAAGAAAATTTGAATTCACATGGGATTAGAAATCCAAATTGGAAATAAATAGAATAAGAAGATATAAAGTTTAAAGTGGTAGGGTAATAATATAAGAGCATATATAATGCTTATATTAAGCTTAAGAAATGAATAGTGAAATTCTTAAGTAAAATTTGGTATTGAGAAAATTTAGAAGTAGATAGAAATCAAAATATTGTGAATAAAAGAAAATTGATATAGTTGATAAATCAATGGATATAAATACGTAGGATGAACGTATATTATTTTATTCGCATGCCAATTTGGTCCAGATTCGAGCACAGAATTTCGAGATAGTTATATCGATCCGAGTTAGGATTTTTCACTCGATTTTCGACGACGAACCATGGATTTGGATTTTGATTGATTCTGGAAAATTCTCTATCATAATTGTGACTATACAAGGAGGATGACAGTTTCTGATCAAGAAACCAGACCTGAGTCCGTACTAGGAAGTCGGGTGGACGATACTAGTTCGGAAGTGAAATTGTGTGATCGAGCGATCGGATTTGATATTGCGTACGAATGGTATATGTACATCGTACGGGCTTGATTGAATAGATTTTGAAATTCTGTAAAGAGTAAATAAAATTTGGAAAGAGTTAATATTGTAGATTTCAGAATTGAATTGCCAAGAACAGGTGTCTGGAATTTATTTTATATTCAATATATCCCATTAAGAAATTTGTTCATGATTCATCATTAGTTGTTAAACCAGTAATTCAGGAAATTGGAAGTTGAGTCAAATTTAATTGTGGTCAGGAATCCAGTTTGGATTATTGATCATCGAGAGACAAACTCTCGATAATTTTAGGAAAGCTTATCCGAATTCGTGTTCGGATAGCTAGTATTGTTTGTTAGGATAGACTGTTTGTTTGTTGTTATTATATAAATGATATTTATGTTTGAATGATTGGCATAACAGCTTTTTGAATTAACTGTTGTTTAAATTTCAGGGACGAAATTCTTTTAAGGGGGGAGGAATGTAACGACCATGAATTTCGGCCCCGGTTATTTTAATAAATGATTAATCTAATTAAATAGAAAATGTAAATTGATCATATTAAAATGAATGTGATCTTGGGATTTATTGTTATTTACTTATATAAACTGTATTTTTAAAAAAAAGATTGATTTGGAAATTGAAATAAGTATTTCAATAATATTCACAACAAAAATCTATCTTATATAATTACTTAAAATATTTCACATTATTTATATTTAGTATAAATTAATACATATAGATAATAATGTTTGAAATTCTAAAATAAGTTTCTTAATAATAGTATTAATAAAATTTAACTCATACAATCAAATTAAAATGCTATACATTGTTAACATTTGATAAATGAATTCATATGCTTGATAATGTTTAAAATTTAAAATCTAATTCTAGCAATACAAAATATAAAGGAAAATTAAGAGTCAAATTATGTATATAATTTAAATAAATACAAATGAATTATAAAAAAATGAGAATAAATATAACTTATGAATCTAATCCAAATATTAATATTAATGTAAGTCAAAAATATAAATACAAATTAATAAGTGAACTCATGAATCTAAGTCTAGTATTTATTGTTAAAATACAAATGAAAATAAAATATAACTATAAAAATAAATATAGGCAGGGGTTAAATGAAACATTTAGTATAAAATGAAACAAAAAAAGGTTTGTCGTAATAATGAAACAAATATTCAAATAGATATCTTCATATATATATATGACTGAATTTCCTGTAAGTTCAAGTTGGAAGTAACACCTGACCCAAATGAATAATTCTGGCACAAACATAATCACATGTTATTCAAGTATCAACAAAACATTAATTACTTGTTTTCTTAAATAGGAGCAAAGGCATTAATTAGCACAACTGGTTGTCCAGATAAGTACATGTAGCCGAAATCTCTATATCATTTCATACTGCAGAACAAATGGACCAATTAAAGAAAAATGACAAACAAGTATAAACTGGCCAGCTACAACCTGATTAGTAGCTTCTATATAAATCTACCTATATATCATCAGTTCATGGATAAAACTTAAACTTAAAGACATACCTGAGAATCAAATAAGGGGAGAGGATAACCATTTGTTGTTTGGCAAACTTAAAATTAATTCAAAAACAGAGAGAAGCAAAAGAAGATTTCAGGGAAGTCTTAACTGCAGCAGTTTCTTCAACATCACTTCTGTTCAAATTGTTCTGTGAGTAAACTTACTAATTTTGAATCTAAACTTGTATTTTTAGTTTATGAATGATAAGTGTTTTGATATTGTTTATATAAATAGCCTTGGTATTCCCTGTTGCTTTGGTGGTACATGAAGCTGTTCTTCCAGGTTTTTGAAAATCTTAACAAGAAAAGCCAAAATATTTTTAATACTTATTCGTATAATGGTTTGAACTTTAGATTTGTTGCTGATACAGGTGGTTTATCTTAAACATAGGCATGTAAATTTGTTTTAGGAGTTTAACAGCATGTTATAAAACACTGTATCTTTAAGTTACAGTAAGAAGGGAATCAATGTAAAAAAATTAAATATTTTAATTTGTTAATTTGAATTTATATCTTGATCAAACACTCAAAGCTATGATTTTTAACATAAAAAATAATGATTTTTAAGTAAGAAGAATAGGTGTGGTTTCAAAGTGAACTAAAATTTCTTATTTGGGAATATCTAATGATTCAATTAATTTTAGAAATTAAAATTCATGTGGGAGTTTGATTGATACTGGTAGATGTCAGGAAAATTTCAAAACTAATTTTCGAATGCCGAGATTTTGGGATTTAATCTAAGGTAGGGTTTTAGTGTAAATGTTTTTTATGCACTGTAAAATTTCGATTTCGGCATCATGAGTCAACCGAGTGGAGCGCGAGCTTAGGTGGAGTTAGGGGGTTGTGAACGACGTACGGGTGAAATTTCATCACCTCTGGTGATGGATGGTGGTCGCACGAGGGATTTGTCAGTGGGAGTGTGTGGCGCGTGTTCGAGCTGCGGGTAAATTTTTGTTTTTGACTGGTAATTGGAAATCTGGGTCTTGATTTTGATTGTCGAGGCGAATTGTGGTTTGTGGGTGGTGGCGAGGGCCGCCGGAGGTGCGCAGAACCACCGTGCACGTGCACGGTGGAGAAGGAGTGGGGGAGGCGTATCTGAGGTGACGTGATGGAGTCTGCTCGAGTCGCGCACGAGAGAGAATGAGAAAAGCTTCGGGTTCGCGTACGTGAGACGATCCTGTTGCTAAATTAGTTTGCTTTTAAACTGAAACTTATTTCTGGAAAAAAATAGATAAGGAAGAGGAAGAAGTTGTTCAGGGGGGAAGACTCGGGAAGATTGAGTGGGAAACCCGGGTTTTACTCGTGCATAGCAAGTTTTGTCTCGGGTGTTGTTAAGAGCTAAAGTGTAACAAGACTTGGTTTACTAAACTGTATTAGTTCAAAGTAAAAATAAAATTTTTGCTAAAAATGTTCTCAACTTGAATGAATATCTTAATTTAGTAGTCAATTAAAGATACGTGATTAGATTTAATTAACGTTTAAACATTTTTAGTTAATAAGTGTTTAGTTTTAAAGTTAATAAGAAAAGATTCTTGTCTCTTATTTAATTAATTTGTAATTAAGAAGTTTAAACTAGTTAATTAAGTTAATGTATGAATTAGAGTAATAAAATAAGTAAACAATTACACTAAATATAAGGATATCTAATAATTAAGTTTGGAGTTAATATTATAATTGGTTTTCAAAATTTAAGAGAAGACTTTTAAATGTTTCATTAAGTTGAACATTTAATTAGCTTAGGAAGAAATTAAGAACAATTACTCTTAAATTATAATTAGTCATAGATTATAAATAATTGATAAATTTGTAATTAACTACTTAATATAATTTATGAATGATTAATGATTAATTAATCGAGTAGTTTAATTAGGAATAAATAAAGGATTAAGGAAGTAATCAGAAATAAATAAATAAATAAATAAATGGGTAATTAAGTTGATTAATAATTAAGATTATTAAATTAAATGGTTAATTAAAGTAAATAACCGAGTTAAGAAATAATTAGGTAATTGATAGTTTGAAATAAATTAAGTATGTAACTATGACTAAATGATTAATTGAGTAATCATTAATTAAACAATCCGGAGTGAAATGAGTAATTGATTGTTAACTAATGACTAATTAAATAGAGTTAAGCGATTAACTCTCAAGTAATTAATTCTAAATTGAATTAATTACAAATAAGATTTAAAGGTGACTGCTTATGGACTGTTGTGACTGAATATCTGAGTGTGATATTTATGTGATGATATTCTGTTGCTCTGTGATATGTTATGTTATATCTATGATGCTTGTATATGTTTTATCTGTGATAAATGCTATGTTAATTCAGTTGTTAAATTTAAATTATTTAAACTGTTTAAGTTAATTAGACAACTTGGCCCTTAAAATGGCGTTTGGATTCGATGAGACCGGGATCGGAAGAATCAAATTTGATTTTCCGAAAACCACATCGATCTAATTTAAACGTTAGGACGTGAATCCTGAAAAGAAGATCGAGATGGTGTTTTCAGAATGCAAGGGTTATCGTCGTTGACTCTGAGGGTGATTCCAAAATGAGTGTGACGAGATAATGCATTCGGTTTCGTTCGAACCTGGAACGAACTTGTATGGATTGAATGCTTTCAGCACATCGTCAGGCGGACGGTGAGCATTCTAAGAAATATGTTCTATAAAGGTAATCGCACCCTCAAGCCTCATCAACCGGGAATGGCTAAAGCAGGGGAGATGCGGCAAGGTTAGGTGGGTCATGCCCAAGCAGGACAAGATATTTCCTCTGTCTAGATGTCCCTTACATAAATTTCGGCTTAGTGGGTGGTTGGTCGCGCCAACCACGGGGTTTATCTTGTTCGGGACTGTTCAGTAAGGAATGGTTCCGGCCTTGTGTTGCATGGGATGAAGGGAGTAATCCTCGGTACGGTGATCTAGGCCCCGTACGGTGACGGGCGGTACCCCAGTAGCCCTGCCATTGTTGGAAATCCATTTTCCCTACGAGACCCTACGGTTTTAATTTGTATTACCCACTTTTGTGGCTAGTAGCTGGAATTTAATCATGTAACAATTTCGGCTATTTTCTATTTACTTGAAAACCCTATACACTATTATAATATCAGTGGATTTCCTATAAAATGTTTTGGTTAGCGTAAGGTAAAAACTTACCCGTATTTATTTGTGGGGAGTCTTACGTGATACCTTTATTTTCAAATGTTTTCAAAGTTAAACAACCTTAAGCCGTTTACTCATACCAGACCCATGTCTGACCCGGAGTTTGTTTTTGTTTTTCATAAACTCTCGGGTACCCAAATTTTTACGGGTAGCCAAGGGATTCAGGTTTGATTTGACGAATTCTGGAGGAGCAATGGAGCAGGAGGCTTCTACGTTGTAGATATAGATATATGGTGTTCCGCTGTGTTGATATCTCTAAGCTGTTTATCTGTATTGTATATTGACTTGTGTTAACTAGACAGGTGTTTATAACTGTCTAGTATGTGTTGTATGATCTGTATAGCTCTGATATATGTAAAAACTATGTAATATTTATGTGATATATTATATTTTATTCCGTTCCGCTGTGAGATTCTGATGTTGTTGTTCTTTCTTTCTCTTTCTTTTTTATTTTCTATCCCTTTCTTTCTTTATGATGATACGTCTTTCTGGCAGTAGAAGGGCGGGTCGTCACAAACCTTATAAAACACCATGTTTGCTTTCCTGTTTGTAATATATGTGTACAATGACCTATTATTTGTTATATTTGCAATTTTGTATCACGTGGACGTGACGAAAAGCATGACATAACTGAAACCTGGGAAGCCTGCAATGTTGGCGTATTATTGTCCATTTTTACCAGCATAAATCAGGTTTCTAGGATTTAAAAAATAAAAATAAATTGTTGCGTCATAAGATATTATAATGTGCAATTTTTTGTTGTCTTTAAATTGTTGTTAGTTTATATTTATTATAAATATTAATACGCTTGAAATATCACTATTCCTCATGTTATAATTGTTGTTGCGTCACAAGATATTATAATTGTGCAATTTTGTGCTATCTATGTTTCTCTTAGTTTAAGTAAATATTTCCTCCCCTTTTTCTTTTTCTTTACATAATCATTAGCAAATTTTTTCTAGTCTAATAGCGATTCAAGCTAATGTTCGTTTGATAATCTTTCCTTGACATATGTGGTCCATAATTGGAAGTTGGGCATATTTTGTAGTTTTTTGATAGATTTAGTACGTAACTACAACGGTGTATTCATATTGCTTTATATGATATCAAATTATGATTTGGGCATGTCCTTTCCTAGACTCGGATCACAAGGCACTGTAAAACTGTTTATGTAATACAATTTTTCAACTTTGGAATATTTCATTTACATAAGGTGCATATTAATACTATCTGTAACGACCCAGAATTTTAATTATTTAAAATTTGAATATTTAATTTATTTAAATATTAATAAGTGAAATTTATAAGTCGAGTAAATTTTATTTCGAATAATTGGATTTAATTGGATAATTAAATCGATAATTTAATATGTTAAATTATGGAAATAATTGAAAATTGAGTTAAATATGATTGTAAATGAGTTGTAAAATTTTATTTTATCATATTGAAGTTAGAAAGATATTTTAGAACTTTTAAAATCGAATTAAAAGTTTATTTGTGAAAATTGAATATTTTAATATTTAAATCGACTAGTGAAAATAGTCAATTTTTGAACAGTCTCAGAATTTGATGAAACTAGTTCCATTGGAACCGTAATAGTTAATTATTATCGGATTTCAATTTTCGTGTCAATCGGAGCTATCGTTTGATCGTGGCAGCTCGAAACACATCGAATTTGTTTTAATATTAATTTAGCGAGTTAAAATAGCCATTTTTCAAAAAGTCTCGGATTTCGACGAAACTAGTTTCATCGGATCCGTAATGTGATATTATTGTAAGGTTTCAAATTTCGTGTCAATTGGATTTACCGTTTGTCCGGTACAAATTAAAACGCCTAGAAAATCGTTTAAATCGGTTTAATTCAAATTGAACGTTTATTGCCATAACTCACACAGATGTCCGAATTAGCTTTCGAAACCTGTTCCATTGTGTCCGAAACGTGGGGTAAACCCTAGAAATGCTGGTTACGGCGCGTAAATCGGAGTTCGGAATTCCCGGATGAATAGTGTTCATAAATTCTCTATAAATAGACCAACCATTCACAAATAAAAAAAAAAATAACCCTAAACCTAATATGCACAGCCGCCACCATTGAAATAAATGGCCGAAAACAACCCATCTTCCTCCCTCCAAATCTTCAAATCCAAGCGATATCGAGCCTCGTCTTCAACTAGAGAATTCAAGAGCATATGAAGATCTACAACTTCAACGGTTGTGATCGAAATTGGAGTCATGGATCGTCGGCAAAGTGGTCTCGAACGGCCGGAAGTCTTTCACATTTTTCGAAAACATGAGGGGGCCGAGCTCGAGGTCCTTCCAGCCGAGCATAGAGGGGATGGAGGCGCACGACATGATGGTCCCTGATCGAATTATAGTCAAGCGTTGGTGACACGAAGTGAAACCCTAATATCAAAGTAATGGGTTTGTGCGTGTTTTATCTCCTGGAGGCAACACGCGCGTTTGAGAAGAAGCAGTGCACGGCTATGATGAAGGAGGCAGTGGATCCAAGGGCTTAGAATGGTTGTAGGTTTATAATTATAAAATTAAGTTGTAAATTGTTTATATAAAAATCGTGTAACTTCATAATATCATATCTTTTTCATACGAGGTCGAAAACGCGCGAAACTAGTTGCGTTGGAATCGTATGGACGAGCACTACGCGATGGAACTGGATTGGAGTCGTTTGGAGTTAGTGAGAATTTCGGGTAAAATTTAACGCGCGTTTAATTTTATTCGAAATAAATCGCTAAAACGAAATTGAAATCAAGGTGAGAACTTCTCACTCAATCGAATCGGTTTCGATTTTATTTTAAATAGTTAGATTTAAAATATTTGAATGCATGTTTGAATGATGATTGTTATCTATTGATTGTTAAAATAGAAATTATGCGCCGTTAGTAAGCGGATGTTATTTATTAAAAATATATACCGCGAATATTTCATAAACAGTGAAATTGGTATTATATACATAATAGCAATATATATATATTGGCATATGTATATATTGGAGTTATTGATTTCCCGCATTTTTTAGCGGATGAGACCCTATTGCGCCGTCTATTAAGCGGATAATATTTTAAATCCCATATACCGCGATAATTCCGTACTGGAGCGGAATTGGTATTGTGCTAATGTTTTTGGATGCAGGAAACAGGTTGGGGGGATCCAACTGGATTCCTCAGCAGTATTTATTTGATTATGGATGTAACGATCCTGAATTTTAATTTATTTTAAATTGATAATTAAATGAATTTTTGAATAAAAATTTGTAGAATTAATTATAAATGGAAGCGAGTTTCCTCGATTCAAATAGAAGATATGTAAAGTCAAATGGATTTGAAAATTTGTATATATGTGAATATATATGTATATATTGGATTTTAAATAAATTCTTAAATAAATGATTTTGAAAAATAAATAATATACTTTGGACACAAGTATAAAAATAAATAAATAAATTGATTTAAAAATTTATAAATGATGATAATTTGAGTTATATAAAATATATGTGTACAAAGAGAAATGTAAAACAATAATTATTAAAGTAAAATTCATGATAAATATTTAAACTAAAAATAGAAGTAAAATAAATATTGAGTTATAAATAGAGATAAATAAAAGTTAAGTATGGAACCAAATAAATATATAAAACATCTATGTACAAAACAAAGTTATAGAATTTCAATTATATTTTAAAAGTAAGAAATACATTCACATATAAACATAAACAAAACAAAGTAAATACAAACAAATATAAAAGTAAGTATGCAGGCTAAACAAAGTAATGAAAAAAAATATCTATGAACATAAAAAAAAAAAGTAAAAACATAAAGGACTTAAGCATTGAATGCTTACATCTCAACAAAAATAAGCAAGTACAAATCAAACAGCATAGGCTGTAAACATACAAGGATGGGAAGAACATCAGCATTAAATGCTTTCAAACCTAGCCCATAAGCAAGTCATTCGAAATAGTGGAAAAAAAAGTCTTGCTTCAGTACAAAGAAACTATACAGGATAGTAATACTAAGTACTCTACTTGAACCTGCACGTCTCCTTTATATATGGGTATTTGTTCCAATTTGTTCAAAGGCAAAACCAAACATTCCAGAAAATAAATAAAAAATAAAATCTGCAACCTGATCAAGCATAGAAGTTCAAACTTAAAACTGAAGTATGTAAGGATCATGTTCAAGCAGAAGATCAATTGACTTCAAATAAATCGAGTTTCAGATCTCTGTTCTTCTTTTCATGACAAAGTGAGTAACATTATTTTAAAATCATAAGTATATGAATCTGGATTTCATGGTTATGCTCTGAAATAAGTATGCTTTGCCTATATGTATATTTCTGCGTATATATGAAATGATGTCTGCATGTTATAGCCTGTAATACACCTCTGTACTTAGATTTCAAGTTCATGTTTGCTTTAAAAAAAATTATTTTCTTTCGATCTAAGCATAAGTTGGATACAAGAATCAAATAAAACTTGGTTGTTTTATTATAAGCTTTAGTTTAAGATTGTATTTAAGCTAAAGAAATTTAGTATTGCTCTGGGAATAAAAAAATTTAAACAGGAAACTCAAGTTTCTGTAAAAATTCAAACACTTTACTTTACGAATTCAGTTATGAAAATGGAATCCCTATACTTTAACATGAATTTCAAAGTTACAATCATACTTTTTAGAATTGGGATCATAGAGTAGTTTGGGTTTGTCTGATTTGTGCATTTCGAGTTGCCATGGGCAATAGCGTTGACCGGAGAGGTTGGGACTGGGGCTAGAGACGTGGGGGCGATCAAGGAGTAGGAAAAAAATGTCGCGAAGGTCGGTAGTTGAACGTGGCGACAACGGCGTAAGGTTTAACTTTGTAAATCTAGTTTTTAATCACATAAGAAACTTGTGCACCGCTGTCTCGTAAAAGCACCGAGTGTCTCGGGGTTCTGGAGATGGTAGGGGGTCGAGTTGACGCGTCGATGGCCGGAGTTGTAGGCTGGCCAGTGGTCGGAGGTCGGAGGTCGGAGAATGAAGCGTTGACAGGTTGGGGTCGCAACGGGTTCGAATGTTTTCCAGGTTTGGGTTCGAATGCTAGAATTCGATTCTCAGAGGGGTTCGAAGTTTTGTTGATCGGAATCTGATGTGGGATGGATCGTCGACTTGCTCGAAGCATGGGTGGCGACCGGAAGTGGCGAACAATGATGTGCACGTGCACGAGTCAGAAGTCTAGCCTGGTGATGTTGTTTGGGTAGAAGCAGCGTTCTAGTGGGTTTTTACCCGAAGGGGTACTCGAGTAAATCGAGTAAGTGGCTCGAAGCAAATCGAGTCTGGGCTCGGGTCAAATTCATGTTCCAGGCTTCAAACCTGAAACTGTTTTGTTTGGAAATTTTAAAACCAAACTTAAATTTTAAACCAAAGTTTAATCTAGAATCGAATTTAAATCTGTAATTAGTTTGAAATGAAAGAGAGGTTTTGAATTTAAATTATATTCATTTTTAATTTTAAATCTAAAATGAAATTGGAAAGTAAACTTTAAAGTGAATTGTTTTGGATACTTTGTTAACGATAAGAATAATGTTTTCCTTAAAATTTAAATTAGGGATTTATGATTTGGAATTCAGTAAACTATTAAGTTAATTAAATGGGAATTTAATTATTTAATTTATTTTTAATTTGGATTAATTAAATAAGTAATTAAAAGTTTAAATTAAGTAAGGAATAATTAATTTGTAAATTAAGGGTTATTAATCAAATATAAATTAATGATTTAAGTTGATTGATCAAGCGATTAAGCAATAAATTAAATTTAAGGATAATGTGATAGATTAACCCAGGTAATTAATTTGAGAATAATTAATTTATTAAAAGTTAATTAACTAATGAAGGTGATTAAGAAAAAAAATCATCAATTAAGGAGTAATTAATTAATTAATTAAGAATAATTAATTAAGAATAAATTATTAATTTAGGACAAATTAGTAATTAATTAAAAGATAGTTTACTAAATGTTTTGAAGCTAATTGATTATTAATTTTCCTATGACCAGCAAATTTATTCATAGAAATTTATCTGATTTGCTTAATCAGATAATTGAATTAGTCCTACCTATGGATGCTTGGATTTTTTTGGATGGTAAACTGTTTGATATCCCTGTTATATGACGCTTTATGATTATCCTGATTTGTGTTGTGATCTGTGATGTAATTTATTATCTGTGATATATAAATATATCTGTGATCTGTGAATGAAGATAAGCGTTATAATTTATATCGTTTATCAGATATATTGTTGTATTTGATCTGTCATGATTGAATGATGTTGCACTACTGTGTATAACCCCCTGGACTACACCATACACACACAAATACGGATTTCACGAGGAAATCGATTAAGTCACAGATAATTTAAATTTAATGTTTTTGAAATTAAAGTTTTAATTTCAAATAGATTTTGAAAATGGATTTGGGTTAAACGGTAAAGCTTTTGAGAAAGGTTTTCACAGATAAAAGCTATTTGGAATAACTCGGAGAAATCTCCAATTTAAATAATTCAATTTGAATTTGAATTCGATATTTGGAATTGAATTTGATGATTGGAAATTATGGTTAAAGATATTATAAACAGGTTTGTATGAATTTAAACCATTTTAAAGGTATGGTTTTGGGAATTTGAATTTAACCCAAAGATTTCAACTCGTATAAATGAATCAGATTTCCAAAATGAAAACTGTTGTTTTCAAATGATAAACACTTTTAGATAAGAACTGAGATTCCAGTTAATTAGGGGAATTTCAAGATTGAATAGAGAAATGATTTTCCTAAGTTATGAATGAATTCTTTTTGAAAACTATGAATTAAATCTGTTTATTTTTAACAGATTTAAATTGATGATTTGTTTAAATCAAATTGAAATGAAATTATTGTGAAGGCTATAAGTTAAATCTTTGATTTAAAGATTTAACGAGTTAATCAAATTGAAATGAAATTATTTGGAAGACTATAAGTTAAATCTTTGATTTAAAGATTTAACGAGTTAATCAAATTAAAATGAAAATTGATTTGGAAAATCTGTGAATGAATCTTTTGTTTAAAAGATTAAAATGTGAAAATTGTTTAAACCTTTAAAGGTTGTGAAAATGAATCTTTTTGTTTAAAGATTGAAAATGGTAATTTGTTAAGCCATTTGAAGAAAGGTTTTGGGTAATAAGTTGTGACTTAATTGAAATCCCATTATCCATTTGTTTTTGAAATATCGTGCTCACTATTCGGTTTAGCCGGGAAAGGACCTTTGTGTCGTATAACCCATTCTGAACATGTGATACGTCGTTATGGATAGCATTTGAAGACCGGGTATTTGCGAAAGCGATAGGATGACCTATCGATTGTTTCTGCACCGAGTCGCGCCGGTATAGAAACTCCCTAAGTGATGGGAAATCCGATCGGGATTGTGAATATCCGGATTGCAAGGACTTCTTTGGAAGTACCTTCGGTTCTGTTCGAGCCCGGAACAGACTTGTATGGATTGTGTGTCTGACATCACAAATTGAGATATAAAGCAGATTTCTTTCAAATATATTTCCGTTGGTGGCGGAGAATTTATTCTTTTAGCTTAACACTCTTCTCTGATACGTACGAGCTCAGAGGTTATATAGTTGAAGGTTATCAGCAATATATTCCCAATTTGGTAATGTGACATGCTGAGTGTTGCTGTGAAATGATCATTGTGTTGATTATTTGTGATAGGATCATTTGTTTGATCGTCTATCTTTGTGATCATTTCTATGATCATTTGTGGACCCAAGCACGACTTTTGTATAAAGCGTGGCTTTGTGGACGTGACTTCGTCGAGCCTCACACCTCGGGAATGGTCAAAACAGGAAAGATGCAGCAAGGTTATGAGGGGTAGCGCCCTTTAGGATATGTGCATTTCCTTCTGGAAAAGGGTGGTATCATGGTATGGAGCCCAGATGCTTACTCATGTTGAAAACACTTTATGATTGTGTGAATTGATTACGAGCGCTCGGTTGAAAGGTCCCAAAGGACCGGGGGATGGCATATTCGGTCAGTTGTTACTCAGTTAGGGGTAACCCGGCTTTGTGTTGGCAGAGAATGGTTTGGTGCTTGGGGACGTCCATCCAGAGGCGTTTCCATGTGGCAATGGGAAGTTTCTTGGCCTGATCATTCGTTGGAAATCCAAAGAAACAATACGAGACTTGTACGGTTTTAGTTGTAGAACCTGCCATGGAATGTGGCGGTAACCTGCTATTGAACATGGTAGCTATAGTAGGCATAAGTGCGGAATGCCTATGTTGGCTAAGATTTATATTCTACTTTCGAAATGAATTTTTCCTACACTATGCACTAGTAATAATATCAAATGTTTCTTTTAATGTGTATCAAGCATCTTTGACTATCATAAGGAGAAATCTCCTCTGATTCTGCGTTTGCATTGTGTGTGTGTGCGGAGGCCTTATGGTAGTCTCATTTTTAAAAAGCATTGCGAATTGACTTTGAAAATCTTTTGTTGAATGTTTTAAAAGACAACTATTTTCTTTTTGTTTCTCACACCAGTCCCACGACTGATCCAGAGTTTATTGTTTCTTTCCTAAACTCTGGGTGCTCATTATTTTCTACACGAGCAGTCTAGAGTTGGGTTTTTCAGATAGTCAGGTTTAGTAGATTATCTAGAGTTAGTTCAGTCTTTGGATCGCACCAGTCTTGCTCGTCTTAGTGCATCGTTATTGGGAGTTCGAGCTATTGCTGGATTGGTTCTTGGAAATGGAGTTGCAGTTATTTTTGGAGTTCTTCCTTGAAGACTATTTTAGAGTTATTTGTTCCGCTGCTAGATGTTATCTATTTTCTTTCCGCTGCTGTTTTATTGTATCATATCTCTGTTGTATATTGATGTCTATTGGATCATCTGTTGTATCAGATATTGTATCAAAGCTGTATATCAATGTATTATTCTTTTATTCCGCTGTGTTATTTACTTAATGTTGTTATAAGCTCCGGCGAATCGGATTTGAACGGTCGAATCTATGGCATTCGAATACGACATGAAGTATGGATGTCGATTTTCGAGCGGGCGAAATTCTAGTCGTCACAATGGATATTTTGATATTCGTTGATTATCATATCGATATATGATGTCATTGTAGTCGTGATTGACTATTTGGTGTGTAGCATCATTGGACCAAATTTTGGGATTTTAAAATGATTTTAAAGTGATTTTTGAAAGAAAACGTTTATAAAATATTTTTGGAATTGATCCATTTTAAATAAATAAACGATATAATTTTAATGTTATAAAAAAATTATGATTTTTGAGAAATATAGTTAAAGTTTAATTTTTGAAAATATGAGGCTAATGATTTTATAAAATAGTGTAATAGGGATTTTTGAATTTATTTTAAAAAGTTTAAATATAGGATTTATAAATTTGATTATTTTATAAATCAAAATGATGAAATTATAAAGGAGTAAAGATGTTTTAAAAGAATAATATAAACTGATTTATATAAGAGACTTATAAATGGATATTTATAAATTGAAATATTGAGATTATAAAACGAGTTTTTATAAGTGTTTGAATGAAGTGAAAATGGATTGCATAAGTGAATGGAATTTATAAAATTTTAAATGGTGAAGTTATAAACGAAATTTATAAATAGTAAGATTTATAAATTTTTTGAAGTTATTAAAGAATATATTTGGGTAAATAAATGAATCTTATAAGTTATAAGATTTATAATTATGAAGTTTAGAGGAACGATTTTGCGAACAAATAAATTCTAAGTGTTTAACTTATAACATGAACTTTTGTTATATAATTGAGTTATAAATTGAATAGGTTAATAAAGGAGATTTATAAAAAGGAAGTAGTTATAAAATAAATAGAAATGGAATTTATAAACGTTGTTTTATAAATCCGCAAACGACTTATTTTGATAAGTAAATTGTTGAAACCTATTAATGGAGTTATATTCACGTTTTTGACTGTGAATAATCCTTTAAAATGAAATGAATAAAAATGATGAAATTGTTAACGTAGTATATTCACGTTTTTTGAATAGTGAATAGTATGTTAAAGAAATTGTTTTGAATGTGATGTTTTAAATAGAATTAAAATGATCTAACGATTGTTTTAAATGCATTAAGATTCGAAACCATAGATTTAAACATTTATTGTTGAAATAGACATTTTCGAGAAATAGAAGGAAATGGTGGACTATAACACTGTTGTTATAGTAAATGATTTCCGAAAGGAATTGTTTTGTATAGTATTGGGATTTATATATCTATCTTAAATTCGAATCCCTATACTAGTGATTTTGGGTTGTCGTAACGATGTTTTACGTAACATTCGTTTTGGCCCAAATAAATATGTTTAAGAGAATGATTTCCTTAAAGAATGAAATATATACTTAATCTCGATTTAAGTATATTGAATATTTTCCAAGTGTAGAAAATAAAAAGATTTGTGAATTACTTATTTAATAAGTATGGAAATGTTTTCCAATATAAAGTGAATATTTTGAGAATCTATCTTTTTGAAGATAAATTAAAAAGGAATATTGAAACCTATTGAAAATCGTATATCAGTAGATATTGTGAAATATAAATTCACTATGGAATTTATAAAAGAAAGGGGAACTTGTTTAAAAATAAGTATTGATTTATTTTTAAAGTATTGAAAATAATATATCTTGTAAAGATATTTTGGAAAATAAATAATTCGAAAAATTATTTGGAATCTGGTGATGTTGTGCATATCCATTGATAGTTCAATAACCGACTATCAATATTTCCCTTTGAATGGGTATTTGATGTGATTTGTTTGAATTTGAATGCCACGCTTATTTTTGAATAAGCGCTCACTATTCGGGTTTACCGGGAAAGGACCATGGGGTCGTATAACCCATTCCGAATATGTGATACGTCGTTATGAATTGCATTTGAAGACCGGTGTTGAAGACCGGATATTTTCAAAAGCGAAAGGACAACTCGTCGATTGTCTTTGCACCGAGTAGCTACGGTATGGAGACTCCATATGTGATGGGAAGTCCGGACGTGATTAGAGATTATCCGGATTGCAAGGACTTCTTTGTAAGTGCCTTCGGTTCTGTTCGAGCCCGGAACAGACTTGTATGGATTGTATGTCTGACATTACAAGTTGAGATATAAAGCCGATTTCTTTCAAATATATTTCTGTTGGTGGCGGAGAATTTATTCTTTTAGCTTAACACCCTTCTCTGAGACGTACGAGCTCAGAGGTTATGTAGTTGAAGGTTATCAGCGATATATTCCCAATTTGGTAATGTGACATGCTGAGTGTTGCTGTGAAATGATCATTGTGTTGATCATTTGTGATAGGATCATTTGTTTGATCGTCTATCTTTGTGATCATTTCTATGATCATTTGTTGACCCAAAGCACGGCTTTTGTATAAAGTGTGTTTTTGTGGACGAGACTTCGTCGAGCCTCACAAACCGGTAATGGTCGAAACAGGAATTGTGCGGCAAGGTTTTCAGGGATAACTTCCCTAGGGTATGACCATTCCTTCTGGAAAAGGGTAGTATCATGGTATGGAGCCCAGATACTTACTCATGTTGAAACACTTATTATTATGGTGTGATGTTGGTTAGAGAGCTCTCGTTTAAAGGTCCCAAAGGACCGGGGGTGGCATATCTGAGGGTTTATAATATCCCTTGGGAAAAGGGGTTCCCGGCCTTGTTTGGCAGAGATCCAGTTGGGTTCTCGGGGCGTCCTTCCAGAGGCGTTCTCATGTGGCAATGGGAAGTTCCTTGGCCTGACCATTTGTTGGTAATCCAAAGAAACAATACGAGATTTGTACGGTTTTAGTTGTAGAACCTGCCATTTAATATGGTAGCTATAGTAAGCATACTATAATGGTACCTATGCTGGCTAAGATTTATATCTTTATTTTCGAAATGAATTTTCTCTACACTATGCACTAGTAATAATATCAAATGTTCTTTTTAATGCGTATCAAGCATCTTTGACTATCATAAGGAGAAATCTCCTCCAAGTCTGCGTTTGCATTGTGTGTGTGGCGGGAGGTCTTATGGTAGTCTCATTTTTAAAAGCATTGCGAATTGACTTTAAAAATATTCCTCTATTTTGATTTTAAGATAAATAAACTGTTTTGAGTTCTCACACCAGTCACATGACTGACTCGGAGTTTATTGTTTTCCTTCCTAAACTCTGGGTGCCCACCAATTTCTACACGGGCAGTCAAGAGTTAAGGTTTATCAGGATATTCTGGAGTTGCTGGAGGCAAGCTGGATGGCATGGCGTATTACTAATATATAGTATTTCTTTTTCCGCTGCACTGTTTGTTGTTGTACACTCTGATGATGATGTAATGTAATGTAATGTATAAAATGTAATAACTGATATAGTTCTTTGTTTAAAGATTATTCATTTATTTATTATATGTTGTTCCGCTGCGAATTGTGAGATTCTGTTATTGTTCTGTTGTTTTCTGTTCCGTTCTATTTTCTATGTTCTTTTCTCTCTTTTCCCTCTATTATCTTTCTTCTCTCTTCTTCTACCTCTTTCCTTTTCTTAAACCATAACATTTCGGGTTTCCGGCCTTCGATTTCTCGGCAGTCGATAAAGTGAGTGTCGATGTTGAATTTTCGAAAGTCGAAAATTTCCGGGACGTTACACTATCTTTTTTTTACACAACATTTATCTACTATATAAAACAAATACTTGAGCATGGTGTTGCTTAAAGTACCAAGTATTTGCTCCATATTAACAGATAAATAATATTAAAGAATCAAACTCAGAAGACAGTGAGTGATAACCAGAGGATAGTGACTGATAAGGTAAGTGGGTAGTTAGTCTACATATGTGTTTGTGTGTACTGTGTTTGTGAGGGTTGTCTGACTGTTTGTAGGGTGAGTTGGGTTTGTGAATATGTTGTGTACTATGTGCTTGTGTGAGTTAGCATTGCTATGTTTTGTGTTTGTGAGAGGTTGCAAATTTTGTTGAGTGTGTTGTGCTTTTTTTATTAGATGTTACGTGCCTTCATTTGTAAATGCAAGCATAGAAAACATATTAATATACATTTACAGAAATTATTTGTTTTGTTATTCCTTCTGCTTTCTTCTTTGCTTTATTTTCTTTGGGTAAAGCGATTTGTTATTTCGGTTATGAGACTTTACTACATGAATCATTGGCTTCATTATGGATATGATCATCAGCTTCCTGCACCACCAAATTCCACTCGGAGGTTTCAGCTTTTGCTTCAAGTTGCACAGAATAAATAGAATGTCGATTCAGCTGCAACATTAACTTGGAGCTTCATCTTTATTATTTATATGTTTTGATAACTGCATAATGTGTACTCATGTATACCACATAAATCGTAACAGCATTTAATTTTCTTCCATCTTCTTTTCAGGCTAGATAGGCTGCTAAATTGCAAAAAAAGTGGTTAATGGTAAATTTGCAGTCCAGAGATGAGTTTAGCTCTTTTATGGTGTACTGGCTGTACATGTTGCATTTTAGGCCTTAATTATGTATACCCTAACTTCTAATTATGTAATTTTGATTGATTTATAAATCTTAATAGGGATACATAGAGTGATGAATCTGTACAAGATGCAATAAGCGCTGGATTCATTTTTTGGCAGGTCAGTTGTTATTGACTTCCTGCCTGTTAATGTTATATGACTTTTCCTCTATATATATTTCATTTGGATACACTTGTTATAGTCTACACTCTTCTTATCTGTATAATTGTGGATGAGTATGTTAAAAGAAAACTATTTGATGACATTGTTTAAAAATGGCCTACGTTGTTTTAAGGCAACCTGTTGCTTCATTGAATTTAACCGTTTTTGTATCAGATATAGTTTTTCTACACTACTGTAATTTTGCTTATTATGTCATCTATGCTTTAGGGTGATGTTATTAATAATTCAAAATATTACTTAGGCTAGATTTGATGATGATTTGGGTTGGATTGAGATTTGCAGTGCTAGATTTTTTTTGATGACTTGAGATTTAGATGATTTTGTTTGTTTTTCCTCTGAGATTTTGATGATTATTTGGTGGAAAATTTGGTGTTCCATACAACCCAAACTTTAGACCCTTAGTTTGTTCTGGTTCTATATTTAGGATTCCATTGGAAGATCATTCAACATGAATAAAGAGTGGTTACTATAGGTTTTTAGACCTAGCATGCGGAAAAATCACTTACATTAATTCTCAAAGTTAAATATAACAATTGGTTTGTAAGAGTCTTTGAGCAGATATTTTCATGTTATAATAATATTTTGGTTTTATGTTTTACTTTGGGTGGCTGAACCTTAAATGAGTACATGTTGAATTTTCAAATATTAGACTAAGTAAAACTCTCTGTGGCAGGTTAAATTTGCATTTTGATGCATAAACAAGTTATGTTGGTCATATTTTGTCCTGTAGAATTTTCGTTTGCTTTCATTATGCATTCATCTAGTTTTAAAGAGCATTCCATTCTTGCAGATCAAGTAAATTCATTCATTATGAAAGTAGATGAATGAGTTTAATGTCAAAAAAATTAATCTTTGAAATTTGTTTTGCACTTTACTATGTATGATTCAAAATGCATTTAGCAGATAATATTACCAAGTAACTTTAAAAACTTTTTATGCTTCCTATTTAAACATACAAGTATCTTTCTTCCTAGTTTGGAAGACCGTTTGTTGATTTAAATGATTGGTTAGTGTTTGATTTTCCGTATAGGTTATTTGCCCATGCTATTAAAAAATTAAATTAACATTTCATTCTAAAAGTTGCTAAAAAGAACTATACAGAACAGTGGTTGCATATGATATACGATACTGGCTTTATTAACTGGTCTTTGCATTATCCAGTGGTTACATATGTCCTATGACTACATTTTATCCTTTGCTGAATTCAGTTATTCATTTGAATAAAGGTGAATGCATTGGAAAGTTAACTACCATTTTGCAAAAATAATGTGAATTGTAATGGTTTATAGATTCACCATAGATTCTAATAATGAACTTAATTATGTAGATCCAAATTTGAAATCTTTAAGCAATTTCACGTACATATGTAAGCAAATTTAGTTTGTATCTTATCTACTGCAAGGTATCGCCAAATTGTAATGGGAGATTTACTGGTCAGCGAAATATTTCTTGATTTTGAAATTAATTATACATAGCTATAATAAGACAGTAACTTTCTTAGTAAAGTATTGATATCAACTGATTTTTTTCCCTTTTCAACTAATTGAGCTTAGGAAGTAATATGAACTCTTCTTCCTGCCATTCATTCTTTTTTATATCAATGAATCAGAGCATATTAAAGAAGATTTAGAAGACTACGGAGGAGACGGTACTGTGGCTGAATTAGCTCAAGCGGCAGTTGAGTTGATTACTGTAAGTAGTAGGAACTTAAAACAAATTATGTAATTGCTTATGCATCAAAATGTTTACTTATGTACTTATGTAATTGCTCAAGCGGCAATTGAGTTTATTACTGTAAGTAGTAGGAACCATACAAATTATGTAATTGCTTATGCATCAAATTGAGTTGATTACTGTAAGTAGCAGGTCAGTTGTTTATGGTAGTTTGATTGTGTAAACGTATGGTTAACCTTTTGTCTCGACACTAATGTTATGATATAGTGGTGATTATGTAATTACTTTTGTTTGTGTTATTGTGGTTCATTGAATGTGTTATTTTTGAATGTGTATGTATTTATATATTACGTTATTGTATAACTTTTTGAAGTACTTGAATTGGAGGCGAAATCAGATGTAGTCATGGAACAACAGGCAATACAGAATCAGCAATTATAGTAACTCAGATAATCTCCATGGCATTCAAAAAACGCTGCAAAAAATAATAATAAGTGCAACAAAAAAATAAGATAGTAAACGGCACCTTTTCGGTGGCGTTTCTTAAACGCTGTAAAAAAGATCTTTAGTAACGTTTAAAAGACGCTACCAAAAATTCATTTATAGTGGCGTTAAAATAAATGCAACAAAAAATCATAGATTTTTAGTCGCATGTTTTCTAGCGGCGTTTATCAAAACGCCACCAAAACTTTTTGTAGCATTTTTTGAGTGCCACTAAAAATCAAATTTCTTGTAGTGATAATTACATTCAATAATTTACCTTTAATTACTTCATTAAGTAATTACACTTAATTAATCCATAATTAAGTGATTATTCAAAATTAAATAAACAATTAACTAATTATTTAAAATTAATTAAATAATTAATTAATTAACTTCTTATATTTAAAGAAAATCCTTAATTAAATAAGAAAAACATTAATCTTAATTAATCTTTACTTATTAACAAATCATATTTAATCAAGAATCCTTAAATTCATATCAATAATAATTTAACCTTGTTATCCTCATAAATAAATTATTTGAAATTAATCAAATTTTAAAAACAAATTTATTCAATTTGGTTTTCAAAATCATAATATTTACCTTATTTGAAAATAAGGCATTTAGAAATCTAATTTAAAATTTAAACTCTTTAAACATCTAATTCAAACTTATTCATTTTCAATATAAATTGAAAACTTTAGTTTTTTAAAGTTACTTTATAATTTACTTAAACTTTGGTTTAACATTTTAAAATTTAAAAACACTCCTTTAAATTGAAAACTTTTTTTTTAAATTAAAATTCAAAATTTAATTAAGATAATTACCTTTAAAAACAAATATCTTAAAGAATTTAAATTTAAAATAAATTCAATTAATACTTTAAAAGTTTGATTTACATTTGCATCAAAGAACAAGTTTTATCTTTTATAAATTTGTTTCCTTTATAAACTTATTTTATAATTTAATGCTTACCTTCAATTATACAAACTCAACTTTATTCAATCAATAGGTTTTAAATTGCAACTTTATTTCATTAACAGAACTTAACTAAAATCACCACCCAAACAAAACTTGAATTACTCACTCAAACTAATCGTGCCTACCCCGAAGCAATACCCAGATCCACCTACTTCGAGTCGACCTTCGAAATACACGAGTGCTCCTTCGCGTCACAACTCGTCTTCCCTAACCAAACTCTCTCCAGTGTACGAAACGTACACGGTGCACATGCACCAACGCCGTCGTCCTCTGGCGAGCGTCGCGACCATCCCCTACAACCACTCGATCACGTGCGAACATGAAAACCAACCCAGATTCAAGAATGAATACACGAATCAAAATTGGGCCATAAGCTCGAAAAAACTGCAGAACATCGACCACCAAACCTCCACATTGCCGACAAACCTGACGCCGATGAACTTCGCCGTCCCCACCATCGAATACCACGACCACGAGCTTCATCTTCCCAAAATTCGAACGACTCCGGTCCATTCTTTATGACGCAAAAATCTCGACAGTCGAGTCGAACAAAAACCAAAATAAAACCCTAGTTCATTCAAATTCGAACAATTCACTCATTGAAAAAAATCAATTGCATTTTTCCCAACATCAACAACCTAAAAAAAAGCTTCGATCAAAATTCTAGCTTCAATCATCACGTTGTTCTTTAGCAAATCACCAAAATCTCCAAATCGAACAAACCCAAATATCACATTAAATACCCAACTAAAAATTACTAATTTCATATCAAAATTCATGATTTTCCATCTTGATTACATGCATGTAATTCAAATTATAATTTAAGATAGTTGGTTTTTTTACAAAAAACTTAGTTTACTGTTAATCCCTTATTTATAATCATTTGTTGCTTTTAAAATTATGAAACTATTTTTAAAATCACTATCAAGCATCAACATACATTTTTCATCTACATATCAAATTCAAATAAGGTATAGGTTTAAAAGATTTTGCATTTTTCTTTAAGAAGAACAACTTCTGTAATTATACAGAGATGAACATAATAGGTTTCATCTATACCCAACATTCCATACCCTCAATCATGGATATACAACAGTATTCATGTAAACCATTATTAAAAACCATAGCCAGATTCATCACATGCAAAAATAAATTCAACTACAATATGAATTTAAACTGTTTTTAAGAGATTTACTCAACTATTTTAAAGCAGGGCAGGTTTTATTTTATTTTCCAGGCTTGAACACTTTAAATCTGGATAATGCTTTGATATGCTGATGAAATCCTACTACATGCTTCGAATTGTTAATGATTTAAAAAGTTGAAAACTGTTCTTGATCTTCATGAATTGCAGGTTGAAGTTGTAGCTTTAATTGTTGATTTGTAGTTGCTCTTGATCCCATTTTGAATTGCAGGTTTTCAATTGATGTTGCAGGTTGAAGTAGAACTTTATTTTGCAGATTTGCAATTTGGATTTATATTTGATTTTTTTTTGCTTTTGATTCAAATTTTAGGTTTTCTGATTTGCCGTTTATTTTTAAAAGAATGAAGGGAAAGAAAAATTTGAGAAGAAAAAGGAAGTTTGGAAAATGAAAGAGAAAACAAACTTTCTCTATATGTTTAAATTTTCAAATAAATGAAATGAAGGCCACTTGTTCTCAAGAATTTACACTTGTCATTCAATTTGTTTAATTGCTTTACAAGTGTTGTTGAGATGCCCTAACATGTTTACACATGTTATTAAGTATTTTTAATTAATTTTCATTTAATTTAAAATGTAATATAACTTACTTATTTAATTTACTAAATTATAAATACTTATTTATGTATGAATATACAAATTTACTCTTTAAAGAAAATATTATAAAACTAGTTATAATAAAAATATATTCTTATCCATGGAATTTAAAAATATAAAACATTTATATTTATACATTTATTACCATTTTAATTTAAACACTTTTGAAGAAAACAAAACTTTATTTAAATCCTTTTATAAATTATCGTATTTAAAAATAAACAATTATCTTATATTTTTAAAACAATTGAATTAAACTTTAAATTAACTTTTGAAAAATAATAATTTTAAAACAAAGCTTTAAATTATAATTCATACATATATAAATTATCAATAGATTATAATTAAATTTCGAAACAATTCCAAATTATAACATATACATACATACATATACACACACACACAGATATATATATATATATATATTACAATTTGAAAACTCAATCTTTTATTTAAAACAAAAGATTTTCCTATCCATAATATATATCAAATATATATATTATAAATAGAATAAAATTTTATTAGCTTTGAAAAATAATTCTTATCAATTTTGCCAGATTCAAAATTTATTGACCTTTAAAAGATTAATTCACCAATTTAACTTAAAATTATAAAGAAAAATTATCAAATCAATTTAATTATCAATACAGATTATTAAATTGATATTGCCTAAAATTCCGGGTCATCACATTCCTCCCCCCTTAAAAGAATTTCGTCCCCGAAATTTAAAAGCAAAGATAATTTAATAACCCAGCAAAGATTTCAATTTCAAACAGTAAAGCATACCTATCCACCAGTTACTAACAACCATAGCAATCAATCAAACAAACATATCTAACTAATTATCCTGACACAAATCAGAATAAATCTTACTAACACTATCTAGAGTTTCCCAAGTATAAATAACTGGGAGTCTCGCTATACAGAAGCTAACAAACTACACCACCAAAATCCAGAGCTCGACTCAACTCTAGATCCACCAATCTGAACAGAACGTCAGACTATACTCAAGTCTAGCACAACTTCTAAATCCAACTGAACTACAGATTTAACAACCAAAGATGAATCATACACGTATTCCCTCAGAGATACGTGAAATACAATGAGTTCCAGCTATCCAAACTGGCAATTCCATCTTATCCTATCAAAAACGCAGGTAAGATATCCTGAATGCCTCGGCATTAGCCATCCAATCTTATCCAATAACTGCTCTCTTAACCCGATAAATCTTAACAACAATGAAGTCTCCAACTTCAAATTCCAGACTCCTTATCTCATATCTGTATAACTCAACGGACAATCCTAGGCTACCAATCTTCTTCTTGATCAGCTCAACCTATGCTGATGCTTCTAGAAACAACTAGACCAAAGCAAACCAGTTTCAAGATCCTATTTAACAGAAAAGTCTTCCAAAATCTGTCGAAATCCAGAACACAAGCTCTACTTCCCAAGCAATAGCAAACTGAACTTGCTTCCTTCCTTGTACAGCTGCTACCTCGCTTCCACTGCACAACTCTGATTCTGAAATAGATGAGAATACGGTTGATGAACACGACTACAAACTTATCCAATATATCCGGGAAACTTTGTTCATCAAATCCATAAAATCTAAGTGACCCATCTGACTCGGTCACAACCTTACAGCAAAAATCCAATTCAAAAACTAGATTTGACCAATCCAAATTCCAAAAATTTTGAGCTGCTACACCAACTCTACTACTAGGCTAACTACCAGTATTGCTTCTGGAACCAAAACAATATGGAATTCAACTCCAGATGCAGACAAACTTCTGATTACTTCAGTAGCTCCTACTTCCATATAAGAACCCTCAGTATCAAGCAAAAAATTGCTCAAGATAAAATACCAAACTAATCACAAGTCACTTTTGCGATCCTACCTAGTTCGGATTCCAAAGAAACTATCCTCTCTTTACCAACTATAACAGCCTTAAGCTTTTCCAAACAAGGTTAACTCTTCAAGAATACATTCACCAACTGCCCGGACTGCTGAAGAAGAACCATAAAGATTCCTGAAGCATCGGAGAAACGGCCACAATGCTGCTTCCAAACTCTACTTCCATAATACTGCGAAGCTAAAGACCATCTCGTCAGCACACCAAACACTTCGAGTTGCACTGCTACCACAGCTAACCAAAGACTTCTAATCCAAAGGCTCCTCGAAAACCAAAACGATCAACAAACCACACAAATGACCTTTGAGATGGCAGACAACCTCTCAAGAAATTTGGGCTCCAAACCAAGCATCAACATCTCGCTCTCCTTAAGGAATGACAAATGAGACCATGCCGGAGCGAAGCAACTCATAGACCTAAGTCTCATATTCCAAAATAGCCAACCTCCATGCAAAAGATCCAGACAACTTCTACACAGACGAATCATCCCTGCGGCAGGTAAAGACTGTTCCTCAACTACTTCTAAAACTGCTTCAAGAGAAAACAATTTCTGAAATATCCATGGGTACTGCATCCCATCACGCAGTTATCAAGATATCATCACTCACTTCTGCACTTCCGACAGATCCAAACTTACATCTCAAAGATGGACTCCGAATCTTTAAAAAAGATTTCCGTTGGATATCAGAGAAATCCTTACTCCAAGCTGCAAATCTCACTCGAGACGGTATTAGGTCTACAGTCTCGTCAAATACTTCCAACCTCAAACATATGGACCTCTTCCATTAGTGGTAGTCGTGTTACACACACACCACTACTCCATCTACCTCTAACACTTATGTTGGAAAATCCGAACAGATAACCCAACAAATTAGGTAGATATATATAGATATATATAGTTATATATAGAAATTACAAGTACGCTCTCTAAAGAAAGACACCACTCTAGAGCCTAGGTATTCACTCAACCTAGTGCTCTAAAACCACCTGTAGCAGTCTAACTTTCTAACACCACGACCACTAGTACATAACAACATCAGATAACTTAAAATATTACATAGTATCATATCACATCAGAGTACGTAACTTATTCAACACATATTAGACAGTTATAAACATCTGTCTAACTATACAATTCAAGTACACAAGATACAGATATCATACAAACACAGCGGAACCATAATATATCTACACATGGAAGCCTCCTGCTCCATATCTCCTCCATAATTCGTCAAGCAAACCTGGATCACTCGACTACTCATACATAATATGAGTACCCAAGAGTTTAATAAAACAGAAAACAAACACTCGGGTCAGACAGGGGCCTGGTGTGAGTAAACGAGTTAAAATGGCTTAACTTTAGAAAATCCTTTGAAAAGAAAAGGTATCACATAAGACTTCCACCACATAAACATGGAAAAGTTTTTACCTTACGCTAACCAAAACATTTGATAGGAAATTCAGTGATATTATAATAGTGCCTAGGGTTTTCAAATAAATAAGAAATAGCCGAAATTGTTACATGATTAAATTCCAGCTACTATCCACAAAAGTGGGTAATACAAACAAAACCGTAGGGTCTCGTAGGAAGAATGGGTTTCCATCAATGGCAGGGCTACCGGGGTACCGCCCGTCACAGTACGTAGCCTAGATCACAGTACCGAGGATTACGCCCAATCCCCTGCGTCACAAAGCCGGAACCATTCTTTACTGAACAGTCCCGAGTAAGATCGCCCCGTGGTTGGCGTGACCAACCACCCACTAAGCCGAAATAAAAAGGGACATCTAGACAGGAATGACCTCACCCTGAAATGGGTGCTACCCACCTAGCCTTGCTGAACCTCCCCTGTTTTAGCCATTCTCGGTTTGATGAGGCTTGAGGCTGCGATTACCTTAATAGAACACATCTATCTTAGAATGCTCATCGTCCACCTGACGATGTTCTGAAAGCATTCAATCCAACAAGTTCGTTCCGGGTTCGAACGAAACCGAAGGCACTATCTCGTTGCACTCATTTTGGAATCACCCTCAGAGTCAACGACCATAGCCCTTGCACTCTGAATCTCCATCTCAAACCTGTAAGTACTATCTCCGTCAAACTCATCATGGAATCACCCCCAGAGTTATACTGACGAATAGTTCTTACACCTCGAGTCTTCACTAAGCTCCACTTGGATTCAAGACCTAACGTTTAATTTGGATCGATGTGGTTTTCGGATATCCAAATATGGAAACCCAATCCCGGTCTCACCGATCCAAACGCCATTTTAATGTCCAAGTTATTTAAAGTTTAAACAATTAAATTTATATTCAGGATGATATAAACAGATAGATAAATCACATTATCACAATAGATAATTCATATCAAACATTCATCTCACAAAGCAGCATATCACATATCATAGATATCCAAATCATCCAGTATCAACCAATCACCCAATATCAATCATCCAATATAAATCAATCATCCATAAACAGAATTGATTAACTCTTAATCAATTGGATTACCTAAATCCTTCTTCATTAATTTATTCCAAATAATAAATTAATCATCTCTTAATGATCTTCCTTGATTAATCTCCTTGATTAATCATCTTTAATTACGTTCAAGTAATTATCCTTAACCATATACAGTAATTACCTTTAATTACTATCATTAATTACAATAATTAATGATCCTTCATTTACTTCCATTAATTAATTAACTATGATTAATTGCATTAAACCTCAATTAATTACAATTAATTAATCACACTTTATTAATCAACCTTGATTAATTCATTAAGTATATTAACTAATGATTCTTATTAATTAATAATTATTTAATAATTAAATAATTAACTTGTAATTAATCATCTCATTAATCATAAACAGTAATTAATAACTTGTAATTACTTATCTTAATTAATGAACTTCTTAATTAATTATATTAACCCTTTGATTAATTAATCTAATTAATTAATCTTTAATTACTTCATTAAGTAATTATTATTCAATTTAAAATAATTAATAAATCCTTAATTAATTACTTTGTTAATTAATTACATTTTTAATTAATTACCCTTAGTAATTAATCTTAATTTAATCACATTCATTAATTAATTACATTAATTAATTAACTAAAATAATTAAGTAATTAACCCTTAATTACTTACATAAGTAATTATATTCATTAGAAGATTGCTCTTTTAATTAATTACTTAACAAGTATTTAATCCCATCATTAAATAATCCTTAATACTTTAATTAATTAATTACTCCATAATTAATTAACTTTAAAACAATTATATTAATCAATTCCTTAATTAATAACATCAAGTGATTATCCATTCATCACTTCCATTTAATTACTCCCATGAGTAATTTTCCACTAATTACTTCCATAAGTAATTACACACTAATTACTTCCATAAATAATTACTCTTTCTATAATTACATTCAATAATTTACCTTTAATTACTTCATTAAGTAATTACACTTAATTAATCCATAATTAAGTGATTATTCAAAATTAAATAAACAATTAACTAATTATGTAAAATTAATTAAGTAATTAATTAATTAACTTCTTATATTTAAAGAAAATCCTTAATTAAATAAGAAAAACATTAATCTTAATTAATCTTTACTTATTAGCAAATCATATTTAATTAAGAATCCTTAAATTCATGTCAATAATAATTTAACCTTGTTATCCTCATAAATAAATTATTTGAAATTAATCAAATTTTAAAAACAAATTTATTCAATTTGGTTTTCAAAATCATAACATTTACCTTATTTGAAAATAAGGCATTTAGAAATCTAATTTAAAATTTATACTTTTTATACATCTAATTCAAACTTATTCATTTTCAATATAAATTGAAAACTTTAGTTATTTAAACATTACTTTATAATTTGCTTAAACTTTGATTTAACATTTTAAAATTTGAAAACACTCCTTTAAATGGAAAACTCTTCTTTTTAAATTAAAATTCAAAATTTAATTAAGATAATTACCTTTAAAAAAAATATCTTAAACAATTTAAATTTAAAATAAATTCAATTAATACTTTAAAAGTTTGATTTACATTTGCATCAAAGAACACGTTTTATCTTTTATAAATTTGTTTCCTTTATAACTTATTTTATAATTTAGTGCTTACCTTCAATTATACAAACTCAAGTTTATTCAATCAACAGGTTTTAAATTGAAACCTCATTTCATTAACAGAACTTAACTAAAATCACCACCCAAACAAAACTCGAGTTACTCACTCAAACTACCCGTGCCTACCCCGAAGCAATACCCAGATCCACCTACTTTGAGTCGAACTTTGAAATACACGAGTGCTCCTTCACGTCACAACTCGTCTTCCCAAACCAAACTCTCTCTAGTGTACGAAACGTACACGGTGCACATGCACCAATGCCGCCGTCCACTGGCGAGCATCGCGACCATCCCCTACAACCACTCAGTCACGTGCGAACACGAAAACCAACCCAGATTCAAGAATGAATACGCGAATCAAAATTGGACCATAAGCTCGAAAAAACTACAGAACATCGACCACCAAACCTCCACATTGCCGACGAACCTAACGCCGATGAACTTCGCCGTCCCCACCATCGAACACCACGACCACGAGCTTCATCTTCCCAAAATTCGAACGACTCCAGTCCAATCTTCATGACGCAAAAATCTTGACAGTCAAGTCGAAAAAAAACCAAAATAAAACCCTAATTATTCAAATTCGAACAATTCACTCATTGAAAAAAATCAATTGCATTTTTCCCAACATCTACAACCTGAAAACAAGCTTCGATCAAAATTCTAGCTTCAATCATCACGTTGTTTTCGGCAAATCACCAAAATCCCCAAATTGAACGAACCCAAATATCACATTAAATGCCCAACTAAAAGTTACAAATTTCATATCAAAATTCATGATTTTCCATCATGATTACATGCATGTAATTCAAATTATAATTTAAGATAGTTGATTCTTTTACAAAGAACTTAGTTTACTGTTAATCCCTTATTTATAATAATTTGTTGCTTTTAAAATTATGAAACTATTTTTAAAATCATTATCAAGCATTAACATACACTTTTCATTTACATATCAAATTCAAATAAGGTATAGGTTTAAAAGATTTTGCATCTTCCTTTAAGAAGAACAACTTCTGTAATTATACAAAGATGAACATAATAGGTTTCATCTATACCCAACATTCCATGCCCTCAATCATGGATATACAACAGTATTCATGTAAACCATTATTCAAAACCATAGCCAAATTCATCACATGCAAAAATAAATCCAACTACAATATGAATTAAAACTGTTTTTAAGATATTTACTCACCTATTTTAAAGCAGAGCAGGTTTTATTTTATTTTCCAGGCTTGAACACTTTAAATCTGGATAATGCTTTGATATGCTGATGAAATCCTACTACATGCTTCAAATTGTTAATGATTTAAAAGTTGAAAACTGTTCTTGATCTTCATGAATTGCAGGTTGAAGTTGTAGCTTTAATTGTTGATTTGTAGTTGCTCTTGATCCCATTTTGAATTGCAGGTTTTCAATTGATGTTGCAGGTTGAAGTAGAACTTTATTTTGCAGATTGGTAATTTGGATTTATATTTGTTTTTTTTTTTGCTTTTGATTCAAATTTCAGGTTTATTGATTTGCCATTTATTTTTAAAAGAATGAAGGAAAAAAAATTGAGAAGAAAAAGAAAGGTTGGAAAATGAAAGAGAAAACAAATTTTCTCTATATGTTTAAAATTTTCAAATAAATGAAATGAAGGCTACTTGTTCTCAAGAATTTACACTTGTCATTCAATTTGTTTAATAGCTTTACAAGTGTTGTTGAGATGCCCTAACATGTTTACACATGTTATTAAGTATTTTTAATTAATTTTCATTTAATTTACAATGTAATATAACTTACTTATCTAATTTACTAAATTACTAAAGACTTATTTATGTATGAATATATAAATTTACTCTTTAAAGAAAATATTATTAAACTAGTTATAATACAAATATATTCTTATACATGGATTTTAAAAATCTAAAACATTTATATTTATACATTTATAACCTTTTTAATTTAAACACTTTTGAAGAAAACAAAACTTTATTTAAATCCTTTTATAAACTATCATATTTAAAAATAAACAATTATCTTATATTTTTAAAACAATCGAATTAAACTTTAAATTAACTTTAAAAAATAATAATTTTAAGACAAAGCTTTAAATTACAATTCATACATATATAAATTATCAATAGATTATAATTAAATTTTCAAAACAATTCCAAATTATAACATATACATATATGTATATTACAATTTGAAAATTCAGTCTTTTATTTAAAACAAAAGATTTTCCTATCCACAATATATATCAAATATATATATTATAAATAGAATAAAATTTTATTAGCTTTGAAAAATAATTCTTATCAATTTTGCCAGATTAAAAATTTATTAACCTTGAAAAGATTAAATTCACCAATTTAAATTAAAATTATAAAGAAAAATTATCAAATCAATTTAATTATCAATACAAATTATTAAATTGATATTGCCTAAAATTCCGGGTCGTCACAATAAAACATTTTAAATATTAGTTTACAATTACACTTCAAGAATGATTTGAAGATAAGTTGGAAACAAAGATGAGATGATTAAATAACAGAATAGGAAGATGGATAAGCTTATATAAATCACGGGCAACCTTAGCCGGGTCAACCGTGACTTGAACAATAAGATCGATGTGGATTTTCTGGGGTAAATCTACATTCGATCTCAAGAGGAAGAATTTGGGACAATAAGAGATACTAGCATCTAAACCGAGGATATAAAATCTTTGGTGAATCGATGCTATTGTAAATGAGTTTCGCCCCTTTACAAATCAATTTGAGATTGGCGGGACCGTCGATTCATAATAAAGATCATTCGAAGTGGAGTTATGGGATACTCCAGAATCAAAAGAAGATGAATAGTGAGGGACACGAATGGATTTTGGAACCGCAGGGAACGTTCCAAAATTGAAAGGAATCGAGTCAAAAAGGAAGAGATTCAAACTTGATTGAAAGTGATTCTGTAAATCCATTTACTGTATATGCTAAGTTTTTCCTAGAGCCAAAGCTCTGATACCACATGTAACGACCCGGGATTTTCAGCCATTCGCATCCGCACGTGTCGGACTTGAATTGCTCAAAATACCACGTTGAAAATTAAATTTGGAAAATCCCACAATATACAGTAAATAAATAACTACAGTTCACCGAAACAGAGTATATCATAATGCAGCGGAAGTAAAAGAGATAGTAGTTCACGAACCTACTATATATATAAAATACATCAGAGTTAAACAAGACACAACAGAAGAGTAACAAGATACATCAGGTACAAATCAGAATACATTGCTGGAATCACTGGATACTGAAAGCAAAATAGATGGCTGAATCTTCAAGCCAAGCTCCAACTCCGAAGGTGAGTCTTGAATGCTAAATCACTCAGTCTGACCTGAGCATAAAGCAAAACACAAAACACTCGAGTCAGGACATACATACTTATGAACTGTAAATCAACTTAATTGAACAGTAACAAAATGCATCAGTAACTCAAACGATGCTTGGGATCGCCCATCCTTTAAGGATCCGTTAAACTATTTACTATGTAGTAATATTCGCTATTATAGTAATGTCCAATAGTAAAATAAACATACTTTAAAAATAGCATCAAGGGGTTACCCATATAGCCCTTAACATGTAATAGTGCCAGTAGACTACACAGTACCTGCGTACCTCCAAATCGAGAGGCTACGAGAAGATACTCCATAAGTACGACACAAATCAAACTCGTAGTAAAGCTTGCTATGGTAGGTGACACGACACATAAGGCAATGCCATGGTAGATATACCAATTACGCACATGGGCTGGCGGTAACATAATAGCCACTACGCCCACCTCGGAACACACTCCCAAATCAAAATCGAAGACGGCCATCAAATCAATCACAAGGCAAGAGTATAGTATCGAAGAAGTGTGTCCGACCAGAGGAGCTACCCCTTTTGGCCCGAGATGCTCCTTTTTTAGCCACCTTAAGCCAACTCATGAGAGTCGGGTTCATGTAATATACCTCAAGAACGTCACCACTATCCTACTTCATTCTGGAATCTCCACTGCGTATAGTTGTTAAAGTGCTTTTCGGAGTTGGCAGAGAGTATGATAACTTCCGATCCTGGTCTCTTTAACAACCAATCATTATTATAACGCCATGGTCATTTGAAAATAGTTTATACTACAAAAAATCAAATCATTTCATTTCAAAACTATATGCCTTTCAAAATAGTTTATACTTCGAAACCAAAAACATTTTTATTTCAAAACTATATTCAAATCAAAATAGTTTATACTTAGAAACCAAAACCACTTTTATTTCAAAACTATATCCAAATCAATACAATATCATTTCCATTTCAAACATATATTCACCTTTCAAAAATCATAATACTTACAAAGTTATAACTCTTTCGAAACCAAAATACTTGAAATCATTACACTTTGAAAATCATAACATTTCAAAATCATACACTTGAAATCATGGTACCTTCCTTTAATTCTTTACATTTTACAAATTTATTCAATTAAACCCAAATTTTCAAATCTCCAATTTAATTCAATTCAAACCAGTAGTTTCAATTCAATTCAGTTTCCCGACAAACATTTCAAATCTTATTAATTACAAATATAGATTTGATCCACAAAATAAACTATTCAATCTTTAGTATATTTCCAAGCTTTAATATCCCACATTTCAAAACTTAATTTTATATTTTCATATATCTCAAATTAGCTTCATTATTACTTAGTTTTGCAATGTTCATTTCATAAATCCAATATCATTTAAATAAACTCCAATTACAAGTCAACCAAATATCCTTTTAAACTAGTATAAACTTCAAATATTCATTTATCGAATAAATCGAATAAATCAAAATCAAATATCATTCCAAATTCACATTCTTTATCAAAATAAAGATCATGTCATTCAAAACCATTTCAATCATTAAAATATCATATCCTTTCAAAACCTCATTATCAAATCATTATTTAAATTCAAAATAAAATATTCAAATTTAAATACCTTTTTAAAAATCAATTATGTCATTCATTTATTATTTCAAATATCATTACAAAACACATTTCAAAATTCCATTCTAAAAATTCATTCATCTCGTTACATTTCATTCCATTTAACTGTTGATTCTTGGGTTTTGATTCATGACACAAGCTTCAGAGATCATAAGACGAACTACAAAGAGAATACTATACAAAGGCGGCAAAATGAGAATAAAAGTAAATTGTGCACTACAAAGGAGACAAGACTACAATCCAGAGATTACTATTAATATTTTATTATATTGAGTCTTAGAATATTGTTAAAATCATTCCTCAAGAATCATCATTCACATTCAAATAGACTTGCTTGCATATTTTAATCAAAATCAAGTTTACAAAAAATGCATGGAGCAGGGATCGAACCCGGGTCACTAGTTTGGAAGGCAAGTACTCTAACCAAATGAACTACTGCTATTTTTGTTTAACAACAGGTCGGCTGACCGACCAGTATCTTCGGTCGACCGACCCTGTTGTCAGTGCACAGGTACTCTCTGTTTTTGTACACGATTTCAAACTCAGCTGACCGGCCAGTTTTTCTAGTCGACCGACCTACATATAACGGCTAGTTTTCTGAAGAGTTGCGATTGTATCATGAAGAGAAACGTCCCTCAATTCAAGAGATACGGACACAACTTTTGATTGAAACTCTTCATGAAAGATTGTAACTATTCTACAACTATATAAACATGTTCAAATCACTTCTACAATCATCGATTCTTGTTTATAATTCTAAAATCTATTCTCTATTTATTTCTGCAAATAAAAGCATTCATTCTTATTTAATATCACTAGAATCCTTGATTTAAACCATAAACTTCGATTCTACGTGATTATCTTCCTTCTAAATCTTCACACACATATATACTCTTGAGGATTTGATTATAGGAAAGTTGTACTATCAAAAGACAATCAGTTTTATTCAGAACACATTCGTCAACAAACTATTTGTATTGAAGTTAAAGTCCTCTTCGGCTGTTGAGGCGGAAAAATTCCTGTTCGGCTGCTCAGGTGTCGTATACCTATTCCTCCAGGTGAAGTGAGGGGTTTAGTTTAAATCCAGAGGGTATTCTGGGACTGGACGTAGAACGGGAAGTTCGAACCAGTATAAAAATTATTGGTGTGCTTACTTTAATTTTTATTTTACTGCTATTATCAATTTCCGCATTTATATACCATATTACACGATCTTTAGTACTACACGTACGCTTTCATTTGGTATCAGAGCAAGGTCATCCTATAACCGTCACAAAGTTATTTGATATTTATTTCTAGTAATATGGCAACAACACAAACTAACGATTTTGGCACTAACACTAATACTAATTTCAGAGAGGGTCAATCAACTTCACGACCTCCATTTTTTAATGGTATAAATTATAATTATTGGTCAACTAGAATGAGAATCTATATATAATCTAGTGGATTTGATATCTGGAATATTATACAAAGAGAGTACATAACTCCTACTGGAGAATACTCAACTTGGAGTAACACACAAAAACTAGATGCTACATCAAATGCAAAGGCTATGAATATTTTATTTTTTGCATTAGATAGAAATGAATTCAATAGAGTTAGCATGTGCACTTCAGGTTATGAAATTTGGAGAACACTTAAGATAACACATGAAGGTACAAACAAAGTTAAATTAAGCAAAATCTCTATGTTAACAAATCAATTTGAAAATTTCAAAATAAGGCCAAATGAATCTATAAATGACATGTACTCTAGATTTCAGAATATTTATCATGCTTTATTATCACTAGAACAAAAGTTTACTGATTTTGATGTTGTTACAAAAATCTTAAACTCTTTAACGGGCGAATGGGAAAGAAAAGTCTTAGCCATTGAAGAAGCAAGTGATTTGTCAACATTAAAACCAGAAGAATTGATAGGTAATCTAATATCCTACAAAGTAAATTTGCAGGCAAAAAGAAATGGAGCACAAGAAAAGAAAATTGTGGCTTTTCAAGCAGAAAAAGATGATTCCGACTCAGATAATGAAGATATAGCAATGATCGCTAAAAATTTCAAAAAGTTTTTGAAATTCAACAGAAATAAATTCAAGGGAAACAAAAATAATTCCAACAACATTTCTAATAGCAGCAAACCATCATCTTCAGCAATGGAATGTTATGAATGTCACAAGAAAGGTCACATGAAGAAAGATTGTCCAGAACGCAAAAAGAGCAATTTTAAGAAGGACAAAACCAAACGAAGAGCTTTTTCTGTCACTTGGGACGACACTGACTCATCATCCTCTTCAGAGAGTGAAAGTGATAATGAACAAGCAAATGTGTGCTTCATGTCTTCATCAGACGATGTAAGTAATTTTACTTTTGAAGATTTAATTGAAATAAATTCTGAATTAGTAAATGTAACAAAGCAACTTAAAAAGAAAAATAAGGAGTTGCAAAGAAAATTAGATAGAACAGTCTTAGAAGTAGATATGCTGAAAGATGAGAAGAAAATATTAGAAGAAGAACTTGAAAGTTCTCAACAATCAAATTCTAACTTATCCTCTCAAATTTCGTCAATATCTGAAGAACTAGAAATTCAAAAGTATAAAAATGATGATTTACTTTTCAAAAATAATAGTTTAAACTCTAAGATTAAGGATTTAGAGTTAGAAAAATCTAGTCTTAAAATAAAATTTGATGATATATCCAAAAATGTATATAATTTTAATAAAGGGAGAGAAAATTTATCCAGGATTATTGAAAATTCTCAACCTGCTTCAAATAAGAAGGGATTAGGTTATGTTAAGAATTCAAAAACTCACAATGATAAAAGTGGTTTAGGATATAATAAAACCGATCGTAGAAATAGCACTAGATATGCTTTCATGTATAGTAAAAATGATAGTGCTAGTACTAAATTTTGAGTAAAGCCTAAATCCAATTTTTATAGAAATTCAAATACTACTATGACCTATAATGTTGATAATTTCTTTAGAAGTACAAAATCATTAACAGGAAATATGAATAAAAATTATCTAAGTATATGGGTTCCTGTTAATTGGAAAAATAGAGAAAAATACATTGATGATTATTTTGATATGGTAGTTAATAATGAAAATTATATTTATAAAGGTTCAACCACACTCAAATGGGTATGGTTTCCTAAAATTTAGGAAATTATAAGAAGCCTGGGTATCGCATGCTTTAAATGTTAATTTTTCTGATACCTTACATTATAAGTAGTAGTTATTTTGTTTTATATTGTTCTATGTTAACACTTATGTGAAATATAATTTATATCATCAGTTAAACTCTCCTTTTTGTCGATGACAAAGGGGGGGGAATATATAAAAGCTAACAAGTTTTTGCAGAAAAGTCGCCATATATTCAGGGGGAGAATTACAATATATACTACTTCGTCACATAAGTATTGTCATCAATCAAAAAGGGGGAGAATGTTGATTCATGGGTTTTGATTCATGACACAAGCTTCAGAGATCATAAGACGAACTACAAAGAGAATACTATACAAAGGCGACAAAAAGAGAATAAAAGTAAATTGTGCACTACAAAGGAGACAAGACTACAATCCAGATATTAGTATTAATATTTTATTATAGTGAGTCTTAGAATATTGTTAAAATCATTCCTCAAGAATCATCATTCACATTCAAATAGACTTGCTTGCATATTTTAATCAAAATCAAGTTTACAAAAAATGCATGGAGCGGGGATCGAACCCGGGTCACTAGTTTGGAAGGCAAGTACTCTAACCAAATGAGCTACTACTATTTTTGTTTAACAACAGGTCGGTTGACCGACCAGTATCTTCGGTCGACCGACCCAGTTGTCAGTGCACAGGTACTCTCTGTTTTTGTACACGATTTCAAACTCAGCTGACCGGTCGGTTTTTCCAGTCGACCGACCTGCATATAACGGCTAGCTTTCTGAAGAGTTGCGATTGTTTCATGAAGAGATACGTCCCTCAATTCAAAAGATACGGACACAACTTTTGATTGAAACTCTTCATGAAAGATTGTAACTATTCTACAACTATATAAACATGTTCAAATCACTTCTACAATCACCGATTCTTGTTTATAATTCTGAAATCTATTCTCTACTTATTTCTGCAAATAAAAGCATTCATTCTTATTTAATATCACTAGAATCCTTGATTTAAATCATAAACTTCGATTCTACGTGATTATCTTACTTCTAAATCTTCACACACATATATACTCTTGAGGATTTGATTATAGGAAAGTTGTACTATCAAAAGACAATCAATGTTATTCAGAACACATTCGTCAACAAACTATTTGTATTGAAGTTAAAGTCCTCTTCGGCTGTTGAGGCGGAAAAATTCCTGTTCGGCTGCTCAGGTGTCGTATACCTATTCCTCCGGGTGAAGTGAGGGGTTTAGTTTAAATCCAGAGGGTATTCTGGGACTGGAACGGGAAGTTTGAACCAGTATAAAAATTCCTGGTGTGCTTACTTTAATTTTTATTTTACTGCTATTATCAGTTTCCGCATTTATATACCATATTACACGATCCTTAGTACTACACGTACACTTTCATTAACATATAACCAAGTAAACCTTACTTAGATTGAAATTCAATTTAAATCCCAAAATAATTCAAATTTAAATATTAAAATATATTCAAAACTCCTTAAATTTCACAAATAATCAATTCCAAAAGTTAAATCATTTAACACTTTTAAAATATAACTCAAACAGTGTTAAAATATATAATATTTTAAAACATTGTCAAATTTTAGCAACGACGGCATTTATAAAGTGCTACAGTAGGTATTTAGTTTTAAAAATAGTTCAGTTCAGGAACAACAGCATTTATAAAATGCCGTAATAGATATTTAGTTATTTCAAACATAGTTAAATTCCAAAACAACAGCACTTAAAAAAACGCTGTCATAAGTATTTAGTTATTTCAGAACTTAGTTAAATTTCAGAAATGATGGCACTTAACAAATGCCATCGTAAAACCACAGCATTTTTGGAAATGCTATCAATAAAATTTCAGATTTTATTATAACTTTCAAAAACATTAAAACTTCAAATTTTGTTATTTTAAACTTATAAATCATATTTTTAAGCTTCAAAATTTCATATTTAAATCATTTTAACATATGATTTATCACAATAAACTTTTAAAATCAAATATCCAATTTAAAGCTTAATTCATTTGTTAAGTCAAAATTTCACTGCTTCTTAACTTATAAATTTAACAAAACTTAACATTATACTTCAAATATCATTTCATAACTTTAAATTTAATTTCATTATTTACTTACATTTCAAAAATATAATTTGAAGTCAAAAGTCATATTTACTTCAAATTTACATACTTAAATTCAATTCAAATATTTAACTTTCTTAAAATATAAGAAAAGTATTTAAATCATAATTTCATACTTTAAATAAATATTTATATAAAAAATTCATTAAAAATATTCCATGGGGTCTACATATAATTTTCTATCCTAGGTCAAGTGATACGGATATGTATCATTTCAATCCTCAATTTGAAAAGAAAATCTGGGTTCTATCATTTCAACCCCGCAATCCCAAGTCAAATAAAATAAAATAAAAACCACTTGCGCCTTTCATTTCAGCTCATAATGATTTTTCCCTATTCTAATGTCCATTCGGGTATGTATCATTTCAACCCATAATGATTCTATTCTAACAGGGAACTTGCAATGTGAACATATGCATAAACAATATAAATAATTATACTAACATGTCAATGTCACAATATATTGTCATATATCATATGTCAGGTGATAATTAATAAAGTTAACATTGTAATAACATGAAATAACATATCCTATAATCATCATTAACTTGCATAAACATTTTAATTACTAATCACTTATCATCCATTTACCATTTCATAAGTAATAATGTTAGAGTGAGAAGGACTCGCCTCTATCAAAGCTAGAGACCAAAACAACACACACAAGAAAGATTCCCAAAGCATGACAAGCACGATTAGATTTGAATGGGTGAAGAGCCTTGTAAACAACACAAAATATAACATACATAGCAAAAATATAAATATTGACATACAAATAAAGTCAACAACTTTTGTTTGCAAAACAATTGCAAAACAAGAGAGATAACCAAACCTTAGGAGCAAAAGACTTATAAAAGACAACATAAGGTTGGCCAAAATGCGAATGGGCTTGATCTAACCATACCTAGGCTCGGCCTAGGTCATGTACGCTTGGCCATGAGTCATGAGACATGGCTATGGACATGAAAATGGAAGGCAAAGGCGTGGAGAGGCAAAGGTATGCAAGGGGTCAAGGGATGGAAGTTTTTGGTGCATCTAAGCTTGGCCTATGCCAATATTTGGTTCGGCCATGGTCACTACAGGTCAGGTCAGAGGTTGACGTGATGTCTAGAGATGATGTCATGTGCTGGTGGTGGAGCTAGGGTTGATGGCCGAAGCTACAATATGAGATGGTGATGGGAATATGGCTTAGCTATGTAGTATTGCAAGGTTTTGCAAGTTTTGTGGTGTTTAGCTCAATAAGGTGGTCACAGCCTGGTCTAGACAGAGGAAGAGGAGGTTGTAGGCTGTGGATGAGGAGGAGGAGATGATGGTGTTGGTCGCTAGAGGTGAAGGTGGATGATGGCCGAGCAAACGTGTAGATGAACAAGGCAAAATCAATGAAAAAAGAAGAAGAAGATGAGAAAATGGAAGCCATGACTTACCAAACTTTCAGGAGATGAGAAATGAAAACATGAGATGTTTTTTTCACACGAAAAGTTGAGGAAAATACACGGGCAGAAAGAAAGTGGAAGGTCAGGACAATGAAGAGCCAAGCAAATGAAGAGGCATAAGGACAAGGAGAAGACACAAGCAGCAAAAGACTCTTAATTTTCCAAACTTCATGTCATGTACAAGTTCAAATAAATAAAATATATACACATAACATGTCATGTTACACATGTAAACATAAATTAGAACATGACATGACAAACAAAAATATTATTTATGTAAATTAAAATAAACATTTTTTGTTTAATAAAACAATTTACATACAATCGTTTAAAAAACTATAACTTTCACAATATTAATCAGATTTCAACGAAATGAAAAGCAGTATACTTAAAATTTTATTTACTTTCATACAAAAAGATAAATTTCAAAAGTTCAAAATTTTAAATTTTAAATTAAAAATCAAAGTTTCACCATATTGACAAAAATTCACATTTTTGGAAAATATTCTATTTATTTATGTTTGGAATTATAATTTACATCAAAATCAAAATCTATATTTAAAATAACAAAATTTATCCATTTTAATAAATAAAATAAAGTTTTTAAATCAAGAAATTTCATTAAAAATAATTACAAAATATACAATTAAAATAATCACAAAATACAGGGTTGTTACACTCTCCCCCGCTCAAAACTTTTCAACCCCGAAAAGGAATGAGGTACGGAAAAACACAGAAACAGATAGAATGAAATAGGGCTAAGACAAGATGACAAGAAGATTAAAATTATACCCGATAACTGTTGTTATAGGTAAGTTTAACAAGGTGGAGATGATCTTCCCAAGATCCTTCGGAATCAAGAACACAAGCACGAAAAAGATCTTCTAGAATCTGATTCACCCTTTCCGCTTGACCGACGGTCTGTGGATGGCAAGCAGTGCTCAGATTCAAAAATGAGTACCAAAGATTATTGAAAGGTTTCCAAACAGACTGGTATAAGAAATAGCCTCCCCATTCTGTAGCAAGATAAGGGAAATAAGGACACCCAAAAAATAGTCTGAAAAACAAAATAAGATAATAAATTTGAAACCATGAAAATTTCAACTTAAATTGAAAATTAATTTTACATAAGTTAAATAAATCTTAATAATCTCTAATTTCATTATCTTATCATCCAATTATCTTAAATAAACAACCTCTAAAATCATTTATTATACTCATAATGTATTCAATAAATTTAATTCTTCTTTATTCCAAATTATAATTAAATTTATTCCTCTCAATATATTTTATCGCCTATGTTAAATATATTTATACTTATTATAACTGCTTTAAATTTATTCTTAATTCCTTTAACATCATTTTATATGGTAAATTATTCCATTACCCTTTTTTTCTCTATTTACAACTGTTAATTTTTTATAACTAAAATTTAAGTGCATAACATTTATTATAACCACTCAAATTTTATTTATGAAATCTTTTCATACTGTATATTATCCAATTACATATTCAACTTCTGTATAATTTAGGTAAGTTATATTGGAATGAAATTGTGTATTATACAAATAAAACTTTCCGATTCAATCATTTCAAGCTTGAATATTTATCCAAATCTTGAAATTATGCTTGAAATTATCCTTCAAGATAAAATTTAGGAATTAAACTTCCGATAAATTCCGAACTATTTAGAGATAAATAAATGCCAATATACTATATGTATATCCAATCAAATTTAAATCATATATCAGAATATGTTATGAATGCAGTCTTATTTTAGAAATTCAAATCAATTAAATTCCCCAAAACAAAATTGTAGTAAGACTACAGAACGGTCTCTTCACTTCGAAACTCAAAAATGAATGTCGATGATGCGGCAGTCATCATCGAAGTTATTTTCCAGAGACAAAGAGAAGAACACTAATTTTAAACTTTAAAAATTCTTTGAAAACAAATTTATATTCGAAAGTACTTTAAATAGTATATCCTTTTAAAACTTTAAATACAAGGTTTGAAACCATCGAAAATTAAATTCTCAAATTCTTGTTTTAAATTCATTTTAAATTTCCAAATAAATTTATAACCATGTTTTATAGTTCAATTATTTATATATGAAACAAGAGATAATGATATATAAAATCAAATATTATTTCTTAACAACAAATTCAATAAAATCCAGAAAAATATTTATAATATAGTTGCAAAATTTATGTGATGCCCCACCTCTATACCCACGCTAGCCAAGGACACTACAGGGTAATGCCGTCAACTAACACGGAGAATAAGGCTGGTTAGGAGCGACCATCTATAGCCTTGCTCTAACTATCTTTATTCTCCATGTTAGTTGACGGCATTACCCTGTAGTGTCCTTGGCTAGCGTGGGTATAGAGGTGGGGCGTCACAACGTGGTATCAGAGCTGAGTTCAGGACAAGATATGAGAAACACAGAATAGATGCACATATTCCGGTACATCAAAGTATATAAGTGATACGAATCTTTGAACCATCGTGTCTCTCTATCCCTTTTTCCATCAAGGTTGGATAGAATGTGGGTATAGAGGTGGGGCGTCACAATTTATTTCATTACTAAATTTGAAAAACATATTGTGTCAGTTTGCTCTGTTCAAGTGTTTTGGAAATCTTATCGATAGCATCGATCAGACCAATCGATCAGAAACCCAAATCAACATCAACAACTCAAACAACACAATATATAAAACATTTTAAATATTAGTTTACAATTACACTTCAAGAATGATTTGAAGATAAGTTGGAAATAAAGATGAGATGATTAAATAGGAAGATGGATAAGCTTATATAAATCGTGGGCAACCTTAACCGGGTCAACCGGGACTTGAAGAATAAGATCGATGTGGATTTTCTAGGGTAAATCTACATTCGATCTTAAGAGATAGAATTTGGGATAATAAGAGATACTAGTATCTAAACCGAGGATATAAAATCTTTGGTCAATCGATGCTGTTGTAAAAGAGTTTCACCACTTTACAAATCAATTTGAGATTGGCGGGACTGCCGACTCATTATAAAGATCATCGAAGTGGATTTATGGGATGCTCCAGAATTAAAAGAAGACGAATAGTGAGGGCAAGAATGGATTTTGGGACCACAGGGAGCGTTCCAAAATTCAAATGAATCGAGTCAAAAAGGAAGAGATTCAAACTCGAATGAAAGTGATTCGATAAATACATTTACCATATATTCTAAGTTTTGTCTAGAGCCAAAGCTTTGATACCACATGTAACAATCCGGGATTTTCAACCATTCGCATCCGCACGCGTCGGACTTGAATTGCTCAAAATACTGCATTGTAAATAAAATTTGGAAAATCTTACAATATACGGTAAATAAATAATCACATATCACAGACACAAAGTATTTAATAATGCAGCAGAAGTAAAAGAGATAGTAGTTCATGAAGCTACTATATATATAAGATACATCAGAGTTAAACAAGATAGAACAGAAGAGTAATAAGATACATCAGGTACAAATCGGAATACATCACTGGAATCACTGGATACTGAAAGCAAAATAGATGGATGGATCTTCAAGTAAAGTTCCAACTCTGAAGGTGAGTCTTGAATTCTAAATCACTCAGTCTGACCCAAGAGTAAAGCAAAACACAAAACACTCGAGTCAGGACATACATACTTATGAACGGTAAATCAACTCAAGTGAATAGTAACAAAATGCATCAGTAACTTAAAGGATACTTGGGATCTCCCATCCTTTAAGGATCCGTTAAACTATTTACTATTTAGTAATATTTGCTATTATAATAATGTCTTATAGTAAAATAAACATACTTTAAAAATAGCGTCAAGGGATTACCCATATAGCCCTTAACACGTAATAGTGCCAGTAAACTACACACTACCTGCGTACCTTCAGATCAGGAGGCTACGAGAAGATACTCCATAGGTATGACACATATCAAACTCGTAGTAAAGCTCACTATGGTAGGTGACATGGCACACAAGGCAATGACAGGGTAGATATACCGGTTACGCACACGGGCTGGCGGTAACCTAGCAGCCACTACGCCCACCTCGGAACACACTCCCAGATCAAAATTGAAGATGACCATCAAATCAATCACAAGGCAAGAGTATAGTATCGAAGAAGTATGTCTGACCAGAGGAGCTACCCCTTTTATCCTGAGATCGCTCCTATTTTAGCCACCTTAAGCCAACTCACGGGAGTCGGATCCACGTAATATACCTCAAGAACGTCGCCACCATCCTACTTCATTTTGGAATCTCCACTGCATACACAGTTGTTAAAGTTGTCTTCGAAGTTGGCAGAGAGTATGACAACTTTCGATCCCGGTCTCTTTAACAACCAATTGTTATTATAACGCTGTGGTCATTTCAAAATAGTTTATACTACAAAAAAATCGAATCATTTAATTTCAAAACTATATTCCTTTCAAAATAGTTTATACTTCGAAACCAAAACCATTTTTGTTTCAAAACTATATCCAAATCAATGCGATATCATTTCCATTTCAAACATATATTCACCTTTCAAAAATCATAATACTTTCAAAGTTATAACTCTTTCGAAACCAAAATACTTGAAATCATTACACTTTGAAAATCATAACAGTTTGAAATCATAGACTTGAAATCATGGTACCTTCCTTTAATTCTTTATATTTTACAGACTCATTAAATTAAACCCAAATTTCCAAATTTCCAATTTAATTCCGTTTAAACCATCAGTTTCAATTCAATTCAGTTTCCCAACAAACCATTTCAAATCTTATCAATTTCAAATATAGATTTGATCCACAAAATAAACTATTCAATCTTTTGTATATTTCCAAGCTTTAATATCCCATATTTCAAAATTAAATTTTATAATTTCATATATCTCAAATTTAACTTCATTATTACTTAGTTTTGCAATGTTCATTTCATAAATCCAATATCATTGAAATAAACTCAACTTACAAGTAAACCAAATATCCTTTCATACTAATATAAACTTCAAATATCATTCCAAATTCACATTCTTTATCAAAATAAAGATCATGTCATTCAAAACCATTTCAATCATTAAAATATCATATCCTTTCAAAACCTCATTATCAAATCATTATTTGAATTCAAAATCAAATATTCAAATTTAAATACCTTTTTAAAACCTATTATGTCATTCATTTATTATTTCAAATATCATTACAAAACACATTTCAAAATTCCATTCCAAAAATTCATCTATCTCATTACATTTCATTCCATTTAACACATAACCAAGTAAACCTTACTTAATTTCAAATTCAATTTAAATACCAAAAAATTTCAACTTTAAATATTAAAATATATTAAAAACTCCTTAAATTTCACAAATAATCAATTTCAAAAGTTAAATCATTTAACACTTTTAAAATATAACTCAAACAGTGTTAAAATCTATAATATTTCAAAACATTGTCAAATTTTAGCAATGACAGCATTTATAAAGTGCTACAGTAGGTATTTAGTTTCTAAAATAGTTCAGTTCAGGAACAATACCATTTATAAAATGCCGTAATAGATATTTAGTTATTTCAAACATAGTTAAATTCCAAAACAACAACACTTCAAAAAATGCTGCCATAAGTATTTAGTTATTACAGAACTTGGTTAAATTTCAGAAATGATGGCACTTAACAAATGCCATCGTAAAACTATAACATTTTTGGAAATGCTATCAATAAAATTTCAGATTTTATTATAACTTTTAAAAACATTAAAACTTCAATTTTTGTTATTTTAAACATATAAATCATATTTTTAGGCTTCAAAATTTTACATTTAAATCATTTTAACATAAGATTTATCACAACAAAATTTTAAAATCAAATATCCAATTTAAAACTCAATTCATTTATTAAGTCAAAATTTCACTGTTTCTTAACTTATAAATGCAACAAAACTTAACATTTTACTTCAAATATCATTTCAAAACATTAAATTTAATTTCCATTATTTACTTACATTTAAAAAATATAATTTAAAATAAAAAAATCACATTTACTTCAATTTACATACTTAAATTCAATTCAAATATATTATCATAATTTCATACTCTAAATACATATTTATATAATAAAAATCATTTAAAATATACCATAGGGTCTGTATATAATTTTCTTTCCAAGGTCAAGTGATACGAATATATATCATTTCAATTCGTGATTTAAAAAGAAAACCCGGGTTCTATCATTTCAAACCTGTAATCCCAAGTCAAATAAAATACACTAAAAATCACTTGAGCTTATCGTTTAAGCTCATAATGAATTTTCCCTATTCTAATGTTCGTTCGGGTATGTATCATTTTAACCCATAATGATTCTATTCTAACAGGGAACTTGCAGTGTGAACATATGCATAAACAATGTAAACAATTATCATGTCAATGTCACAATATACTGTCATATATCATATGTCAGGTGATAATTAACGAAGCTAACATGGTAATAACATGAAATAACATATCATATAATCATCATTAATTGCATAAACATTTTAATTACTAATCACTTATCATCCATTTACCATTTCATAAGTAATAATGTCAGAGTGAGATGGACTCACCTTTATCAAAGCTAGAGACCCAAAATAACACACAAAATAACAATTCTAAAAGCATGACAAGCATGATTAGATTTGAATGAATAGAGAGCCTTGTAAACAATACAAAATATAACATACATGAGCATAAATGTAAATATTGACATACAAATAAAGTCAACAACTTTTGTTTGCAAAACAAGAGAGATAACCAAACCTTAGGAGCAAAAGACTTGTATAAGACAACATAAGCTTGGCCAAAATGCAAATGGGATTGATCTAACCACACCTAGGCTGGGCCTAGGTCATGTATGCTCGGCCATGAGTCATGAGACATGGCAATGAACATGAAAATGGAAGGCAAAGGCATGGAGAGACAAAGGTATGCAAGGGGTCAAGGGATGGAAGGTTTTGGTGCATCTAAGGCTCGGCCTATGCCTATATTTGGTCAGCCATGGCCACTACAGGTCAGGTCAGAGGTTGATGTGATGTCTAGAGGTGATGTCATGTGCAGGTGGTGGAGCTAGGGGTGATGGCCGAAGCTACAACATGAGATGGTGATGGGAATATGGCTTGGCTATGTAGTATTGCAAGGTTTTACAAGTTTTGTGGTGTTTGCTCAATAAGGTGGTTATGGCCTGGTCTGGAAAGAGGAAGAGGAGGTTGTAGGCTATGGATGATAAGGAGGAGATGATGGTGGTGGTCGGTGGAGGTGAAGGTGGATGGTGGCCGAGCAAACATCTAGATGAACAAGGCAAAATCAATGAAAAAAAAAGAAGAAGATGATGATGAGAAAATGGAAGCCATGACTTACCAAACTTTCAAGAGATGAGAAATGAAAACATGAGTTGTTCTTTTCACGTGAAAAGCTAAGGAAAATACACAGCCGGAAACAAAATGGAAGGTCAGGACAATGAAGAGCCAAGCAAATGAAGAGGCATAAGGAAAAGGAAAAGACACAATCAGTAAAAGACTCTTGATTTTCCAAGCTTCATGTCATGTACAAGTTCAAATAAATAAAATATATACACATAACATGTCATGTTACACATATAAACATAAATTATAACATGACATGACAAACAAAGATATTATTTATGTAAATTAAAATAAGCAATTTTTGTTAAATAAAACAATTTACATACAATAGTTTAAAAAGCATAACTTTCACAATATTAATCAGATTTCAACAAAATGAAAAGCAGTATACTTAAAATTTTATTTACTTTCATACAAAAAGATAAATTTCAAAAGTTCAAATTTTAAATTTTTAAATTAAAAGTCAAAGTTTGACCATATTGACAAAAATTCACATTTCTGGAAAATATTCTATTTATTTATGTTTGGAATTATAATTTACATCAAAATTTATATTTAAAATAACAAAATTTATCCATTTTAATAAATAAAATAGTTTTTTAATCAAGAAATTAAATTTAAAAATAATTACAAAATATACAATTAAAATAATCACAAAATACAAGGTTGTTACATTGTTGTTTATTGAATTGAATAGGATAATAAGAATACAAGTTGGAATTCTACTAAGTAAGTCTAATATAGGTTAGGAAGTCCCACTATATCCAGTCTCAGAGAGAGATGGCTAAGAGTAAAGAATGGAAGGCTAGACGCAGAGAGCGAAGAGTAGCTGCACGTAAGGATCGAGAAGAAGCAATTCAGAAGTATGAGAAACAGGTTAAGGAAAGGGCTGGAGCGGGGCCTTATAATAATGTCACCTCCTACAGATGTTACAATAAGGGTCATTACGCATCCAAGTGTAGTAAAACAAGGAAGGAATTGCAGGGTACATTCCAATGGTTTCGCTCTAAGATCTTATGCTTTAAGTGTCACAAGAAAGGACATTTCCTAAACTGTTTACCTAAAGTAAGGAAGGTGACGCGTAAACCTATGGAACCAGTCAATGAGTCTACTATTTGCTATCATTGTAAGATGTCGGGACACATCGCCAGGAATTGTCCCAAGAGGTGGAAGAAGAGTAAGATTATGCAACGTACTCCAGGAGGTGTAAGGGTTATCTAGATGGACGGAAAGGCAGAAACCTTTTGTGGTAAATGTTATAGGTGGGGACATCCTGTTGAAAAGTGCATGTTCAGGCTTTGTCCATTCGAAGGGAGTCCCTAGATTCTTGTATGAATACTAATGCTCTGTTCTTTTCCAAACCCTAGGTAATGGAGAAGGCGTCTCAATTTATGACTTCTGTAAGACTCTTATTTTGGATAAATGGATGTAATGTTTGAACCACTAGTGTGTAGTCTATCAATGTATGGAATATTTTATGGCAGTACAATCTAATATATCTTTATATATTTGAGAATAGAATTTGAATTAATTCAAAGGTGGAATTGTAATGAATTAGTTGAAATTTGAAATTGAATTAAATTAATTAGGAATAAAATCAAAGTTAAATAAGTTTAGAACGAACAACCTGAATTGGAAATTTAAGATAAAACTGAGGTTTAACTTAGGGAAGTTAAATGGTTGATTTGAATGGGAGTTATGTGTGATCTCAAAACAGGTTTGAGTTCTGAAAATTGGTAATGGATGCTATTGATGGATGTTTTAAATAATTTGGATGCTTATTTACTTTGACATATCCTGCTATCATCCTGTTGTTATTATAAATCTATAAAACTGTGAATTGGATTATTTTTGAATTAATTGGAAGTGAGATTGAAGTTGAGTAAGTTTAAATTCAAATGAAAATTGATTTGAATTTGGAAATTGATTAGAAGTGGAGATTTGGAAACCGAACCAGTTGACTCTGAAACTATTTTTAAATAATTTGTTTTAAGGTAAGTTGTTTTAAATCTATTTTCCCTAGCTATTTACCATACAACTTTTTTTAAAACCCAAACTATCTTATACTTATTTTACAACTATTTCGAAAACTAATTACTATTTTACAACTATTTTGCAACTATCTAACTATTCTCCAACTATTTGACTATTTTACAACTATTTTACAATCAGTTAACTATTTACATCTATTTTACAACTAATAACTATTTTACAGCTACTTAACTATTTTAAACTTTTTAAGGCTATTTTCTAAATTCAAGCTAGTCAGAGTGCAAACTATTTATAGTTGAAGTAATAACCCAAATTGAATTGGAAGCAATTGTGAATAAGTGAATAGAATCAAAATGAAGGTGTATTAAAGGGAAATTGATTTAGCTGATAATCAATGAAGGTAAATACGTAGGATGTACGTATATTATTCTATTCACATAACGATTTGATCCAGATTCGAGCATAGAATTTCGAGATAGTATATCGATACGAGTTGGGATTTTTCACTCGATTTTCGACGGCGAACCGTGGATATGGATTTTTAATTGGTTATGGAAATTCTCTATCATACTTATGGCTATGCAAGAAGAATGACGGTTTTTGATCAAGAAATTAGATCTGAGTCCGTATGAGGAAGTCGGGTGGACGATACTAGTTCGGAAGTGAAATTGTGTGATCGAGTGAGCAGCCAGATTTGATATTGCATATGGACGGTATATGTACATCGTACGAGCTTGAATGAAATAGATATTGGGAATTTTATAAAGAAGTGTAAAAATAATTTTTTAAAAGAAAGGAACTTTGAAAAATATTTGAAGTTTAAAAAAGAATTTATATAAGCAAGATGTGATCCAAAAGTATTTTGTTCTAGTTAAAGGAATAAACTTATATATATATATATAAATGATTTTATGAGAATGATTTTGGGAAAAAAGGTTTTTAGAACTCACCGATTTTGAAAGGCTTTTGATGTTTGGGAAAAATTAATTTTGGAAATTGGAAAGCCAAGTTTGGGAACTATCAATTTTGAGATATCGATTTTGTTTTAAGGAGTTTTACATGTGATACATATAAAGAGTGTGATTCAAAAGATACTATATGTGTATAGTATAAAATATTTTTGATATTAGCTCTGGGGAAAAAGGTGCTCCCAATTAAATGAACTTCTAGCAGGAGATCACAGGGTGGTTCTGCCTTGAGCCCTAAGGGGGTTCTAAATTTGATCCTGGAAGGAAGTCCGGACAAACTGAAGTTCCTAAGGATTGTGTGTGGGTAGCGAAAGTCAAGGGCGATGATGCCTATAGAGACATTTGGGTTATGCAGTGACAACAGTGTAACTCGATGTTATGCGATCTACTGCACACCATAGCGAAAATCGAGGGGTAGCAATTGCCCACGTCTACGTTTTATTTCGTTGGGAGAGCGACGTAACATCGGTAGTTGCGATCTATGAAGACATAGCGAAAGTCGTGTGGCAGTGAGTGCCTACAGGCTACATTGGGACTCGACTGATGTAATGTGTGATCTATGTGGTCTGTGTGGAGAAGTTTCATTCGTCGGCGAAATTCAAGGGCGTTGATGCCTACAGTTACATGGGTTTTTGCCATGATGGAAATATAAAACCTGGGTGTAGCTGCGATCTATGGCGGGTTTCATGGTGTAATCGAGGGGCGCGGAGGCCTAAAGTTTTCTATTGTTTTGCCAGGATGGCGATGTAATCATCGGGTTAATTACGACCATGAAGGGGATGATGATTTCCAGAGCATACTCATCAAAATGTTTTCTATATTTTCAACAAAATATTTTCCAAGTATTTTCACTAGGTGTTGAAAATGTATTTACCAAGTACTTGTAGATTTTCACTCCTACGCCTGATCGACATATGACCAAATTTCTGTGAGAACAAGGATTGACTTGTTGAGACATCGAGTTATGAAAAGTATTTTTATAAAGTTATTTTGATAATATTATGTAGATTTTAAAGTGTTTTAAAAAAATTAAATAAAAAGAGTATATAGTTAAAATGTTCAAAGAGTAATTTAACTGAGAATAAGCATTTTATTAAATTATGGCTCCATTCCTTTTCGAGGAAGAAAAGATTTAAAGGGGGAGGAATGTGATAACCCAATTTTTGGACATCTGATAATTGGATAATTAACTGGTTTTATTTAGTTGAACAGATAAAATTATGTTAATTAAAAATATCTAGATGTATATAATGGATTTGAAACTATAATAAATGTTGAATTATAAATATCTGAAAATGATAAATCTTATAGTAAATTTATATATAAATAGATGCATGAAACTCTATAATGTTGAAACTGTAAGTTTATACATATACAGTATATAAGTGTGGATATACATATATATATATATATATCAAAAAATTCAAATAAAATAATGTTTTCTAATTATAATATATATATATTGTGAATAGAAAGCATTGATTTGAATTCAATAATTCTCAAAAATTAAAATTGGGCATTTTTACCACTAAAGATAAATCTTTATATATATAGTTATTATTTGAAAATAGTAATAACTTAATTAAAGATTTAAATTAAAGTAAATAAAATATATATATATATTTGGAATTTCATGAGAGTAGCATAATTAGTATAAAAATAAACATAAAAACATATATTTATAAAACGTAAGAAAATATTTAAATATTGTTTTTGACTTTTGTAAGATAATAATGCCATGCGTTAAACATTTGTAGTTAAGATAACATGCAATGAACAAGTGGCAAAATTGTTTTCTTTAAAATTGAAATATAAATAAAATGGTGGAGAACAAAGCTGGTTTCAGTTGAAACTTTTACATATTCTTTCTCAAATCTTCTTTCATCTTCCTAAATGAAAACCAGAGAAGAAATAAAATCGAACTCAAACAACTTTAGTTTTCAACCTGATTCAAGAGCAAAGCAAACATAAAAAAGATCAGTTTTAGATTCAAATTAACAAACAAAGCTTCAGTTTCAAAATCAAAGTTCCAGATCATAAGAGTAAAATCATGTTCCTTTGTTTATAAATATCAGGTGAGTAAACAAAAACTTTTCAAAGCTAAAAATCTTGTATTGCTTGATTCATGTGATAAATCTATGTAATAATGTTGTAGATGTGGTTTGCATGGATGTTTTCAACTTGAATATAGTTTGAATTATTCTATTATTGCGTGCATGTCTGTGTGTGTGTGTGTGTGTGTGTGTGTGTGTGTGTATTGGCCTCTGTTGTGATCACAGACTCAATAACAACATATAAAAATTCATATCTTCCTATCCAGACAAATTCAAGCTATGATCTCTAAAAAGAAAATGTTTGTAACATTGTAATTTCATTTTTAAAAATAGTTCCAAATGAAAATATTTAGTAAATATTATGGAAATAAGAAATTACAGTAGAATCTTTTCAAATCTAAAAATTTGATGTTCTTAATATCAAGTTTGTTTATAGAAACAGATTTGTATTGGAAATTAATGAATTTTGATTTTAAAATCTTGATTTTAAGTTTATAATTATTGAGAATTTCTGAGTTGACCGATTTATGCTTTTTCGTCGAATTCCGACGATCATCGACGAGTTGTTCGTCGTGCTTGGGTCGGGAGGTAGAGTGAAGAATAGGGACGAGGGAAAAATGATCGCTGGATTTTTAGAGCGTTGTGCTGGTCGGGTGACGTCGAACTAGGGTTCAATAGTCTGTTTTTCCCGATGGTGAAATCGAGGCGTATTTGTGGTCATGGGTGCACCGGAGTCGATCGAATAGGGGGATAGATGCATCGTGTCGTGGCGCAGCTCCTGGTGGATCGACGGAATTTCTAGTGATCGGGATCGTCGTCGGTGAGGTGATTTGTCGATCAGGTTTGAGTTCCAGGTGATGCTCGATGCTCGATATTGTTTTCTAGTTGAAAGGAGGGTGCTGGATGGTCGAGACAATGGTGGAGGTGATTGTCGACTTGCGAGTCGTCGCGGCGTTGGTCGGAACCGAGCCGATTGACATGCACATGCATGTGTGCACGTTGTACCTGGGTGTTGATGTTGTTATCGAAGAAGAAGAAAGTAGCTCGGGTCGATCTCGAAGATGTTTGCATGTTCTCTCAAAGGAGTGTAGTAGGAGAGATTGCTCGGGGTTTAGCTTTGGGATTCTGATAGTAGGCTCGGGTTTTTTCTTTTGTAGGTTAACTTGTTTTGAAAACAAAGAAAATGTACAAGTTTCACAAGAAGCTAAAGAAAATCATGTCCAGTTCTTTAAAAGAAAACTTGATCGGGTTTAAAAGCAGTGATAAAAATTAGTTAATCAAGTTTTCAATATACATATTAACTAGGTTTTAAAGGTAATTTATTAAACCCAGTTTTAAAGTTTACTAAAGTGAACAAGTTTTAAAAGTCTATTAAATAAATAAGTTTTTCAAAAGAAATATTACCAAGTTCCAAAGTAAAATTTTAAACAAGTTTTTAAACCAGTTTTAAAGGTTTAATTTTAAAGTTAAATGTTTGAAATTTTTTTGGTTTTTGAAATTCCTATGTGTTTCAAACGTAATAAAATGGTGTAACTAAGAAGTAATTAAGGAAGTGTATTAAACTTTAATAAATCAAGAGTTCTCAAATGATTCTTGTATAAATTAGTTTCAATAATATAATTTTAATAAGGTTTAAATGATTTAATTAAGTAATAAATTAAGGTAAAGGGTTCATCTTTAATTAAATAAGGTCTTGATTAATTAAAGGATCATTAGTTATATTAATTAATTAAGGGTAATCACTTAATGAAATTAATTAAGGTTAATTACACAATTAATTAAGTATAATTACTTAATGGAATTAATAAAGTATAATTACTTAGTGTAATTAATAAAGGGTAATTACTTAATATAAGTAATTAAGGATAGTTAATTACTTAATTAATTAAGGGTTAATTAATCTAAGTAATTAAAGCTTAATTAATTAAAGGATAGTTAGTTGCTTAATGAAAGTAATTAAAGGATTAATTACTTAATGTAATTAATTAAAGGATTAATTAAATAATGCAATTAGTTTATGATTAAATGATTAAATAAATAATTTCAATAATTAATTAAAGGGTTTAATTAATGATAATTAAGCAGGATTTAAAGATAATTAATTTATTTTGTGATTGGACGTCAAATTAATCTTGCTTGTGGATGACTAAATCGCACTGAATGTTTGGATTAATGTTTCTAGTCTGATAATCTGTGATGTTCTGTGATATGATTTGTTTGGGTTGAACTGGGGTAATGTGGGTTATTTATCAGTGATGTATTGCTATGTATTGACATCCGGTATTTAAAATTGAATCATATTCACTTAAACAACTTGGATTAAAGATGACATTGGATTCGAAGAGACCGGGGTCGGGTATCAGCAAATACCCGAAACCACTTTGATTAGTAACTACAATAATTCTTATAAATTTTGGTTGTAGAATCAAACAGGCTGGATTGAAATAAACGAAGCAACATGGCCATTTACACAAAATAACAATTCTTAGATATAATTTTGTTAAATAGGTATTGATTATAACAAGATAAGAACTCATAGTGAGGTATGAGTTACCCTGGTTTGCAACTATGTTTTATAACCTAGTATTTCAAATTATATGGGTTTACTCGCGCTAGTTTCCAGCCTGACCCTGGTATTACTTTATTGTATTGCTCGGGTCAGACTGAGTATTACGGATTTTTAGGTTAGGACGTTCTGGAGCTCAGGTAGCGAGCTGGATGGCAGGACCGTGAGGAGTTTAGTTCGCTGTGTATTAGAGTTGTATTGATTCTTTTCTGGGGCAACTTATTACAACTGCTAATTTAGTTGTACTCTGATGTATTGTATGTAAACTGATAAATACATCTTTTCATTGTAAAATGCTATTATTGATATTATATTTTAAATCCGCTGCGAATGTGAGATTTTGTGCTGCTGTTTTCTGTTTCTTCTTCTACCTTTTTTCTTCTTTGCCCTAACAATCTGGAATTTCCGGCGTTCGATTACTCGGCACTTCTACAGTGGACGTATTAGTGTCGAATTTTCGAGGTCGAAAATTCCGGGGTCATAACATTTAATGTGTCATCACAACTAACATAATATGACTGAAATCTAATAACATTCTATGATAAATGTAATCCAACATCCAAAAGTAGGGTGATCATAATATAAGTTTATCGCAAAGTACACAATGATAATAAATGCAGCAGCAACCAACTAATAACATGCACAACATAACAGTAGAAGACAACCAAAGAATACAAATCAATACCCATCCTAAAAAATAGGTAAGGTCAACTGCGAACACTAATTGCAATCCAATGATTCTCTTCGATAATTCAGGATAAATGAGTTAGTATCCAAATACACCATAGACCCTAAGCTACACCCTTAAAATGTGTCTCGTGTAGACTTCCCATACCCCCGTAATGAGCATAAGTTATGATCTACTCTATATACTTGAAACCTAGTCCCAATAGTAAATAGAATCACTATACTCCTATAATGACTATAATTGTATTCATTCAATTCTAGATACCTAGGACCTTTGCGGATTACACCGTACCTATAATGAGCATAAGTGTTCTATGATCCCATAGAAGATGAATGTCATCATACCTCTCTAAGACACCCAAGATTTCTAAAAAAAATTCACATTTTTTTCCTAACAAAAGAGGGCGATGGCATATCCTGTATAATACACCATCGAAAGCAACCAGGGACTACCAAATCGTATAGTGTCATATAGTGCACCCATGCACCCAAACGAACACGATACAACATCATCATCACGTTATCAGAACGTCAAGCCAAAGCACTTCAACGTCATCACGAAACATCACGAAGCCAGTCATGAAATATTGTAACAATCCGCCTTTCATTCCATAGAAAGACGCATCACTAAGAAGAAAGAAAGGGATAGAAAAGAGAAAAGAAAGGAAAGAAAGAAACAGACAACATCAGAATCTCACAGCGGAAAGGATAAATTATATTATATCACATAAAACTTTACATAGTATCATATACATCAGAGTTAAACAGCTAATACAACACAAACTAGACAGTTATAAACACCTGTCTAGCAGTTACAATTCAAGAACATCAGAGAAACAGGTACAACTCAAAACACAGCGGAACCACTACATATATCTACACGCTGAAGCCTCCTGCTCCATTATCTCCTCCAGAACTCGTCAAAGCAAATCCTGAAAACACTTGACTACTCATACGAAATATGTGTACCCAAGAGTTTAATAAAACAGAAAATAAACACTCAGGTCAGACATGGGTCTGGTGTGAGTAAACGGGGATAAAGTTGCTTAACTTTAGAAAATCATTTGAAAAGAAAAGGTATCACGAAAGACTTCCCACACATAAACATGGAAAGTTTTTACCTTACGCTAGCCAAAACATTTGATAGGAAATCCAGTAATATTGTAATAGTGTCTAGGGTTTCCAAATAAATAAGAAATAGCCGAAATTGTTACATTCATTAAATTCCAGCTACTAGCCATAAAAGTGGGTAATACAATCAAAACCGTAGGGTCTCGTAGGAAGAATGGGTTTCCGTCAATGGCAGGGCTACTGGGGTACCGCCCGTCACAGTACGTGGCCTAGATCACCGTACCGAGGAGTACGCCCACTCCCCTGCAACACAAAGCCGGAACCATTCCTTACTGAACAGTTCCGAACAAGACCACCCCACAGATTGGCCGTCGCCAACTGCCACACAGCCGAATATAAAGGGACCTCTAGACAGGGGTAAATCTTGCTCTCCAGTAGGGGCTACCCACGAAGCCTTGCTGCACCTCCCTTGTTTTAGCCATTCCCGGTTGATGAGGCTTGAGGCTACGGTTACCTTTATAGGACACATCAAACTTAGAATGCTCATCATCCACCTGACGATGTTCTGAAAGCATTCAATCCATACAAGTTCATTCCGGGTTCAAACGAAACTGAAGGCACTACCTCGTTGCACTCATTTTGGAATCACCCTCAAAGTCAACGACCATAGCCCTTGCATTCTGAATCACCATCTCGAATCTATAAGTACTATTCTGTCAACTCATTACGGAATCACCCACAGAGTTATACTAACATATAGTTCTTACACCTCGAGTCTTCACTTGCTCCACTTGGAATAACGACCTAAGGTTTAATTTGGAATCGATGTGGTTTTCGGATATCCAAATATGGAAATCCGATCCCGGTCTCACCGAAACCAAACGCCATTTTAACGTCCAAGTTGTACTTAAGGGTTTTAAACAATTAACTCATTTCATTATTATCTATTTCACACAGATAGATAAACTTCATATCACAATAGATAATCACACTCATATCATAAACGGATAATCTATATCATTATCACAAACAGATAATCATCACAACCGGATAATCCATCACAAACCATCATTCTTTAACCAAGCATCCATATCATACAGATACAACTCATCTCATTACCGAGATCACAACCATTCAATCAATAACATCCATAAGCAATGATTTATTAACCATCAACTATAATTAATTTAAAATAAATTAAATTAATTACTTCGATCTTTAATTAATTTAAATTAAATTAAATTAATTACCACATTTTAAATCCTGCTTAATATCATTAATTAATTAACCCAGTTAATTAATCGTTCACTAAGTATTTAACTTGACTAAACACCTTGATTAATTATTTACTAATTACAATAAGTAACTAATCTTTAATTGATTTTCACAAATTAATTAACCTTATTCATAAGTAATTAACATTTAATTACTCATTTATTAATTAATTATAATTAATTATATTTGTCCTTAATTAGTTACAATTAATTAATCACTTATTTAATTATTACTTAATCAAACAATCCTTAATTACATCATTAATTATAATAATTAATGATCTCTAATTAATATTCAAATTAATTACTTAATTTAAAAATTAATTACTTTTAGTAATTATTAATCACCTTGATTAATATTAAATTCAGTAATTAACTATCTTTAATTACTCATTAACAAATCAATTATCCAATAATTAATTATCTTCATTAATTAATTCCTTAATTAATTTCAAAGTAATTATCCAAATTACTTAATTAAAAATCATCTTCACTAATTACATTTCAGTAATTATCATTTATTACTTTTCTAAGTAATCCTCCTCCACTAATTAAGTAATTACTTCCATTAAATCATTAAATGATTTATTTAAATTAATTAAACTAAATTAATTAACTTAAACAAACCACAATATCAAAATTAATTATAATAAGTAATTAATTCCTTAATTACTTTTATTAATTAATTATATTTAACAAATTATAATTGATTATATTCAATTAATTAATCAAGTTAATTATCATAATTAATTTCATTAATTAATTACTTAATTATCCTTAGATAATTATTATTATTAATTACAATATTTTCAATAGTTACTTGCTTAAGAAAAATTATCTTAGATTAATTATCAATAAATCATCTCTAATTTAAATTAATCTAAACCATTATTTAAAACCAAATGATTAAGTAAATTCTTAATTATCTTAATTGTTTTCAAAATAGTTTACTTACTTATCAAATGACTTCATTTACATTCAAAATATATTTAAACAATACATTCCTAAAGTTAAATTCAAATTCCATTTAAAAATCTAATATTTAAAATGTTTAACTATTTAAACATTAATCCAAATTTAAATAATTATAAACCTTAAAATAAAATGAATGTTAAAGAACATTCATTACTTAAATATAAAAGAAAGGTTTAAAACAAAATTAAAAATAAATCAAGCTTTGAAAATAAATTAATTATTTTAACTTTCAAATTTAAATTAACATTTCATATCTTAATTCAAATATTACAGGAAATAAATTCTTTCAAGTTTAAACCTTATTTGAAATCAAATTTCATTTTCAAATTTACTTTTAAAACATTTGAGTCTGCCTATTATTTAAAAATTTACAACACTGTTTTGAATCAAAATCTGGTTTTAAGAGTAAACCTGAAAACTGTTTTTAATCTTGATTTAAAGCTAAATTTAAATTTTGTTTAAATTTTTAAATTTTCATTTTTAAAAACCTTGAATTCAAAATTTCATTTGAATTCAGATTCAACTTATAATTGAATCAAATTTCGACTTTAAAAATTTAAATTTCATTCAATTTAAAAAAAACACTGCACACTTTCAGGTTTTTAAACCCGTAATCACATTTACCCGAGAAACCCCCTTCACTACTTCGAGTTTCCAAACCATCTACTCCGAGTCAATGCAAGTTTTACCCGAGAATTACACGAGACAAAAACACATAACAACCCAACGGTGTTCACCAGAATTCAATATGTATGGTGCACATGCACTGGCGCTCCGGTGGCTTCCAGCCACTCCAACTTACTCCAACAAGTTGCCGACCATCTCCTCACAAGCTTACGATCATCAGAAACCGACTGTAATTCAAATTCAAGTTTTGAGAAACCAATTGTAAACCTGGAAATTCATCTACACCCTAAATCCAAACCTGTTAACAACCCATAATCCATTCTCTGATCATCATCATCACTGCAACTCCGGCTAATGATCCATCTACATCCCCTCTGCAATCTCCCAAACCCAATCTCACTCGATGCATCCCAAAGAGATCGAGAAGCTGCTAAAATCCAACCACTCCAATTTTGGGTTAGAACCTGGAATTCCCAATTTCCATCTCCTCCTCTCTCTGATCAATAATTTCCCAATTTTACCTTATTCTTACATCAATACTCCACCTACAGGAAGCATCCTAACTCCCAAAATCCACTGAATAATCAAACAAACCCAAAAAGACCCAATTCTGTTTAACACAGTAATGCTCATTCCCCAGTGAAATTAAAAATGTAATATTTGTTTCAAAATTCATGAACTCAACATGCATTCAGGTTACAAACTGTTTTAATGTTTTAAGATGTTTGATATACTTGCTTCTAGAAGATATTGACTGTTGTAAACGTTTCCTGAGACAACAAAATTTTAATATAGCTAAATTTTAATTTATAACCATCATTTCATTCTAAACAACAAAGTTTGTTTATATTTCAAATTCTAGTTGATATCAAATCAGGTGATAATGAGTTCCACATAAAATCTTAGTTTAAAAAAAACAAAGCAGGTTTGCAGATACCTGCAGCAGCAACACATATATATACATATTTATGTATATGTATACACAGAATATTTATCAATATGAATCACACAAACATACATATTTCTACCCATTTCACATGCATAGAAACTCAAGCTTTTAAATTGTGAAGTTATTCACCAAATAAAGGCACTGTAGTTTTGATTCTTTTAAAAATAGTATGCATTAGAGTCTTTAGTTCTTATACTTGCTTAAGCATTTATTTTGAAAGAGAAACTGTTTTTAAAAATAAAGGGTTACTCACTTATTTATCGAAGATGCAGAGCACAAATTCCAGAGATGCAATTGCAAGTTGAAGTTGATTTTAACTTGTATTTTGATTGCCTAGTTTTTTCCAAATTTGATGTTGTAACTTTGCTTTCAGATATGCAGATTTGGGTTCAAATGTTGCAGATTTTAGATTGTAGATTGGCTTTGCAGATCTTGATTGAATTTGCAGATATGAAGTTTGTTTGCAGAAATTGATTTGTATTTTGATTTTGCAGATTTTTAACATGCATTTTGTTTGGGATTTTGATTTTACTGAAATCTGATTTTCAGATTCAAATGAAAACAATGTTTTAACAAAATACATTGTTACGATTTCTTATCTAATAAATTAAATTTCAAAAACAACATGCCACTTGTTATGTTAGGATGTAGATAAATTTACAAGTGTCTTCTCTAGTGTTGAGATCTTAACACATATGCATTTTAATATAAAAAGAGAATTCTTAATTTATAATTGTATTTAAATTTATAAAAACCATTTCTAATTTGTTTTAGCATGTTTTAAATGTTTAATAACATTTGCCTTGAAAATGATTACATGCTTACTTCTTTTATATAATTACACACAATTTTAAATGTCTATTTGAATGTTTTCAAAATAATATTCCTTTAAAACTAATTTTCAAAAGAGAAGATTTTTAAAAGAAAAATAATGTTGAATTCATTTTATTCAAGAGTTTTGAATCAAAATACTATACTCTAATAAAAATGAACTAAATTTATTTCAAAAGAAAACAAATTTTAAAATAAAACAAAACAAACTTTTATTATAAAACAAAATTTAAACTATATTTATTTTTATAAACAAAATAAATACTTACTTGTATTTCTTTGATAATGTAAGAAAGACTTTTAAATTGTACCTTTGAAAAGTTTTCCATACTAATTTTAAATCAAATTAATCAATTTACAATTTATACATTTATATATAATAGATTTGAAAATATTCTTATTAAATTTAAATTTAAATTAAAACCAAATCTTCTATTTACAATGTATAAACATTTATACATTATAAATAAAATATTTTTAAATCAGCTTAGAAAGATAAATTTATCATTTAAATATTTTTAACATTTGAAAACAATAAGATTTTCAAATTAAACTATCATTATTAAGTTTTTTGAAAAGAATATCATTTATCAAATTAAACAATTATTAACCTTCAAAAGAAAATTCCTGTTTGAATTAGATTATTAAATCAATATTTCACATTTTTCAAAATAATTATTAATAAGATTATTAAATAAATATTGCCTAAATTTCTGGGATATCAGATTCCTCCCCCTTTAAAAGAATTTCGTCCCCGAAATTTAAAAGCAAATGTAATTTAATAATCCCATACAGATTTTAAAATTTAAAAGAGCAAACATATGTTATCAACCAAATACTAGCAACCATAGCAACCAATTCAAACAAACAATTCTAACTATCCAGACAAAATTATGGATAAGATTCCCTAGGGTTTCCCAGGTACAAACACCGGGACAGTCGCTCTACAGAATCTAAACTAGCTATACCATACAGATCTAGAGCTCCTATATATCTAGATCTATAAATCTAAACAGAGAACTGAACCACAGACAAGTCCTGATCAACTTCCAAATCTCTCAGAACTACTGATTCTAAAACTAATGATAAACCATACACGTACTCCCTCAGAGATACGTGAAAAACATAATAAATTCCAGTCATCCGAACTGGCAATTCAATCCTGTGGATCAAGCACTTAACTCTTAAGAGAATACAGAAAAATCCAATATTCTTATCCACAACCTTCTGGATCAATCCAATCTTCGCAAATGCTCTCGGAACAAATCTGGACAAGAAATAAATGGTCTCCAGATCTTACTCCTATTCTAAAAACAGAACAAATGCACAAGACATCCAAGTCTCCAGATTAAAACGAATTTCCTGTATAAATCCTCTGATCCAAGACAAAACTCAAATTCCCAAAGAATCGGGTGTTGCTTCTATCCTGGAATAGCTGCCACCATGCTTCCACTACGCAACTCTGACTTAAGAATGTTGTTGATGAACACAAGTATAAACTTGATCAGCTTATCCCGGAAACATTGTTCATCAAATTCCATAAAATCTCAGTGACCTATCCGATTCAGTCACAAACATACAACAAAAATTCAACTAGAAAAATGGATCCAATAAATCCTGCCAGCTTAAACAGATCACATTCTCAAAGAATCTCCTACAATGCTGAACCATCGGTAAAGCTCCAAGAACCAAGTCAAAACAGAACTCAATCTCTCTATGGATGCAAATCTTAACTCCTTCGAAGATATCCAGAAAATACCACTTTGATAACTCAAACATCCTCAAGAGATGCTTAAATCCAAACAAAGATCACTCAAAGAATTTCCGAACCATCGCAAGTCACTTTTGCGATCCTACTAAGTTCAGATTCCAAGAAATCGTTCTCACTTCAACAATCAGAACAGCTAAAGCCTTCAAAACAAACAAGAATCTGGTGGTCCACCTCTAACCACAAACATCACACCCAGCTGAGCTTCCAGAAGAAATGGACAAACTCCACCATCTGCCCGGCCTACAAGAATCATCAGAGATTTTTGAACCATCGAAGAAATAGGCCATTTACTGCTGCTACTACTGCCAAAGACTTCCTAATCCAAAAACTATCGAATCCCAAAGCTACACCAACCACTTCACAATAGAGCCTTCCAGTAGACAAATATCTCTCAGGAAACTCGCTTTCAGACCAAGCACAAAACACTCTGCCAAACTGAGTCTCAAACTCAAATACAGACTGAACTCCTCCCTGAAGTTCTAAGATCCCATTTCTGGCTTCTGTACTCCCAACTGATCCAAGCTCAAGAAAATCCACTCACACGAGTGCAACCAAACTTATAATCCAAAGATAAACTCCGAATCTTAAAAAGATTCCTTTCAGAGATTGGTGAATCTTCACACCAAACTGCAAAACTACTCAAGATGCCCAAAACTGATCTAGCAGATCACTTCCAACCTCAAACATTCGGACTCCAACCATTGGTAGTTGTGTTACACACACCACTACCCTATCTACCTTTAGAACTTATATTGGAAAACCTGAACAGGTAACCTAATCTAATGGTCGAAATAAATATATATATATATATATATATATATATATATATATATATATGTATGTATATGTATATGTATATGTATATTCAAAATTACAAATACGCTCTCTCAAGATAGACACCGCTCCAGAGTCTAGTTCGCTCAACCTAGAGCTCTGATACCATAACGTAACAACCCGCCTTTCATTCCATAGAAAGACGCATCATTAAGAAGAAAGAAAGGGATAGAAAAGAGAAAAGAGAAAAGAAAGGAAAGAAAGAAACAGACAACATCAGAATCTCACAGCGGAACGGATAAATTATATTATATCACATAAAACTTTACATAGTATCATATACATCAGAGTTAAACAGCTAATACAACACAAACTAGACAGTTATAAACACCTGTCTAGCAATTACAATTCAAGAACATCAGAGAAACAGGTACAACTCAAAACACAGCAGAACCACTACATATATCTACACGATGAAGCCTCCTGCTCCATTATCTCCTCCAGAACTCGTCAAAGCAAATCCTGAAAACACTTGACTACTCATACGAAATATGAGTACCCAAGAGTTTAACAAAACAGAAAATAAACACTCGGGTCATACATGGGTCTGGTGTGAGTAAACGGGGATAAAGTTGCTTAACTTCAGAAAATCCTTTGAAAAAAAAAGGTACCACGTAAGACTTCCCACACATAAACATGGAAAAGTTTTTACCTTACGCTAACCAAAACATTTGATAGGATATCCAGTAATATTATAATAGTGTCTAGGGTTTTCAAATAAATAAGAAATAGCCGAAATTGTTACATTCATTAAATTCCAGCTACTAGCCACAAAAGTGGGTAATACAATCAAAACCGTAGGGTCTCGTAGGAAGAATGGGTTTCCGTCAATGGCAGGGCTACTGTGGTACCGCCCGTAACAGTACGTGGCCTAGATCACCGTACCGAAGAGTACGCCCACTCCCCTGCAACACAAAGCCGGAACCATTCCTTACTGAACAGTTCTGAACAAGACCACCCCGCAGATTGGCCGTCGCCAACTGCCACACAGCCGAATATAAAGGGACCTCTAGACAGGAGTAAATCTTGCTCTCCAGTGGGGGCTACCCACGAAGCCTTGCTGCACCTCCCCTGTTTTAGCCATTCCCGGTTGATGGGGCTTGAGGCTACGATTACCTTTATAGGACACATCAAACTTAGAACGCTCATCGTCCACCTGACGATGTTCTGAAAGCATTCAATCCATACAAGTTCGTTCTAGGTTCGAACGAAACCGAAGGCACTACCTCGTTGCACTCATTTTGGAATCACCCTCAGAGTCAACGACCATAGCCCTTGCACTCTAAATCACCATCTCGAATCTATAAGTACTATTCCGTCAACTCATTACGGAATCACCCACAGAGTTATACTGACGTATAGTTCTTACACCTCGAGTCTTCACTTGCTCCACTTGGAATAACGACCTAACGTTTAATTTGGAATCGATGTGGTTTTCGGATATCCAAATATGGAAATCCAATCCCGGTCTCACCGAAACCAAACGCCATTTTAATGTCCAAGTTGTACTTAAGGGTTTTAAACAATTAACTCATTTCATTATTATCTATTTCACACAGATAGATAAACGTCATATCACAATAGATAATCACATTCATATCATAAACGGATAATCTATATCATTATCACAAACAGATAATCATCACAACCGGATAATCCATCACAAACCATCATTCTTTAACCAAGCATCCATATCATACAGATACAACTCATCTCATTACCGAGATCACAACCATTCAATCAATAACATCCATAAGCAATGATTTATTAACCATCAATTATAATTAATTTAAAATAAATTAAATTAATTACTTCTATCTTTAATTAATTTAAATTAAATTAAGTTAATTACCATATTTTAAATCCTGCTTAATATCATTAGTTAATTAACCCAGTTAATTAATCGTTCACTAAGTATTTAACTTGACTAAACACCTTGATTAATCATTTACTAATTACAATAAGTAACTAGTCTTTAATTGATTTTCACAAATTAATTAACCTTATTCATAAGTAATTAACATTTAATTACTCATTTATTAATTAATTATAATTAATTATATTTGTCCTTAATTAATTACAATTAATTAATCACTTATTTAATTATTACTTAATCAAACAATCATTAATTACATCATTAATTATAATAATTAATGATCTCTAATTAATATTCAAATTAATTACTTAATTTAAAAATTAATTACTTTTAGTAATTATTAATCACCTTGATTAATATTAAATTCAGTAATTAACTATCATTAATTACTCATTAACAAATCAATTATCCAATAATTAATTATCTTCATTAATTAATTCCTTAATTAAATGCAAAGTAATTATCCAAATTGCTTAATTAAAAATCATCTTCACTAATTACATTTCAATAAATATCATTTATTACTTTTCTAAGTAATCCTGCTCCATTAATTACTTCCATTAAATCACTAAATGATTTATTTAAATTAATTAAACTAAATTAATTAACATAAACAAACCACAATATCAAAATTAATTATAATAAGTAATTAATTCCTTAATTACTTTTATTAATTAATTATATTTAATAAATTATAATTGATTATATTCAATTAATTAATCAAGTTAATTATCATTATTAATTTCGTTAATTAATTACTTAATTATCCTTAGATAGTTATTATTATTAATTACAATATTTTCAATGGTTACTTACTTAAGAAAAATTATCTTAGATTAATTATCAATAAATCATCTCTAATTAAAATTGATCTAAACCATTATTTAAAACCAAATGATTAAGTAAATTCTTAATTATCTTAATTATTTTCAAAATAATTTACTTCCTTATCAAATGACTTCATTTACATTCAAAATATATTTAAACAATACATTCCTAAAGTTAAATTCAAATTCCATTTAAAAATCTAATATTTAAAATGTTTAACTATTTAAACATTAATCCAAATTTAAATAATTATAAACCTTAAAATAAAATGAATGTTAAAGAACATTCATTACTTAAATATAAAAGAAAGGTTTAAAACAAAATTACAAAATAAATCAAGCTTTGAAAATAAATTGATTATTTTAACTTTCAAATTTAAATTAACATTTCATATCTTAATTAAAATATTAAAGGAAATAAATTCTTTCAAGTTTAAACCTTATTTGAAATCAAATTTCATTTTCAAATTTACTTTTAAAACATTTGAGTCTGCCTATTATTTAAAAATTTACAACACTGTTTTGAATCAAAATCTGGTTTTAAGAGTAAACCTGAAAACTTTTTTTAATCTTGATTTAAAGCTAAATTTAAATCTTGTTTAAATTTTTAAATTTTCATTTTTAAAAAACTTGAATTCAAAATTTCATTTGAATTCGTATTCAACTTATATTTGAATCAAATTTCAACTTTAAAAACATGAATTTCATTCAATTTAAAAAAAACTGCACACTTTCAGGTTTTTAAACCTGTAATCACATTTACCCGAGAAACCCCCTTCACTACTTCGAGTTTCCAAACCATCTACTCCGAGTCACTACAAGTTTTACCCGAGAATTACACGAGACAAAAACACAGAACAACCTAACAGTGTTCACCAGAATTCAATATGTATGATGCACATGCACTGGTGCTCCGGCGGCTTCCAGCCACTCCAACTTACTGCTACAAGTCGCCGACCATCTCCTCACAAGCTTATGATCATCAGAAACCTACTGTAATTCAAATTCAAGTTTTGAGAAACCAACTGTAAACCTGGAAATTCATCTACACCCTAAATCCAAACCTGTCAACAACCCATAATCCATTCTCTGATCATCATCATCACTGCAACTCCGGCTAATGATCCATCTACATCCCCTCTGCAATCTCCCAAACCCAATCTCACTCGATGCATCCCAGAGAGATCGAGAAGCTGCTAAAATCCAACCACTCCAATTTTGGGTTAGAACCTGGAATTCCCAATTTCCATCTCCTCCTCTCTCTGATCACTAATTTCCCAATTTTAACTTATTCTTACATCAATACTCCACCTACAGGAAACATCCTAACTCCCAAAATCCACTGAATAATAAACAAACCTAAAAAGATCCAATTCTGTTTAACACAATAATGCTCACTCCCCAGTGAAATTAAAAATGTAATATTTGTTTCAAAATTCATGAATTCAACATGAATTCATGTTACAAACTGTTTTAATGTTTTAAGATGTTTGATATACTTGCTTCTAGAAGATATTGACTGTTGTAACTAAATTTTGATTTATAACCATCATTTGATTCTAAACAACAAAGTTTGTTTATATTTCAAATTCTAGTGATATCAAATCAGCTGATAATGGATTCCAAATAAAATCTTAGTTTAAAAAAAACAAAGCAGGTTTGCAGATACCTGCAGCAGCAACACATATATATACATATTTATGTATATGTATACACAGAATATTTATCAATATGAATCACACAAACATACATATTTCTACCCATTTCACATGCTCAGAAACTTAAGCTTTTAAATTGTGAAGTTATTCACCAAATAAAGGCACTGCAGTTTTGATTCTTTTAAAAACAGTATGCATTAGAGTCTTTAGTTCTTATACTTGCTTAATCATTTATTTTAAAAGAGAAATTGTTTTTAAAAATAAAGGTTTACTCACTTGTTTATTGAAGATGCAGAGCACAAATTCCAGAGATGCAATTGCAAGTTGAAGTTGATTTTAACTTGTATTTTGATTGCTGAGTTTCTTCCAGATTTGATGTTTTAACTTTGCTTTCAGATATGCAGATTTGGGTTCAAATGTTGCAGATTTTAGATTGCAGATTGGCTTTGCAGATCTTAATTGAATTTGCAGATATGAAGTTTGTTTGCAGAAATTGATTTGTATTTTGATTTTGCAGATTTTTAACAAGCATTTTGTTTGGGTTTTTGATTTTACTGAAATCTGATTTTCAGATTCAAATGAAAACAATGTTTTAACAAAATACATTGTTACAATTTCTTATCTAATAAATTAAATTTTAAAAACAACATGCCACTTGTTATGTTAGGATGTAGATAAATTTACAAGTGTCTTCTCTAGTGTTAAGATCTTAACACATATGCATTTTAATATAAAAAGAGAATTCTTAATTTATAATTGTATTTAAATTTATCCTAAAACAATTTCTAATTTATTTTAGCATGTTTTAAATGTTTAATAACATTTTCCTTGAAAATGATAACATGCTTACTTCTTTTATATAATTACACACAATTTTAAATGTTTATTTGAATGTTTTCAAAATAATATTCCTTTAAAACTAATTTTCAAAAGAGAAGATTTTTAAATGAAAAATAATGTTGAATTCATTTTATTCAAGAGTTTTGAATCAAAATACTATACTCTAATAAAAATGAACTAAATTTAATCAAAATAAAACAAAATTTAAAATAAAACAAAACAAACTTTTAAAACAAAATTTAAGCTATATTTATTTTTATAAACAAAATAAATACTTACTTGTATTTCTTTGATAATGTAAGAAAGACTTTTAAATTTTACCTTTGAAAAGTTTTCCATACTAATTTTAAATCAAATTAATCAATTTACAATTTATACATTTATATATAATAGATTTGAAAATATTCTTATTAAATTAAAATTAAAATTAAAATCAAATCTTCTATTTACAATGTATAAACATTTATACATTATAAATAAAATATTTTTAAATCAGCTTAGAAAGATAAATTTATCATTTAAATATTTTTAACTTTTGAAAACAATAAGATTTTCAAATTAAACTATCATTATTAAGATTTTTGAAAAGAATATCATTTATCAAATTAAACAATTATTAATCTTCAAAAGAAAATTCCTGTTTGAATTAGATTATTAAATCAATATTTCACATTTTTTAAAATAATTATTAATGAGATTATTAAATAAATATTGCCTAAATTTCCGGGATATCACAAATATAAGGTTCATTCTGGGGAGAAATGCCCTGCATCTGGGCTAAATTGCCAAACCAATAGCATTTAGTCGACTGTCTCCCTACGCCAGTCGATTGGTTGGGAAGTTCAGTCACCTGAGCAAGGCGGGACTTGAAACTCGAGCCCGGGCTCTTGGCCAATCGACTGATTGGTCCATTCAATCGAATGGTGCTGGAACCTAAGAGTCCATATTCGTGGCTAGTCAACTGAAATGGTCCATTTGGTCGGCGGGTGCTGGAACCTGGGCACAGAGCCTAGATTTTGAGGCTCCATCATTGGTTCACGTGCCATATATGCATCACCTCCTCTTCCAAGCCATTCATTCATCCTATCAGGTCTCTCCCTCGTCGAACGAACCTCGTCTGGAGTTCATTGGCTGATGCTTTAGAAGTGGTTTCTTAAGTATTCGAAAATCAAATTCGTTGCGGAAAACCACTCTTTTACATATTGAGTTCCATAGGGCGATTCTTTTGAGATGGCCTCCTATAACATGACAAATTGAACTCAGTTGACCAACTTGCTTCATGTGATGCCTACGCTATGCCAACACACTTATTTGTGCATATCAATACACACATGCATACAAAAACACACTTACATAACACAAATCATGTTTCGAGCTTCATCGAAGTGATCACTCGACCCGGTATTCTCTCATGTAGCTTAACACCTGATAGTCACTATGGCTACATGAGATTGCCCATAATGTTTTTATATGCATGTATGGACATTCCATGCATACATATAACTAATCATGAAAAATAACAATGATTATCAACAATCCAAGCCATTCAATGATTTTGACTATAATACTTGAATTGTATTGATTATTATATAGTTCAAATATAGGTATACGTATACTTTTCCATATACATATAAATGCATATATATATTTAAATAACAATTTGATTATTTAATAGTCAAACCTACTTTATTTATCAAATCTTCTCTATAAAAGTCAAATCTTATTTTCTACTTTTTGTAAAATCATTCCATTATTTTACAAAATACAGAACTAACTTATAAATCATTTTTAAGCTCTTATAATACTTAACCCCCTCGTCAAGTATTAAGTATTCATCTTATGGTTATTTTATAGACCTTATAACTACTTTATAAAATAATTCATTCTTACTATTTTATAAAATCTCATTCCTCTATAAAATAGTTCTTCTATATAATTTTATGAAATCTCATACTTTTGTAAAGTACCATTTCTTCATTATTTTATAAAATCTCATACTTATATAAAATATACCGTTTATATAGTTTTATAAAATCCCATTCCATTTTAAAAAATATATCTTTATTATTATTTTATAAAATCTTATACTTTTATAAAATATACCATATGTACTATTTTATAAAATCTCATTCCATTTATAAAATAAATCTTCATCATTATTTTATAAAATCTTATACTTTTATAAAACATACAGTATGTACTATTTTATAAAATCTCATTCCATTTTGTAAAATATATCTTTATTATTATTTTATAAAGTATCATTCTTTTATAAAATATACTATTTATACTATTTTATAAAATCTCCTTTCATTTTATAGAATATATTTTTTATTATTTTATAAAATCTCATTCTATTTTATAAAATATATCTTTGTTATTATTTAATAAAATTTCGTTTTGTTTTATAAAGTACGCCTTAATTCTTATTTTATAAAATCCCATACTATTTTATAAAATATATCTTTCACTTATAAAATTATTTTTTCCTTCAATAATATTTATAAGTACTAATTAAGGTTCGTAAATCCTTAAATCACTTTAATAATAAGTGTAAAGCTCTTAACTTACCTAATTAGCATACTATCTTCATTTTATAAAATATTTCATTACTTTATAAAATCTTTTCTTTTCTTAAATAATATTTATAAATACTAATTAAGCTTCGATAGGCCTCTTATCACGTTAAATAAGTACCGAGCTCCTAATTCACTTAATTAGCTTGCTAGTTTTTCAAAACATCATTCAAATGGTTTAATTAATGTTTTTCTAATGACATGCACATATTATATTACTTAAGTTATCTCAAATCAAACCATAAAATCATATGTAATCATCTAATTAATCCCAAAACTAAATTTAGGCTTGCTAACTTGTCCAAATGTGATGATTAAGGGCCGAAACAAACAACTAGTTAATGGAATCAAGTTTATAACATGAATACAAACCAAAACCATAACATAGAATTCTCCAAATCACATTTTATAACTTCGTAATTATTACTAAAAAAGTTTAACAAGTAAATTAAATAAGGGAATCATCCCACTGGCCTCTTCCTCCCAAACCATGCTCCAAAACACCAAATTGATGCTTTTCCTCTCTTGAATTTTGAAATGGTTCTCCAAAGTATATGCCAATTCCTTGATGGGTCATGTAGAGAATGAGAAGAGAATATTTATGGTTATTTTTATTTGTAGGAATTTAGTTGAATGGATTTAGGGTTTGGAGATTAAGAAGGGATTAAGGACTAATTAGAGGGGGGTATGGGGATTAAGAGGGGATTAAAGACTAATTTGAGAGGGGTTAGGAGAAGAGGAAGAAAAGTGACATTGAAACGAAATAAAATGAAATGGGTTAGCAAACTTATCGCTGACTAATGGGCCTTATCCTGTTTCATTTCTTTCTCAAAAATCAATATTCACTCCAAAAACTCATCAACTCCAATATAGTCAAGTTTATATTCATTTTTATCATCTCGAAAAAGCGATCCCATCTATGGGTGTCTTGAGATCCAATTTGTCTCTCTTTAAAAAATAGATTATAATGGGAATTTCTTCGGTTAACGATTAAATATTTAAATAAATCATTTAAATATTTAGTCATTAAAATTACGGGGTGTTACATTCTCTCATCCTTAAAGAATTTCGTCTTCGAAATTCCTATGACCGCGCGGAAATAGTAGGACTAACCAAAAATTCCCAAGTCTAAACCTCGGACAATCCCATTAGTACTTCCCATATACAGCAAACATTATAGAAAATCCCAAATTGAAACATAACTCACATCTAGGGAATACGCATAACCTACATTATCCCATAATTCCTAGTGATACATACTTCTTTTGAGAAAATTTATCACCCTTTAAATGAAAATTTCAATAAACAAGCATTTAAATAGTTATACTTTAGCTCTCAAGTACCAAATTGCACTATAGAAAAAGGATTATGTACCTATTTTATAGCAAAAAACAATCAAAACATGTATAATTTATTGTAGCAAATGATACTACCACAACCATACATGAAAATCAATTGTAGAGTAAGCTCAAATAATTCGATATCTGAATATATCATTGACTCTAAGTTACCTCAAAGGAAATAAACTCTTATAGATCCCATTTCGACCCCTACAATGGCATGGATGCCATGATCTACTTTAGATAGCAATCACTGTTTCTTTCTTCGAAATACTTTAATAGAAATTTAAATTAAGGTACAAGCAACAAAACACACAAAAAGTAGCAACATAAACTAATTTACAAACATACTACCAAACTTACGAAGCATGCAACAACTAGAAATACATATTAAATAACAAACAATAATCAAACAACAGCAAGCAATGATACATAACAACCAAGCAATCAACATTGAGCAACAATAGACAATCAACAAGCAATAATTAATAGCATACAAACCGTTATTCATACAAAATAAGCAGCAACAATAAATCAACAAAAATCAAAATCAATCAATAGCAAACAACAACAAATGGTAGCAAGAAAAAACAAGCAATAATCAGATAATAGCAAGCAATAATAAACAACAAGTATACAAAACAATGAAACATACCAAAGAATCTACATCGACATGCACAGTAACCAGTCAATAGCTAAAATGTGCATGGCAAATTATAAACTTCAATGTGTCTGTTCAGAATTCAAGATGAACAAAATGCTTAAGTGTTGTAGCCTCTTTTGTGATACAATACACAAAAGATGATTGCACCCACTACTACGGAAAAGGAAACTTACATAATATGTAGGATCGTCGAGGCCCAAAACTCTCGAATAAATCTGGTAATCAATGTCTTAACTTTCCATTTCTTCGGAACATAACTCGTTCCCCAAAGGAGAAAACTTTACTAATCAAATCATCATTAAGTGACGATCTACTAACGCTTGGGTTTAATCGGGTTCAAACTCACCTTAACCGCACAGTGTCAAAAAGGATAATATACTAAGTGTACCGCGATGTTCGCCTAAACAAATAACGTACCGCCATTTATAAGATTATCCATATCTTCACAAAACTAGTCGAGAAGTCCTTTTCCAAACTATCCTAAGCTAAAACTATCCTAAGCTATCCTAAATGAGTATGCTATAAACAAATTTTACAATGACTAAAGATCACCCAAAATGACACAATGCTTGATCCAACCCTACGTTTGCTCATAAGGTTTCTTTTTTAAATTAGGGTCGGCCTCCCGACCCTTCTCATGTGAATTCTAACTCGGATCCTTGGTCCAACTATTGAAATTCCCCTGCATGACCAAAGTTGTGCTTGAAAATCTCCCGATCAACTCAAGAATTTGATTCAAGTGATCGCCTTTAAGAATCAAATATCACTTCTTCATTATTTAATAGAATTCCATACTTTTATAAAATATATCATTTACACTATTTTATAAAACTTCATTCCATTTAAAAAAAATATTTTTATTATTCTTTTATAAAATGTTATACTTTTAAAAAATATATCGTTTATACTATTTTATAAAACCTCATTCCATTTTATAAAATATACCTTTACTATTTTATAAAGTCTCATTCTTTTACAAAATATCCCATTTATATTATTTTATAAAATCTCATTCCACTTTATAAAATATATCTTTATTATTATTTTATATAATCTCATGCTATTTTATAAAATATATCTTTATTATTATTTTATTGAGTCTCATTCTATTTTATGAAATACACCTTTATTCATATTTCATAAAATCTCATACTATTTTATAAAATATATATTTCACTTACAAAATTATTTCCTTCCTTCAATAGTATTTATAAGTATTGATTAAGCTACATTTAGTCTCAAATCACTTTTCTTAATTAGCTTACTAATTTCATTTTATAAAAATATTCCTTTATTTTATGAAATCGTTTCTTTCCTCAAATAACATTTATAAATATATTTAAGCTTCAGTAGGCCTCTAATCACTTTAATAATAAGTGTAGAGCTCCTAACTCACTTAATTAGCTTATTAACTTTTCCAAATATAATTCAAATGGTTTAATTAACGTTTTCTAATTACATTTACATCATCATATTACTTAATTTATCTCAATCAAACCACAAAATCATATGTAATAATCCAATTAACCCCAAACCAATTTTAGGCTTCCTAACTTTTCCATACATGATGATTACGATTCCAAACAAACAATTAATTAACGGAATCATGATTATAAACTGAATACAAACTAAAATCATAAAATAGAATTATCCAAATCACGTCACATAATTTCATAACTATTATTGAACAAATATATGAAGTTTAACAAGTAAATTACATATAGGAATCATCGCATTCACCTCTTTTTCCCAAACAATGCTCCAAAACACCAAAGCCCATGCTTTCCCTGCTCTTGAATTTCGAAATGGTGCTCCAAAGTCTGATTCATGCTAATTCCTTAATAGGTTTTAAAAAGAATGAGAAGAGAGGATTTATGGTTGTTTTTATCTGAATTTAGGAATTTAGTTGAATGGGGATTTGGAGATTAAGAGGGGATTAAGAAGTAACTAGAGAGGAATTAGGAGAAGAGGAAGAAAAGTGACTTCGAAATGAAATTAAGGGTTAGCCAACTTATAGGGAAACTTATGGCTAACTCATGGGCCTTATCCCATTTCATTTCTTTCTCCAAATATCACTACTCACTCCAAAACGTCACTGACTCAAAATACAGTCAAGTTTATACTCATATTATTTGTCTTGAAAAATGATCTCATCTACGGGTGTCTCGTGACCCAATTGGTCCATCTCTAAAACAATGATTATAACTGATGTTCTATCAATTGATGATTAAATATTTAAATAAATCATTTAAACATTTAGTCGTGGGAATTGCAGGGTGTTACAAATTCATTACCATACTATAATAGTATTATACTCAAATACATATATGCATATACTGAAGTCAAAACAATTTCTAATACTTCATAATGTTATAAAATTTTCATATCACATACTTAACTAATATACCACATCGAAATGATATTTCTCTTGTCATATTTTTTCCTTTAAATCTTCATCTGTATTATTCTCAAAACTATAAGTCTTCGTTTTCCAAAACATTGCCATCTTTTCAAAACTTTAAACATAACTTCTTGAAAACATTAGTTATAAAGATAGCTTAAATATTTTGCTTCCTTCCAAACCATTATATCACTCTCCAAACTTTGTGTGCATATATCTCTTCCTAATGTTTTGGAATCTCTATCGATAATGTTGATCATACGCATTAACCAGAATTCTTAAATCACTTAATGGGCAGATTAACACGTAATCAACTTCAAAATTTTCTTTAACTATATTCAAATATTTTCTTATAGAAAACAATTGATTTTAGAAACTAGAACATTTTATAATATCATGCAAAATATGTACCTTTAATTAGAAATGTTCTAATCATAAAATATGCTTGCTTTAAAATACTATTCTACTTTCAGGCCACCTAATTCAAAATTATTACTAATATTTATCGTCCAAAATTTGAACTTTTTCAAATTCATATTCAACTCATCTCAAATTATATTTTTTTTCCAAAATCTCAACATTACTTGAAATATGATTTCAATCACTTCATAAAATGATATCACTATTTTATTAAATTATATGCTTGCTTGAATAAAAATATTTAATTTTAAAACTCATATGTACATTCAATTCAGCAACCATTAACAACAATACTAACCATCCATAATATCAAACAAACATTAATGCAACAATACATACATTTCTAAATGAACGAACAAAAGCCTCCAGTGAAAAACTATCAATCAGTTTCCATTGGCAACTCTGTCACTACTAAATCTTCTTACTCATCCTACCTCATCACAATTTGGAATCCTAAGTTATTCAGTACAAGTTTCAAATTAGGTTCTTTTATAGCTTCACTAATCGACCAACTCCATTGTTACTTCCAAACTACATAGAGGTCTAATATTCACCATCAATACTAACACTACTGCCCGGACTAACTACTTCTACCTTCATAATCTTCATTAGCTATTATGTATCTCATACACAGACTTACACTTAGGGAAATACTGTAAATATATATATATAAGAGAAATATGAATACATCCTCGGATGATTACTCTAGTAATCATCATTACCATCACTTAAATATAAACATTATTCTACCACACATCCATAGGGACAGAGACTCTAAGTCTTGTCTTAGGCAAGGACTCGTGTCTTTTATACTCTATATCGTTATAAACCTATTCTTATACAAAAATATAATACCCTACCTCTGTACCCATACTTCTAAAGAGTATTACTATACAATACTGTTTGATAATACAGAGAATGAGGCGTTATTAGGCTGCCACACGCGAATAATCCCTTGGGCTAAAACTGGTACGTATTTCAGAAATCATAAATAACTCACCTATACAGACACAATATCAGTACAAAATAAAGCATTTTTGGTATATAACAATACACAATATAAAATAAGTCTCAGAAAACATAGAGTCATCCATGCAACGATAACATAAAACAATAAATATACATAAGTCCAAGTGGGTCAACAAAAATAGTCAAATGCCTATTATCATAAAAAATATACATGATATGTCCAGTATATACGTCTCATAAACATTCAATCACATGTAGCTACAATATACAAAATGATATATAAATATTATATCCATCGTCTATGCCTAGCCTCCGTAAACTAGCCAACTCACCTCTAAACCAGAAGTATCTCGAACTGATCCAAGTATTATATAAATAAAACATAGGTCAGACTATGTCTAGAAGGTAAACGGGCGGTATAAAATAAAAACTGGCATGGTATAAACAAGTGCAACACAAATGGCACGTGTAAATCCCAGGTGTCAACATATCTCAAACCATGCACAAAGGTGATAATCCATCTCTATGTAATGTTGACCAACACATCAAATATGCATAATTTAGTAGGTGAAACAACCATAATCTAACTATCATAAAGTATAAAACTCATGGACATGCTCGTAGTAATGCCCTTGATTATTTATTATATAATCATAAAGTAGACATGCATGTGGTCTGTCTTACTCAATATATATATATATATATATATATATATATATAACATAACAAGCACTCAAATCAAATAAAAACATAATATAAATATAGCATAACCTCGATAGCCAAGGTCATCTGGGGTAACCATGTAAAAATAGGTATATGGTCAAACTCCACACCCTCAGCATCTCTAGTTATCCTTGATAACTGTATATCAATGTGTACGGGGTTATACTACTACGTAGGCACTCAGTCTCATAAATAATCTGAGAGATCGATAACCACATAATAATCATTTAGACCTTTACCTTGTAGTAATCGACTTCGCTCTCATCCAATGAAAAATATTCATATGGTCTCTAAGACTTCTACTAATCCACTCGATTCTCGGTATTGTGGATAATCTTTGGGACTCTCGGTTCTATATGCTCTCAGCATCATAAATATCTATTTTGGTATCGATCTTGATAAATAATCTGATTAGCTCTCAATCATAAACATAATTGTAACGACCCGGAATTTTCGAAGCCGAAAATTCCAGATAGTTATGAAAAAGTAGAAGAGATAGAAGAAGAAGAAGAAGAAGAACAGAAACATCAACAACTCACATACGCAGCGAATAAAATATAATAATAAATAATAACAGTTTACAACAGAATACTATATCAGTTGATTACATTTAATATACATCAGAGTTTCACATTTTATACAGTCACTGAATATTTATTTTCAATTATCATGTCTCAGATTAACAATAATACAAATACAACGGATATACTCTATACGATATTGCTATCCAGCTCGCCTCCTGAGCTCCAGAACGTCCTACCTGAAAATCTGTAATACTCGGTCGGACCCGAGCATTACACAAAAGTAACACCCGGGTCAGGCTGGAAACCAGCGTGAGTAAACTCAACTAACATGGAATACCAAAGCAAACAACTTATATGAACCCGGGAAAACATATCAATTTTTCCAATTTACAATTTGCAATAAACAACACTTATTTCTCAAATCCGTTTCTAAGTACCCACTTAGATAAAATAATCCAATTCATTTACATCGGTTTATTCCAGCCTATTGATTTCACACATATATTTAATTTTTATTCGAAGTGGATTCGGGTATTTCCTGATACTCGTACCCGGTCTCTTCGAAAATCATGTTATCCTAAACCAAGCTATTCAAATAAAGTTTACAACGTTTCATATCAGAGATATCAACACATTCAAGCATCCAATACCATTCAATCACTCATAAACAAAATTTAATCATTTCCAAATTAATTGAATTAATCCTGGCTGAATTACTAACCTCATCCACTTAGATTTCTTCATTCCATATTAATTGGTTACAAATCCATTAATTATTCAATCCTTCGTTATTCATCTTAATTAATTATCCTGGGATCAATTGTCTTCCCATTACATTCAAGTAATTAACTTCAATTAATTTCACGATATTAATTTTCCTTAACCAAAATCAATCAGTAATCTTAATTACTTCGTGAATTAATTAACCATTTTAATTACAATAATCCTTGATTACTTATATTAATTTACTTCTCATAAGTCGCTTATTATCAATTTAATTCATCTTCTTTATTCAATCTTTAATTATATCGTCAATTATAAAGATTAATGATTTCCAGTAATATTTTAATTTATCTAATCTAAATTAATTACACAAATTCAACCACAATATTAATCATTCTCGATTAATCTCATTCTATAATTAACTACCTTTTTATTTACTTCATTAATAATTTAATTACTCCTTAATCAGTGATATTAATTAATCTCTTGCATTTATTCCGCGGGTAGTTATATTTTATTTATTACTTTAAGTAATTACTCATTAAGCCGTCCAATGATTATTCTCATTTAATTGAATTAATTATCCATTTAATTATTCTACTAATTTGATGAATCACAAATCACCAAGTCCTTATCAACATTAAAATGAAAATATTTTTCCTTATTTAGAACTTAAGTTTAAAAACAAGCTAAAACCCCAAATCTTCGAGTCAAATCACGTTTAACTCGAGAACCATCCAAAACCAAGGTCACGTCATCATCAGTAAAACATCCAAATAATTTATTCGTCCAACCAATTATTTAAATTTAATCATTGAAATTTTAATAAAATCTATCGGTGTGAGATTTACTCATCTTAGCCCTCTAAAATTTTGCAATCCACTTCATCCAACTAATTTCATCGGTGATTATTAATTTAGTCCTTTCCCACATAATTTATTAACTCATTACTCCCTACCTGTTAATTATTTACCTTCTTTGTTGATTTATAAACCTAATTACTCATTTGTAAATCACTAACTACTAATTACTCAAACACTAATTACAATCCCAATTACTTAATTAATCTTTAACTTATTTTATAATTTATCAATTCTTAATTATACTTAAGGAAAACATTCAGTGGGTTAAATATTATACACATTGCTAAAACTTCTTTTTTTTTTTTTTATAATCATCGCTATACTATGGCAAACCCGAATTCCCTGACTATACATATATCGTTTAGGTTTAAACAAAGTGCCTTCCACTTCCAAACTCAGATGAACCAAGTTATTCAGATGAATCCAAGAAATACCAAACTGCCAAACTCTGAAAAGAATAACGAGTATAAGGAATTTACTCACCTTTGACTTTATTGAAGCAATCCAAGTCCACTCTCGACTTGTAACCTTTCGGACCCAAATTGCGCGCTTTGCCCGATCATCAGCCTCGTCATGCTTGCGACCATAGCCCCCAAAAATCGAGCCCTAGCTGCTGTCTTCACCACTCTCGATCTCGAACACGCGCAAACGCGACCTCGCCTTCCACTTCGAGAATCCCAGCTCGCGATCCACCAGTAGCCAATGCGACGCACCACTCAAATCCGCCTTCAATTCCTCCCTCGCGCACGCGATAGCTTCCCTCTTCGTCGTGACTCCCCTAATCACTCACGCCTTGCCTCGCGAACCCCTCTCTCACACAAGGCCATTCGATCGTGAATCGAAACCATGATGAAACTAGCAGGGGCCAACTCGATTAGGAGTTGAATCGATTTTGATTTGATTGAGAACCGAGGTCGCCACTTCGGCCATTCTCTTGTTTGTTTTATTTCTATTGTTCGTATAGCTGATTTGATTTTAAAAGGAAGGGGAATAGCAGCTTATCTTCAATTGATTTTCGAACGAGAATCGTTCGCCTCTTACCCTTTTTTCTTTCATTTGTTTTCGAAATTGGATTCCTAGGGAAGATAAGGGAAGAGTGGAGAGATACAGGCATTATAACGACGTGAGATGGCTTCTTGGGCACGCTTGTTTATAAATAATTTAATATTGAAAATATCTCGTCGCATAACGCGAAATTTCTAACTCCGAATCAGACATGCCGACAGACATTTATAAGGTTTTACCCACGTTCCGAACACAATGGAACGTGTTTCGAAAGCTAATTTGATTGTATGCGCGAGTTACGGAGGAAAATGATCGATTTTAAATCAAATCGATTAAATAGTTTTCTAAGCGTTTTGAGCTGCCAGGGTCCAACGACAAACCCGATTACTACGAAAATTGAAATCTGATAATAACTAACTATTACGGATCCAATGGAACTATTTTCGTCAAATTCCGAGACTGTCCCTCGGAAGGCAATTTTTAAATTCAATTTAAACGATATAATTTCAAAATTGAACAAATTACCTTTAAATCGAATTTCAACCATTCTATTATCTTCAGTAACATCATTATAAATTTTACGAGCCTTCAAACTATTTTAAACAGGCTTAGAAATATCAGATTCAACAATTTACCCAATCTTTAATTATTAAAATCAATATTTAAACTATACTATCCAATGATTTAATTATCAAGTAAATATCAATATCAGGAATTCAAGTTAAAATTAACTTTTAAATATTTAAAATCGATTAATTATTCCAAATTAATCTGTTAAAATTTCTGGGTCGTCACAATAATGATCTTATATCTGTGAATATATAGGTGTCTATGGCATCTTATGCTATCTCGTTAATAATAATCAGATAGGAGACCAATAGCTTCCATCTTGCTTGAGGATCCTTTCTCGCATGATCTAAGTGCTACTACTACAGTCTTAGTTAACTTGATGGCCATCGTGACCCAATATCCCTTAAGTGTAAAACTAAGCTATATGTTGGTCACGACCCTGCAAGTGAACCTAATGGTAACAAACTGGTCGCCTATGTGACACAAGGAAAATGGCTCTCAGCCATGGCTCTTATCCATATACATCAAAAGGCATGTCACAGATTTAGGGAGTGACCCCACAGTCAAGCTACTAGGATGGATTCTGTCACAATAATGTTTCCAACTTTAAATAAAAATCATTTCAAAATCCATTAGTTATTTCCAAAATTATTTCATTTCTTTTAAAACCTTCCATTTCAATTTATACATCCCTTTTTGAATGACTATTAATGGGATCTCATCACTGTGACGACCAGCCTTTTCGACACTTGAAAATCAACACTAATTCATCCTTAGTATTCACGTGCTGCAAGTCCAAGTGCCGAAAAGACGGATAGTAAAGGGTAAAAAGAAAAATAAAGACAGAACAGAATCTTACACGAATGGAATAACATATATTATTTCATAATGTTTATAATGGATATTATAAATACACGCATCAGAGTCTACCCTAATCTCATCCTAGTCAATTATAAATCTCCGTCCCTACTAGTGTTGAATACAAAGAGTAAACAAATGCAGCGGAATTGTAAATGGATAACAATCTATAGAGGAAACTCCTGCTCGTGCTCCAAGCTCCTCTAAATTTTTCCAAGCTAGACTTATACTGTTTGGCTGCTGGGAAAAATAGGGCACGCAGAGTTTAAGGGAAAAGAAAATAAACTCTGGGTCAATCAAGAGACTGGTATGAGAAAACTCAAAACATGGATAATTTTTGAGAACTAAAGATACCTCATAAGACCATGTCGCACATAAATACAGACGTGATTTTACCTTATGATAACCAAATCATTTAGCACGCAAAATCAGAGATATTATTTTTAATAACATTCTTTGAGAACTCTTCCGAATAAACATATATAATCTTAGCTGAAATTGTTAATTAATTAAATTCCAGCAAACTAGATTATACAACTAAAACCTTAAAGACTCATATTGGAGAATGGATTCCATACAATGATAAGTAAGGGACTACCTTTCGACATTACATCTCTGGAGGGATGCACCTTAGGCTCCAACGTCTTTGAACACAGAAACAACCTACCTCTACCATAGATTGTATCGAATATCCCATCACCTCAGTCGTTCCCGATCTATCCGTGGCCACAACATACATAACAAACCTAAAATATATATGGTAATCTAGAAAGGTGATGACCATATCCTAATAGGAGTGACCCACTTAGCCCTACCGCACCTACCCTATTTTTTTCATTCCTGATGTGCAAGGCTTAAGGTAACAGTTTACCTTTCATAGAATAAATCCTACTTTGAATGCCACATTGTCATTTCAACAACGCACAAATTTATTTCCATAAAAGTATAACCTCTAAGCTCGTAAGTCTCAAAGAAGGGTGTTAAGTATAAAATGGCTTACCTCCTACACCACCAAACAGATGTACGTTTGTAAAAACCAATGTACGTGTTCTTAGAAATGCAGTGTCAGACACTAGTCCGTACAAGTTGTCCAGGCACATGACAAACTTAAGGCACTTCTCCCACTTCATCCTGTTGGGAATCACCCTTTTAAATTAGTAGCGAGTAGTCCTCGTATTGAAGATTTCAAATCGAAGGAACCACTGCCACCATATATATGATAAGGAAATTATCCTGAAGGTTAGTGGCAAGCAGCCCCACATTATGAAGATTTTCGTCTTCAAAATCATCATCTTCAACATGTTATCACTTTTGAACGTATATTGGTTCGAAGTGGTTTTCGATTATGAATCACCTAAATCCATCCTCGGTTTCTCCAAACCAACTATCGATAAAAGATGTTAAGTATATAGGTGATTATTACTTAATAAATCAATATATTTTATCCAAGTAAAATATCTCTTTAGAGATATACATTCTTAGATCATATATGTTTCAGTATATGTGGGATAATTAAAACTCTTTTATCCAATCCTTTAGTTAATTAATACCCCTTTTGACTTTGGAACATTTCATCTTTAATTACTTAGGAAAAGTATAATCCAAATCTCAATGAATATTTCATCTTTCCAAAACATATTTTTAATGGGTAAAAAACAATGTTATTTAAGGCATCGTTTACCGTAAACCTAAACCAGTTAGAATTGAATAAAAGGGATTCATAAATTTTAGACTGATTATACCCAATATTAATTTCCGTATTCAACCATACTATTCGTTGAATAACGGTGAAATCACCTTTTAAATTCATATGGGTATTACGAGTTCCCGCCTTAGAATTTAATACAAAGTTTGACCAATACATTTCATATATCACCAAAATCTAAAATCTCGTTAAACTTTTGAAAATCTCCAAATCTCTTTTTATCTTAGGAAAATGCGATCTGAGTGTATCAAATTCACTATCCCCTCCATTGGGCCAGTCTGGATAGCTTTAGTGGAAACCAGACACTGGTTTTCCAAGATCGGGTCTAGAGACATCTCTTTGTCATCCATAAGTTGGTCAAGTTATTTTATCAACTCTATACTCTTTAAAATTATTGATTTATTATTTGAAAAACATTTGCAAGAGGTTTGGAAAGAAAATCCCAAGTTTAAATCTTAATTTCTAAAGTTATCAAAAAATGCTGCAAAAAGTGCTGCGAATAATGTTTTTAAAAGCTTCATTGATCAAAACATTAACTTCATTCCACATATGTCCATTTCTATGACTCAAACCCCCTTTAAAACATTTTAATATATTCATGTAATTTATTTCATATTTTGAAAGATTTGCAAATATCAATTTTAAAACATTTTCCACTTTGGTTCCTAAACTAACCGCGATATTTTTTAAAACTTGATTTTGACATAACTCAAATTATATTCAGAAAAATCTTGATTTTATTCTTTTGTTTGAAACCTATATTTATTATGTTTTGGAAAATTCGTATTGCAAAGAATTCCGACTCATATTCCATTATACACGTCCGTTTGACTTTTCAGGTTGCGAAATCGCAAACTGCTGAAATGCGAAGGTTTATTTTTACTCCATTTTCCAAACTTTTTCAAACCATTCTAAAATAATTTTTACTGTTTATAAACCATTTATAAACAATTTTAAACTATTTTAAAGAGGTTTAACAATGCATATATATTATTTTGTTTTAAAATGGAAAGTGATTTCTTGGTGTAAATTTGACGTGTTTTATATCGTGAATCATTTCCACACCAAACAAACATATCATCAACATCCAAAACATGACAATCAAACATAGAAAACATCCATATCAAATATATCATCATATAGTTTATAAACTTAATAGTAGAGCCTCTCATCTTCATTGGTTTCTATATTTTTTTAAAGTTGACTATAACTTCGCTAATATTTCACCAAAGCTTATGGAATCAACCATGGTTCCCTTTATAAATGCATGGTCTAGACTTGTAGGAGCTATAGGCTTGGCCTTGACTTGTGAAGGTGGTGGTCATGGGTTTAGAAGGAAAAGAGAAGGAGTTTGAACTTGATTTTGAAGTGGATTGAAAATATATACACTTATATAAATTTACTTTCTCTTTGCCGTAATTTTCAACATTGTTTCTCTATAGTAAGTAGCCATTAAAATAGCTTGAGAGGAAAGAGAAGATGAAGAAGATTGGTGTGTAAAATTTTGAGAGAATAGGCGGGTATTTATAGAAAGAAAATGTGTAAAACATCTAAATGTACAATTACCATTCTACCCCTTGCCCACACCCCTCCTCTCTCATCATGCATGGTCGTCCCCTCCTCACACATACCCTTCCCAATGTGCTAACTCCTTGTGTTGTGTAAGTGTGTAAGGTGATGTGAAGTCTTGTTTTATTACCTTCGTATAAATATCATGATATTATTCTTAAGTACATATGTTTGTATGCATGTGTATTTGTATGTATATGACATATATATGTGCATGTACCATATATATGGCAAACTAAGCTGCAACATCTCGAAACAACTTCTTCTCGTCAAACCGTTACGAACCCAAAATCCAATTTTCAGTCATATTTTTACTTCTCTATTAAAAAATATATATTCATAAACAAATATTAAAAATATATTTCTTATCTTCTGTAATAAATTAAAATGATCACATTTGAATTATTAAACCATATAAATCAATATTTAAACAAGCTTTTACAAAAAGTGGGGTATTGACAAAGCATTATTTATTTTCTTGTACTTTTAAAACAAGTATATATCTTTATAAAACTACCATAAATCATATATCATCATTATATAATAATTAAATGAATTATTATCATTTAAAATAATTATAAAATCATTTAAACTCAAGTTAAATTCAAAAAACAATTATTTAAAAATGATGACATCATTGATGATGTCATAAAGGAATTTTATTTTCAAAAATAAAATAAATAACTTTATTACATATTCTTACTTAAATGGAGAAATAAGCGTATGTAAAAAAAACCGTGCACGACTTTGGTTAAAAATTTGTTTATTTAAAATGATTTTCGATTATTTTTCTGTTGAAAAGCCCATAAATATCCATATTTGTTAATATACCTTTAAAACTAGTTTACCATAATATTTATGGTTCAAAAAATTATAATTTGGGTTGTAAAATCTTGTAAATATCTTAAATATAAACATAATTTATCGAAGTGATAAATTTACGGGTTGTTACAGTCATAATAAATTGGAAATATGCAATTTTATTTCACCCAATTCAATCCTACAACCAACAATTCATCAATATTTCACCATAAATAAAGGGAATGGGTATATAAAAAAAAAATCAACAATCAATGCATCCAATTCCATCCAATCAAATTCATATCAACCAGAAATCCATCATCGAACAATCAATGGAAACTGTAGAAATAAAATCTAGAATATAGCTATGAGTTACAAGAATAACTCACCGAAACAATGCTTGAACTCCAAAACAGCAACTACACAGCTGAATTTTGCCTTCTTTGTTGCGAACAGCCCATCACGGCTACCAAAACAGCCAAGCTTCGCTTGAATGCCACCAACAAAGCCTTCACCAAACGCTCTCGTCACTCTAGCATCACCCACACACCTGCTTGCGCCTCCTTCCCATCACTACGACTACATCAACAAAACACCTCATCGCCTGCATCCGCTTTGCACATACTCACTTATCCATAACCTAAGGTTGAGCTTTCCAAAGTTGCATGCCACTTTCCCCTTGAATCGGCATTAATGTTGTCGAGCTCCCCTATCCATAGACGATTTTTTTATTTTACGCAAGTCACGATTATAAGTTTTAAGAATTTTAGATTTTTAGGCTAGAGAAAATATGGGAACAGTTAAAATAATATAGGGTTTTGGGTTTGCAAATGAAGATGTGGACTTGTAGTATATCATTTTGGGCTTTGGTTTTAATTCATTTCAGTTTTAATTCATTTCAGTTTTAATTAATTTACTTAGCGAATTTATTTTTTCCTTTCTTTTCTTTTAGTAACTTCTTTTATTTAAAAATGAATTTCAATTTGATTTAAATTAATTTGCACGTTAGTATACCGAATATATTGCGTTAACCACCCAGTTTGATTCAATTCGTTGCTCACTTGTTAATTTTCCACTATTTTAATTACATAATAATTATTTATAATTTTAAAATATTTTGTGTTCATTTAAAAAAAATTATTCAATTTCAATATATTATTTGAAAATAGTTTATTAATTTAATTTCATTCATAAAACAAAATATTTTGTTAAATAGACTTCAAATAAATGAGAATTTATTTTAAAAAAATAATTATCACAAATTGATTTTTGATATTTTTATTTTAATTAAATTTATTTAATTTACGGTGCATAAATTAGGGTTATTATAGTGGATATTAGTACATGGAAAACTTAACACAATGAATATGCTAAGGAGGAAGGGCATGAACATTAATGAGAAACGTTTGTTTTGTGGTGAAAGAGTGGAAAATTATATTCACCTTTTATGTGATTGTGATATTGATTTTTATATTTGAACTAAATGCTTAGTGCAGCTAAAAATTGAACTAGAATGGAGAGAGCTAATTAGAGACCAATTTCACTTTTGGTAAGATTTATAAGACAAACTCTCAAGTAATGAAATGTTACCCCGATTTTTTTTCCTAAACTTTCCTTTCTGTTATCCAGTTTGGAATGAAAGAAACATAAGGTGCTTTAAAGGAACTGCTAGAAATTCCAACATGATTTATTTCAAATTCTTAAATTTGTGTGTGTGTGTATATATATATATATATATGGGTAAGTGTGGATAATTTGAAGTTTACTAGTGTTATTCAAGACAGCATAGGTGCTAGAGTGTGCAGAAAAGGAAGAAGTAGGAGCAACATGTAGCAAGGATATGCATCAGCAAAGTTTAAGCAGCAACAACATGGTCTCTTTCTTTACTTTGTGATCAATTAAGTCTAGTTTGTATGATGTCATTTTGTTATATTTTTCCTTTGGTCTATCTTGTTTATCTTCTAGCTCCTACGTGAGCATAGCTATGTGGTGTTGTATTTTGATGCTCCTACGTGAACTAGTTTTGGTATGTGCTGATGTTTCTTATGTAACTTCTATATCTGTAAATAATTTTGTAAACCTTTATTTTGTTATAAATATGGCATGGTAAGCTTTGAGTCATCTATGTGAGTCCACCACCATTTCTACCATAAAAGGTACATGCGTTCAAAATCCACCTAAAGAGCTACTCAAGAAGAAATTCCTTAAATTGAAAAGAAAATCTCTTCCAAAGATAAAGAAATCCAGGAATTGATGAGGAAATTTAATTAAGATCCCACCCTCAACAATCTAAATACACAAAAATTGCTCAATTTAATCAATGCACATTTGATTTAGAGGTTGGTCTACTGAAATTCAGGAATGAATGCCAATCTTATGAAATTATTTTTACTGAAGGAGAGGCTGGACTTCCTACACCTACTCCATTTTATTCTCCTAAGAAAACATTTTACAAACATTTTCTCATTCCATGACCATTCAATGCATGGCAACAATCTTTCCATTATGTCTTCAGCATCTCCCTCGTTAGTGGATGAATCATGGGAGTTAGCCAGATTGAATAGGTCTTCTAAGTTTGAATGCAATCGAAGGCTAAAGGTGCATTGGAATAATATATATTTTTGATGAATTTTAAAGTCTTCGGCTCAGATAGAAAATTTGGAATGTGAATAGCATAAGATTATTCTGCGGTACAAAATTATGAGAATGATAAAAAATTATTCTCCCTTCAAATTTCTTAATTAAAGTGCGTAACTTATAAGTATGCGACTCAAATTGACTTAATTAATATCGTTGATGGTATACTCTGAAATGAGAAAAGGTTAAATAAATATCTACTTATAACAATTCAGAACATTACTAACCCTTCCTCTACAATGGAGACTTTGATAAAAGAGGGGTAAGGAACTTAAAGATCGACTGGAATTGATGCAATTCTTTATCTCTAGGGTTGTTGAAGTAGATTCTTTAGTATATTATTTGATTGAAGTCATTATTGCATTCAATTTAAAGATTGATTTTTCATTTTTAGGTCTATAAAGAGTTTGCTGATTAAGAAAGACCTTAGTTGCAAGTTATCAGAGATACCAACACTTCTTTTTGTGTGGATGCTCCGATGTTCTTAAGGACATAGGTGCTTCGCTCAATTTTATATAAAAAGTGCAGGTTCAACAAGCGAGATTCATTCCTAAATTTTGGATATCCAAGGGAAAGGGAAAGATTTAGTATACCAACATCATCATATTCAAAATCTTCTAGAACCATAAGCTTTTAGAATATTGGGATTGTAAAAGTTATCTTAATGATTTAAAAGAAATCATATGTAAAAGATTATCATTAGGTATGATGTTTGACATCAAAATCTTCCTTTTATGTAAATGTATCTTGCGAAGTATTTATCCATGCCATTTTGCATATCAGTGTTATAGTGGATTGTTTACCTCTAGTGCTTCTTGCCTTTTAGCAATGTGATTGCTCAGATTCTTTTTAATTTTCCCTTTTAATAGATCTTTCGAATATTGTCCATCATATTCTTCGGTTGGCTACTTTTGACAGGCTTTGTCGACAATCTCTCCTTAGAGATTTATTTAGAGAGACCTGGAGATGGAATCAAAGGCTCGGTCAACCATCACTCCTTGGAAGGTGCTTTGGCTAGGTGTAGAAGCGGGACCAAAAGCTTTATTGACTGTCCCTCCTTGGATGGGTGTTTTAGCCAGGCATTGAGGCAGGACCAAAGGATTAATTGACCATCACTCCATGGTTGGGTGCTTTGGCCAGGTGTGGAAGATGGTCCAAAGGCTTAATTTGACCATCACTCTTTGGATGACAGACTTGGCCAAGGGTGAAAGTGGAACCGAAGGCTTAATTTTACCATCACTCTTTGGATAAATGCTTTGTCTAGGCTTGAAGGCGGGTCCATAGACTTTATTGCTTATTACTCATTTGATGGTTCCTTTGGCTAGGTTCGAAAGTGGAATACAGGGCTTAATTGAAAATATTTTCTTGAACATCAATTATTATTAAACTGAGTTACGATGAAAGTCCTTATAATCATTATTAGAAAATCAGATATCTCTCTTCAGATTCTCGACAGGACTCGCTTGAAAAACTCTTTTAGTTCTCCTTGCCTTACATAGTATTCAATAATTCCTACTAATGCCCTACAACTATTAGTCTCATGTCAATTTGTCCCATGGTGGTGGCAATATTCTCTTCCTTTATGTTCTTCCTTCCTTTTTGTTCTTTTCTTAGGATGTTAGTAATTCAACCTTTCCATTGTGAGGAGTTAAACGTCTCTTATGAAGCACAAAGAGGAGTGGATATTTTAGCCTTAGGTCCTTTGAAAGCATAATTTTCCTATTCATTTTTATGCCTCTTTTGGGGAGTTAGTAGTTCTTTTTCGTTCATCCTTGATTTCCTTTTTAAATCTTGATGATATTCTCTCTTTTCTCTTATGGATTAGTTAACCATGTTTTTCCATTTCCAAGAAAACTGCTTAAATTCATTGTTCATTTCTTCCTCAAATATAGTTCCTTTTCCTTAGGATCGAATGACAATTCTCATTTATACGGATGGATCGTTTCTCATTACTATAAAGTTTATGTGCCTCTGAATGGGCCTTTTCCTTCCTATTATGATACTAAGACGAAAATAGGTTTCTCTCTCGTATGAAATGGATTCAAGCTCCATATATTTGGGTTGTACTGTGCGACTTTCCGTTATTTCACTAAGGTTTGAAGGGCTAAGTTTCCTAGGCTTAACCTTGTTCTTCACTATACTAGGGAGGAGTCCGATGAAAGGCTGGATAAACAGATTTGGTTCTAAAAATCCTTGCTATGAAATAGACATCATGGATGTTTCTTAAAGTAAATAGAATTGATCATGAGTTCAATTCTCAATGAAAGCACCAAATATGGTAGACAAAAAATTAGTATGCTTAAGTCAAGGAAATCAATGGTACTTAGGTAAGAGGATTAGCTCTTGGACAGGTATGCAAATCAACATGTAATCAAGTAGTCAATTATGCAAATAAGCAACTATGCAAGTCCTTTATTACAAAGTCCTATTTAGTATTTGACCTAGGTAGCCTTCGAGCTCTATATTTATGATCGCGTAAAAATGAAAATGAGAAGAAGTATAATATGAAATTTGCTACCTATTAGTAGGGATAAGTTCCTATTTACAAAGAAATTGTCTCTTTAGATCTTTGACATGTGGCATTTATAAAAATGAACGATTGATATTATTTTAACATAGCATATTGTTATTTTGACATGTAGCACAACTTGCACTTTATCATTTAATGTTGGCATGGCATAGTTGGACCAATTAGGGGTTGCTATGTGGCTAATTTCTTCATGCATTGATTCCTTGATGTGCGAAAGCAATTTCTCTATATTTGATAGCATCAATGTTTATTAACATCAACATGTGATGGCTTCAATCTATGACAGTTTGGTCTCGAAATGCGATGGCTTGACTTCAACATACAGTAACCTTCATGACTTCAACATGCTATAGCTTCGACACTTCCAATATGCAATAGCTTGGTAATCTCAACATGCAATAGTTTTGATGTCCTTGACATGCGATAGCTTATTCCTCTCAACATGCAATAGCTTTGATATTCTCAACATACTTTAGCTTGTTCCTCTCAACATGTGATGGATTTGATATTCTTGATATGTGATAGCCTATTCCTCTCAACATGCGATAGCTTTAACATTTCCAATATATGATAGCTTGATAATCTCGACATGTGATAGCTCTATTTCCTCAACCTTCGATCGCTTTGATATTCTCGACATGTGACAGCCTTATACCTATCATACCTAAAAATTAGGGTGTAACACATCCATAACATAAATTAGACAACCATATTTCTTAAACTATTTAAGATCGGATTTCTTATTAATTCATATATTATATGACTTGATCCCGTAAACTATGCTTTAAATGAAATTAAATTTAGCATATATACTTACTCTTAAGTGCATATCCTTACATAAAGAAGTTAACTCAACTTCACTCATCATCAACCGTGCTTTGTCCAACATGATTTCTCCCTATTGATACATCATTATTATCAAAGAATTAAGTGACTTTTGAGGTTGAATCTTACTTGTTCTTAGGTACTTTTGGAACTCCTTTCTAATACAGTCATCTATTTAATCAAATCAAATTGAATTATTTTATTTCCTTTACATGTTATGTTTTCTACTCATGTTAAATATTCTATGAACTTTTCATAGATATACTACTTGTATGTCAAACATACATTTTCATGCCTATGATAATTTGTCTATAAATTTAATGAAGTAAGTGGATTTGTCTTAGTATCATCAGACTTTTGATTGCATATATCTATATGTATTAATCTGAGGAGTTTGTTAACTCTTTTGTTACTCCCATTGAATGAGTGCTTTGCCTTTAAATTTTTATATAAAAATCACCAGTATCATATGATTTATAATCATATGATTTAAAGAATCATTCCTTAAGGATATGATTTAGTCTAAATTCCAAAAAAAATTGTTAAAAATTTAGATATTTTTGTATTTTCTACAGCTATTGCATCATTATTATTATTATGAAAACAAATGCAATTATGATAGATTTTTTTTACAATGAACATCCATAATATTCATTGAAAATAAATCTTATACATTTTCATTCAGTACTGAAAACAATTATTTCATAAATAATATTTAGTGTATATATATGAAGATAATCTTTCGTATTTTGATACATCCACTAATAAGTGTCATATGGTATGCTCCCACTAACAATGCATAAAATATGAAGCTTTATTCTGCCACTTATTATTGGCCTTTTATTTCATCCACTATAGCTAGTTTACAGTCGAGAGTTTCAAATCAAATATTTCGAACTAGAAGAAATAACTCTCATAAAAAATGATTTTCTGTATGAAAGTACATATGGAATAGAAACTAAATTTCTTACTCTATATTAAGTATACATTATTTTATACAATTCTTGTTTCTGGTGTCCTTTCATGAAGCAGAGGAGACAATTCTCTCATTTCATCCCAATGGCGCCCATGTTACATCCATTCTTCAACATTTCCTTTCTAATTGGTCAAACTATTTAAAAAGAAAACCCTTGCTGCAATATTATACCAAACTCTTTATAAAAGTGCATTCAATCATCCTTAACATTCAAGAATATCATAAGTTGTGCTTTATGTAAACTGATCAAACTAACATTTCGGTGATCGAATTCCTAGGTCCATCTTGTAGCTCTTGGTCTGGTGCTACATTTAACATAAAAAAATTCTTAATGTAACCAATTGTATTGAATGATGATATCGCACTACTTACCTATATTAAATAAATATTTTCATCGAGATTTCATATACTAACGTGACTGTTCACCATACAAACTTTTGCTTGTGCTTGATTATGGATTAAATATCCATATTCTCTATAATCTTTTATTGCTTTAAGAGTTCGATACTCATTAAAAACAACGCGCGGTCTCGGGAAATAAACATTCAAGTGGCCAAGGTACGAGAATATTAAGTAGTTATGTAATTTGGCTCTTAAATGGGTCTTGAATAGACAACATACCTAAATGATTTATTAGTTAGTATATTTTAGATTTCTATGTCAATCCTTATTTAGTTCACATGTATATTCTAATCGATAAAATTTCATCAATTATATTAGTTGTAGAAATTTATCGAAATAGGTTATTTTAAATTTATACAACATATATTCTTACAATATTAGAATGGTTAAATGTTATCATTTCATTTTCCTAATAAGGCTCCCACTACATTTTTTATATTCCATAAAAAACCTAAGAGAGATATTGAAATATTTTGATTTCTCTAGCCAGTGTTAGGATTCACTTGCCTTGGGATTCTGACTATAAGTTTGGTCAACAAATCATACCCATAAGCGATGGATAACTCTTTATAGCTTGTATCATATACAACATCTAACCATGGTCTTTGCCCTATTCTCGACCTTGACCTTGAGTTTTCTTAACTAATTGAGAGAGATTATTTAATATTACCTAAAATTTACGAAGGTCTAAGTATAATGCATATACCTTGAGTTTGCTCAACAAATACATACACGTATCTTACCATGTATAGACAAAATATTGATAATATTACACATAACAGCTCTAGCTTTAGTTTTCTCAGCAACTAGCATGTATGCAAGTGATCTATCAATATATAAATGATAGTTGGCAATTTATATATTAAGGATTCATAATCCTTAATACAAATTTATTTATATGTATGTATGTATGTATGTATGTACATTGAGTGATATCGATTTATTTATATATTAAGGAATGGTGTATTTCTTATGAATTACATCATGATTCAAGTGTCGAACACATCGAAAATTACAATATACGTACCGTACATACATATTTATTCCAAAAATCTAATTGGGTTTCTAATAGTTCCACTTACATTTTTCTAATACATATACAGTTATGTAAGTTATATTTATGTATAACTATTATAAATCAATTAAATTACATAGTGTATATATATATATACCTTGTTAATTAAATCATATTTAATTTATTTTAAATATTTAGTTTAATTAACTACTAAATAAACTTTATATAAATTTTATTATATTCATCATAAACTATTTAAGGTGATTAACTAACTATAATCTTTATAGTTTGCTTATATATACATATCTACATATATTAATAAACTTTTATTAATTAGTTAATTAATTAATTTAATTAAACGGTTTAATTAATTATATTAATCAATTCATAATTTTATTATATGTGTGTGTTTTATATAATTAACCTTTAATTAGTTATTTAATTAATCATCTTAATTAAATATATATTAAAATTTTTAAAATATTTACTAAATTTCTCAAAGTAATTTTAGAAGTTTTTAAATTTATTTCGTAACCATTATAAAATTTCTATTTATATTTTAAACTTAACATGTAAATTTTAAATATACTTTAGATTTTCAGACTTAATTTGAAAATTAGCCCAAGGCCTAAATAATTATGGGTTTACATTTGTGTCAACCTTTTGAACTTACTCTGCCTATTGGGCGAAACTATAGCCAATGAGGCAAGAATGCTTGGTTATTCAACCCTAGGTTTAGATACTACTTTTTTAGATGCCCATTTGATAAATAGGTTTAATTAGTTAACACTAAATGTTGATTAATTAGATCACATAGACCATTTGGGCTTTGATACCATTGTTGAAACTAGCTTGATTCACAGCGGATGAAATGGACAAATTTCAAAAAAAATCCCTAATTGGATCTTAGGGGCCTATAAAATCTAATATTCAGTACTAGATTCAATCTAGTTGTTTTAATATAATCATATTTTATTTTATTATTTTATATTATTTTGTTAATCTATATTAATTAATACTATATGTCTACAAATATGAATATACCTAACATATATATGTGTATGTGTGTGTGATGGATTGTAAATGAGTTAATGAGAAAATAGATGATAACATGGTTCATATATACATACATAAATACTGAGATTTATATCTGCCATGTATATATTAGCTATATATATATTAATTGCATTAATTAAATTGTTTGATATAAATTTTTGAATATAAATAATTTGAAAACATATATACACACACATATTAATAAATAAATTTTGATTTAAAGTATCTAACATAGTTTGACTAGGTGAAGATTTTAAATTCAAAATTTAAAGTTAAAATACCTAATTTTGACTAAGTCGAAATTTTTAGTTTTTAATTTATGATTAATATATCTAAGTTTAACTTGGCAAAATATATTTTAAGTAAAATATAGAATTAAATTAATTAATTAAAATATCTTTAGTCAAATAAGTGTTGATATTGTAATAATATATATATAATATAGTTGAAAATAAATATTTTTAACTAATTTTAACGTATATAAATATATTTATTTATTTATATTTATATTAAAACAATTTTAATATATATATGCATTTATGTATGTGTGTATATATTATAAAATATATATATATATAATTCTCTAGGCCAAAAAATAATTTTTTTAAATCCCAAAGTTATTTCTATTTAATATATATATACATAATAATATGAAATATACTAAAAATAAATAGCATATTAAACTATTTAAATATATATATATAATAAATATAAAAATATATCCTTTCAACTATATTTTTTAGTTATCTACAAAAAATTGAAAATATTTTCAACAAATAAATATATTAATTTATTTTTAAATATAGTATTCTTTATTTTATATTTTAAAATTAATAAATAATTATGTAATACTAAAAATTATATATTATGTTATAAAAATATTACATATATATTTGAATACATATGGCCAAATTATATTATATATAATGTAGTTTTAAAATATTAAGTTAATTAAGTTAAATCATTTAGTATAATTATTATTTAAATAGTTAAAATTAATTTTAATTAATTATGAGGCAATGATATATTATATATATATTATCATGGTAATAATGTCTAACTAATATATAATTATAAAAGAGAAAATTTACTTTGAATATGAAGCCTTTGTACACACCTTAATTAATGAAATTCTTAGACGCCTTAGAATCAACACTCGATTTTGCAACGGTTGAATGTACCGGTACCTTTTGTTCTATATTTGATGTTCGTATATGGGATAGGGTTGCGCAACTTGGAAATGAGGACAAGGAGCTCACATCCATAAATGGGGAGGATCAAAAGTCTATTTTGGTTGAATTTGATTTGGTATTTATACGGCAAAGGGAGAAAATATGTCACACATTTTACTCATTCTCCATTTACCAAATCAACTTTAGATATGGATCTAAATTCAAAAATTCCTTCCTCTGTCATGGAAAATGTAAATTGGACCTTATGTGGAACAATAAATCTCAAAACTCATTCGTTATTAATCACATTTAATCCTATTTAAATATATATCAATACCGTATATCAATATGCACATATATAACTTTTATATGTGCACCCTATTATTTACTAATAGCACTTCAAACATCAAATATATGAATAATTAATATTTCATAAATATTAATTAATTTATAAAACTTTACAAACTAACTAAATCGTGTGGTATGTCAAAGAGTTCAGAAATACGGCTGTGCTCGTAAGCGTAAATTTAATCAGCGATTAATATCTAACAATTCAAATATTAATATTCGCACATCATCTTATTTAGTAATGTGATAGTTTGGCCGAGCTAATCACTTACAGATCTTCATCGATAAAATCCAATTTTACATTTTAAGCGGTACCTTTTTAGTAATGATTATTTGCACATGTTCTCTTCATCAAAACTATATCATTTAAGGACATATGGAATTTGGTATTAGCGAAAGTTCTAGTACTATCCACATTCAACTTTATTAGTCCATTAACAAAGTCCTTAGTTCAATAATAACGTTTATTTTTAACTGTTCTACTATGGCCAGAGATTTTGACTTTGAGTTGACTATAGTTGACTGTGATGTTAACAGTATAGAACTTGAGGAGATAAAATCTCTACTGAATAAGTGCTTCACTTCCTATGCTTCTGCTTAGACCCAACTATAGTTGCTCAATGGTTTTCATACCATGATTTAACTATAATCAAAGTAGAGTGTCTTATAGAAGTTCTATGGTAATCTCAAGTCGAAAGAACTGTGTAACATTATCACTTTGAGATTTCATGTTTGACCTAATTATTACCCAACAGAAAACTCTTGAATAAGTCATTCCGTATTTATCCAATAACAACAAGTATGTAGCCCCTTTGTGCCCCCCTAACAGCCATGAGTAATACACTGCCCAATATCTGGGGAACATTATGTACTTTATTATCAGCATATGTATAGATATCCTTTCTAAAAAATCTTTTTCTAGAACATTTAAAATAATATGTTATTCTACATTGTGATAATTTTTTCATGATTATAACTATTTGTAACTATTATCACATAACATAATATTTAAAGATTTTCTGATTAATATATTTTAATTAATTACTTAATTAATTATATCACAATATAACAAGTATATAATAGAAATCAAATATCTTAACTAAGAACAAGATTGATTATAGAGTTTGATATATTTAATAAATTGCATAATTTACCCTATGGCATACCCCTAACTCTTTCACGAACCTTGAGGGGTTCCTGAACTCTCTTGGACACTTTTTCCTTCTTATCTCTAGCATGAAAGGGAGCTTCTAGTAGCTCTTGCATTCTCTCAAGGGAGTTGATGGCTTATCTCAACCCGAGTGGGAGCTTTTAGGGACTCTCTCGCTCTCACGGGGAGAGTTGACGTGCTAGAATCTCCCCTGACACAGGCTAAGGTAGTTAAGTGCCCTTGTACCCTTTTGGGGAAGCCTTTGGTGATGATAGTTGTGACTTCTTATTAGAGCATGAGTACTTTTTTTTTGGCTTATTGGAGGGAAATTTTGTAATGGTACCTTCCAACTTGCTTGTTGCTTTGGACGTAGTTGACTTGCCCTTAGTGGGGAATTTCACTAAGAATCGTTGGTATGCAATGACTATATCCAGATTGACCAAAGTGGACCCACCTATAAGAAGGTTACAAGGTGATAGGCAGTCCATTATAAAAAAAATTACATGAATTTTAGCGAAGTAGGGTTCCTCGCTAAGGTGACCATGTGCAAGGCAAACCCAAAAGGAACCATCCCAATGCCACCGAAATTATAGATGAGCAAGCTACATGCATTCATACTTGATTGTGGAAGCTTATTCTGATCAAAGACATTTTGAACTTGACGTTCATTGAGCTTCCTACATCTATAAAGACCTGGTGCATCTTTTTGTCTGTGGCATGAATGGAGATGATCATAGGGTTATGGTGAGGATGACCAACACCTCTTTTATCTTCAATTGTGAACATGATATCGGTCGTGTCTGGCTTTACCCTTAAGGGTTGAGGGTCCCTAAGCTCTAATGAATATATTTAGTTGGTGGGGATGAACTCCCTTTTGTAATAGGCACGGGACCCTCTACTGCTTTCGGCCACATGCAGACTATCGTATATGGATAAGATCTTCGTCTTTACGGTGACAACATTATTTCCGTCTGCCTTCTAAGGAGGAACAGGGAGAGCTTGCCATTTATCCCTTTAACGGCATATTTCCTAATATATTTCACAAGTATACCTCCATGGATTAAGCACTCTATCTCATCTTTCAAGGGGAGAAACTCATTTGTTGTATGGTCATTCAATTGGTATAACTCATAATATTTTCCATTTCCATGGGACTCTTCCTTTCTCCTTGAGGGGGCGGGAGGAGGCTTGTTGTATGGGGTGTAGTTCCTTATGGCAAGATATATGGTCTCCATATCATGAGTTAAAGAGGCATGGTTTGCATACCTGGTTTTGAACTATAGGCCATCCCTAAAGTTTTCTTGTTATGCTCCTAAAGATCGTTTCATCTATGACTTCCCTCGCTGCATAGGGGTTGCTTTTCTCCTCATATGTCCTCTTTGTAACTATCGGACAAGTCAGCCTCCTTCACCCTCATGATGTCATTGACCCTTTGGTAGAAGCCAGTCAAAGATGTAGCTAAATGCTTTCACAACTCCTTCCATGTTTTGGAGCGGTAAGCAGAGGATGACCACCGTATTCTCGTCTGCTCCCCTAGTGTAGGTTGACTCTTTATTAAAGTGGTTGACGTAAGATTGGAGTGACTTGCTTAGGCCTTGTCTGAAGTTATAATGATTTTTGGCCGTCATTTCTCGCTTTCTACAAGCGAAAAAGCGAGTCTTAACATCCATGAACAACTGACCCTGGGAGTGGATATTGCATGCCTACAAAGGTGTAGGAACTAATAAGAGGTTGACTCAGTCAGGGTGGAGGGAACAATAGGCATTTAAGGTTATTGGAGAGTTGGCCATCTCTAGTGATTGAGTTGAAGGCCGTGATGATCGAATGGGTCGGTGCTCCCATCATATTTTTTAATGGAAGGGAAAACCAACCTTCGATGAATATAGGTGCTTAATGTCTCCTTAAAGAATGCTTCGTTATTCTAATCGTCGAAGGAACCCTCACTGCCATGGTTTTGGGTTTGGATTCGAAGCATTTGCTATCTACAAAATGCCATTTATTCCCCAAGATCGGTGTTTGCCTCAAATTAATGGTGTGCGGTTTTGGCTAAGGAGCGGGTCCTTCTATGCCTTGCGTAGGATACCTTTAGCATCGGTAGGTAGATGGTGAGCGACGACACTGTAAAACAGTAGGTGGCCTTCTATTTCTATACAAAGAAGAAGAATAGGAGTGATGGCACCGTCTCCCACATAAGCAAGGTCTTGGAACTTCTATTTGAGATCAGGATTGGACAAGAGCACCCTAGGTTCATTGTCCCTTTCTTTCCTTTCATCATTTAGGCAATCAGATAGAAAATTATGTTTCCCGTCCACTGCCCCAATTTGTTCAAAGGAGGACTGTCTTTTAGGAGAAAGCGAGCGAAAAGTAGTACGACCCTTGGGTATTGGTCTACCTCAAGCCTAGGAGTATAAAGAGCAAAGTCCTGAGTGAGCACGACATGTGTGTTCCTATCCCAAGCTTGGACAACCCTGAAAGGGGTTTCGAGTGTGATCCTTCCCTTAGCATCATGCATGATATTGGAAGTGCTTGGAACAGTAATTTCGAGAGGTTTTTGTCCAGGGAAAATAGGATTCTCTAACAATTGTTGGTGGTCTCATGGGCTTCCACCCAAGAATGAAGATCATTTTAGTCATGGGCCATTTGCCAAATATTTGTGATCCCATTGACCAAGCCGAGCCACATGTCATTGCTCATAACTAAGAAAGGGCAAGTGGCACTCAACTTAGTGCCACCATTTGTGTTTTGACAATTTAAGCTGTCGGCTTCGGCTTTAGTGTTACTAGATTGTATGATGAATTATTTTAGAGGAGAAAAGGTTTTTGTGAAGAGAGAAAGTAATAAAAGTGAAGGACTTTAAGGCAAATACCCTTCTTTTAGCTTAAAAATGTCAACTAGTTTAATAACCAACTTCAAAATAGTGAGTAATGAAGGTATTTCATGAAGGTAACTCACTAACAAAATTGTTAGAAATGTACAATGAGGAGTAAATGAGATTGAAATATGGTGCAAATAAATAAACAGCACATAATGTAAAGTATTTTGATTTAGAAGAGATCCACTTTCATATGGCTTCTTATCTTATTACTTTTGAGTTTATGGTTACAAAAGAGATTTAATGGCTATTACAAGAGGATAAACTAGCAGGTGTATATCTCTCAAATGAAGAGAATTTTATCTATGTATATGTGCATAAAATATCATATTTATAGTAGTGGAGATCATATCTTGAAGGGTTAGGATTGATGCCTTAGGCATCAAGTTTCCCTAGAGCCGTTAAATGCAGTTTGTGGTTCAGATGTAGTTAGCTTGGACACTACATGAATAGAGTAGTTCAGATGTATGCTAGCTGGCGGGTTTTAGTATGGCATGCTTGCGTCAAGGGAGTGGTATGGTTCAAGGAGAGGTTGTTGTACATTGACACTTTAGGCAAAGGGATAATAAAGTAGAAAAAGTTATTGTGGCACCACGGTACTTTTGTAAGATGAAGAGTACAATTGTGGCACTTTTATTAGGGGAACAGTGCAGAGTCGTCACCTCTTTTTGTATAGGGGATAAGATATTTTGTTAGATTTCTATCAATGTTAGACAAAATGAAGCGGGCATGAGGATTGGTTGATGTGGGATTCGATAAACAGAGAAAGGATGGATAAGACCAATGGGCAGACCAGTTGGTTTTGGAGTTGGCGTCAAGTGGACGGCTTGGATGTTGGTGCGCAAGATGCAGAGATGTCCTAAGAGTGGTCGAAAGGTGTTTTCTGTCGAGTCTTGTGGGTGACCATTATCTTTAAGGAAGATACATACATGGTTCCAGGAAGAGATCATGAAGCAGACAGGACTTGGAAGCGAGTCTCATTGTGCGGATAGACAGCTGAGCCGTGAAAGATGTTGATCAACACTCGTTAAGCAGATCTTTGTTGTTGGGCTTCAAGCGTGATGACCATGGTTATACTTTTGCAACAAAATGAGCAATGGTTTGACTAGAAAACAAGTTTTGCGTTTTGCGTTTTCAATGTGTATTTCGTATTAACTATTATCTACATTCTTTTATTTATTTATTTTGTGTTAACAAATTTCTTTGTTAACCCCAAAATAGGAAAAGTAGGTAAAGCATAGTTATAATTGGGCTTAAGTAGCCTGATATCAACTTGCTAGAAACATGCATGTTCCATGTTAAAACCATGTTCACATTGAAATTATAACATGCAAGGGTCCATTACAATTTATAAGTCAAGAATCTTTCAACAATCTTTATTCAAAATGCTATGCAACGTTATGCAATGTTAATTGTACAAGCCCTTGTTTGCATAAGTCATCAAATTACAATAGGCACTAGAAATCCCTAATTCGATTTAGGGTTTACAAAATTAAAAAACATAAGAGAGAAAAAGAGAAAGAATCGTCCCCTTTACAGCTATGGGGTCCATATTTAGAGGGGTTGGGGTTGCAGGCATGGCTGCCACACAGCACATAGAATCCCTGACATTCGACATCATCAGTTGCTTCATTGGTGTTCAACATCTTAGAAATGGATGGTTTACGATAACCATTGAAGGCTGATGCTGTACGATTTCGATAAGGGGTTGTGATTTACGATATCAATTCCATATTGCAGCTATATGATATTCCTATCATCATGATGATATGAAGCATCCTTCTTTTATTGGTGGTTTATGATATTTCCTCATGTTGTCGATATTCGACATCCATTGTTATATTGATAAAGTGCGACATCCCACCTTATTAATTTTTTACGACATTAATACTCATACCGATGATACAAAACTTCCAAGCTTTGATGATAGACAATATTCTCTATGAACATTTGATGAACTTCGATATCCATGTCGTATTGATGGCTTATGATATCCATCATACCTAGAAGACCCACAACGTCATTCTATCTTCATGTCACTTGTATATGCTTTATAATAGTTGATATTATAAAGGCTTCGACATCCAATCCCTTGAATGTCTTCCATTACTTTACGATATCTGGATTTTGTCATTCTTTATTCATATTTTCAATGTCACTGTTTGGGATAACATCTGCCCCCTAGTGTAGAGAAAGTGTTTACTTTTCAAGTTGATTCTTCGATATTAGTGCCTGCCGCCTTAATTTATATGCTACTATATGCTGATATTCTATTTGAATCTGGGCCATTCGTTCAAATTCAAATCAAGGTCTCATGCTTTTCCTCTTTCTCCTATAAGTACTTGTCTTCCTCCTTCTTCTCTCTTTTATCTGCAATAAGAAACTCGAGACGAAAAATTTAATTTTCAAATTTAGTCAAAAAATTTCATTTTTTTGGGCATCCAAGCTCAACTCGAGGCACAATTTCGCTTTTAATTGATTTAATCGACAAATTAAACTAAGAATTTCATATTTTGAATTAAAGCTAGGGTCTAATTTAGTTGTTTTCGATATCGAATTAATTTTGGGATTTACTAATCAGTTACATACTGTTTAACCTTTGGATTATAATTTTAAATCAAAGATTTGTTATGTTTATAGATGAACTTAAATTTCAAATTAATATATTTTTTAAGGGGCTTAATCGATTGATTAAGCTTGTCGATATCATCTTAAAAATCTAAGGCTTTTTAGTTGATTTAAAAGTGGGTTATGTGTGAGGAATCCAACGCTTGCTTTATAACTTATCAACAAGTTTGGTTTTTAATTTATTGCCTTACGGAGTCAAATATTTAACCCGATGTTCGACATAAAAAGGCTTTTCCTTTAACCACTATTTCGTCCACACTTCAAAGCACAGGAAGTATTAAAATACGAGATCCTTATAACGTTGACAACCAATTAGGAGTGTGATAACCATTTCGAAATTCGACATGCATTTTAAAGGGTTTCGTATAGACCTGATAACTCAATGGTGAATATCCCTTTTCGATAGCTATTTAATCTGTTGGTAATTCAATATTCTTGTTTAAATCTTACATTACATCACTAGTTTGCTACGTATTTATCGTATCGTAGAATTATAAATTATTTTCATATTTGATATTTTTACGGGTTTAACAATTGGTTAGAGTATTTCTAAACTTGTTTAGACATTATTTATCAATTTTGACTATATCCCCATTCGACATCGGGTCATTGTTTCGACATCCCACTTAAGATGCTGCTAGCATGATATTTAAATTAGAGCTTTTTGACTAGCTAAGAACTTATCATCTCACCATTGATTTAACAGTTTTTTAAATATCCTCAATTGATTATAAATTTCTAAGTATTCTACAAATACAGCATGAACTACTTAATGGGTTATTGACTTGTCGCAAATGTAATGGCTAATTATGAACCTTAGTACCTTAATATTATGACTTGAGTAATTTTCACTCAGCTAAATATCCTTTGTTTTGGCATTTAATTATCTATTTTGCACTTACGAGCTGAGTAGTACTTCCCTGACTTTGTGAAATATCACTTGGTAGGCAAAATGGAAAGCAAGAAATCAAGTAAGAGCTCCAAAGCATCTCCTTCTAACAAGAAAGGAGACTTCTGTCTCAACTAATCTTACATAACTACTTAGAAGGAAGTAGACATAATTCTCTATCAATTTGGGATTGCAAACATGAAGGCTATGCCTGCCAGTCCCTCTGACAAGATAGACAACCCTCCGAAGAGGTTCTTTGCCTTTACTCTTATGCATATTTGGCCTTTTGGGTATTTTCCTTTTCCAGATTTCCTCTAGCAATTCCTAGAACATTTAAACATTACTCCGATTCAGTCGACTCCCAATTCATACACCTATCTGAGCTGCCTAGAAATCCTTGCTACGGAGGCCAAACTTCCTTCTCTAAGCGCTAAGACTATTCATAACTTGGAAAATCCTGTGAGGATTAGCAAATAACTAGAGAGCTTGCTCTAACATCTCTATCCTTTCCCAGAAAGCTTAATTGTTCATCCCATTAACAAGAAAAAGGAGTGGGAGAATCAATTTTTCTATGTCAAATGCTACTCTACTAAGATCAGGGGAAACTTCTCAGTAATCAGCAAGTTTCTTATTTCCATAACTTATGTTATATATGTCATCCTCTTATGATGAATGCTTTCTTTTAGATCATGATCCCTAATAGACTAGCCCTTTTGTTGATGATACCATCAATTCCTTGACTTGGGCGTCTAAGAGTATCGGTGATAGGATTCTACTCTTGACAGAGATGAATATCGACAATTATTCTCTGATTCTAGATCACAACAAGATGTTAGGAGAGCCCTAATGATGAAAGGGAATGCTTAAGGAAAACGATCATTGGTCATTGGCAACCATAAGGCTTTCTCTATCTCCTTACCTATTCAACTTGAACCTCTTGGTAAGCTTTCATTACAACTTAAATGGAATTTCTTATCTTGTTATATCATAAAGTTTCTCCTTTTGATTTAGGCTCATCTGCATTCGTTGCATCTAAGAAGAAGGAGGCTATAGATCGTGCTCATGCCTTAGCTAAACCGATTAAACTTGCACATGTTAGGGTATCTATTACTATGGCTGTTGATGAACTAAAAAGGAAAGTCAGCACTGGCACTTTAGCTGACATTTCAACACTTCGCCCAAGTAAAAAGCTTAAGCTTGGGGATAACCAGACTTCTGATGTAGCTATCGGAAAGTCGAATGTGGATGTTTCCTTGACCACTCAAGATCCTGGCATGATTGATTTAGGCTCTCTAGATCAGGATGCACAAGGACACGTAGGGGAGTTCATAACTCAAACCCCTTGCTAAACATCTCGCTTTCCTCTTTTTCTTCGAGTTTACAAAACTTAATCGAGGAGCTAGGTCTGTCTCCACTTCCCATTGATTCTCTTCCTTTATAGACCCAAGCTCAAACTACTTCTATGGACTTTAATAATCTTACTCATTTGGATGTCCAATCCCCAACCGTGGCTTCTGTTATGCCATTGCATTCATCATCTTTTTCAACAAATCATTTTTATGTTCTTTTCCAAAAAAAATTGTTGGTAGATGTCTTCTCGTGTTTAGCTATCTTGAATTTTTAACTTGGTATGTCCCTGCTTAACTTATGCCTACTGTATGCTTCAGGCATCCAAGCACATGTTCCTTCTCCAACAGAACTCTCAAGGTCATTCTAGTGAAGCGGCCAAGCTTAAGGTACAAGTTCACTTACGAACGGTGTGATTGATATTAATAAAGCAAAAGATGAAGCCATTATTGAAAATAATAAACTTGCTTCCTCTCTTGATGAGGATAAAAGGGCTAAATAATTACTAAAGAAGGAAGTGAAAATGGTAAGAGCAGATCTTGAGAAGGCCAATAAAGAGAAGGCAAAATTAGCTGATAATAAGAAATCTCCAAAAGATAAGCTGAAAACCAAAGGTGCCATCCTGACTTTTGTAAAAAAACATTATCAAAGATGCCAAGAAGAAAGTTTCCTTTCTCCTCGATCATGCTCTTACCACAATTACCGAAAAATGGTACGAACATGCCTTGTTCGCAGCATATGGTGATAATATATAGAAATGTCCAGATATAGACTTTCCTTCTATCCCGACTTTAAATGAAAAGTTCAAAACAAAGTTTAGTCCTATTTTGGGAAGAGCCCATGGGTCTGTTCAAGGGAAATTCCCTGATGAGGAAGAGATCGACCCTAAGAAGTTTTCATCCTTAATGAACCCTCGCTCGATGAAGATGAAGAATCTGATGAGGGGGGAGATAACAATAATGACAATGATGGCAATGATGATAATCATACTGCAATAATCGTGGTGGAGGTGATGGTGATAACAAGGGTGCTGATGGATCAAGAGATAGGGCGATGGATTAGGAAGTCACAAGTTAGATTCATCTACCCATGATGCAGATCTTTCTAACTTTCCTTATCTTTAGGATGTTGCATAGGAGAATATCCCTCCAAAATATTTTGCTTCCCCTAGTCAACAGCCGAATGAGAAAACTCAAGTCTCGACCTCTCAGGTTCCAATTACGCAGGTATGGAATTCATTATTGCAATGCTTAAAATTATCCGGTAGCCTTTAGTTAATAAGTTTGTCACTTAGTTAAGGAAAAGATCCAAATATTATTATGAGACTCTTTATGAAAAGTGTGAAAGAGAGGTGCATCGGTTGAATAGGGAGATAAAAAGGTTAGTCAAAGAGCGTAAAAAATTATCTAAAAAGTATAAGCGCCTTGGCCTTTATGTCAAACAATTAAAATACATCAAGGAGAAATGAGCTGCCCGACTCTTAAAAGGATCCCGCCATCATAACGAAAGATTTTGAGAGAAAATGCAGAGTTGACTACACTCTTATAGTTGGTTATCGAGGACAGGAATGCCTTAGTAGAATTTCTTTACAAAGTTTGTTGTAGAAGTCTTATCGTTGATTTTTATTTCTTAGGGAAGAAGAGTGGAGATTTGATTAGACGTCTCCTTATGAGATATCTTGATGAGCATGGAACTACCCCTCATCATGGGGCATGTTGGAATCTTCCTAAGGTTGTGACTATGCCCTTTACCCTAAACACTCTTCCCTCGGGGAAAGTTAAATTCAACAAGAAGAGATTTATTTCTGTGTCCTACAAAGGAACAACATTTTATGAACCCCAATGATTTTGTCTTCAATGTGTAATTTGGATAGTATTATCAATTTAAGTATTTTTGTTCTTCATTTCTTTGTAACGTAGTTATTTCTTATAAATCATACTGGCTAAGGAACCACCGAGTAGTCCTATTCCTATAGAACTCTCGAGTAAATTATCAAATTAAAGAGGTTTTTAAAGAGAAATCATTAACTCTTAATACCTCTTGGCTAGCGAAATATTGCTTCCTTTGAGATCTTTAGGAAGTTTACACATGTTTTCTGCACTTTCACTTTGATTTCCTAGGTGACGAAAAGGATAAATTGCTTAGCGAGATACAAACCACTCACGCTAAGTTGTTATGTGGTGTGATCAACCCTTCGGCCGAAAAATGGGATTATCATTAATTCCCTCCAGTTCATACCCCTCAAGGGTTTAACGTTCCTTTTTACTCTGCACTCTTTTTGTCCCTGGATCACTTAAAAAGGCTCAAGCTGTCATCCTTAAACTTTAAGAGCTAAACACATAAAACTTGTATTGTTGTTGTAATTCAAATTTTCTTGTGCTTGTAATTCTTTTCGTTATTAATAAAGAAAGCATTTCCTTTGCATTGATTTTTTTATCATTTACTTATTTTTATTTAGGAAAAACAATTAACTCTCGCGTCTTGTGATCCAGAACTCCTTGATCGATTGGACATCATTAAAGCTAAGTTTAGGTCGGAATTCGAGAAGAAGTTTTCTTAATATACTTCAACTTTATCATTTCTAGATAGTCCAAATGCATAGAAATGGCAGAACATGTATTATCGATTGAGATCCACACTTATTAGTTTAAAGGAGATGACCTCTAACTTAGAGCAACTAATCAAAGAGAAAGATAAAGGAATCCAATAATTAAGAGAGAAAATGGATGTGATTGGTCAATCTAGACCTTCTACATAAGAGATCGAACCTGAAAGGAAATTGCAAAACCATATCAACGAATAAACGAACTTGAGGTGGACTTGCTAAGAAATCAAGTATCTTATCAGTCTTTGGACCTCATCGCAAGTGGAGGTGAAATCTAGCCTTCATACTCCTACTCCTAGGAGGATGACTAGATCTCAGCCTTTAACTAGCAAAGAAGCATTACCTTCTTTGTTAAACCCTCCTCCAGGTCTAGACCATGGAGAAATTTCTACATGGTGCCAAAGGGTTAAATATGAATGTTTCTAGTTTTTGAAAGGAAAATGGAATGAGAAAGTATCACAACGTCTCAGTGGTTATCAAGGTTAGATAGAAGAATTGGGTCGCGGTAAATTTGCTCTTGAGCAAAATGTTAAAAATCTTTGGAGTGAAGTTAAAACTCTCAAAGGAGCTAACAAGAAACTTAATCGTGTGTTGGAAATTGAGATCAGTTCTATTGATGACATGAAAATTATCCAAAAGAAGGAAAAGAAGCCTAAAGAACCCTTGGATGTAGAAATTCGTTAAATTATTGAACCGTCTTTGGTTGTTGAAGTTCTAAAAAAAATGTGTAGGATCTTAAGTCTCAACTAAAAGTAACCGAGGTGATATCTCTTGAAAATTCTCGACTTGACTCTCTTGCTGATTATCTACTTGAAGTAATAGCTGCTTTTAGACTAGAGATTGATTTCTCCTTTTTGGGCCTAGATATGAACTGAAGGCTGAGAAAAGCAACAGAAGCAGGATATCGATGATACCAACATGTCTTTTTGTATGGATATGCTGACCATCTCAAAGATATTGAAGGCCCTCTATGTTTACCAGAGATGGACCCTCCTTAAGTGAAAATCATCCATGCCCAATTGAGTTGAGGAAAAAGGAAAAGAGAAAGTGTACCAACATTACCTACTTACTCAACCTCCTCCTCCTTTTTAGGAGGACTTGATTAATCTTTTTTTGGTATATGCAACTTTTGCGTATAATTAATAAAGTGTAACAATTATAAATAAATTTGTACCTGGATGGCTGATATGTTGATTTAACTTTGCGTTTCTTTTGTTACTTTAGCCTTGAATTATTCAAGATATGTGGATTGTTTTTCAAAGCTTTAATTTCATGCAATTTTTTTTGTAGCCTTTAATTGAGCATTGGTTTGTCTTTTTAATATAAACCTTGTCATCAAAAAGCTAAAGTCTATTTTGATCAAAAGAATAGTAACTTATTTATTCAAAAATTAAGAATAATCCTTCCTTTAGTTAATTGGGAATTAGTAACAAAGATTCTCATTATTAGTAAATTTGAACTCCATTCTAGGAGGATTTAATAAAGCGATAAATAAATTTATCCTTTGGTTTCATCACTTGGAGCTTTGCAGTTTGACATTTGTAGTTCTAGTCTAGAAAGAACATATATCTAGGCTAATGATTGTTGAAGACCATAAATCCTTTGGCCATAATGTCATTCAAATAAGAGGCTAGTAAATCATCTAGTAATAACTTTGAAATAGAAGATCAGGAAACCACCCATCAAAGAAATTTCTTGAATAAAAGACCAGAAAATCATATGGCAATTATGTGATAATAACTTGAATAAAAGACCAGAAAATCGTCTGGAAATTATGTGATAATAACTTGAATAAAATGCCAGAAATTATCTGTTCTCAATTAGTGGAAAATTAGAATTTTGAATAATAATGAAAATTCCCATTACTAGATAATTTGAATTATTTAAATTTCTTCTTCTGCATGATAGATAGCTTTTGATCATTCCAATGAAGTTTGCCTCAACTTTGACTTAGTGTAGAAACAAATGTGTTTGACTGATCTTCCTCTAAAAGATTTCCCCCACTACTCTGTGGTGGTGATTTAAGATTTGATTGACTTCTTTTGTTACCATCTTTTGGTGATGATCAAAACTTTGATCGAACCCCTCATCACCATCTTAGGTGATGATTTAAGCTTTCTTGGTGCGTTTGGTTAGCCATCTTGAGTTAAACCAAAGTCTTACCCATCCTACCCCTAGGAGGCGCTCGAGTCAAGCCTTATAGGTGGGACAAAAGGTTGGTTCGATGCTTTGGCCAGGTCATCTTAGGTGGGACCAAAGGCTTACTCTGTCATCCCTCTAGAAGAAGATTCAGGCAGGCCTTATAGACGGGACTGAAGGTTGGTTGGTGCTCTAACTAGGCCATCTTATGATGGACCAAATGCATAATCCGTTCTCCCTTTAAGAGGCCTCTAGCTATTCCATGTAGGTGGGACCAAAGACTTGCAGTGCTCTGGCCAGGACCTATAGGCGGGACCAAAGGCTTACTCTGACCTCGCTCTAAGATATGCTTTGACCAGACTATCTTGGCATGGTCAAAGGCTTTTTCCTTTATTTTTGCAAATTCTTTCTGTTGAGAATTCTACTTTATTAGTCTTATTCCTTGCTTAAAACTCTTTAGCTCTCCTCTTTTCAAGAAATATTTTATCATCCCCTTTAAGGATAGACACTGATTGCTGTTTGCTTGATGATATTGGCAATATGCACCTCTAGGTTCATTTTAAGGCTACTTCTTCTTTGAAGGACAATAACTTAGTCTTCTCTTTGTTAAAGGATAAATATGTTCATAGGGAGTAGTGAGAGAACGTACCTAAGAATTCTTAGACTATGATGCCTTATGATCCCATTTAACTTTCATGTAGCACTAGATTGTCATAATAGGATCATCCATAATCTTTCTCTTCTGAGCTTTGATTAGTGCTAGAGGATGGTCTATTATCTTTTCCATTTTTAGGAAAACTTATCAAAATCTCTTATTATTCCTTTTTAAAGATCTTCCCCTTTGATTGGCATTATATGGCCCCTCTTATCTTTAAAAGTAACTATCTTTCTTTGGGCTTCCTTTTCCTAAAGCCAAGATTGGAATTGGTCCTACATGAAATGGGTTCATGCTCCAATTACTAGAATTATAAGGTGCCACTTGTTCCTTTTCTTCTATAATGTGCAATGCCAATATCCTTACCATTTGTTCCTCATGAAACCAGGGGTCAAAGGTGACTAGATAAATCAATCTACTAGCTTTAGGTTCAGAAGATCCTTATTCGAAAATAGTTATCTTGTAGTCTAATGGGCTATGTTTGATTCGAAAATTCCTTTGTATTCCTTATATGCAAGTTAGGGGTAAGTCCTTTATATGCAAGGTAAGGCAAAGAAGGTCAAATATGGAATACGCAGGATTTCAAAGGTTTGGGCCCTCCTTCAAGCTTGGTTACGACTGGCTTAAGTAACCTTATATCAACTTGATAGAAACATGCATGTTCCATGTTAAAACCATGTTCACATCAAAAATCATAAGTGCAAGAGTCCAATACAATTCATAAGTAATCTTTCAAGAATCTTGATGCGAGGTTATGCATTGTTAATTGTACAAGTCCTTATTTGCATAAGCATCAAACTACAATAGGTATTAGAATCCCTAATTTGATTTAGGGTTTACAAACTTAAAAAATGTTAGAGAGAGAAGAGAATGAATTGCGCCTTTTACAATGCCATGGGGTTCGTATTTATAGGGGTTAGAGTTGGTGGCATGTCTGCCACGTGGCACTTAAAATCCCTGACCTTTGACATCATTAATTGCTTCGCTGGCGTTTAGTATTTTCTTGGAAATGGAAGGTTTAATAACCTTTGAAGGCTGATGATTTATAATTTCAATGAGGGCTGGTGATTTACTATATCAATGTTGTATAATAGCTATTTGATATTCCTATCATCCCAACGATATGCGGCATCTGCCTTTTGTTGGTGGTTTATGATGTTTCCTTATGTTGCTGATATTCAGCATCCATTATTATATTGATGAAGTGTGGCATCCCACCTTATTAATTTTTTATGACATCAACCCTAATCAGATGATATACAACCTCCTGACTTTGATGATAGGTGATATTCTTCATAAACACTGACAAACTTCGATATCTACGCCGTTGTTTGAATCAAAAATGGCACAGATAGCTAAAAGATTGTGTAAAGAATAAAAAGTGAAGAAAATAAATGGAAAATAATCAAGGAAAGAACATGTAGCATTTATTGTGTTTTGGGTAATCTTGGCCTTTGTCCACTTAGTGATTTTATCGCATAGGTTACTGGATTACAAATAAGAGTTCTTATGGATTAGTATAAATTTATGGGCGATTACAAGAAATTAGAGTAAGAAATAGCTAAAGCCAAAAAAAGTACTTAAAAATGAGACATACCTTCCTATTTATAGAGGAAGGAAGCCTAAAATATCGGCCCTATGATCTCCATCTTGTTTTCCACGCCAATGGAAGTAGATAGACACCTCAGCAGTTTGCATGGAGCATACCGATCCATGGGCATGGATCGGTACCGATCCATGAAATAGCTAAAATAGTTGTCTTGAAGTCCTTGTTAGGCTCGATTCAAGGTTAACTTCATGATGCCAAACTTGTTTTCTCTATTATTTGCTTATTTTGAGTCCAAATGATGGATCAATAGAGAAGTAGAGTTTCTTATTCAAGTGCTCATGGAGATCAACAAAGAATTGCATGGGATCGACAAAAAAACACTTTTAATAGGCTTTAGCATTAAGTAGAGTGATCAAGAGGAGTCAGGGCAAGGATGGGCAAGGTTTCGCGGTTCGGTACCGATCCATGAAGTTGGATTGGTACCGATCCAACACAATGTTGGATTAGGGTTCTTGACTTCTTATTATGGCATGCCTTTCATCTTACGGTTCTATTTGCATTTGGTTTCTGGATCTTGGGCCATCTCTTCGGGCTTTCTACCTTGATAATTTCCAAGTTTTATTCATCTAGCCTATCCGAATATTGCCTGGTCAAAAGGCTGGATAACACTTGCCCTCTAAAATACATCTTGTTTCAAACATGATGTGATTTGAATTAAAATAAGTCAGGATTGCTTTAAAGGACTCCACTCTATGCTTTGAATGGTCGTTATCCTTTCCATGGATCATTTTTGTGAAACGTTATGTCTATAGCCATTCATCGTGACACTTTACCAAAATCTAGCATTAATTATAAAGTAGGAGTATGCTTTCATGATCCATTATTCCAAACTCAGTAGTTTTGAATGATTCCTTTCATGGACTTTTCAGATTTGAATCTAATTTTCTTTGACTTTAGTCATCGGTTGGATATGTACACACACTTGTATATAGGTGCACGTCCCTATTGAGTCCCAAGCATTTGAACATACTTACATAGGAATGTATTATCCAACCATCATCATAGGTCTTTTCTTTTTCTTTATTTAGTTGAAACTCGGTACCGATCCTAGAGGTTGGATAGGTCCGATCCAGGACTTAGAAAAAGTCCACACTTATGTTGCCTTAAAAATCGCGTTTGGGCCTATATAACCCATTTCCTTATACTTTCCTCCCTACTTGTCTTCCACCAATCCATGACCTTGAGCTCCACCATTAAAATTTGTTCATACCCCAAATCGAACTCTGCCTTTTTTCGACCCTAGGACCGCTGTCACTTACTTTTGCCTGCATCTGACACCGCCTGCCTTGTCTCGGTTGAACTTATGCCACCCTCATAAACCCGATCCATTTCTCCACCAATCTAAGACTTTGGGCAATCACCTCTTGGCTTAACACTTCATAATCGAACCTATCCTAGACTCATGTGAATAGGTAGGTGTAATGAAAGATTTGGATGCGAGTGAACTTTTGATGTTGGCAGTCGTTCTTTGGAGATAAGGGAAGGATGAATGAACAAGTCAAAAATCCAACCAAGGGTTTGGATTTGTGTCGATCCGACCCTTGGTGGGTTTTTGATTTTCAAAATTCCTACTGAAATTTTGTTGACCGTAAACTATGCTAAACATTTCCTCTTGAAATCTAGAGCACTTCCAATGCTAGGCGGTCAATGTACGTTGGGACGATTAGCAATAACGGTCTCTCTGGGAGATATCTGAATTCTTAAAATTATCTGCTATATAGTATTGAAAATCTGCACTACATGACACTACACTAGTTTCCACTTTAGCCTAGGGGTGTAGCTTATAATTAATCTGATGTTGATTATCTGTTGAATATTTATAGAAATGGAGAGCAGATGTTACAAGCATCTTGCCACTCAAGCTACAGGTCCATCTACTTCAAGATATAACGAATCTAATACCGAGTTGAGCTTGACTATTGTTCCACTTGTAAAAAAACTTCAACACAGTCCATACCTCTAGTTGAAAATCCATATGCGGATCAACCTCATCTAGAGTTTCCTCAAATGCCTATAGAAGGCCTTAATATAGAATAGAAGCTGCTCACGACACTCTCGAGAATGCTATCATTCTAGAAGATCCTGTCGATTCCATTGCTTCAAAGATAGAAGAGGGGTCACTCAAGAGAATCAACAACAAACATGGGATTCCATTTGATGATGTACTAGTCCCTTTACATCACCAAAGAGCTCACAATCCCCGGAGGGTTATCGCCTGTAATAGATATATATGCCTGATAGGATGTATTTCGCCATTCGACCAATTTATTCATCGAGTCCTAAACTTCATGAGGTTAACTCCGTCACAACTACATCCGAATAACTACGCCTTCCTTAATGGCACATATATTATCTTTAATCAACATTTGCACCGAGTGACCGGTGATGAGGAGATTCGATATATATATACATATATATATATATATATATATATATATATATATGGTTTCAAGAGCCGGAATGGAAGCTCTTCCCAGATTTATTTGGAACCGACAAAGAGCTATAGAGTTTTTATGGGTACATGGATAAGGTTGAGCTATTTCAAGAGTGAATGGTTTTATGTCGGCAGTCCATCTGGATTTGCATGAAGATAGCTATCTGGACGTAAATTATACTTCACCTGTTTGTTGTGAATTCGCCTTGTAAATTTGCAAGCTTAACACATATTCTTTATGCCGTTCAGATGTTTCGGTGAGACCCGATGGTATGGCTCTTGCATATGTCATTAGAGTTTTTATGGCACTTCAAAAGGGGGATAGAAATATTGGAGTTCTTCTTTCCGATGAGAAACTCCTAGCTCATAACTTGCTAAAAACGGGTAGCAGCACTAGTCAAGTCCAAGTGGCTTCCGATGATGATGGTGATGTCGAGACGATAATAGCTGGCCTTGAGGTGGTGATGTAAATCCCAACGTGCCCTTAGTCCCAAGTCTAAAGGCTGATGTTGAAAGAGAGTAAGTACATGACGAAGAAGGTGAAATCATAGGAGAAGGTGGCGAAGTTGGCCATGATGATGCTAATACGGGCCAAGAGTCTTTGACTGAACAACCCAAAGATGATCAACAGTCTGCTTTGGAAAAGAGGCTACTTATGAATATTTCCAAAGCGTGGACTTCTACACAACCTCCACTAGTCACAAGTGCGAAGAAAACTCCCTCTCTTCCCTCAATGGATACATTCACTAATGTAGGGCCAACTTTTACCGAGTTTGGCTCCTTCGGTATGGGAAGCATGAGCCTAGAGGGTCTAGACTCTCCCTTTTGCTTTGATGAACATCATTCCTACTAACATGGAAGAGATCGCTCCTATGAGCAAAGCTCTAGAACATGGCCCGTCAAGGGGGCACTAGGACACGCACGCACTGCATTGCACTTGACTCGCATCCTTTAGTCGAAACTAATTCATTCTTATTTCATTTGTAGGATCAATGGAGAGGAAGAAGTATATATTTCAATCCTTGGAGGAAAAAATATCTCGAGCACATAGGCATCATCCTAGTACTTACTATCAAGATAGTGGTTGAGATTCTGAATCTAGCCATCAGTCTATCCGTGACATTGGGATAAATCTTTTATGACAGAGATAATTCATCATGGGACTTTGCTTCCAAACATCGTTCTAGGTCTAGATCACCTCCACCTGGAGGCTCAGATAGGCACTCTGATCCCCGTGATGACTTTCCACCATGCGATGCTTCTTATGCATATCCGCCAACTTCCATTCCTGTGCAGCGTTTAGAGCCATCCCATTCTAGTCGATCTTATGACCACAGGCACCATAAGAGCAGTTTTGAGATTTCTCATCACAAGACTGGCAAGAAACTGATTGAAGCTTTGGTTATGATGGTGGAACAAGTTACCATCAATGCTCGAATGAATAAACTAAGGGAATAGTTTTCGAAGGTATGCTTTGACGAACTTATGTTTGTGCCCAATTTGAGGAACATTCCGTCAGGGGTAAAAGAAATGACGGTCGCTTATGCATTAGATGCTTATGATCAATATACTAATAGAAGCATATAACTGCTAAGATATCTATAGTCTCGAGGGGAAGGAAGCTTGAAAGCAAAAATCTAAAACTTTTAGAGGTGTAATATAAAAGGATGATCACTCATCTCGACGTCGAAGTTGAAAACTTGAGAAAATCACAAGCTGAAGCCGAGAAAAGGGCCGAGGATGCTTCTAGGGCACTCGAAAGTGAGAGGACCAAGCATCACGATGAGATGGAGGCTGCACACCATTAGAATCTTGACTTAGTGGTAGAAATAGAAGTTCTAACCGTAAAAGTAATTGAGTTGTCATCTAATCTTGAGAGCAAGATAAGAGAAAAGAACGATGCCCTCTGAGAAGCTCAAGATTATTGTGAAGAGCTGCTCATTGCTCGCGATGAAAGGGACAAGCGATCGCACATGCTCAAGATGTGGACGCACTCATTAAAAAAGAAGTTGAAGCCATTGAGAAGTGAATGATGGAGAAGTTCAAACCAACGATCATCAATTACAATGCCAACGTACTCATGTTCTATAACTTAGAGTGGTTCGACTGTAATTACCCCAGAGTTCTTGCCTTACTAGGGAACAAATCATTACAGAGGAGAAGGAATTCCTAAAACATAGTGAGATGGATCTGGCACAATTTGAAAAGAAGATCCCAGTAAGAGATGAACCCAAGATGCTAAAATAGGGCCTGCTTATTCTCCATCCAGAGCTAGTTGATACAGTGCAAAAAGATTTAGGCGAAGGCTCCAAATCATCACCTCAAGATGCCACTATCGGAGACACACCTGGACCAAAATCTACTCTTGGTTCATCTTTGGTCCTGGGATATAATCCAAACCAACCCCTAATACAAAAGTCCACCGTCCTTTCTCCCATCCTAGAAGGGAAATCCAATGGCACTCCGACCTCTATGGAACCCCAAGCTAAAAGAGGTATCTCATTGACCTCATATATATTTCAGAGAGTCTATATATCATCGAATGACATCGCTAACATCTCTTTTTATATCTCTCAAGTTTTAGGTCAGCCCCAGATCATTCAGTTTCCCAATAAAGGTCACTAATCGGGACAACGAGCATCTGCGGTAGAATAGGTGACTGTAACTTCTTCAACGACGGTGCCGAGCATCTCGACTGGTGAGACTCTTGGGCTTAGAAAGCGAATGATAGATGCACACTGGGGAGCTGCAGGGAGCTCAGACTGATAATGATGATGATGTTATCACTGGGACCTTTGAGTCCTACCGGGTCCCATCATGAGTATGCTTGAGCAAGAATTCATCCTAGCCAATGAGGTCATGCTAGAGAAGATAAAGACCTTTTCTCCTCATTTGTCCATAGCTCTGCCCGGTCAGCCTATCTTTGTTCCCATCACTCTTCCTCTGCCTAGAGCACCCAGAGTGTGCCTATTAGACCATCGTATAGCACTCCATCAAAGGGTAAGGAAGCTGGGGAAGGATAAGGAAGCAACCAAAAGAATCGAGTTTGCCATCTTCTGTAGAGAAAAAGGAGAGGAAAGAGAGAAAGAAGAGGATCAAGAAGTGATTGTCCATCTTCTTTGCGCTTTTCGATTGTGTAATGGGATTTAGGCTCTTTTTAGTTGTCCACTTTTGTTTCTCTGTTGGTATTACTTGCACTTTCTCTTCCAAGTCTTATTTTAACCATGAATAATAAAGACTTTTGTTTTGCCAAAGCTTTGTGTAAATTGTCTAAGTACTTAAGAAATGCACTTTCCATTATATGTACTTGTGATCCATCTCTTTTAACAAATATGGTTGGACTAAGCTTTTAGCCCGTTTCATGATCTACTGGCCTTTTGTCGTCCTAGTGAACATAAAGCAATCGTTGGTGTGCCAAGATTTGGGCATCGATCAGGGTAAGCAATTTAATATATCCGTTCATGTATCCTTTTCCAGAATAGTAGCATCCGATCACGCTAAGCTTCAAGCACTTGTTTAAGCTAACTACTTAGGATCGTAGTTTGCACACCTTCATCCAGGATGTTTACCTTCAATCATGCCTAACTTTAGGCATCGATCAAATTTTATATGAATGATCCCATCTTATACTGGGTATGGATCTTCCATCTCGCCTATTCTAGGAAAGATGTTGGTGATTGAATGGTTATGTCACATTCATACTAAATTATACTCCTGCCCTCACATCATGGTTAGATCACATCATATTTGGTACATACTTCTGCCCCTACATCAAAGATAAGAGTTAGTTAGCGGACGGCCAAATCACGTCCCTTCAAGCTCATACTCCTGGCTCTCACATCAAGCACAATAGTTAGTTAGCAGACGGTCAACTCACATCTTTTCAAATTTATACTCCTGCCATTACATTAAGATAAGAGTTAACTGGCATCCATCTCTAGGTGCCAAGAATAGCTGAACTCTAAAGGTCCAATCATAGATTGTAGAAGTTTGGTTGGCACCTAACTATGGGTAGTTGCAATGCATGCATTATGAATATGCAGATTCATTCGAGCTGGTCACATTTCATAACTCTTAGCTATGTAAAGACAGAGACATAGATCTAGAAAGCTATTTCATTTATTGAAGATAAGAAGTGACATGTTCTGCTTTATTACATGGCTTTATTCAATTATGTACAAATTTATTTCTAAGTGAAATAGCATCGTAAGTTCTCGCTATTCCATGCCCTCGAAAGTGATATCCCATCAATCATAGCTAGCTTGAAAGTTCCATCTCCAAGCTTTTTCTCTATTGCATATGGATCCTCCTATGTCGAGCCCATGTTCCCAGGGCTTGCGAATATTCGTTTAAGAATCAAGTTGCAAATCTCAAATATTTGATTCCTGACCTCGGCATTATTAGTCAGCTTTGTCTCACTTCGCATCGATCATGTCAAGAGATTCTAGAAGGAATTGTTCATTCATCAGTGGTTGTGTTGAATCACTCGATGAGAAGGTACTTCCAATTTAATTAGAATTATAGCCTTTGATCCATAGGCCAAGGGGAAGGGAGAATAGCCAGTTGCTGACTTATGGGTCGTCCAATAAGCCCAAAGTGCTAATGAAAGTTCATCAATCCACTTGCCATTAGCCTTTTTCGCTTCTTGAGAATGGACTTGAAAACATTATTTACTGCTTCAGCTTGTCCATTCACCTTAGGAAGTGCCACTGCATCAAATATCTTCTCTATGCAATGTCGGTCGCAGAAATCCTTAAACTTGGTGCTATCGAATTGGGTTTCGTTATTGGTAATGATTGCTTGTGGAACTCCAAAATGAAAGATGATATTCGGACCATGAAGTTGATTGCTTTCTTTATGGTAATTATGTCGATTAGCTCCGTCTTAGCTCATTTGGTGAAGTAATCAACTGTAAAGATGACGTACTTCACACCACCTTTAGTTATAAACAATACACCGACAATATCAATTGCCCAGACCGTAAATGGCTAGGGACTGACCATTTGAATAATTTCCATCGGTGAGGGTCTCGGAATTTTAGCAAACCTTTGGCACTTGTCACACCTTCTGGTGTAATCAACTGCATCTTGGTCGATGGATGGCCAGAAATGCCCATGGTGGAGAGCCTTCTTCGCTAGGGTTTGCCCCCCGAGTGTGGTTGCCACTGGCCCTTTCATAGACTACTTCAAGACTTGTTTGGCCTCTAGTTAGCGATACATTGTAGCAACGAGACTGATAATCCTTTCCTGTAAAGTGCTCCTTGCTGAAAGATATATCTCGAAGCTTGGCAAAGGAGCTTCCATTGTTCGCTCTTTCTGTCAGGAAGGATTCCCCTCTGCAAATAATTCTTTATGGCGGTCATCCATAACCCCTTCTCATGCTTGGCCTCCAAGATCTAATCGACATTCAGATGGTCGACACTAGGAGTTGATAATACCTCCACTGGAACCAGGCCATGAGCTGCGCATCTCCAGAATTGACCAGCTTAGCACGTGAATCAGCCTTCGCATTTTGCTCTCTGGAAATATGCGTTATTGTGTAATACTCAATGTCATTGAGTAGCTTAAAGGTGTGGTTTAGATAAGGAGTCAGCCTTGCTTCTTTCGCCTGAAACTCCTTTCTGACTTGATACACTACCAGTTGGGAATTGCTAATGATGCGTAAAATTTTAACTTCTAGTTGCTTGGCAATTTTGAGTCCCCCAATCAATGTTTCGTACTCCACTTCATTGTTTATTGCAGGAAAGTCAAGTTTCAAGGCATAACAGATCGAACGTTCTTCAAGAGTGATAAGTACAACTCCAGCACTAGAACTACTCTTTGGAGTATTGTCTCGCGCAATGTATTCAGCTATGAAATCCACCAAAGCTTGACCCTGGACAACACTTCGAGGGTGGTAGATTATATCGTATTGGCTCAATTCAATGTTACATTTCAACAGCCTTCTAGAAGTCTTACGTCATTGTAAGACTTATCGTAAAGGATAATCAGTGAGAACCTTGACTGAATGAGCCTAGAAGTAGGGACGTAGCTTCCTCGAAGCGATTAACAGGTAGTATGCAAGCTTTTATAGATTTGGGTAATTTCTTTTTGCCTATGTCAATTTCTTACTAATGTAATGGACTGTTCGTTAGATGTGGAATTTCGCTTGCACGAGTGCAGTGCTCAAAGCATGGACTGACACTAGATGTATAAACAAGTCATCGTCATACATTGGCTTTAAGAGGATGGGGGTCTCTCCAAGTGATTTACGAGAGCCTGGAATGCATCTTTATACTCCTGATTCCAAGTGAAATTCCTTTTTTCCTTCTTGACCACGTCAAAGAAAGGGATGCATTTTTCAGTGGATTTGGAGATGAATCGATTCAGGAGGGCGACCTTCCCATTTAGAATATGAAAATCCTTGATGTTTTCAAGAGCTTTGATTTTCCTCAATGCCTCGATCTTTTCTAGGTAGGCTTCAATCCCGTGGGAGTTTATAATGAAGCCCAAGAATTTCCCTGATGTAATGCCGAATGAGCATTTCAAAGTATTTAGCTTCATCCCGTGTTTTCGAAGAATGCTGAACATCTCGGCCAAATCATCAACATGGTTTCACGATCACTGTGACTTCACGGGCATGTCATCCATGTAGACTTCTATCGAGCATTCGATTTGGTCTCTAAACATCCTATTAACCAACCTTGTGTAAGTCGCTTCAACGTTCTTTAGTCCAAATGGCATGACTGGATAGCAATACAATCCTAAGTCGGTGATAAAGCTGGTGTGTTCCCGTTTGGTATGTGCATCGGTATTTGATTGTATCCAGAATATGCATTCTGATCGATAGCAGTTTGTGTCCAGTTGTAGAATCCACCGGTTGATCTATCCTCGAGAGTGAGAAGCTATCTTTTGGGTATGCTTTATTCAGATAAGAATAGTCAATACATGTCCTTCACTTCTCATTTAACATTTTTAGCAAGACCGGATTGGATACCCATTCCGGGTATAAGGCATCACAAATGAAGCCATTATCCTTCATCTTAACCACCTCTTCTTTAAGTGCAGCGAATCTCTCCGGACCCAGGGTGCGATGCTTCTGTTTCATAGGAACGCACATGGGATTTATGTTCAATGCATAGCCCGCTATCATCGAGAGAACCCACACATATTAGAGTAAGTCTAGGTGAACATAGCCAAGTTCGCCTAGAGAAAATCAACCAACTCCTTCATCATTCTCATAATGAGTTGTGAATCGACCTTCAGGACCCATGTTAGATCATCCTAGTTGATCGAAACATTGATCGTTAATTCGAAGGGAGCTGCTCTTCCATCCAATGGCTCTTTTCACGGATCCATATCCTTATGGAGCCAACCGTGCTGCCCTAGCCAAGGCTCAGGTGATGGTTGCTATGCATCCAAAGCCTTAATGTAAAGGGCCCTCTCGACACTTTTCCTTTTCTATCTTCGCATTGCCTTCTTTAGCCCAGCGACATAACATTCGTGGCCCAACCCTGATCCCCTTAGACTATTCCCACACACTATTTTCTAGGAAACTTCATTGTCAAGAACCAAAAAGCTATAGCATCTCTATATTCAGCCAGGGTCGGTTAGCCCAAAAATGCATTATAAGTAGAACAAATATCTAACACCACAAAAGGCATGACCAACACTCGGTTGCGGTCGCCCTCACCAAGTATCACCCATAGTTCCACATATCCAATTGGCTCCATAGCTGTCCTGTTAAATCCCTGTATCCGAGATTTATGTGATTTCAAATCCTTCCCTTCCAAAAGCATTTGATCGTAAGTTTTCTTAAATAGAATGTTGATTGAACTCCCATGGTCAACTCGCACCTTTCGTACAATAGTAGGCCAATCGTTGCCATTATAGCCTACGGGTCAATCGTCATGGCTTCTACCCCATCAGCATCTCTATTGTGGAAAATAATGGCATCTATTATGGTTCTGATTGTTTCACTGGTGTTCCATCCTCTACTGCCAAACAGCTCTCATTCTTGGCATGCTTCAAAGCACCAACATACATATCCATCTAATTCATACTCTTATTGGCTGGATGTCGTCCACCGATGATTGTATTGATCACTAAACGCTTTTCAAGTCACTTAAGCTCCTCTCCACTAAGCCCAGCTTGCCCCCATTAGGAGTTGACCCAAAAGGATTGGAATTCCTTATTGGACATCCCGTGGGGCTTTCACAAACTGCTGTAACTTCTTTTTGCGAATCAAGTTTTTGATCATATCATGCAAGTGTCTGCATTCGTTGGTGTTATGACTTTGCATCTCATGAAACCTGCAGAACTTACTAGATCTCTTCTCCTTCCCAATCGACTCCCTTGAGCTGGCTTCTTGTACTACTCGATACCTTGAGTTACTAGACAGATATTCTCGATTGAGTTATTCAACTCAGTATAATTATCATATTTAGGAATACTAGGATGATTCCTATTATCAAGCTTTCGCTTTCTGGCCTATTGTCATTCTAGTTCTAGCCACCGCTCTAGTTGCCAACATTTACATCCACATTCCCGAAACTTCCTCCAGACTGTTTTACAGCAATGTTTCTCTATATCACTTCAGCTGAACTCCTAACCTCACCACTTCGAGGACGATTGTGTGCCTCCTCCAAATGTAGGAACTAATTAGCCAACCTATAGAAAATATCCATCATCGACGGGGGTTTCATTTCCAACCATCTCCCGAAGTCGGTCTCAGGATGAATCCCCCCGATCAATGCCATCAATACTATGTCATCATGTGATTTGTTACTTCCGTCACAGCCATATGGAACCACTTCAAGGAATCCTTTAATGACTCTGTAACATTCACTACTTGGAGGCCCAATGTTAACCACTACGGATGCTGTAGTTATCCATAGTTATTAATCCTCGGTGACCAAATACAGTAATGTTAGATAATGATATAGCAGAAATGCATGGATATGGAAAAACATTAATCATTAAATGACTTTCACGTTCCATTTCAAATCATTTCAACATTCATTACATAATCCCATTTTCAAGAACCACGTTCAAAGAAAATATACTTATTACAACATACGCAAAGAGCGACATATAAAGATGCCCCCTTGGATGATCAGAGTATATAACTATATAATTAAACAAATTTTCCTTTATAAAAAAACATAGCGGAATCAAAATAGAAAAGAACTCTAAATAGCTATCATACCTCCTGCAGGTCTCTGAAAGCTTATTCGTCTAAAGAGATACCTGTCAAACTACTCAAAATCAATTGAGCATCGGAGAGTTTGAGAGGAAACATAAACTTTGAGTTAGACATTAAGTCTGGTATGAATAATAATCTATCATCTCAAAACATTTAGTTATCTGGTGAGACCATGCAGCTTAGTGGAACGGGTTTTTCCCTCGCTAGTATCTTATCCAAAACTTTATAAAAACCATATACTGTGCTCCTGCATCCACAATGGTTAAACCATAATAATTCAAAATATTATAATGATATGCAAACGAGTAAATCAATTTTAGATTACCCATCCCTATTCATTCTGACTATCTGTCTTAGTTATAGTTTCTAGGGTCACTATTAACCTAATAATTTTCATAGGCTAACTAATAACCTGTTTAATGTTTATGGACTCCCTGTCCAGTTTCATAGTTTTCATGGGATCACTAAGAACTTATTGGCTGCTGCCAATAACTTTCTTATTTATGGGTTTTCCTTGAACCTATGATATCTCCAATAAGTTCCCTCTTGTCCTAGTTTTCATGGGTTGAGTATGAACCTATTGACTTCTATCAATAACTTAATGCAGATATAGTTTTCATAGCTTCACTACAAACTTATTGGCTCCTGCCAATAGCTCTTTCTAATCACAGTTTTCATGGGTTTATTATGAACCTGTCTATCTGACAACTTTAATCAGTATTTAGACATCCTATATTTTGGTCTACCTGATCTCCTAGATGCAATTCAACTCATACAAGAATTAGCTCAATTTATATTCACTACTGGGTTAACCTAGCTGGTTATTCTGCCATTTCTCTCAAAATACAGCTATAGGTTCATTTTAATGTGAATATGTGTATTAGAATAAGCAAGCATAATAACATAATAATAGCAACATCAGTGGTTTAATATCCTTGAAAGCATTTTCATATGAAACATGGTCAATCCCTTTAACCTATTATTTTATTAAGGAAAGCTTTTCAAAAACTCCATACTTATAAGTTATTTTAGAACTCCTTTATTTATGGCATGGTTTTTTCCTTTAAAAATGAGATTGGGTTCATTAGTTTGAAAACTAAGACATTCAAAACCTTTAAATTTTACTTTCGAAACCATTGGATAACTTCCTTCGAAAGCATTGGCATCTTCTTTTCAAACATTAAGCATATGCCTTTCAAAACACTTTAAATTATCTCCTTCAAAACCATCGAAACATACCTTTTGAAAATATTAAAACATTATTTATTAACTTATAGAAGCATAGCTTCGAAATCATTAAAAGTGTCCCTTTCGAAACCATTTGAAATTATCCCTTTCGAAACCATTGGGTTGATTCTGAAAATATCTTTTGGATCAAAGTGAATATAAACGAAAGTACCACTTTCGAAAGCATTAAACTTTAACTAAAATGATTAGGGAAAAAACTGATGGCTTCGGAACCATCCGTTCAAAAGCATTTATCATTTAAGTAAGAAATTTGAAGGTTAGCTTCGAAACCCAAAATAAACAATTTTAGCCTAAAACCATATAAAACAATCATCAAACAAACTTGTTTGAATATCATATCATGAAATCCAAGCATATCATCATCGAAATCATCGTAATGGATTTAAACTTAAACCCAAATCAAATGATTGCTAAAACAAAAATAGAGCTGGTTTTGATTATTATTCACCTTGATTAGGATAAGAAAGTTGAGATTTGATCCTTGATTAATTCTCCTTGCTTGATTTCTTAGCTTAAATTTTATTTTCTCTTTTCTTCCCTAGGTAATGGCTGGGTTTGAGCGTTTGGATTACATTTTAAAGTTTTTGATAAAATGAATGTGAATGGTAAAGGAAACAAGATTTAAAGGTAATGGGACTATGGCGCGCAATTTACCCTCCTAATTAACATACAAAACCGTTTATAAGCCCATTCTTTAATTTATTAATTAACCTCAGCCTCTATTTTAAATTGTTAAATCTCAATCCCCTTATCACTCTAATATTTACATTATTCTATTTAATTTATCTAATTAAATCTCCTAAATAATGTTATTTAAAAATTGGTGGTGTTACAAACTCTCTTGCGCCTTGGAAGATGTTTGATAATGATATCACATCATTCGACATGAAGTGTGTAAATGAAATTGCTCTATAAATTTTCGTGATGACTTAGCGAAAGACATTTGGATCAGGGTGGGAGCCGAGTAAACCACATCGTTGCTACTCTCTCTAGGAAGATTGGAAAGCAACGACATCTCACGGCATCAGATGCTCTGGTAGAGTCCATATGCCATTCGTACTTGATCAAGTACTACCTTAGATTTGTCTTTCCACCATATAACGACATCATTGGCATTACAAACCTCCATGGATACTTCACATGCAGAATGTTCTCAGTAAATAGACTCCGACTAGGAGAAGTATCTCATTCATCATTGCTTCTAAACTGATTTTCATTTACAATTTTTCCGACCATCTTATCTAAATAATCCGGTTCTACAAGTTTAGTTGAACAGCGGAACTCGAGATCTATTCCAAGTGTCTGGCTCGGTGAACACTCTCGGGCATACTCTCGAAACCTGGGTTCTCCGAACTCTGGAAGATTCGTTCGTCCAGTAGTCCCTCATGTTTGATTCCTGGAAAGAAAATCATCAACAGCCGCTCGATATTCTGGATTCTGATCATCAACAGCATGACTAGAGGTCGCATCCACGCCACCATCCAGAGGGCGAGGTTCGACTCCAACATAAGTTGGATCGGTACCGATCCAACCTCTTAGATCGGGTCTGATCTGCAAATTCGAGCCAGGAGTTTGTCTCATCCCTTGATTTGAGATACTAGTTGTGTTTTGTGTCTTCTTCCGCTTCCTATTCCTCCGTCTTTTCTCGGATGATGAGAAACTTTCAGATTCTGAACTTGAATGGTTTAAGTCCCTCCTACTCCTCTTACGGCTATTCTGAGTTTGTTCATTCAATAGCTTTAAGCTCTGCTGCATCTGTTGGTTCATCTCATTGCTAGTCTCCTAGAATCTATCCTCCATCTGCTTCATCATATGATCCATCTCCATTCTGGTCACGACTTCAGTTAGATCCTGAATCTCTGGTTGGTTTTGCAAGGAAACTTCATCCACATTGAGTACCTTCATTCTCAGCGTCATCAGCAGCTCTAGACTTTGTAGCATGTTCCTTCCTTGGGGCCATGGCGAATAACTTATAGTAGATTATTGAAAAAGAACAATAAGGTTGAAAGATTGGATTATCACTCAGATCTAAGAAATCCAATAGTAGATGATGGATCCAAGTAGCCTGATAATATGTTTCTCAGTGAAAGCATCAAAATATTTGAACCAAAAATGACACAAACACCCAAAAGATTGTGTAGAGAATAAAAGGTGAAGAAAAAAATGGAAATGAGCAAGGAAAGAACACACAATATTTATAGTGGTTCGGTTAATCTTGATCTGCATCCATTTAGTAATTTTATTGCTTAGATCATTGGATTGCAAGTAGGAGTTCTTACGGATCGGTATAAATTCATGGGTGATTGAAAGAAATTAGAGTAAGGAATAGCTAGAGCCAAAAATGTCCTCAAAAATGAGCCTTGACCTTCTATTTATAGAGGTATGAAACCTATAATCCCGCCCCATGATCTTCATCTCGTTTTTTAAGCCACAGACCAATTCTCCAAGAAAATAAGTGGACACCTTAACAGTTTGCGTGGATCGAAAACGATCCATAGGTTTGGATCAGACCAATTCTCCAAGAAAATAGGTGGACACCTCAATAATTTGCGTGGATCGATGCGGATCCATGGGCTTGGATCGGTATCGATCCACGAGATGATCAAATTGGTTGTCTTGAACTCCTTGTCTAGGCTCGATTCGTGGTTAGCTTCGTGATTTCAAACTTGTTTGCACCATTGTTTGCTTGTTTCTGAGTCCAAATGATAGGCCGGTAGAGAAATAGAGTTGCTGATTCAAGTGCTCATGGAGATCAACAGAAAATTGCATAGGATCGACAAAACAATACTTGCGACAGGCTTCTAGCATCAAGCAGAGTGAGTAGGAGGAGCCAAGGCAATAATGGGTAAGATTTCGTGGATCGATACCGGTATCGGTCCAATATAATGTTGCATTGGGATTCTTGACTTCTTGTTATGGCTTGCCTTTCATCTTGCGATTCTGTTTGCATTTGGTTTCTGAACTCTTGAGCCATCTCTCCGAACTTCTTGCCTTGATAGTTTTCAAATTCGTTTTATCCAATTTACCCGAATATCGCCTGGTCAAAAGGCTGGATAAAAGTCGTATTGATGACTTAGGATATCCATCAAACCCGCAAGACTGATGACATCGTTCTCTCTTCACGCTGCTTATATACGCTTTATGATAGTTGCAGTTATAAAGGCTTCGACATCCAATCTTTTGACTGTCTTCCATTGCTTTTTGACATTTGAATTCCGTCGTGCTTTATTCATATTTTCGATATATTTTGAAATATAGATTGAAAACCCAAAAATATAAAATGTGTTTTCAAAGCAAAGCTATCTTTTTTTCTACCCTTTTTTCCTTCTTTAAAATAGCGTGCATGGGAAAATTACTTGCAGAAACAATAACGAAAATTAGAAACAATAACGATTAGAATGTTTTGGAACAGATTATTTTGTGGCACCTTTACAGGATTGTAAAATTTTCTGGTATCACGTGCATTCCACACGTGCGCAGCACCATTCCCTGTTCAATTCTCTTCCAAAGAAATTCCACTTTAAAATTAATTCACCTCAATTTCCCCAAATTTATAATCTTCACCATCAATTTGACCAAAATTAGCCCCAAACCTTAACCTATATAATGCCATTTCCTTGCCACAGCAGTCAGTAATTATTACAATTAATTGGTGTACTGAAGGTACGCTCTTAAAATATATGAGAGTAAAATTTCAATTATTTACTTTACCTTTTGTTTTCCACAATTGGAAGATTATTTTCAAATATTTGACGAGGATAAATATGATCTCAAAATTAATGATGTTACCTTTTCTTATGAAGTCTGATTTTGTTAGATCATGAATTTATTATAAATGATTATATACATACAAATTCTTAATTCCACACTTTTGCAGGAAGCATTGGTATTCTATTTTTCGTCATTATAGGATCGGCCTACGACACCAGGTCGATAAATGCGATGACTAAAACCTGTGGTTCATGGAGGTAATACTGTATAGAAAATGCTGCGATCGTCTAGGCTTATAATTTGCTTCACCTGACTGAACGACATTCAGTCAATGTTTCAGTAAGTACATTACTTTTGTTTTTTCATCCTTGTATATTCGTGTTTTTCTGTTATTATCCTTTTCCCATTTCTGATATCAAAATGTTTCTTCTGTAGGAAATTATCTATCGTTTCAACTTCAGGAGCTTTTCAAAATTATCAAGAATAGTGAATACTTGGATTTAGATTTAGGAAGACATATACACACTGTGGGATCTCCATAATGCTATGGTTGGACCACGCTCATGGTTTGGAGGACTCTTTTCTCGGTCAAACAACAGACGTCAAAATAGTTGGGAGAACTATACCCTGTCTTCTCTGCAGGTCCTCTTCTTCTTCTGATAATATTGTATTTAAACAAATAGAAAAAAAAAGAGTGTACTTTAAATTATTATAGTAATAAAGTATGTTAGAATTGAGTATTTTGAATGGTTCTCCTTCGAGTTTGTTATTTTGAAAATTAGAAATTTAAGAAAATTATCTTATTGATTGGTCATGATTTATTTGATAGACAGAGAACTATATATTTGACTGATACATATTTGGCAATATGGATGATTATATAAATCCCGGGAGAGTTAGGAGTTTAACATACAAAAGAACGATTCAACCAAGGAGAATCATACTATAGGAGAGAGCGGTTAATAACTCAATCAAGAAGAATGATACGGTCCCTACAGTGGTGCACATGCCTAACGGTCCCTGCAAGCATGACATCTTTTCTGCCAGCAAGAAGCTTCTGATAAAATCTTTTATTTATTTCAATTATCTACAAAATAGCAATTAGTTACAACTTTTAGCTAGCCTACAATGTAATGCCACTTGGCAAATTGGTATCCTATGCTTTGTATTAGCCTTTCTATAAACTAGACTGATATGTTACGTGAATGGGAAGCTAAGAAGACGAATGAAAATTTCTTTCTATATTCCTAGTCTCTCTTCTCTGTCTGTAATCCTTTTTCTCTCTATCATTCTTCTTTTCTTGTTAAAGAACTACCATATCAAAGAATTGACATGAAAGAAAACAATTCAATATTTAGAGAAAAGTTAATCGAGAGATACTTGAGCATGTTAGCAGAGAGTATTGTGTAAGGAATTTAGTGAATTAAATAAAATAAATTGATGAAACATTTGTATTTCCTGTTATAGTTTGATTATCTCTAGTTTTCTTTCACTAATGATTAATCTAACATTGCTAACACTCTTGGAGTACGAAATATTCATAAAAAAAGGGTATTAGAGCCTGCTAACAAATCTTTATTTTATAAACCTACTTTCGTAGATTGGGGATCTAGGAGGGTCCGCCCCCATCCGACCCCCTTCCGCCTGAGCCCCCACGGTGGTACATTTCAGTCCCTCTTATTTCGGTCCTTTTGATAGAGATTATTGCATGCCTCCGCGAATAAAATGCTACTAAAGTGAAGCTACCAGAAACTCGAACTCTCTCCCTTTCCTGGGGAGCTGGGAACCCCTGTCAACTACACTAGAGTTGCGAACAAAATCTTTTGGAAAAAAAATGATGAAAAAATACCAACGAGGGTGGAAAATTAAAATGAATGAACTTGAGGGTTATGAAAGTCTCAAATAGGGATTTCCTAGTGCTAATGGATATCATTAAACCATTATAAGTGAAAGGAAAAACCTGCTGGATGTGGACGAAGAAAAGTGGAAAACAATGCATTTGAACTTAGTTTTGGGGCGAATTCAACCATTTTGGATTACCAATAGAATGAAAAATCAGCATATCCAATACTAAAGAAATTGGAAGGAGCATTAGCAACGAATAAGACGACAAATAAGTGTTTTTTTTTGGCATATTAATATTTGGATGCTACTTGTGGGTTGTCATTAAACAACTCAAAACCAAATTGTCTCGATGAGTTCCATCATTAGTAACGAGGGAGTTGGGAGAAGTCAAAGGATGATAACATATTACAAACAAGTTTTTTTAGAGCTACATTATCCATGTGATTTACCTGGAGTATGTGTCAGAGGCATGGTGCATACTTCCTCAAATTTTAGAAGCAATGATTGGTTATTTAGATAATTAAAAAAAAAGAGTTTTAGGAGGAGATTTTTTTTTCCTCCACTTAGACAATGAACATAAACTTTTGGAAAAGAAACGAGTCTCCTCTAAAAGTATGGAAAAGATATTTGAAGTTTGAACAATGAAGGTGATTTAGGTATAATCACTGCAACAAGAAGTGTCGTATTGGATGAAGTTGTAAAGAGTTGAAGAAGGATAGAGAAAGATTTAACCCTCCAAAAAGAAAGAGAAGGCGTCAAGATGATAATAACGACATAAAAAAAGAAAGATTAAGAAAGGTTCAACCCCCCGAGAAGAAAGAGAAGGTGCCAAGTTGATAATATCGATGAAGAGACCAGCATTGGAGAATAGAGATGTACTTCAATTCCATTCATAGAGAACGATTTGAATAAGGAATGTTTGCTAGACTCAGGGGCATGGTTTTATGTACGTAGAAAAAGAGACAACTTCTTCAATTGTGTGGAGAAGACGTAAAAGGTGAGGTCTCTAGTGATTGTTAGATGAATGTAAAAGGTATTGATTTGATTTAGTAGTGGATCTTTGACAAAAATGTGATAACACCGACGAGAGTTAGACAAGATTCAAAGGAAAAGAAAAATTTTATTTCATTTGCAATCGAAAAAGAAATTATCAACTTCCTGATTCAAGTTAGAGAGCATGAAGAGATGTGTGAATTTTGCGTACATGACAAGAACACAATAATTTGTACAAATTGATTGACAACACCATTGTTGTGATGAGCAAGAAGGTGGAGATTTCTTCAAATCAAGGTGGAGAGATTAACATGTTTGGACTAAAATGGAGTTGCAAATGGAGGAAATAAAAACGTCTAAGGTCTTTGTTGTACAACAAGAGTTTCTAGATGTGTTTGTGTCTATATTCAATTGGTAGACACACACATAGTGGTGCTTGTTGAGGTTTAGGATTTGACTTTGATGAAGATGTAATTATCTATGATGATATTTATGTCAATGTAGAGTATTTATATTTGCGACATGAATATGGTTGAAGGAATGGAAAAAGAAAAGAAAACAAAGAATATTAAAGGAGAGACGAAAAAGAAAGTAAAAGGGTTTCTACAGCAGCTTTTGTTGACGGCAGATTCATTGCTGTTGACAAGATTGCCCATTGGAGTTTGGAAGAAGAATAACACTAGCGATTGATTGAATTCTGGACTGTTTTTCTTGGAGTTAATAAAATATTTATCAAAAATATCTCATTTACTAGTTATGATTTATACGAGAGACGTAGATATATTAAGGAACACATTAACTCCTATATAGTTGATAATTGTATATTTGCATGGATGGTTATACAAACCCCTAGAGGGTAGTTTAATGTACAAGAGAACAATCAAATCAAGTAGAATTGAATAGTACAAAGAAAGTACTGAATAGCGCAATCAAGAAGAATTGAGTTGAGAGAGAACAATTCAATCAGGGAGAGAAGAGATTAAAGTATGGAGACTCTAGATTGGAATCTGTACTAAATTTTAATGAATTGAATGAAATGAACTTGGTGAAATGATTTATTTCTTATTTTTATTCGATTATTTCCGGTTCTTTTCTTTATTTAAATGTGTAGACGACTTTGGAGTAGTGAAACTTCATAAAATACAACTATATATGCTACTATACATCTATGAAACTTCTTGGATCCAGAAGTGATACATTGATCAAAATTGCAACTTTTACTTTGTGCAGGAACAAAGATTGCAAAGGCTTAAGGAACGTTTGGATGTCCCTTTTGACGAGAATCGGCCAGATCACCAAGTATATTTACATATCTTTTACCATGCTACTAAATGTAAATTAATGTTGTTATTTCCTACTTGTCCCTCAAAGATTTAAAAACGTATTTCAAATAAAACACAGCCTTAATTTATAATTCTCTTCTAATTAGCTTATCTTCTGATATTAAGCATATACAGCAGGTAGCATACTCTATTGTATTACTCTTGTATATTTCCTTATAACATATATTTGCTATAACCTGGGCAGGAAGCTCTTAAAGCGCTGTGGTATGCAGCGTTCCCAGATACACCTCTAAATGGCTTGGTCTCTGAGCAGTGGAAAGAAATGGGTTGGCAAGGCTCAAATCCTTCGACTGACTTCAGGTGTATTGATTTGTTATTATTTTTGTTGTATCAAAATTGGCTTGTTTATTTTTTTGTTTTTAAAAGGCATAGTTTTTTGAAAGCTACCCAAACGGACCCTAACTTTATTGGGCCGATAAGTGTGATTAATACTGAACTAATTTCTACTATTTTGTGCTCAGGGGATGTGGATTTGTTTCACTTGAGAATCTGTTATTTTTTGCTAGGACCTATCCAGTAAGATTGTTAGTTTCAGCAGTGCTGTTCCTATATAAATTTTCGTTGCAAACATTAATCTGAAAATAATACACGCTTCTTTGCTCTTCATGTTCAAAATTTAAGGTATCTTTTCGGAGGATATTGCTCAAGCAAGAAGGGGAAAGGGCAGCATGGGAGTATCCATTTGCTGTTGCAGGCATTAATGTTACTTTCATGTTGATTCAGATGTTGGACCTCCATTCTGGTTAGTTATTACCATTGTTTACCAATTTGGAAATATTACTTTAATTTTCTGTGAAAATGAAACGTCATGAAGTTTTGTTATATATTTTATTTTCAAAAGACCACTGTCGTAACCATTATTTCCATACAGACAGGCCTAAATCTCTGCCTGGAGCTAATTTCATTAGGGTAATGTCTGGTGAGAACAAACCCAGTCCTCTGTTCTTTTTTTTTTCCATTTAAACTATCAAATTGGGTAGGAGGCAACATTAACTATGCGCATAGTCAAATTGAAACGCTTTTTATGAACAAAATAGTAGTGGTGGTGGTAGTGGTAGTGGTATTTATTATTATTGTTACTGTTATTGCTATTGTTATTGTTAGTAGTAGTAGGACTAGTACTGAGTAGGTGCTACTACTCGTCTTGTGCAAGTCCTGCTATCTATGGTGCTTATCGATTTGGTCAATCAAAATGTTTTAACTACCAAATTAATTAATTTACTAGTAGTTAATCTTGATTGCAGAAGACGAAGAATCGTTTGATGTATTATATTGTATAGCCTTTCAGATGATGGATGCACAATGGCTGGCCATGCAAGCTTCCTATTTGCAGTTCAATGTACAAATTGATTGGTTGTTTATAAACATAATCGAAAAATGTAGTTTTGTGACTGCTAAGTTAATAACGTTCGGGTAATTTTGATATGTAGGAGGTATTGCAAGCAACACGAATACAGTTGGAGAGGGAACTGGCTTTGGAGGACTTGCATAGAATTCAAGATATGCCTGCCTACAATCTTTTGTTCAAATAGATAGCGTAGCGTTAATAGTCGTAGTTAACTAAAATGTTGATCCTTTTTCACTACTTTATAGGTTACCGATTTGTTTGTTTGCTAAAATTTTCAGTTTTATTGATAGTGCCTATATTTATTATTACACACATTAACATCAGCAAACAGATGCATATTCTGATGCTTTTTTGGTACGAATAATTTTGATGTTTTCAAGAGTGATTCATGACATTGCAGACATATACCGTACAAAACTTAGGTGTTTTGCTGCCTTGTCTTTCTTTTCTTTTCTTCTTCATGGTGTCCTCCCATCAAGGAGTTTCAGCCATGGTTTTCCAACATTGCTTTACACCAAGCTTACTTTGCTAATGTGCAATATCTAGTTAATGCATATTTGATAGTTTTGTTTTTCCCATAATCGGTTGGCTATTCCTTCATAGTAACACCCATAATCAGTTGACTATTTCTTCACTAGCATTACTTAAATGGATATTAAAATTAATTCAGACAGACTGTTATAAAAGCTCACTTAGTTGGTTATGTAAAACCAAGTGAAGAAATAATCATCCGGTTATGCTTAACAGAACGTTGCATATAAAACAAACAAATTTTTCAATGGAACACCACCCTTAACAGGACTCAATTTCTCCGTCCCTATGTGCCTAACTGAATTCTAACATGTGCAATTAATGTCCGGTATTACCCTGTTATAACCCTGCTATATCTCATATCGGATTTCTACCGCTACGATTTTTTCATATAGCCCTAAATATAGTCTTTCAGCTTCAAGCCCGTTACTTTCGCTATATTTAGCTATTTCCGCTATATCTTTTTTTTAAAACTGAATTGAAAAATGACGTTTAAACATAATAAAAACTATGAAATTAATTTATTTAATTGAATTTTTAATATATGTTCCGAAATGAAAATATTGTAAGATTCTACTAAATTCAATTATGTTATATAACAGTTTTACGTTTATTTACAGTATATTCGCACATGTTTTTATTTAAAATTATTTATGTATTAATTATAATTCAATTGAATATTAATTTCTCATTTAATTACTATTTATATATTTGTAAAAACATTAAGTATGAGTTTTATATGTTATTTTAGAGTCATCCATTATATCCTGCTATATTATGCAGTATCCTCGCTGTGACTTTTTACAACTCCGCCGCATTGAATTTGCCGAGCGCTTTAACTACACAGATTCTAACCGCACATCACATGATTTAATTGTTGAATGAGTTTCATCATGCTAGTAAATAATTAGATGATACAAAAATGGATGGCTGGAATGAATTTGACACAGGGGAAGAGAGGAATTGAATTCCTCTCAACATATATAAAGCATTATAAGCAAAAAAAAAAATAGTTCCATCTGAAAGAAAAGTCAATCACTAAATTCACATTTCATGAAATAATGGATTTTATGTCACTTTGATCAGCTATCTTACTATCTTATTTACTTCAACATTGTGCTCTTCATCATCACCTTCTTTTTGATACTCTCTCTCACTTTGACCTTGTCTACTTTATCATCAAATTTTTCTGTAACATTTGCATCGACTTCCACTTTGGGTTCGCCCTCATCCTTTTTATCCAATCCAACTGCCACATACAACCTTTTTGAATTTTAGTCACACCTTTCTCTTCTGGTTCTATTGTCTGTGATATAGTTAGCCAACATCCTTCACTACCTCTACATAAATTAGATATATCAAAATATATACATACATTTACATATACGGGAAGCGTTTAAGAGCATCCTAAACAGTAAAGCATCCCTATAGCCTTCTGATTTCCACCACAACCTGAATTAAATAATGGAGCTAATTCAGATTGTGTTGTGGAAATCAGAGGGTTAAAAGAATGTTATACTGTTTGAGATGCCGTTAAACACTTATACACATACATAAGGGACATTGGAAACTAACATGTTCTCCGCCACCAAGAAGAACATCTTAAACACTTTAAGCAACACTTGTTCAAGGATCTTCTATCTTAATTTTCGTTTCAACTGTTGTTTGGTTTTTCATTTTAAACAAAATTTTAAATCCACCACTACCACATGATATAAGAAGATGAAATGTTCCAAATTACTATAACCATAGCAGTTTCTTTTCCATAAACCAATAATGTGACCTGGCTACGTGCATATAAAATATGATATTGGAAACTGTTTCAGTCGGAAAAGGATATACATGACAAAATGTAACAAATGTTAAGTTTTTTCTGCGATCCCTACACAATTAGATTGTAGAAGTGAAGAAAAATAATGACGAATAGATTCATCCAAACAAAATCTTTACTAATCCACCAAAAAAGTCTAAAAATCGAGAAAATATCTCAATACTTAAAACCTTAGAAAAATAAATTTTTTCCCACACATTTAATAAACCCTTTACATGCTATTTATAACACTCTTAACAAAATATCTTCTTAGAGAAGCTATTGAATACTTCCATCGATCTTTTATATGTAGATAATTCATTGTTTTTTTTAAGTAATAAAAGAGGCAATAAATTAATCTCCAAAATCTATAAAATAGGCAATGAATTTGAGTCATAATTCCACATAAAATCAAATATCTTCAAAATCTACTTAAGCATGAAATATTGTATCACCAAAATCTAACAATCTTCCCCTCTGATACGATATTCCATAAATGTCATCAAAACTTTACCTTAAACCTCAAATTCCAAATTATCTCCAATATTACCATGGAAATAAATATCACCATTTCAAAAACCGACTAACCTCCAAACCATCTATATATGCACGCTCCCTAATTGAACATGCTTATTATCAATATATCAGAATTGCTTGTAATATCACAAAAGTCTCCAAGCAGATTTTTTGGTTTTTCGTTGCATGCTCCTCCTTAATGCAGACAATTTTACCTTTCCAACGCCACTTTGAGGTCCCTTCATTCTCCACTGTTCTCTCAAGCAATGTGTACATATTATTGCTTTCAAGTTTTGCACGCAGTACCTCTCCATCATCCTTCCAAACCCTTGTAACTCCACCTCGAGTCAAAAAATTGCAGCCTTTTACCTCCAACTGTCCTACAGAAACAAGTTTCTTTGTAATTTCTGAGATGTGCCTTAGTCCCATAAGCTTCACCACCCTTTCATCATGCATCTTCAATCTAACTGAACCTATCCCCTTAACATGCAAGTCTCCACCATTGGCGGATTCCACCATAACATCTTGCTCTTCATAATCGATAAACGCTTTTTTTATATTGCATATGTGGAAGCAAGCACCTGAATCAAGCATCCAATTTTTATATCTAACTTCATCTACACAGAGGACGTTGTCATTAAATTCCTCACCAAAATGCACCTCACATTCGCTATTATCTTTTTTCTCCTTTTGGTCTTCTTCCAATGCCTTCATCCTCTCCTTGTCATTTTTAAGATTATTGCAAAATCTCAACCGATGATCGGGTTTTTCACAGTAATAACATATGAAATACCTCTTCATGTTTGATCTATTTGATCGTCTTTCCATGTTTGGTTGGTTACCCCTCTTTGCAAGATGCACATCTTCAATTGGATTTCTAATTTCCTCTTTTTCCTTAAATTTTTCTTCCGTTAGATTCATCCACCCCATTTTCTCATTAAGCAGGTTATTAACCACCGATCCTATTGAAACAACTCCATCTGAATTTGAGTTATTCGATGCAGCCACAGGCATAACTCATTAACTTCAAGTTCTGTGTCTCATCATCCACTTTGTAATTCACGGCCGCCAAATGATTCACAATTGTCTAAAAACCGTTAAGATACTCTCCAAATGTTCCACCTTCCTTAAATTTTAGATTCACCAATCTTCTCATAAGAAGAGCCTTATTTGCTGCAGAGTTCTTTGCATAAATTCTTTTCAATTTCTTTCAAATTGAATAAGCGAATATTTCGTTAGCAACAATATGGAACATCAGATTCTTTAAAAAACATCGAATAGCCGCCGCGACCTTCTTATCTAAAATCTTCCATTTTGCTTCAAATACGTTATCAGGTTTCTCCCCTTTGTTCTTCAATGGTTGGTGAAGATCACTGAGATATAGAAAATACTCCATCTTCACCTTCAATAACCTCCAATTTCTTCCATTAAGTTTTTCAACACTTATCTTCTCCATAAACGAAACTCTCTTTACAAAATTTTTGTAGCAAGCCCCGATACCAACTATTAAAGTTATTTCTAGGATCCCTACACGATTGATTCTAGAAAAGATAAGAAATGAAGGAAAATAATGACAAATAGATTCCTCCAAAAAAAACCTTTATTAATCCACCAAAAAATTACAAGAAAAACCTAAAAATTGATAAGATGTCTCAATCCCTAAAGTCTTAAAAAAATAAACTTTTTCCTACACATCTTATGAATCCTTTACATGCCTATTTATAATAGTTTTGACAGAATATCTTCTTTAAGAAGCTATTGAATACTTTCATAAATCTTTTCCATGCAGATAATTCATTGCCTTCTTTAAAGCAATAAAAGAGGCAATTCATCAATCCCCAAAATCTATAAAATATGCAATGAATTTGATTCGCAATTTCAAATAGACTTAAATAGCTCTAAAATATACTTAAATATGGAATATTGTATCACAAAATCTAACAATAAATAGACTCACATATTGTACAAGGCCAAACTTTTTAATGGTATATAAATCTTAGTCGATAACTCTAGGCCGACAAATGAAATCATAGAAAGAGCTACAATATGATATTCCTTTCCCTTTGTCTTCCTTAGGCAACTGATGCATCTCTTTCCTCGATCCTTTCTCCAATAACTCTGCAACTCTATTTTTACCACCCGCTCCTATTTAAGCATCTCCTTTACTAGCTCTTTGCTTCCCCTTTGACCTAACCATGGCAGACGACGTCAAATTCATAAATAAACGGCTTGATGATGAAAAATTTGTGTAGTTGAAAAGGGTTGAAAAGAGAATTATCAAAAATGGAATGACGGGGTTGAATGGAGTTGAAAAGTGAAGTATTAAAAATGAAACGACGAATGCTTTATATTATATTGTTTATAGTTTATTTAGAGAAGAGGAAACGAATGGGGGAACGTGCATGCACAATTAATAAAACCAATTCAATGAGCGTACATGAGGGAGTGCTATTTCTCTGTTTCCAAATTCACATGCGCTTGTGCCCAATTGATCAAACTCATTCATTTTGCATGTGGATTCCACAATTTTTTTAATAAATAATGAACGAATTAAACTTGAGTCGCCACATGAGGACACAAATGAGGAGGATAGAGAAATGTTATTTTGGTATGTGTATATAATAGCATCCTAAATTATTATATAATGGCTGTATTGAATTTTTGTTATTTGTAAACATAGTTTTTTATAATTAACGAATGCACGATATATGTGCGTCTATTTAATTAAATGGTATTGAACCTTTACTAATTAAATAATGTATTTATTTAATATAGTCATTATTTATTTATTATTGAAAAAATTTGTTGGCCCTAGTGGTGTGGAAGGACTTTGGCATATAGAAAATTGTTGCTTTACTTCCAAGTAAAGCAGTAAGCATTGAATTCCATAAATACATAACTTATGCTATTGCTTTAAGGAGTTGCAATATGTGGAAGGTTTATACTTTACTCTAAGGTAAAATAATAAGCATGGATGTTTTAAATGCATAATCTATGCCATTACTTTAAAGTGTTGCAATATATATAAAGTTATTATTTTACTTACTTTAAAGAGTTGCAACAAATATAAAGTTATTATTTTACTTCTAAGTAAAGTAATAAGTATTGGATGCTATGAACACACAATCTATGCCATTATGGGTGAGAGAAAAAAATCGATAACCTCCACTCTCTAATATACTTTTCTTATTCCACCATTGAACTATCTTTAGTGTTAAGTCTTGCAAATTTTTCATAAGTTCAAAAAGCGTTTCTTAGAGAAGAGAAGCTTCCAATTGAAGGTGAGAACTCTATGCAGATCTTCAAGAAAGTCATTACTTCTTAATCTTTGTTTTCATATGTAACCATGATTCGCCACTTAAATATGTCCAGGTGAAAAAAAATTAGTTATAATTTAGCTTAACTTGTTTGTACGTGATTAAATGAAAAATACACGAGTTTTTGATTGTTGATTACGCACGTAAAATTGATTTTTTTAAGTCCTTCCTTCTAAAATCATGTTTTAAACTTATGTGTTCGATATAAATCGTGTGTGTGTCAATAATGTTTGGATTTTACATTGTTTTTCAATATTAACTTAATTTAGTTTAAATAAATATATTTAATATTAATTATTCAATATATTGGTTTTAGTTTAAATAATAGAAAACATTACGTTTACACTGTTAATTTTTTTCAAAAATACTAAGAAAACCCTTGAGTCTTATCACTGTATAAATTGATCACCTAAATGTTTTGAAAATATAAAGCAGACCCCTATAATTTTATAGAATGTAAAACATTTGCTTTTCCTGCAATTTATACAATGCAATGTTTCATTAGTTATAGGGCAATCAACCTGGTATTGTTTCGTTCATTGCACTGTAAAAATTCAACTTACATAAATATGTTTAGTTTATATACTTTTGCTAAAACACCTTGTATTATATTTTATAAAAATGTTATATTTCATACATCTAAATCATATAAACATGCTAATATGTTTTGAAATTCTATAAATTATGCATTTTTGGTTTCTTCATTGAAACTTACAATTTAGAGCGTAAGCAACTTAAACCGTCGCTATTGCAACTAATTTGAAGGTTTTGAATTTGGATTAATGATGTTGACCGCTAATTTTTAATTGTGCTGAGTCTGTAAGTGATTTTATTTTTGTGGATTTCACTGGCTTTATTTACAATATATAAAGCAAGAGCATTTTTTCAACTATTATGATAAATAACAAGGGTGATTTTCAGAAAGCTCATTGTATATTTAATTTTACATCTGAATCAACACTCAAATCCTAAAACAGTAAATGATGGATTGTTAGAGTGAAACAGAATAAAAAAAAATGAATAAAGCTATCTACTTTAACGATAACTTTCAGAACTCAAAGTGGAAGAAATAAAATATAATACCACATATAATAAAAATACGTGAGTTAAAATAGATAATAGTCATAATCGTTACTACATCAATCTTGAAATAACTCTTTCATAATAAGTAATCCAATATAAATACATATACCCGAAACTAGTAGATAACTAAATAATATGAAATAAATCGATATAACTACATCGGATCTCCATCACCATCTCCTCACGTCAAGCATTCCCTTAAACCCATGTCAACCTATCATTGATAGCGATAAAAAGAAAATATACAGGGTGTCAGACATATGTCTAGTGAGTGAGAAAAATCTCTAATATATAATAACAACATGCTAGTAAACATCGTTATAGAATAATTATACTTTTATCACTTTTATGTTAATTATATCTATCAAATTTAGCTTTTCATTCTATAGCATTAAAGTAGTTATCAAGCATAGGCCAATATCACATAAGGTTGAAACATTCTATTACCAATACGTGTTTATTATAATATAGCATTCCATACTTTACCTTATTTCAATTATGTATTTACCATATAGCATACCCTACTTTACACTATATGAAATAAGGTAAAGTATGGTATGCTATACAATAGAAAACACTTATCAGTAATAGAATCTTTTCACCTTATGTGATATTGACCTGTGATTGCTAAATACTGTGAAGCTATAGAATGAAACACTAAATTTGATAGATACAATTAACACAAAAGCGATTAGAATAGAAATAATTTGTAACATATATTACTAAAATGTTGGTATCATATAATTTTGCATTCATTAATCATATGTATGTCCCCCTTTATATTCTTTTCGTATCTATCTATGATAAGTTAACAGGGGAAGGGAATGCTTGACGGGAGGAGACGACGATGGAGATCCGATAGAGTTGTATTTATTTATTTCAGATCGACTTACTATCTACTATTTTTAGAACTATGTATTTATGTTGGACCTTTTGTTATGAAAGCATCACATCTAGATTGATGTATTAACACTTATGAAAATAATCTAGTTTGACTTGGATATTTTTATTTTTTGTGATAATATATTTTATTCTTTTCGCTATGTTTTTTGAAAGTTGTAGTTAAAGTAGATATCTCTATTTATTATATTTATTCTGTTCCGCTAAAATAAACTTTCATTTATGGGGAATTTGATGGTGGAATAGGGCGTATAATCAAAAGGTCGTGAATGACGGATTGTTACACCCCTAAAAAATATTAGCGCACGAACACACACATGTACGCACCCACACACACATAATCAATAAAAAGGAAAGGTTATTTGTTTGTTTTAAGTTTTAAATTTAATTCTAGTTTAATAAATTATAGCATATTTTTTAAAAAAGAAAAGAAAACTTTTAGACTAAATTTATTAGGATTTTTCCACATTAGGTCCTGATTTCTAATGTTGTTGTAAGAAAATTTCATGTAGCAATTTCTTTGTAAATAAGGTCTCTATTTTATAAAATAGAAAGCCTAAAGTAGCTTTCCATTTTCTGATTGAAAGTGCAAGTTAACTTGTGCTTTCTTAAGAAAAAAAGTTCGAAAATTTAAAAATCGAGTTTTTTTGTTTGTAAGTAGTTATAATTATTATTTAAGTATATTTTTATTAAATTACTACATTTTTTCACCATTATCTTATTTTATAGAATTTTTGAAATAATTTTTGGAAAGTGCGAATCAACTCAATATCTATCAAAAACGTACAAATTACCTTGCACCTGGGCCGACCGTAGGCATGGGCCACTTAGGCGGTGGCCTAGGCCCCCGATATACGGAGGGCCTCAAAATTTCAATTTTCTATATTTTTTGGTTATGTTATTTGATAATAAGTATAAGTAAATGTAGTGTAGTGATACTGGCAAGCAATGCTTGGCTGGAAAAATGAGGTCAATTCCTATCTCCTCCACTTTATCGTGTTTTGAAATTTTTTGCTCTATCGACGTTCTTTATTTTGTTTGGTCCAAATTTGTTTTGACCTAAGGCCCCAAACTATACAGAGCCGGCCCTGCCTTGCATTTTCTGTTCGTTAAAAATAGAGACCTAATTTACATAATCTTTGATACATGATCTTTTCTTATAACATCTAAAATAGTAATGTGTAAATCTTTTCTTATTATTTCAAAGGTGTTTTTTATATATTAAAATAATATACATAACTTTAGGAATTGTAAATATTCAATAAATACCATTACTTAAATTTCCTTGTATACATATAGATAAGTAAATAAAATAAAACTATCCTTTTCTCACGTTGCCAAATATATATTACCATATGTGCCTATGTGTGCGTATTGTGTGAGAGGGGAGGGGAGGGAAGGAGATGTTACACGCACACATGTATGCACACACATATATGTATATGCATGTGTTTATATATATAGATAATGTGGAAAGAAATGTTAGGAAAAAGTATAAAACTAATAAAAAACTAATAAACATTAGGAATTTTTTTAGAAAGACTATCGTCGAGAACAAATATTAAAAATATCAACGGGTGGGAATAAATGTTAAAACAAAGCAATCAAATTAATATAATTACATAATTTTCAAATTGATGATCAAAATAATATACTTACACAATATTAAAGTGATGATAGGTCCACAACAAACAATTATTATCTAGACTTTGGAAGTAGATTACTACTTTATCTTACCTATCTTTTAAGAGTCTTTAACCATTCGAATTCTTACGATTACAGTAAGATAACTCTTGTTTGGAATATACACTAGTGTATTTATGCAGTTAAAGAACTTAGCATTTCTATAGCGGTGGAGGTACAAAAATTTATAACGGGATAAAGTGGGGGTGCAACAGAAAATAGTGGAGGGGCAAAACGATTGATTAGATATAAAACCAAATATTTAATGTTAATTTATTCTCATTCTCACATCAATTGTATAGAAAAAATATTATTTAATCTAATATAACAGGAGCAAAAAATGTATGTAGTCCACATTGGGTGACTATAGTAGGTTTCTAACGTAAACATAGTACTTATGCCTTAAATTTAGGTCTTTACCTAATTTTCTTGATTCGGTTTAAAATAGAACTAGTCAAATCAAACTTTTTATATTGATCTTGCTAAAACGGATGCTAAAAAGCCTTAATTTGATGGATGTTGTGAAAAATAGCGGGGCTCAAAGTGGATCCACTATTTAATAGTGCTAAACTGAAAAAGCATAGTGGTTGAAGAGCTCTATATGCTATAGCGGGAATTTTATGGGGCTTTTGTGTGGTGTATATTACTTACTAAAATCAAATAGCTTTCAAAGCTTCATTAAAATCTCATTCTTTAACCACTAAATCATTCTTTCATCAATGAATTAATCTACAAACATCTCTTAAATATTCCACTTAGTGTGTATGTGTAAAAACTCATTTTTATCTACAAGTAATTTCAAGATAGGTTTGGTTCATATAAAATAGCTTCTTCGCTCATTAACTTTCCAAATGACTTTCAAATAATTTTAATATCACTAAGTGACTAGATCCTCTTTATTATGTTATATGAATGAATTGTTATAAATCATTTCAAGTTACAAATCAATTTAATGCTTACTAACATTCTCAACTAACATTATAAGCTTTCAGTCCACGAGCTACTGATGATATACATTCTCTATCATTAACATATGTATCAATAGACATAACAAGTTATAACAAATTTTTGTTGCATACTAAATTTCTTAAAACACATGTTTTTATCTTAATCCAACAAGCCAATTACCTAAGCCTGTTCCAATATACTATTTATAATCCGTAATAAATTATTAACCGTTATGAAATGAAGAAAGTGGAACCCATTAGAGAGAATAATTTTATTCATTCAGAGATTAGTGATACATTTCCATTACATTAGCACATTTATATATAAATTCCTAGGAGCTTGGAATAGAACTAATCCCATGATGTGGGACTAAATACAAAACAGTATATAGCATATTTACTGTATATATTTACATATATTATAACACTCCCCCTTGAATATGCATCTTCAAAATCTTGGATCCTCTGATAACTTGAAATTGTCTCTTTTGTAACGTGTATGATGATTTCTCCCCCTCATTGTTATTTTGCTTGCATTTATCGATTCAGTCGATATAGATATTGTCTGTTGCCTCATTAAAAACCTCTACAAGGAAAACCCAATGGGAAAAACCTTGAAAGAGGAAAAGAGTGCAACTTGTGAAATCATAAATATCATACTAAAACGATATTCCATCTAAGAGTTTGATACTTGGGGATCAAAATAATGCCTCATTAAAACCTTACTAAGAAAAACCCATTGGGAAAAATCTTAGTAAAGGAAAAAGAGTACAATGACATATTTTATTTCCTTATTTCTTTAAATTAAGCTTGATACTTCTGGATCAAACTAATGCCTCGTTAAAACCTTACTAAGAAAAAACCTATGGGAAAAATCTTAGTGAAGGAAAAAGAGTAGATTATAAAATACTTATGAATTCTTCCCCTGATTTTAAATTTTCCACTGAATTCATATTCGTCTTTCGATAACTCAAATTGGTTATAGATACTTTTGGATCCATAAATATGTATCTCATTAATAATACAATTTATTAATAGTTTCCTTCAATACAATCAAAATTTCCAATCCAAATATGATTTGCATTTTATTCATTTTGTATGCTATTTTTATGAAAAACACTTCATGTGCTTTCATTTTTGTGCTTCAAATTAGTTTTGTGCATTGCAACTATACATCTTTCATGAATATTAAAATTTTCATTACAACATTACTAGAAAGCGGGAAGTAATCTACTCATCTTGAAGTATATCAAGATTTTCATTACAACAATACTTAGAAGAAATTTGTAATCTACACTTCATGTCTTTTGCATTCTTTATAACTACAAAAGTTATATATATATATTCTTTATAAATTTGTATACTTTAATAAGTATTTGCATATCGCAACTATCACTTCAATGGATATTAAGAGTTTCATTATATCGATACTTAAAAATAGGAAGTAATCTACTCATCATGAATTATATCAAGATTTTCATTACAACAATACTTAAAAGAAGGTTGTAATCTATGCTCCTTGTTCTTTGCCTTCTTTATAACCACAAAAGTTATTTATATTCTTTAGGAATTTGTATACTTTCATCATTTAATATGTATCAAACCATATTTATACCTTCGGGGTATATTAAGCATTTCAAGTACTTTCGCTACTTTGCAGACTACATGTCCATATTTCTCTATTGGTAAAGGATTCATGATGGGCAGTCATGTTTCCCCTAATTCAAGATATTTAATCTTTTTATAAACATAAGCCCTTTATTACTTATAAATTTATCTTTGATGATTATTTCTTTGTCAGTTCTAGACATGATTTATTGAGATCTCTTTAATTATCATGTTTTAGGTACCTAAACCACTTCTAGGGTAATTTGACAATCATGTCATTGGTCTCTTCAAGAGCACCCTTAAGTGTTTCTTCAAGAACACTCACCTCCGTTATTTGCATCTTTATTACTTACTCCAAAAATATTTCCACCTGACTTCTCTATCACACTTCAGATGTGATTTATACCATTTTTAGTCCTTTTGGGATTTTAACTTATATTGGAGCAAGTATACTAGGGATATTGTCAATAATTTATTCAAGTAATTTAATTTTTTGCAACCAATATTTAATTTTGATAATCAAAATTTACTTGTATCCCTTTTAATCCTCCCCCTCAATGTTGACGAACATTGAATAATTATCGCCTTTGGATTCTTATTTTGATCCATTATGATATTGCTACTAGAAAATACACCATACATATTAATAATAGGAGGTTAATTCTTTTATTCGTTGATAAGATGCATTCAATTGATATTGATTATTAGAGTTTGTTCTCATTCATTGATCTAAGCTATTGGAGGAATTTACTTACTGTGTAGATCATTTGAATACATACATGACTTCAGGTCATTCAACATTTATGTTGATTGAATTTTAAATCACTAAATAATATTTATACATAATCTATAAGATGAGCTTATAACAAATTTCAGGTTGTTAGCTAAATATTTACATATATGAATGTATACGTGCGTCCACGTATCACATATATATTATAAAATTTTATATTCTTTCTCATTTGAATTAGTGATTTTTAGAACAAACTATTACAAGGATCCAAACTATAAATTTCTATTTATAAATCAATGTCAATGCAAACCTGTCAAAACCGCATGATAATGTTCAAAACATTTGGTTTGAAACCATATCGAACTTCAGGTTCGAATAAAATATGCACACAACTTCAAGTTGTTAAGTTTTATTCCTCAATTATATCTCAAATATCAGTTGTGAACACTAATTATGATTACTTATCAAGGAATAATATTTAATTGCATATAGACATTTCTACACATCTCTATTGAGAGTTTTGTAAAAAAATTATAGCAAAAATGATAATAGTATCTTCTGGATAATTGGAATGTTACAGATACAGATTTCCTCAGGACCGTATGTATAACTTGCATGAAAATTATGATATGAAATATAGACTATCTCTTCAGGATAATATTTAAAGATATATCTTCAAGAATTGATTATACGTGTAATATTTCTCACGTTTGATATAATTATAATGAAATATATGATACATGTTGCATAGCTCTCAAACTTTTAGGATCTAATCTAAACTATATTAGGATCCTTTATAATCAAATTTCTATGCATTTATTTGGTTTAATAAAATTACCAAATATATAAGCAAATCTCTTCTAGAGATATGTTATCATTTCCTAATTTATTAATCTCTTTTAGGGATATCTTATTATCACTACTTCTGGAGTGAATTTATCTCTTCTAGATATATATATATATATGTGTGTGTGTGTGTGTGTGTGTGTACTATTGGAATGTCATATCAATGTACAATGTTTCTTTTGTAGAAATTATATAATTACTACCTTTACAATAACATAAAACATCCCTAGTGGAGATTTTTGTTGTAACTATCTTTGAAATGACATATCAAACTTTCAATACAGTAGCAAAATTAGATGCACGAAATGAAAGTAAGATGCGAAGAGATAAAACCACTACTTATGGAGTATAACATTGGTATACAATATCATTTTTTTTGGATAAATTATTGTTATTACTCAAAAAAGTAAAATTATATTATTTAAATTATATTATTATTCCTTCAGGGAATATAGTATTTCCTTTTAAGGAATTAGAATATAGTATTTCCTTTTAAGGAATTGCAATGTAACAAAAATAAAATTCCTATAACATCTCTTCTGGGATGTTAGATTTTGCAATATAAATATAAATAAATCTCTAAAACATCTTTTCAAGAGATTAATACACACACACACATCCAATGATGTTTGAAATATCATATAACGTAATATCTTCAGGATATTTGGTTAATATAGTGTAAATGTTAAAATATAAGGTAAGGTATAACTTATTTGGAGATTTTTGTAATCTCTTGAATGCAGCATCATTTTCTCATATGGTTATTTATTAATTTTATTTAACTTCTTCTTGAAGTACAACCTTATCATTTTACATAATTTCAATGGAGCTTCAGCTTCTAATTCATGAACTTCAAGTTCATTAATTAGTTATGAACTTCAGGTTCATAAATTTTGTGTAAACTTCTCCCCTTTTTTGTACCATATTGTTACAAAATAAAAGTCTATTCTTATTTCAAGGCTTGCACATTTTGACAAATAAAAAAAATTCTGACAAGAATTCGAGCTTGTAAAGTTTATCAGAAAATCTTTTCATACTTCAAGACTTCAGGTCTTGGACTTTGAGTTATACAACTTCTGGTTGAAAAAAAAATATCTTTGCACAACTTCAGGTTGTTGTTCAAACTTATTTCTTTCATTATATCGGGCATTGTTTGCCAAAATGAATACACCATGTAATAAACCATATGTATTCTTATTCCAAACATAAAAACACAACATCATTTAATTTACTGTAGCCAGTGCATTTATGATGATATGGTAATTTAATTTATTACCATGACGACAATATTTAATGCATTTATGATAAAAAAATGAATGCAATTTTCCATTATTGTGGCATAAAATATAAAATATTATCACAAAGAATTGATTTCTTTACAAACAAATAAATCAATTTAACTAACATTAGTTAGCAAAATTTAATCTCAAAGCTAAGTTTAATATACTTAATAATAAAATTAAATGAATACCATAAGAGAAACTTTATTTCTTAATAGTAAAAATTTCTAAAATAACTCTTATATATATATATATATATATATATTTATAACTCAAGTTTCTGCTCTTTTATTGAAACTTCTGGTTCTTTATTATAAGAAAACTTGAAATTTAATAATTTATGGAAATTCAAGCTTTTAGCATTATAGGAACTTCAGGTTCTCAACTTTTATTTCAAATGCTAGAAATTAAGTTTACCGTATATGTTTCTCTAAGAAATAATAAAATATTTCTTCTAGAAATATAAACAATATATATCAAAATAATTTCCAAAATCCAAATCCAAATCAAAGAGTTTTCAAAATGAAAACTTCATTTATCAAACATGTATATATTACTTAGATCTATATCACAAACCAAAACGTAATCAAGGTCAATAAATTTATTTAATCAACAACAGAAATTGTCAAATTCAAAACTTGCTTTCCAAAATAATGAACTCAAAAAAACATGCAATAATAAGCAATTTTGAAATCAATTCAAATCCAAATTCAAAAAAAAAACACAACATTTTAATTTTAAACAATGTACAGATCTCAACGATATATTATTTGAGTGTGATTTTAAGATCTACAATATAATGAGATCAGAAAAATAAGAACAAAAAAATCGGATCTATTGTAGGATGGGATCTGAAATATAATGACAAAAATACATGTACAGTGGAATAAGATCTATAAATTTAGATCTATAACAAAATAAGATCTTGAAAAAATAAGATCTATTAAAACTTAAATCCAAATCTGAAAAATTGGGAAATAGATGTAGAATTGTGAAACAAGAATATTTAAATCTAGATCTAAATTAATCGCGAAATAAATCTAGAAAAGAAGATCTAGAAAATTTCAAACCTGATTTCAATGGTTGAATGAGAGGAAGAGACAGATCTGATTTCAGTAACTGAATAAGAGGGAGAGATGTACCTACATGAAAAAAAACCGGATCTAATCTTCTGGAGTAGAATATCCAATACATTCGAGAAAAAGATCGTGCTGATAACGTGTTATGAAATGAAGAAAGTGGAACCCATTAGAGAGAGAATAATTTTATTCATTCAGATATTAGTGATACATTTCCATTACATTAGCACATTTATATATAAATGCCTAGGAGCTTGGAATAGAACTAATCCCACGATGTTGGACTAAATACAAAACAATATATAGCATATTTACTATATATATTTACATATATTATAACATTAACCAAATTTAGTGCTTACTAACATTCTTACAAGTGACAAGATTAAAGCTTTAAGTCAATGAACTAACTACATATAAATGTTTCATGTGAACATAACTATAACAACCTATATCTTAACGCTTAGTAATTAACAAAATAAATTATTTTGATTAAATTAAATGACTTAAGCAAACTGATGGCTTAAAAGACTTTTTTTTCAAAGATGAGTGAATTAGGATGCGAGACCTATTCCATTATGTTTGCAATATCATTTACATATGAAAAACATGTAAAAATTTTCAAAATTGGACGAAATGATAAAATGAGATGAAAAGAGAAGTTAGGGGAAAATTGGCAATTTGGCCAAAATTAGCTATATTTTCTGAAAGGAAGCTTCTTCTTTATTTCATTCCTCATTTACTTTACATCTTCTTCAAATTTAGAAATCAAGGGTTTTTGGATCTTAAAATCATCTTAACTCTATCATTCTTTAACCAAAAATTATAAATTAAATACTTTCGATGTGATCCTTCCAAGGAGGGGAGTGCATATATAATCTTACTCCATATTAAAAGATGGAGCTTCCAACAAGTCTCGTAAGTAGCAGAGGTATCCCCATACAATAAAAAGAGATAGGAAAATCCCGTCCAAAACCTAAAACTTAAAGTTTGAAGAAGAGTGAAAAAATCAAAAGGTAATGAGCTAGTGAGGCTAGGAAAATAAGCTAAATCATCCACTTAACTAAAACACGAGTAGTCCATGTGTATGTGTGAAATCAAAAACTATACCATCCATTCTCTCCTAAGATAGAAGCGGAGAAGATAGAACAAACAAAAGCTGTACAACGACAGTTGATAAAGGTAGTCAATAATAACAATACACTAACAACCGTCCAACTATGTAAATGCTCTACCATGAGCATACTAATCCACAACAAGCACTAAAACTGAAAATCTCGAAGAAAACATGAGAACACCCCCACACATACATATGTGAACATATAATCAAATGACTATACATATAAATATGTAAGTAAAGCGTGAACAATTAATTGATCATATTAGTTCTCCATCAAGAGAAGAATGTTCAAAGGTTTTCACTATTATGAGTATTTAATAGGTTATTGGATGAGGCCTCATTGTGAATTCCATTGTTAAAAAGATTTTTACCTTTAAGATGTCAATGCGACTTTATTTCTGAATTAAATATCTAAATTCAAATTAAGAGATCCTTTGCAAATCTTGCTCTTCAAATTTTCGTTTTGGAGAAGATTGGAGTCAAATTTATGAAGTCAAAAGTGCTTCAAAATTGGGTTAGATTAAAGCTTGGATTTTATAGATTTGGTGAGTGGGATTTACTTTATGTTAGATGATCACTGAATATGCTAGAATTCTTGTAATATATCCAAGTTGGGTTTGGATGAAAGAACTTCAATTGAGATTTCAAAGATGAAAATCTTGATTATAATTAATATTTAATAAGAGTTTAATCATCAAATGAATGAAATGAAAGGTTGATAAAGAATTTAGTATAGTTTAGTGATCGGGTGTGATTTCATTGATTGTCGTTGGTTTGTGAATTTTGGAACAAGTAGCAAGTAAGCATGGACTTGTGATTATAACATTGTCAAATGAATGCAGATATAGGAATGATAATCGATTAACTAACTCGAATGGTTGTTTAAATGGTATTCGCTACTATGGGAAAAAAGGTGGTCTCTAACACAATGCATAATGGATCTTAGAGCTATTTATACACTAGAGGTGGCGAAGTGTATATTTCAACTATTTACAACTTACTTATGAATCTAAAACTTTATCTACTCAAACTGCAAACTAAAACAAACAATTATAGACTAAGTAAGTAGTAAAGTAAATAACACCAGGAATTTTCATACTGGTTCGGATATCCAATCCTACATCTAGTCCTGTACTACACCGTGCAAAATTTCACTATCATACTTGCTTTACACTAATGGTAAAAACACCTTTACAATCTTGATTTCACCTGCTACAAGATGCACCTTCTTGATTTACTTAACTACAAGATCATCCTCTTGATTTTATAGGCTACAAGAACACCTCTTTACAGTTAACAGTAGAGTAAGAAAAGTAGTTGTATCTTCAATTAGATTCTTGCAGATTTAGTATAGATGATCCTATAGACCTCCAATAGCTATATATCTTTGAACTCTTTATGGAATAGGATGAAATCAGAGATAGAATGATATGGATTCAAGTGCAAATTCTTTGATCTTTTGTGGTTTGCAAATCCATGAAGAATTGGAGTGAAAGGGTATGGTTTTGCAAAGAGAGTAGAAGAATATGTAGTGGTTCTTCCTCTCAAAGTGGGGAAATGAAAGATAAGATAAAATGAGAAATTTATGTTCTAAATGTTTCTTTCCAGAGCTATTTTATAGTAGTTGAAGAAAAATGTCTATTGGTGAAGGGATGGAGGGAAAATCCCTTCATTTGAATTTTAAAAAACAGAAAAGCATTCAACATGATGACATACTTGGGGGATATCTCGACATATATGTAAGATTTTCATAATTCAAAGTTCTTCATATTTGTGGATATTTTTTGATTCAATCAAGGTCAATGATTGATAATCTTCAAGTACATTTACGATGGGGGCTTTGACAAAGATTTTAAGATTCAAACAACTACCCATTACTTTAAATACCTCTGTCATTACAGCATTTGTGTTTTATTCTTCTTCAATCAATTTTGTTCTTCCATTTTCTCGATTAATCTATATATATATAATTCATTTTTCTTTTATGAGTTTTTTTAATCTCTGTGAAATGTCTTTATAATATATTTGAAAGTACCGCACAAGTTGGAGATCTTTTAGTAGCAATATTTATATGGTTGTTCATCAAAATCAATACTTAGGATATTAACATCTACCTTAAACTTATTCATGGAATATGAAGTTATACTCTTCTGAATGTCGAATTATTTGTAATAAGAGCATTAATTCATGTTGAGAGACATTAGTACGAAGTGTCTCGGTGACGAGAAACCAAACGTTAAAGACGAGGGAAAAAAATAAAAAGGAAAAGAGGTGGAATGAATTTCCATTAAGCAAAATTCTTCCAACAAGTTTCAGACTCGGTTATATTAGGCATTCAGATGTCTAAATCATAAATTTAGTTGTCTGAATCTCAGAAAATTTTACCACACATTATTCTGGTGTAAATTGAGGTTTTCAAATGTCTAGATTTTCAGGTCAGATGTCTAAAATTAAAGTCCAACATTTGCATCCCTTATTTTTATGTTTGAACTGTTGTTCATTTTAGGTTTTGATTTGTGTTTTAAAATTTTACATTTTGGGAGTTCAGGTTCGTTTTAGGAATCTACTTGATGTTCGTAGGGTCTAGAGTGACTATAAAGCAATATAATGAGTTTGGGGATAGTAAGTTATGTCTCAAAAAACATGCAATAAATGGTAGGCGGCATGTGGACTATGGTGAAGGTTCGAGATGTGATCCAATTTATATGGTGATTTTGTAGATTCATCCAGTATCTTTGAGATGAGATGAATAAGGTATTACAATAATATGATTCCATATAATTTTGCATATATGGAATAAGTCTATATCTCTTGGTTACAGCCTTAAGATTGAGATTTATAAATCATTTGTAGAATGAGACATGGTTGTCCTAATTGCTCGTGTTTGACAACATCGGTTCGAAGATAGAAGACATTCTATCTCGGTAGCAATGGCGACATTGTAGTAAAGGTGATTGGCCTTAAGTTACTTGTCCTAAGTCCTCTTATTGAACAATTGATAGTCATTAGGCACGTGGGTTTAATACAATTATAGGTTATAACACTCCCTAATTTTAGTTACACATTATTTTGAATATTTAATTAAGAAAGAATTAAATAAATAATGTAGGAGAATATGAGTATATAAATAGTGTGGACAATTTCCATATAAAAACACAATTTGAATTTCAAATTTTAAATGGAAAATTGGTTTAGGAGGAAAGGAATTCAAGGCTTTAATTACTTAGGAGAGGAATAAGGAAATAAGGATAAAACATATAATTTATTACCCAAACACCCACTCTCTCCCTCCATATTGATTTTGCTATTCCCTCATAAACAAAGAAAAGACAAGAAAACAAAAAGACTAGAGAAAATCCATTAAAAGTTTATTCAACAAACAAGAAGAAAAAAGGAAAGCTTAAGTGAAGAACCAAATGCAATTATCTTCACACAAGATTAAAGTAAGTGAATAATATTTCCATCTCTTTATTATATGATTTCTTATGTTCAGATTTCTTAAGAAAATCAAAATGCTTTGCTAATATTTATCATACATATAGTTTAGATAATCATTTGGATGTGTTATAGTTATCGTTGAATATTTTTATGACATCTGCTTAATGGATTTTTAGGGTTTTAAGTTCATAATTTTTGAAATTGTTCTAAATTAATTATGAAATTTCTAAGTGCGAAAATGAATAATTTTGGATTTTAATTATTTAAAATATGGAAAATAATTATTTTGTTCCTAAATGTTATAAGTTTAAAAGGATGTAAATACAGATTTTTGGAAAAAATTTCAAGTAATTAAAAATTTATGTAAATTGTTTTGTAAAAAGGGTTATAATTATAAAAAATATATTAATGGTATAAGTAATAAAAGGATTATATTTTACGAAAGAAGATAATTATTCTCGCTTTTTTTTCTGCAAATTTATTAAAAGATTTTGCTTAACCAATGAAAGTTGAACAAAGAAACTGGTTTGGTAAAAAGTTATTATTTTACAGAAAATAAATCAGTTTTGCAAATATTTACTTAAATTGCATTAATCAATGTTTAATTGCCCCTATTAATCAATATGTGATGGCCATGTTTTCTCAACTTGCGATAACTATGTTATGTTGATTCGCGATAATGGTATATTTTGCCAATTTGCATCATCTGTTATTTTATCTAGTTGCGATATCTAACATTTTTATCTACTTGCAATAGCTACTATTTCATCAACCTATGATAGTTACCTTTTTTTTTCAACTTGCGATAGCTATTGTTTTTATCAACTTGCGATAGCTATATGTTTTCAATTTGTCATAGCTTTGGCTTATCAATATAAGATGGTTTTGTTTTGGTTGATATGCGATAGTTATATTTGTCAATATACGATAGCCTTTAATATGCGGGAGCATGAAGTTTTTAAAAGTGTGATATTATATGATTATGGCTTATGACAACCTAAGTTTTGAAACTCGATAGCTACATCTTTGACATTCAATGTAATATGATTTTGAAAGCGTGATAGCATGTTTTATGACACATTACTTTTTAATTCTATGTTTGGCTATGTTTCACCTAAACAAAAATGTAGTTTTTATTGTGAATTTTGGCAAGGTTTTGAAGAAAAGATGTTTATGCCCATTTAAAAAAAAATTATGAAGGAAATTATTACTTAAGTATAAGTAATTTTTGTATATAAAATGGCTATCATGTGAACCTATATTTGTGATGTATTATTACATATTATATGTTCAATTTTGTACCTTCATCGACTGTTATTGCATATGCTAATTGTTGACATGCTCATTTATATGTTTTTGGTTATCACCCAACATTCATGATCTTGGGGCGATAACTAGTTGGGTTTGTTCAATAAGGGGTATGCCAGCTTAATGTTCTATGTGAGTAGAATTGCATCTAACAGATTGGGAAGATCACATTGTGTTAAGATACCTTGGACTGATTAAATGACATGACTCGTGGATATTTTTAAGAACCCTGCTTTGAGGAGGAGACTAGGGTAGGTTCGCGCCTAATCCTCCAACTATTTGGCCTATGGTTGGTCCATGATTCTAATGCGTAGGGATTTGTCAATATTAAGGCTAAAATTTTGGTGTTACGCATAGAAAGAAACTCATAGTCATAGGATCGAATTAACCATAGAAGGGTGAATAGGGTTTATTATAAATTCATAAAATAATAAAAATCGCAGCATACATAATAATAGAGAACATGCATCATATATGGCCTGACCTGAAGACATTCATACACTTCCCATTTTCTTTTTCATATATGGTCGATCCCTTTTCGTTTATTTCATTTTAGGGTTTTTACTTTTGAAAATTGCCGCTTGCAAATTTGTCGTTGTGATCACGCCTTTACTTCACTATTGGTTGCATTCTTCGGTTGGCTGGCGATGGTTGGCTGCGATAGATTCCATTGTCGAGCTCCTATGATGTTGATTATTAGGCACAAAATCTATTTTCTGAATATATTCGAATTTTGTTCCTACTTGACTTGAATAAATTATTAGTGATAGTTTTGGTTTTATAGGGAGTAATATAAAGAAGAAAAAATCTAGATTTCCATATATTTCAGAATTTATGTTTTGAATACTTTTACTCTCGAATTTTAGCTCTAGCTTTTGAATTTTCTAGCATATGAATTTTGCTTGATCTCTTGAGTTTTCTTCGCCTTACTTTGAATTATTCAACTTTGATTTGAATGTTATTATCTTTCGATTATTATTTTGAAACCTTATTGAGTTTTGAACCCTTTTGCGGCATCGTGCTTTACAACTTGTAGTAGTGACATTATGCATATCCTCTTGTGAACTTGACTATGTTGAACTGTTGTTCTAAAATCCGAACTTGTATTTATGGCTTATTTGCTATAGCAATCTTGTCCTGACATTGTTGACTTCGAATTTTTGCAATTGAAATTTTCTTTGTACTTGACTGCTTGTGCTTGAGCTTGAGCTTGAGCATGCTCTGTATGTGTGGCTATCCTTATGCATGTGTGTGAATTTGTTTTCTTATCCTTGACTGAATTGATTTGTTGCTTGTTCGACCTGAGATGCTGCTCATACATTCCATCATTTTTCCTGTATACACACATATGCATATATGTATATATGTGTGCAATGGTGTATTATCTACATGAACTCTTGTACATCCCTGCCTTGCTTTCTTTTGTGTGTGCCAAGCATGACCTTGCCACCTATGTGTGCATGTGCCGCCAATGTATGTACTTTGTTGTTTGTGCACGTTTTGAACCCCACTTGGATCTGTTTGCATTTTCTTCAGCACTGCAGTAGCTTAAACCATGTTGCATCTTGGTTGTGCTTGCCTATGTGTTTGCCTTATGCTTGCCTATGTCCTTGCCTTATGCTATCGATCTTTTAGCTCTATGCACTTGCTCTATAAATTGCCTTGTGCATTCAAGTCTAGCTTGTGCATTGCTTGTTGTGCCCTTGTGCACACTTTCTAGTCTTCACTTGCTTGTGCACTTGCCTGGATTTGAACTACTTTCTAAGTACATCACTATGTTATGCATATTTCCCCGTGTTTGTGTGCCTACCTTGTTTGGGTGTGTTGTTACGGTCTAGGATTGCTATGTTTTTTGAGCCTGTTTTTGGCTTTCCTTGACTTTTGTATGTATTGGTGCACCTGACCGTGTTTAGCCTTGTTCCCTTCGTTGAGCCTGAATCATTTGGGTTTTGACCTCGTGTGCTTTTCTATTGTAGTTTGATTTTTAATATGATTTGTGCATGTCCATGTGCATTGCCTTTAAAAAAATGTGCTTGAATTTAATAAGCTTATTCATCTCAAGTTGCTTAGCCTTAAAGCATGTACAATGATACACTGTGCATGTCTTAAGTTGCTTGTGCATGTTGTTGACTTGATTTTAAATTTGTTGCCTCACATGAACCTGTTGTATTGGTCCTTATATATACATGTTGTCTTGGCCCATGTTTGTTATTTTTAGTGCCTATTAAAAATATGAAAATAGAAAAACCAATATGTTAGTCCTTGAGATGATGGTTTTGATGACAATAACCTTAGGAATTGTTATAAAATATAAATACTAACATTATAGTTTAGATATATATGTATATGCAAGATTTAACCATGCAGGTACCAAGAATGAAGAATGTGTAGCATAGAGATTCAAGATATCAAGATTGAAGACTCATAAGTATCAAGAATATCAAGAGTTCAAGATTTCAGTAATAAGTAATTTAATTAGGAATTTTGTTAAAACTTCTAGAAAAGCACTAGCATCTTAAAATCCAATTTATTCGTGGAATGGAATCCACTTCGAGCCTGTTAAAGGATGGAACCCTAAGTAGGATGAAACCTACGAAAAATATAGTGGAACATTGTTTTGTATCCGCTAACCTTTTATTCAAAAGGTTTTTACAAAATTATATCTTGTTTTCAAAATGATTTCAAAACCTTCCTTTTAAAAGAATCAAAAACATCTATCCTGGTTTTAATACTTTAGCCTCATTTCCAAAATCAAATTATCCTTGGTTTTAAACTATCTTTTAATAATATATTCAACTTTTAAATTAGATTTAAATATAATAATTTTATATATATATACACATACCAAAATATTATTCTCTATATTTACTTATGTATTTTAACTATAGTTAAGTATATTTATAAAGTATAAAATAGTTTTAATACAAGATAGAATTTATTTTCAAAGAAAAGCAAATTACCAAAAATACCTTAGGCATGTCGACATCCTCAAGTACCCCTTGTCGACATGGTAGCAGTTTGTTTCAAAAATTTGAATTTCAAAGGAAGTATCTATTCGTCATACCCTTTCACGAATGGACATGGCTGTTATTCTACTATAAATAGAGGTAGTTTTGAATGAATTTGTATTCATATTTTCTCTGATTTCACTCCTCTTCTTCCACATTTCTTTATACATATTTTTACCATTACTCTACCGAAATCAACACTGAATCTAATTAGATCATTTCTGGTTTGATTCTCTATCACTATCTTAACAAGATATCAGTGCTATTCAGAGTTATAGGCTTCTTTGTAATAAACTAAACGAGAAAAGGTGTGACTGTAGCCTGTGAAATCAATGAAGTGAGAAAAGGTGTGATTGTAGCCTAGGAAATCAATTGGGTGAACTTGTTGCTCGTAAAATCAAGTATCTCTACCCAGAGGATTGTGAATCTAGAGTTGTGTACCTCGTTGTCTTGAAATCGAGGGTGTAATTGTACAATTGCTTTTGAAAGTAAATCCGTACTTGTGTGTGAGACTGGATGTAGGGTAACTCCGAACCAGTATAAAATTCGGTGTGTTCTTTCCTTTATTGCTTTTACTTTATTTCTGCATCTACGTTGTTTCTGTGATCATATCTTTGTCTGAATATCGCATTCATTTGTGTTCAAATTAACAAAAACTCAAAAAGATTTAGTAAATCCTTAAAACACTATTCACCCCCCTCTAGTGTTAATCCTAGCCTTAAGTTCCGTATTCCGCATTTCTCACACAATAAACTTAAGCAATGTTGAGTTTAAATATATTTATATTTTTTTAGTTTTAATTTGTTCCTTTTGGCTTTTTATTGCATTGTTATTTGACAGGTAAAGCAGATTTATGTTTGGACACAGTCTACAGCAAGAAGATAAAAATCATTTTCAAGTGAGTGAGGAAAAAGTAATTAGAAAGTATTGTATATGAAAATTTTGTTGTATATGAGAGAGTGTGTAACAACCCACCTTGGAAAAGACCTAAATTTCGACCCAGAAAAGACCCATCGAAACTTAGATCCATTCTAAGGTAAGCTATTGGTAGAACTAAGAAAATAGCTGTATAGAGCCATAATTAAACTTTCAGAACTCACAGTGGATGGAACAAAATATAATAGCAAAGTGTACCCATTTATTTAAAAACCATAAAAATGCCATGATACAAAATTCCATAAAAGCCGTAAATTAGTATCTGTTACAACAATTGTATAAATACATAGGTACACATAAAAGCAAGTAATAATAACAAATACCGCCACAAGATAAGCTTCTCCATCTTTAAGCATCATCATCGCCATCTCCCCGCCTTAAACCTGTGTTGTAATGAGGAGGGAGTTAGAACCATAAGTGTCTGATGAATAAAAACCTTGAGTCTTACCTTTTTAGTACCCAGGCAGTATGTTTCCAGGTAAGAATATTTCTATGAACATAAAACAATTAAAATCATTTAATACTTCTTTATAAGGAAAGGAAGCGGGTTCAGCCACTTAATACCTTCCATTCCAAAAGCATATCACAAATCCCAATCGTACGTCATAAATAGCTAATAATCTAAGAGACGTTACCCAAGTCACTTAATACTTCCTAGTTGAAAATAGGCAGACCCTATCATTTAAGGCCTATTTCCAAAAGCGTGCTCCTTAATGATACTATCTAACTAACATAATGTGGAATCTCAAAGGGTACTTAATACATCTAAGTGGAAAATAGACAGACCTCGTCATTTAAGGCTTAATTCTAGAAGTAGACCCCTATAGAGATACCACATAGCGTAAACCCTTGGCCATTTAATACTTCATCTGGTGAAAGAAGCAGGTAAACCACTTAGTACCTCAAACCCCAAAGTAGGCCCTTCTTCTTATTCCCCATACCTATAATGACGTCTAATATTAGTCCACTATGCATAGGAACTGGTTGCCAAATTAGCTGGACAGATTTCTTCTACTAGATTTGGAACCAACCTCACATCATTACAAATATTTATCATAATGATATCTCACATTGATAAAAGTGTACATAATTGTTGGTAGCCTCAAAGTGAAAGGCAGACTTCTGCCATGTAACTCTATTGATCTTCCATCCCTATGACCTAGCCACAAATCAGTTACTCTCCATATTTACACACACACACACACTCTCATCTCACCATTTCATAAATAAGGCCTTATAAGGAATCTTCCTTATTACGCTTTAAAATAATAATTAGGCTATATAAGAGCTTCCTCTTATTTTCATCTCAAAATCAATTACCTTCCTAATGGATAAAAATAAATGCCTACTTAATTACGCCATATATGCAATATTTATACATTGACTATATAGATAGAAATAAATAAATATTCACGCTTAATAATTTCTAAACGCATGGATTTTACACCCTAAGCTAGCGTTTAATATCAATTCCCTAATCAATTATTATTGCAAGTCTTTTTTCTACGATTTCCCAAGATTTCATGGAAATCAAATGTCCAAAACAGGGAATAAATATTCATAATCAAAACTGCAATAACATACTTGTAAAATAGAAACTCAATTTATTACACCAATTCAATGAAATATCTTAAATAATAAGAATTGCAATTCAAACCCCATATTATGTTAAAGTCTTCTTTTTACAAAGATATAAATATGAATAAGTGATGTAAACTACATATAGAATTCATAATATAAACTCCTTATTTTATCGAAGAATCACAATTTAACCCAAAGAAGAAAGAGAAGTGGAATAGACTATGAAATTATCAAAAATTGCATAAATGAAACAAATTCCATTAAATTAATGTAAATAATTAGGAATCTTAGCATAGAATTGACATATCAAATTAAAAAGGAATTTTAGAGAATTATATCTAGCATATTTTTGAAATCCTAAAATCCCTAAGGCATATTCAAATCCAAAAGAAATTCATTAAACAATTGCTGAAAAGAAATACTAAGGTTTTCACTCACAGAATAGCCTTAGTTTCGCCTTCCTTAGATTTGCACTCCTTACAATCTCTTCCAAAATCTCTCTCTTTTGACATACACATATAATAGGGAAGAGGTATATATTCATTAGATTAGGAGAAGAATAGGAGAAGAATAGATTAGGGGAAGAAGAAACGAATAGGAAATCGGTTGAATCCTTACCTGAACTCTCTACAGAGCTTCTGAATCTTATTAAAGAGATTACAATGGAAGAGTGTCGTAGTATTCTGTAAAATAATATGAATAAAAGTGGAGAGGACAAGGTTCTATTTATAGGAGTTGAAATGCACCAGAACCATAGGATGGGAGTAGGTAGAAAAAAGGTAAATTAGGAGCACACAACCAAATAAAACATAATTTAAAACTGTAACCATCACTGGCACTAATTTTTCCTAGTGGTCGACCACCCTTGGGTGACCGGTCAACTGCTACGGTCTTTCAGTTGACCTATTCAAGTCGACCGCTCTTTTATTCAGGGGCGTTTATTTTGGTTTCCATTGTCGTATTATTTTATTCCCTAATTAACTTTTTTTCATTAAGCATAAATTAAACCATTTACTTAGCCCCTAAGCTAATTTTTGAAATTTAATTTCTAAATTTGATTCTCATTTGAATTTGGATTCAGACTAAACTAATTTAAATCTACGAACTTCAAATGCTCATAACTTCTTTGTTTGAGCTTTGTTTCCAGCATATAATATATGGAAATAGATTACAATTTCACAAGGAACGCAACGAAATAACTTTCATGGTCAAATTCCAACATTTATAAAATTTCTGTATCCAATCCTTATTGTTTGCACCAAAATTGGTCACAAACCCCAAATGTCGTGAAAGCACCAAAGTATGAAATAAATCAGCAATATTCCAAACACAAATCACAGATCACAGCAAACAGTAACCAATAATCCAGAAATAATGAATAGAGACACAAGATTTAAAGTGGTTCGGCTATCTTCGGCCTACGTCCACTCCAAATTTTTATCCTTTTATTGATTATCCTTGCTAGTTACAGATGATTACAACAGTATGTATGAAGAATTTCGAATACAATAGTAGTATTGAAGTTTAGAAATGAATCCGGCACGTGAGTGGGCCCACGCGACCGACCCCACCAAGTTTCGACTCGATCTGTGATCGATACGAATCCATTTCGTATCCAACAAAAAAATGATCCAATCGAGATGAAACTTGGCAGGATTGTTCTTTACCTTGTATGCAAGTTGCTGCGAAAATTTCGTTGCATTTGGATCAGGGTTTGGGAGATATGATCGATACGAATTGCATTTTCGTGAGTGCTGTTGCATTCGTATCCACTGGTTCAAATCCATCCTTTTCGACTCGATCAGAAGCATGCGCTTGCTCGTGACGTGGCGCGAGCTTCCTGGACCGATACACCTTGTGCGCCGAGTTGAATGCTTCTTTCCTGGAGACGTGGGTGTCCTTCGCCGCTTTGAATGTTTATCCCCTTGATTCGTGGATCTCCTTTGTTCGCATCCGCATTTTATGCTTGTTCATGTTCCTAACATCGTACGTTCGCACCCATCAACTCGTGTCGTCCTTCATATCGACTCCAGGAGTACATTACGTACCACTTCCATATGATCTGATTGATATGAAATGAGCATGGGGGTATCAACACGAAGTGATCATGAAAATGGACACGAACCTCATCCTTGGGATGGATACGAGCGAGACCCTACCTGATGGATACGAACAAGGTTTTACCTGATGGACACGAACAAGCCTTTACCTGATGGATACGAACAAGGATTTACCTGATGGATGCGAAACCAATGAGTCGAGTCCATGCTGATCGATATGAACGATATCGATTCGAAGTCCACCACTACGCTCTATCTCTAATCGATACGAATAGTATCGACACGAAATGCCAACAACCGATCGATGCGAAATGCATCGATACGAAAAGACCACCGCACGCTTGCTTACCAATCTGGGTCTACTGCCATCGAGTCGAATTCCTTCTGGCCTCCCCACCTGATCGATACGAATGAGACGCTACTCCATGGATACAAACTGTCGGGCAGCGTGAACCATTTCTTTCCATCCTGACCGATACGAATATCATCGAGTCGAACCAGAACCTAATCGATGCGAACTTCACCGAGTCGAACCCGTGCCGATCGATACGAACGGTATCGATTCGAACCACTATCTTTCGATCGATAGGAAATGTATCGATAATAGAAACATCCCCTGCGCACCAATGGATACGAACAGCATGTTCTTCCTACCTTGCATCGATCATATCTCCTTCATACGAACTCCGATTAACCTGAAATTTGAAGCACAGCCTCTCCTAATCCTCATCATCATCTCCAAACGATTCCGTCTCGATCGGAGCCTAGCCAAATTTTAACGACATCGATTGCAACCTTGTTTCCAATCGATCTCCAATCCTGATATCCATCATTCCTTGCCAATTTGTTGATATTCCAGTTTTGACCAAAATGTGGGATAACATTTTGCCCCCCAAAACATGCCTTGTGATAATAAGGCGTGTTTTGAATAGTTCCGAATCCGATATCCGAAGTCCATAGCCACATCGTCAGAGTACATCATCCTTGACTGCTCCGAGTCGATGTCCAATTCCAAATCCAACAACCAAAGACTTAGCCAATTCCATATCCATCCGAACTCGACAACCGAGTCCTAATCCATCCTTATCCAATAGCCAATAACCGAATCCAGGACCTCTCCGGGTCGATATCCAAATCGATAACCTCTCCGGGCTCTTGCCAAGCGTAACTCACACCCGACGACCGTGGTCCAGTGTCCCTGGACGTTGAGCTAACCTTTTCGGGTTCTTGCCAAGCGTAACTCACACCCGACGACTGTGGTCTAGTGTCCCTGGACGTTGAGCTAACCTCTTCGGGTTCTTGCCAAGCGTAACTCACACCCGACGACCGTGGTCCAGTGTCCCTGGACGTTGAGCTAAACTCTCCGGGTTCTTGCCAAGTGTAACTCACACCTGACGACCGTGGTCCAGTGTCCCTGGACGTTGAGCTAACCTCTCCAGGTTCTTGCCAAGCGTAACTCACACCCGACGACCATGGTCTAGTGTCCCTTGACGTTGTACAACGCTATGGCTTAAGTCCTAAGCCAAATCTTGGTCTCTCCGGACCCTTGTTAAGCATAATCCATACTCAACGACCTGAAAAAATAATCGATAATGTGGAGCCTAAGTCCTAGGCCGAATCCTGGTCACTCCGGACCCTTGTTGGGTATAGTCCATACTCAGCGACCTGAATAAGCCAATTTGCCACATGCGGGCGAAGAGACTTACCCCTTGCCAGGTGTAATCCTTACCCGTCAACCGTTTACCAAAAACCAGATAAGAATCCAATCAAAATCCAATCCAAATTCCAAATCAAACCAGAAAATCAGAAATCCAAATCAACATCCAAAACAGAAAACAATCATCCAAGCGAAAATCCAAATCAGAAAGCGAGCAAAACCAGGAGTTCAATCCAAACTCCAAAACCAAACCCAAAAAGAAAAGCAGTGTCCAATCCGAAAGCAAAAGATAAATTTCACAAACCATAGCATATCAGTTTATCATCATTGAGAGCATGCCTAGGGGCTATCTCCGTCCCCATACATGTGTAAATGACTTGGTTGCTTGCCAATAGTTTTCTACTTATTTCATACTATCTCGGTCAATTGATAACCAATCGACCATCATTCCTAGGCCTCCCACCATCATGGTTTGAGGTAGGCGGTGGTTGCTCCTGCTCCGCCGCTGCATTTCGAGTTCCGACATATTGTCGCAACAGTCCATTCCTTACATGCTCCTCGATTATATCCTTTAAATGCCTGCAGCTGTTAGTATCGTGCCCATCCAAATCATGAAAGAGGCAATGCCTCCCTGATGCCCTTTCCCGCTCAGAAGGCTCTCTCCTAGCCGACCTTCAGTAAGGAAGGCGATTCCGAGTTTCCATGTATATCTACTCCGGTGTCTCGTTTAATCCTGTGTATGTGGAAAACTTTGGATCCTTCCATCGCTTTCTGGCTTTTTCTGGATCGTCATCCAGCTTTCTCTTTCCTTTATCCTTATCCGAGCCTCCGTTGGATGGTCCTCCACACTTAGTCGCATTCACCCTCTTTAACTTTAAATCCATACGAGCGTCTTCTTGCCGAAGGAATCTTTCGGCTTCGTGGAAGAATTCCCCAAGATCTAGTGGTGGGTCTCGTATTAAAGATACCTTAAAATCCGAGTCATCTTTGACTCTCGATACCGCCGCCATCAAAACCATCGATGGATCCGGCCGATCCATCGAAGTAACCGCCACATTGAATCGAGTTAGAAAAGCTCTAAGTGATTCATCTGTCCTTTGCTTTACCGACGTTAATGTTATTACGTTCTTTGGCCTTTTAATATGAACCCGAAACTGTCCCAAAAACCTATCCACCAATTCCCTCCAAGTCCTGATAGACCCTTCTTCCAGCTGCCTAAACCACATGGCAGCCAAGTCCGTCAAGTATAAAGGAAAACATCGGGCCATCACTTCCTCCGATGCCCCCAGCACTTCCATATGTCTAGTGTATCTCATCAAGTGATCGGTCAGGTCAGTCTTGCCATCGTATACTTCCACGCTAGGTAGCTTGAACTTGGGTGGATTCTGAGCTATCCTGATTTCCTGAGTAAACGAGATCCTGTTCATTCCTTCCAAATCCCTATTAGTCAAACCTCCACGCATAGTTTTCCTAATGACTTCCACTAAGCCAACATTGTCTGTCAAGGGTTGCCTCCGAGCGAATTTCGGTACATATTCCTCATGCGGTTTACCGATGTTAGCACTCGCTCTAGCCTGCTGAGCTCTATCCAAGGGCCGTCCAGTATCAGATCCTGCGGGCCTGCCCCCAAGCCTTTGTTGATTACCATCTAGTTCTGCATTCTGTCCTCCATCGGGTTCCGCGACCCTAGTTCCTTGTCCTACACTTGTAGCCGCCGCTGTTGGTCCAAGGTTCTGCGTTCCTGCAGCTCTCATCTGTTCAAAGAAAGTCTGCATCATTTCCTGTTGACTTTTAAACAATCTCTCCTGCAATGAATTGGCCATAGCCTCCATTTCATCCCTGGTTATGTAGATCGAAGCTTGTCCTTCCCCAGCTCCGGAGGATGCTTCTTGACTTCCTTCTTGTTGGCTTCTCTCATCTCTTTGTCTCCTGCTTGTCTGACGAGTCATTGTCTTTCAAATCTAAACTCTTCACTCTTTTCCAATCCAAACTTCAATCTGATGTAGCGGGTGCTAGTCTCTCTCAATGAAAGCACCAAAGTGTTTATCCCAAAATTGGTCACAAACCCCAAATGTCGTGAAAGCACGAAAGTATGAATATAAATCAGCAATATTCCAAACACAAATCACATATCACAGCAAACAGCAAGCAATAATCCAGAAATAATGAATAGACACAAGATTTATAGTGGTTCGGCTATCTCCGGCCTACGTCCACTCTAAATTTTTATGCTTTTATTGATTATCCTTGCTGGTTGCAGATGATTACAGCGGTATGTATGAAGAATTTCGAATTCAATAGTAGTATTGAAGTTTAGGAATGAATCCGGTAGGGTCTGGGCGTTGAGCAGGCAAAAGATCCCCTTTCTGTAGGCTTCAGGAGGCTATTTATAGGCGTTGGAGGCTGAGATCGAGCTAAAATTTTGGGAGACTTCTTATGGCATGTGAGTGGGCCCACGCGACCGACCCCACCAAGTTTTGACTCGATCTGTGATCGATCCAAATCCGTTTCGTATCCATCAAAAAATGTTCCAATCGAGATGAAACTTGGCAGGATTGTTCTTTACCTTGTATGCAAGTTGCTGTGAAAATTTCGTTGCATTTGGATAAGCGGTTTGGGAGATATGACCAATACAAATTTCATTTTTGTGCGTGCTATTGCGTTCGTATCCACTGGTTCGAATCCATCCTGTTCGAGTCGATCAGAAGCACACGCTTTCTCGTGATGTCGCGCGAGCTTCCTGGACCGATCCACCTTGTGCGCCGAGTTGAACGCTTCTTTCCTGAAGACGTGGGTGTCCTTCGCCGCTTTGAATGTTTATCCCCTTGATTCGTGGATCTCCTTTGTTCGCATCCGCATTTTATGCTTGTTCATGCTCATAACATCGTACGTTCACACCCATCAACTCGTGTCCTCTTTCGTATCGACTCCAGGAGTACATTTCGTACCACTTCCATATGATCTGATCGATACGAAATGAGCATGGGGGTATCGACACGAAGTGGTCATGAAATGGACACGAACCTCATCCTTGGGATGGATACAAGCGAGACCTTACCTGATGGATACGAACAAGGTTTTCCTACACGAACAAGCCTTTACATGATGGATACGAACAAGGCTTTACCTGATGGATGCAAAACCATTGAGTCGAGTCCATGCTGATCGATATGAACGATATCGATTCGAAGTCCACCACTATGCTCTGTCTCTGATCGATACGAACAGTATCGACACGAAATGACAACAACCGATCGATGCGAAATGCATCGATCCGAAAAGACCACCGCACGCTTGTTTACCAATCTGGGTCTACTGCTATCGATCGAAATCCTTCTGGCCTTCCCACCTGATCGATACGAATGAGACGCTACTCCATGGATACGAACTGCCGGGCATGCGTGAACCATCTCTTTCCATCCTGACCGATACGAATGTCATCGAGTCGAACCAGAACCTAATCGATGCGAACTTCACCGAGTCGAACCTGTGCCGATCGATACGAACGGTATCGATTCGAACCACTATCTTTCGATCAATACGAAGTGTATCGATACGAAACATCCTCGGCGCACCAATGGATACGAACAACATGTTCTTCCTACCTTGCATCGATCATGTCTCCTTCATACGATCTCCGATTAACCTGAAATTTGAAGCACAGCCTCTCCTAGTCCTCATCATCATCTCCAATAGATTCCATCCCGATCGGAGCCCAGCCAAATTTTAAAGACATCGATTGCAACCTTGTTTCCAATCGATCTCCAATCCTGATATCCATCATTCCTTGCCAATTTGTTGATATTCTAGTTTTGACCAAAAAGTGGGATATCACTTATCATATTTAATTTAATTTAATTTAGTTTATTTATTTATGGTTAATTTTACGGGTTTTACATTCTTCCCTCTTTAAAAAGGATTTCATTTCGACATCTTCCAAGGGGCGAACGACGTAACACACAAGAACATCCATTTTATACAACCAAGTTATCTTCATAACCATCTACTCAACCAATAGTGCAATGTGATTATGTATTGCAGACATACTAAAATGAGTTCAATCCTAGTCAATCCTAGTGTGAGTGTGTAATCCAGTCATGAAATATTTGCATAAATACCCTAAACATGCATAAAAATTTCTACATGAGTGTAAATTGGTTGTGAGAAAGTATAGCAACCATCACCTACCATCCATTTTAACAACCACGATCCAACTAAAATCCTAATTTTAGAGAGAAATTTTTTCAAAAAAAGGTTTTGGATGAAGAGTCCTCGTGCCTCCCATCATATTTTCTTGCCATTGTACTCGAACCAATCTAATTCTTTGCTTTGGAGCCTTCGAGTTCCATGCTCTACGATGCATGCAGTGGCATAGGACATTATTGGCTCTATCTTAAAACCTCCCAATTGATTAGGCTCTATAACAATTTCTATTCTACAAAGATATTTCCTCAAATGCAAAAACGTCATGGACTCCAACCAACATAAAAAATTTCTTGTCTTTTCCATATTAGGAAAAGACCCAATAAATCTGATGCCTACTTTCCTACTATCCAAATTGTACGCTGCCTAATCAATTTTGACTTTTCAAAGTCTCGTAATACAAATTTGGTCTGAGTAGAATTTGATGGTGGTTTCCTACCCACGATTTGACGATCTACATGGCCTCCCAAAAAAATGCTTCAAGGGTGCCATACTAATCGTACATTGATGACTACATTCCTACGCGAATTCTACCAAGGGTAAGTGCTACTCCTAAGGTCATCCAAGGTCCAAGATGTAATGCTCTCAACAAATCCTCCAAGTTCCCATCCATTCCTTCGGTTTATCCTTTTGTCTCCGGTTGAACAAAGCTACTAGGAAACCCCTCCAAATTTTCTAGTAAGATAAGGGTCCCTATCACTAACGATGCAGAGCGTAACTCCGTAAAGCTGTGTTGGAGTGTTGCGGTTCTACTGCTTCTAATGGAAAATTTCTGCCACCTTTAATCCCTGATCAATAGAAAATTCCATTCTTATTCTATATATTTTCTCTTTTCCTTGCATGGTCGAATTTTATGAGCTAAGTCCCTTATTTTTCCCAATCTAAGTTTTGAGATTGAACATTTACTCACTTTAGGCTGCTATCACAATTTCCTCATTAACTTTCAGTTTTACCTATGGTCTATCGCTAGTTAAGTGCTCCCATAAAATTTCTTTATTTACTTTGCTTTCCAACATATATCAAGTGGTTTAAATCCCATTCATAAAGTCTACATAGGAATAAAATAGAATATAACTTGTACCGCATCATCCACCTTTCCAATAACTAAGGAAGACAATTAGCGACTATAATCCAAGAACTCCAAAAGAAAATTTTACTGGAAGATACCATTTATTATCAGTTAATATAAATGGTGTTGATGTCCTAACACTCATTTCTAAATTAAAATGTGATATATTTAATATTTCATTCCATTGATACCCATTTTCTTAATTTGTCGTTTTCTTTGGTCTTTCATAAATGTAGTCCATTTATAGCTTCAATTAATATCCATAGCAGTTAATTATTATTGCAAAACCGAACCATCTCCAATTAATCCTTCTTCAATCTTTTTAACCTTCTTCAGCTTTCCAAAATCCATTCATTATTCAAATTTCTTTCTTCCATAAATGCAATATCAAGTTTCCTTAATCAATCCCCCCTTTAGATTACTTTTCCTCTTAGCAATTAAAAATGTATTGTTTGTTAAATTTATAATTAACATCCATAAATACTAATCCATCAATTACTGACTAATACGCATAGAGTCGTAATCTATGCAATATATTTATATTCTAGCCATTTGGCATAGTTGCATGATAGCTATATCTAACTACTAATTCTACAACTGGAATACTCATTTCTATATTTTAGTTCATCGAGGCTATCCTTCTAAAAAGATTACTGTCATAATTTATCCACAATCAAGCCCTATGGGGAAAAATGCATCAGTTGACAGATATGCTTCGTTGTATGATTGCATATCTATCTATCGTTAAATGTCGTGCCATCTCATTGCACATCAAACAACAGATATACCCCGTTGTCTGATATGCACTCAAACAATAAAAAACCATACGTTGTCTGATGTTATAGTATCATTTCAAGAATTTCTTATTAGACAACATACATACATACATACATACATATATATATATATATATATATGTATGTATATATATTGACTAATATGCATACCAATTACACTTATGTTATATTTGAAGAATGAAATAATGAATCATAATTTTATTTAAACAAATACTTATTTCAAGTCAAATTTAAATACAATACATCTTTCACTATACTTACATTTTTAAATATAATATAACTTTCACTATCACTCTCATATATTCAACTTTTCTTTATACTCTTATATATAACATTTTTTACTAGCACTCATTCACAATCGCTTAAGTTTAATTTTGATGTTGATCTTGATTTGCATGCTCTAGCTTGTGTCTAGCTTTCTCCTATCCTGTCAAATAAACAACGCAGTAAAATGGAAAAGGAAACAAACCTAAATTAAAAAAAAGTAAAATTAAGTTTGAATATAATATTGCCTCAGTTTATGGGTTTGTTTTCTTTTCATGTTTTAGATAGGGACAAATATTTATATGCACGGACAACTTATGATATGCGCAATATATCGCTGTGAACATCATAAGGCCGGGCATTGATTAAATCTCATGGACTATTGCAAAGGTCAAGCCCGAAGGCTCAACATAGTGAAAATGTGCACAAGGTCAAGCCCAAGCCTCCTCGAGCTTAACTTAGGTGCGTGTATCATAAATAAATTTCAAAAGTTCAACAACTCAGAGTACATAGTGCATATAAGGCAAGAAATCTCAAAACAATTTAAGCATAGTGCATATAGGAGCAGCTCAAGGCAGCATGAAGAAGGCTGAAGTGCACATGTGTAAACTAGAAATAATAAGGAGAAGAAAGCACATGGAAATATAGGAAATTCACATTTATAAACCAGACAAAAACTAGGCAAGCATTAAATATAGTGCGCATAAAAAAGCTCAGCCAACTCGACATGGAGATGCACAAAGTCAAAGCAACTAGCAAATAAGATTCATGGCAAACCCGCAAGCAATCAAAGCCTAAGCAAGCAAAGCCAAAGTGCACAAAAAAGTTCAGTGCACATGGAGATGCACAAAGTCTAGCACTAGCTAACAGATTCATGGTAGAATCAAAAGTATCTCAACACTGCCTTGAACCAGGCAGCAAAACCAGGTGCAGACATTGACTCAAATGCAGTTCAAAATGGTTCAGAATTGAAAACAAGTTCAACTAAACCCCAAAATGGTTCAAACATGGAAGTTCACACATTAAAACAACAAATTGAAAGTGTAACAAGAAATCACAGTGCAAAAACAAGTGCCATAAATTAAAACAGTAAGTGCCACAAATTAAAACAACAAATGCCCAAATTGAACAAGGCAATGCCACAAATTAAACAAGGTAGTGCTATAAACAGAAAGTGCCACAAATTACTTAATATGAAGCAGCGACAATATTCATACATATATACATACATATGTATGTATGTATATATATGGAAGTCTCAAATTACATGGAAATCTCAAATTACTTGATATGAACCAGATCAGACTCATGTACAATAGGTAGTTCACACACACACACACATATATGCAGATATAAGAACATTTACACATATATACATACATATGTATGTATGTATGTATACACATTGAAGTTCCCACATACACACACATATGTAATGATATGAAAATATAATCATATATATATATATATATATATATATATATATATATATATATGAAAACATTCATACAGATAACCAAAAACACAGTTTGGTTTGCTTGAGTCTGTTTATGGGTCAGAAACCAAACTGCCTCAGTTTGGTGTACACATAACCAGAAACACACACATAGAAACAATTTTATATGTACAAGGCCGAAGATTAATGAACAACCAGTGCACTGGCTCGTCAAAGGAACATTGCAAAGATATTTATGCAGTATATATTGGAATTAAAGGAACATTTTCACACATACATACATACGTATCCATGTATATACATGGATGAACCAATAACCAACTTGAGCATCAAAGCTCAAGGAAAATCAAACATTCACACACTAAAACAACGTAGTGCCATAAATTAAAAAATTGGTCCAAGTTCTAGTGAAAATGCAACTCAAAACAAATTCAACTCAAAATGGTTCAGGAAATGGTTCAAACACAAGTAATTCAAAATAGTTTAACTCAAAGCAATTTAACAATTAGTTCAGCTCAAACTAGTTCATAAAAAAGCATAAACAAATTAAACAAACAAATTAAAACAAGGCAGTGCCACAAACATTCACACACACACACATGTATGTATATAAATGGAAGTTCAAAAAAAACCGAGAATACGACAAGTACAAAGCAGGGACAAGCGTACACTAGATCTCAAGTATACACTAACTCGAACATGAACTCAAGTGTACACATGAACTCAGACATGGTAATGCAAGTGGAACTCAAGTGTACACATAAACTATAAAATGAATAACATATGTATATACATGGAAGAGTATCACATGATAATAAGTCCAGGCAGTTCAACAAGGCAAGGATATGTGTATGGGTTCAACAAGTGCAATAATCAAGTGCACCAAACATAACTTATGTCATGTGCACATGTATACATACATATATACATATACACACACATGTATACATGTGCACAATCGTACCAATGAAGTGGCCAACAAAAAAGGCAAGGATGTATAGAAGTATATATTTATACATAACTTCAAAAAGGTAAGGATGTATACATGTATACATGTATATAAATGTATATACATGTATACATGTTCAGCAATACAAACAAGGGGCAACCGACGAAATAATAAAGTGGCCAAAGATCCGACTATCTATTATGTTATATAATGAGTACAGAGCATACTCTAGGAAAGCAAATGGTACAATCAAATAAAGCGAATATAATAAAAAAACAGACAAATGCAATATATAACATAGTGATTTTAAGCTTATTATACAAATATAAGAAATTAACTAAAACTGATGAAGTAAACAAAAATAAGGAAAACATTTAATTTGAATTAAATAGAAAAATAATAAAAGGTACAACAATACTAAAATCACAAAACGAAAATTCAAAAGAAACCATTACAAAATTATCAACTTCTGTTAACTCTTTACTATTAACAATGAACAAGTCAAGTTTCATATAATCAAATATACTCAAATCATCACAGGAAAGTCAAGTCGACATCAATATAAAACCATATGCAAAAGTATATACAAATATAAAGGAAACTGATTCCTATGTAAACACCCAAACCATCACAGGAAAATCAAGTCGGGATCAATACAAAATCGAAAGGGGGCAGAAATCACACCATACACCAATGGAAGAATACTTGACAAATTGAACGAACCCTGATTAAATGGCTTAAATTCAGCATTATTGATTGAAGAATACTCGACAAATTTATCGAAGAATATTTGGCAAACTGAATGAACAATCCAAAATTAAACAAACATTAATTACAAGCGGCTTCAATTTGCTTCCATGAGATTAGGTTTTGAGAGAGAGAGAGAGTATCGGATTGTCTGATTTTTTGATAAGAGTGAGAATAATCGAAGGAAATAAGGCGGCCATGAATAAGCTGAAGGAATGTCATTTTTTCCTTTTAGAAATAAAAGAATGTGAGGGGGGAATAAATGAAGGAATGCAGTCATGAAATAATTTAGGAAATATTGAGAGGGAAACTAAAATTTTGATTAGGAGGCAAAACAAATATTTTGATAATTTCAATCAAACAATAAACAAATGTTATCTAAAAGCAAATGTTGTCTGATTGCTGTTGTGTCACACAACAGATGATTATTCAATGTTTTGTGTGAAAAGTGGGATAACGGAGAATTCACCTTATGTTATGTGATCACTGTTGTCTGATTTACTTTGTGGCATAGTGCAAGAAATAGTTTCTTTTCTTACTATTGAAATAGATAGTGTAAACTATGGAAATGAACATCCATCTCTTGCACATCTCTTTCCTTTTTAGTATATTCCTTGTCACTTCAAACAAGGCACTTTTACACATTTTTTGATATTGGATAATTTATGGAAATTACACAGAAATTGGTCCAAAATTAAAATATAGAAATTCATGTTCTATGGGCAACCTGATTCACAACCCAATTATAGATCTAGAATATCTTACACTTTACTAACTTCTTTAAATTGAGGTTCGGGACCGACTTCAACTTTCCAAATCAGATTGTACATGATATCTATTTTACTCATATCATAAAAATCTTAGCCTATCACACCTAGGTCATGATCTGTATTTACTCCATTAAATTTTATAAAATCGTGACTTTCATATACAAAATAAAATATCTTCATATAAATAAACTTATTTAAAATTAAGCATTAATTACTTCATTTATTGCAATACTCAAAACAAGAAGTAAAATTCAATATCTCCATCTTTGGAAATGTAGACTAATAAAAACCTTTATCAAAGATTCAAAATTCCTTTTCTCCCAAATAGGAATAAAATAATCTTCATTTTTGTAACTTTCTTTGTCAAAGCTTTTTCTTAAAAGTTAGACTTTCTAATTTATGGCATTTAAAATTCTCTTGGTTTTCCGAAAAAGAACTTATGAAAAACTTTCCTTTTCAGTAGCTCACTAAAATAAGGATTAACTCCATTTTGAAAATAGGAATTTTAACATTAAAGATTAAGACTTATTTATCTTTCCAATATAATATCTCAAACCATTTTTGTTTCAAAGAGTGAATTATCATTTACAAAATAGTAATATTTTCACAATCATCATTTCAAAATAACAGTTATTTCCTTCTAAAGCATACAATAATATTTATTACCTTATTACTCAAAACATATTGTTACTTGATGAAACATATCTTGTAACTTTGCTCAAAAATTCTTAAAATCTCTTGCAATACTTTTTTTATCAAATCCAATATTATTATTATCCAAATAACTTTTGTATTCAAATTAGAAAAAAACATATAAAATTCTCATCTTTACATAATTCTTCTCCTTATAAAAAAACATCTATCATATTTATCAATCATCATTTAAATCCTATCAATGGTCGAAAGATATCTTTTACAATTTTATACGATAGAAAACTAAACAGAGTAGACAAGGATAACTTCTATCTTACTGTACTCCTTCCGATATCTTATTTACCAGAATTCACAATTATATGTTGAATATGCTAGTATACGATTTTTTTGATGATAATAAACATATATATATATATTCATTTAATTGTATTTGTTTATGTACTATTTTATTTTTCACGAAATTAAATAAAAATTTGCTGAATAAAATAAATAATATAGAATTTAATTTCGAACAGATATTTTAGTCAAATAAATATTTTATTACAACTTTGAATAGTACAAATCTGAGCTCTCACTATGTATATACAATTTGCAATTACATCGCAATTTTTCACTGTACATTGTTTACATACATTTGCACCTCACTACATATCACTCATTCACTCGTATTTAATCTTCAGCGCAATTCCAGATTGAATCCAGCATCTGAGTTATCTGCAAAATAAACACTGACATGGTAAAATTGAAAAGGAAACATTTTTGTAACGTAAAATAAAATGTGTATTTTGAAAATATTGTTTGCCTCAGTTATTTGGGTTGTTCGTTATCATATTTATTTTTGAACTCATCTTACACAAACAACCTGTGACATGCATAGTGTATCACTGTACATGCCATAAGGCCATGCACACTGATATACACTTGATAAAACTACAGGGACAGGTGAGCCCAAGGTCAAACTCGAGCCAAAGCTAGGTTCAACTCAGGTGCACTTCAAAAACATCACAAAATTGCCGTGCACAAGAATTCAAAAACCAACATAAAACAAGCCTCGACCACAAATTCAATTGTGTACACATGAATACAACTCAATGCAAAACAACCACCAGTAAAACAGAGGCTCAAAGCATGCATATGGTCAGGCAATGTTGGCAATGTTGGAGACACAATGCTACAGAGGTGACTTCTGACTGTAAACAACATATGTACACATGGACCAGCAGACCATCACGACCACAACTGAGTGCTTACAGTAATGCAACATGAAGATGGAGTTAGTGGATGTATACATATGCATCAGTCCAAATGGATCAGTAAATAGACCCCCTTGAATAACATCAAACGTACAACTGTACTCAGGCTCAAGTACAAAATGTACAAAATCTGTGCAATAGTGGTGAACATCACATAAACGAGGCATGTACAAGACAACAACTCACCACACAACGCAACGCAGACCATAAGTACAAACCAAGGTCAAAATCATTTTACCGAAGTGCAGACCAAATTCAAGTGTGAACACAACCACTGACCACATACAAGTCACTTCAACAAGCCTCAACTGTCAAAATGTGTAAAAGTGGTGAATACCGCACTTCAAATAAGACACATTATAAAACAACATGTAGCATCATGAATCCAGCATACTCACATGACTTGAAAATGATAATACAAACTCAAGTATGCACAACCTAGCTACAAAAGGTATTAGGACCAATGAATTGGATTACAAGACCACTAGCGAAACAAAAATCCCAAACAAAAGGAGGCAAAGAAAAATCACAAGCATACGTATACACATGAGTAAACAAATATATGCATATGCAGTGATATATGGGATACATGGAAGCAGTTCGATAAGCAAGCAAATCTACTACATGGTGCAGCAGCCTCAACACTGAAGACCAGTGAGCAAATCAATCAAGACTCCAAGCATGCAAATACAAGTCGATGAGCAAGGCCAAATGAAGACATAGTACAGAATCTACTTAAAACATGTACAAAGCTCAAAGACAATTTCAAAAGAACAAGACCACATGATAATACCACAACTAGAGTGCAATATCAAGCAAAACAACACTACAACCAAGATAGAATGAAGACAGCAGCTCGAATGAGCAAGTGCACCAGGGCAGTACACAAAAAGACAATGAAAAATGAGCCACAACAATTCAAATGTTGTAGGAAATTTCAAAATAATCAAGTGCAGACAAGCTACATGAAGACCAGCAAACTACAAGATGTTCAACTACAAAAGGAGCTAGTAATATACAAGTTGAACTCCATTTCTTTCACAAAGTCAAAATTTTCAAAATAATCAAGTCATGAGTCAAAGCAGTTTAAAAAATTTGATTGTTGTCAGCTATGAATAAAAAATCAAAAACCAAACAAGATGTGGGTCAAAAAATTTCAAAAAGAGATATATATACTGTAAATTGAACAAGTAGAAGCAATCCAGATAATGCCGATGTCAACAAAGAAAAGAACGGAACAAAATCTAGAGAAATTGCACACCATGATAATCAAGCAACAAAAATATACGAATTGAAAAAGTCGGAGAAATCTCAAGCATTCAAGCGTTATTGAATGGCCGAGCTAAAATTATCAAACGATTTCAAAATATATTCGAACGAAAATTTAGGGTTTTCAATCCTATAAAACTCATTAACATCATAAGCAGTGAGGCAACCGAGTTCAAGCATATCAACGAGAATAGAAAAAGAAAAACACATACCAATTTAGTTCGAACTCGATCAAATTGGAGCGACCAAAATCATATCACAGCTAGAGAATCGAATGTCCAAGCCAATTAGGGTAAATAATCACTTCAATTGAGTAGATACAGGCGGTGCTTCTACTTTACAGAAACCCTAACTGTTGAAGAGGAACGAAGAAAGATCGAAGAAGAAAAAAGGCCGCCATTTCCACAAAGAAAAGACTACCCGACGACATAAATAAAAAGAAAAAAAGGACTTCACTTATTATTAAATTGGGGCGGTATTTTTTTACTATTGGACTTTAATATTTGAACTAGGGCTTCTAACTTTTAAGTTGTTATTATTTTGTATTTTACTTTTAAACTTTTAAAAAGTCTAGTCGTGTGACTAGGGAACGAACTACGGTGGTGTAGTTCGAGAATTCGCAACTCAGTGTCTGAGTTGTGGCAGAGTTTTGAGTGTGGAGTTAGGTTAGTCGATAGCGGGTGTCATGATTTACGTGCGTAAGCGTTCGGCTACTTAATTTCTGGTAGAAACCATGGGGCAGCACGTAGGCAGGGTCTTGCCGAAGTTAGGGAATACTATGTTGTTCTATTTCTGTTTTTATTATTCTGCTATTATCTGTGCTGAAATTATTTTATATACTTCCACCTTAAATTTTATAATTATTAGTATCACCATATTCACCCCCTGCTAAGGTGAAATCAATCCTACAAGTTGTATAGGAGCTAGGAACAAAAGCCAATTTTTTATTTTAAAAATTTGACTTTTCAAAAACCAATTTTTGTTTTACAAATTTGAATTTCTAAAATGGCTTCTTTTAATAATACTTTTGCTGAGGGTCGGTCAAGTATTTTTCCTTCTATTTTTGATGGAACAAATTTTTTTTAAATTGGAGATTAAAAATGGAATTTTATTTAAAATCTGTTAATTTTAAATATTGGGATATTATTGAAAATGGGTGCGACATAATAGATGGGAAAAATACTTCAATTAATGCTCTTGCTATGCATATACTATATTCTCATATTAATCAAGATAATTTTAACTTTATCTCTCATTGTGAAAATGCACAGGAAATCTAGGATACTTTTGATGCAATATATGGGGCAAAAGTCAACAGCGATGAGAAATTCTCCACAATCGACTTTGTTAAAGAAACATGCTTATCAGGATTGGTAAAAGGCAACAGTGATGAAGATTCAACAGTCGATGAGAAAGGTGAAAAGAAAACGTGATTTTGAGCAAATCTGATATTGTTCGATTAAATAACGAGTTTAAAAGAAGACTAAAAAAATCAAGAATTTTGAAGAAATTGAATTTAAAAAATTTTAAAAACTCCAACTTTTTGAAACTGAGATGCTAGAAATTGTGAATAAAACTAGAGAGCTTCAAAATAAAAATATGCGATTAAAAATGAATAGTTTTGAAAAGAGAGATGGTACCACTAGTTGTTGTTTGAAACTAATAAATGAAAATAAACTTTTAAAATCCAAAGTTAATAAACTTGAGTTTGTTACTCGAAAATTTTTCACTAGTGATAAATCATTTAATATACTCTTAGGAAATCAACTCTTCGAGAATAAAAGGAATGCATTTGGATTTGCAAAAGTTTCAAAATATGAACAAACAACTAATAACACTGTTAAAGGGAAGAGTGTGATACCCAGACACGTGAAAACCATACCAAGTTGGGTTCCAAAAGGCACGAATATAGAATCCCTTAGAGTCAAACAAATCTGGGTGCCAAAGGAAACAAATATAAATAGTCTTGGGTCTCCACAAACATATTTTTTAAAATCATTTACCACTAACAACCATGGACCTATAAAAACAAATAGGTCACAAAAATCTTCTCTCGTGTAGGTATCGTGGCAGGCTAAGGAACAACAATAGTGTTATGTGGATTCTGGCTATTCCGGGCACACGATGGGCGACAAATCAAAGTTCCTTAGCCTAGTATAAAGGTGGCAGAATCATAATGGATGACAATGAAAAATTATCATAAAGGTAAAGTAGTTAAAGGTACATCTGTCTTGAATGATATATTAAATGTGATAATCTGCACCATAATTTGTATTAAATCAGCTAGTTATGTGATAAAGAAATGAATGTTGATTTTGATTCTGACTTTTTCAAAATTGTTGGCCAACTATCTTTATATGACAAGAACACTATAAATATCTCTAGAGTCATTGACCTAGTTTATATATATTTGTTTGGACTAACGATATTGCTAGTTCAGACGATAAGAGATATTATCTTGTGTTGATTGATGATTACTCAAGATATTCATTGATATATTTGGTTATTCTATTCACCGATTGTTTGTTGGCACGGTTTCAATTCATATCTAAAACAATTTCATTTAAAAGCAGAAAAAAGATTTTAAGGCATTTGTTGCAACTCCTTAATATGGTCTATGACATATGATAATCTTGAGTCTAAGAGAAATTCAGATGCAGATTACACTGGTAACCTAGTTGTTAGAAAAATTACCTGTGGAAAGTGTTTTATGAAGAGGCATTCATTAGTTGCATCACGTTTTCAAAGAAAATATTTGCATATTTTTCATTTTAATTATTTGCAATTAGCATATATTTTTCTTGTAAAACCCCTTCTAGAAAATAGTTGACCTTGTTTCAGATTAGTCATTTTAAAAAATTTGATTATTTTTGGAATTGATTTTAAATGACTACATTAACCAATCTAACTCCCTACTGATTATCGAAAAGATAAATAGTGATTGAAAAAGTGATGAGTGTTGATATTAATAATATATTATGACTTGAGATGGAATATTTGTAAATTACATTAAAAATTTAAATAAGATTTATAATAACTTTTGATTGGTAAAAATTCCATGACCATCTCTGTTTCTATCATATTTCTAATGACCATCACTCATCAAAATCCAATATAGTATGTCAATATGTGGTATTTTAAACGTGAAATTATTCGTTTTTCATTTTATTAATTTTTTAGCAATAAAAACATCGAAAGTATTCACTCTCATTTAAAAGTCCTTACAGTTATTCATGGGTGACTTACTTGGAACTTTTGATTATGTGCTTTCATGCTCATTTAAAAATCCTCACGGTTATGCATGTATGGGACACATATCAAAATTGGTTATTATATAAACAAGTTGATTCTAATCCCATTTAAAAGCCCTCACGGTTATGGTGGTAGAAGATGCTTGAATTCATTTTTTATATTTGAAAATACTACTAATCTCATTTAAAAGTGTTAACAGTTATGCATGGTTAGTAGATATTGAAATTCCTGACATAAATATACCACAAATAGACATAGCTATATGGTTTTACATCATCCCTATCATTCTAAAGTGGAATATGCGCCTAATAGAGTATTTATGATTTTCGTTTGATTTTTATTGAAATTTAGTATTTATATTTGATTGGGTATTAATGTTGTATTAATGTCTATCACTATCTCTATTTTTCTAACATTATTACTCTTTTGCCTATAACAAAAGGGGGAGAGAAAAGTTGAGATTTTGGCAAATAAAGGTCTAATATCTTATTTTGTATTTTCTATTTGTATCTAGGTTCATTTGCATATTTTCATTTATTTTCATGCATATATGAAGGGAGATTTTTTACTGTAAAGATGGAGAATTTAAATAGGGGGAGCAAATTGAATGATCAAAAACATATAATAAATTCAAAATCTTAAATATATGTTTGCTATCATCAAAAGGAGGAGATTGTTGAATATGCCAGTATATGATTTTTGTTTGATGATAATAAACATATATATATATTCATTTAAATGTATTTGTTAATGTGCTATTTTATTTTCACATAATTAAATAAAAAATTGCTGAATAAAATAAATAACATAGAATGTAATTTTAAACAGATATTTATTCAAACAAATATTTTATTACAACTTTGAATAGTACAAATTTAAGCTCTCGCTATATATATGAAATTTGCAATTACATCACAATTTTTCACTGTACAATGTTTACATACATTTGCACCTCACTACATATCACTCATTCACTCATATTTAATCTTCAACTCTATTCCAGATTGAATCCAGCATCTGAGTTATCTATAAAATAAACAACGACGCAGTAAAATTGAAAAGGAAATATTTTTTCAATGTAAAATAAAATATGTATTTTGAAAATATTATTTGTCTCGGTTATTTGGATTGTTCGTCATCATATTTATTTTTGAATTCATCTCACACAAATAATCTATGACATGCATGGTGTATCACTATACATGCCACAAGGCCGTGCACACCGATATACACTTGATAAAACTGCAGGAACAAGTGAGCACAAGGTCAAACCTGAGCCAAAGCTAGGTTCAACACAAGTGCAATACAAATAAAGTCACGATATGAGCACAAGATCAAACCCGAGCCAAAGCTAGGTTCAACTCAGGTGCACTACAAAAACATCACAAAATTGTCGAGCATAAGAATTCAATAACCAACATAAAACAAGCCTTGACCACAAATTCAATTATGTACACATGAATACTACTCAATGCAAAAAACCATCAGTAAAACAGAGGCTCGAAGCATGCATATGGTCAGGCAATGTTGAAGGCATAATGCTACAGAGGTGACTTCAAACTGTAAATAACACATGTACACATGAACCAACAGACCATCACGACAACAACTGAATGCACATAGTAATGCAACATGAATATGGAGTCAGTGGATGTATACATATGCATCAGTCCCAATGGACCAGCAAATACACCCACTTGAATAACACCAAATGTACAATTGTACTCAGACACAATTACAAAATATACAAAATCAGTGCAACAGACAAAAATTCACCACGCAATGCAATACGGACCAAAGTACTAACAAAGGTCAGAGATCTTTTACTGAAGTGTAGACCAAATTCAAGTGTGAACACAACCACTGACTACATACAAGTCACAACAACAAGCCTCAATAGTCAACGTACAGAAGTAGTGAATGCAGCACTTCAAACAAGGCATGGTACAAAGCAACATGTAGCTTCATGAATCCAACATACTCACATGACTTGAAAATAGACAATACAAACTCAAGTGTGCAAAAGCAAACTATAAAAGGTACCAGGACTAATGAATCAGATTACAGGACCACCAGTGAAACAAAAATCCCAAACAAACGGAGGCAAAGCCAAATCACAAGCATTCATATATACATGTGTAAACAAATATATACATATGCAGTGATATATGGGATACAATGGAAGCAGTTCAATAAGCAAGCAAAGCTACTACATGGTGCAGCAGCCTCCACACTGAAGACCAGTAAGCAAATCTATCAAGATTCCAAGCATGCAAATACAAGTCGATGAGCAAGGCCAAATGAAGACACAGTACATAATCTACTTTCAACATGTACAAAACTCAAAGGCAATTTCAAAAGAAGAAGACCACATGATAATACAACAACTAGAGTGCAATATCAAGCAAAAAAAACTTCAGTCAAGACATAATGAAGACAACAGCTCGAATAAGCAAGTGCACCAGGGAAGTACACAAAAAGATAGTGAATAATGAGCTGCAGTAGTTCAAATGTCGTAGGAAATTTCAAAATAATCATGTGCAAACAAGCTACATGAAGACCAGCAAACTACAAGATGTTCAGTTATAAAAGGAACTAGTAATATACAAGTCGAATTCCATTTTTTCACAAAGTCAGAAATTTCAAAATAATCAAGTCATGGGTCAAAGTAGTTCAAAAAATTCGATCTTTGCCAACAATGAATGAAAATCAAAAACCAAACAAGCCGTGAGTCAAAAAATTTCAAATATATATATAAATACAGTAAATTGAACAAGTAGTAGCAATCCAGATAATGTCGATGTCAACAAAGAAAAGAACGGAACAAAATCCAAAGAAATTGCACACCATGACAATCAGGCAACAAAAATATACGAATTGAAAAAGTCAAAGAAATCTCAAGCATTCAAGCATAATCGAATGGCCAGGCTAAAATTATCTAACAATTTTAAAAATATATTCAAATGAAAATTTAGGGTTTTCAGACCTATAAAACCTGTTAACATAATAGGAAATGAGGCAATCGAGTTCAAGCATATCAACGAGAATAGACAAAGGAAAACACGTACCAATTTAGTTCGAACTCGATCGAATTGGAGCGACCGAAATCATATCACAGTTAGAGAATCAATTGCCCAAGCCAAAAAGAGAAAATAATCACTTCAATTAATCAGATACAGGCGACGCTACCAATTTACATAAACCCTAATTGTTGAAGAGGAATGAAGATAGATCGAAGAAGAAACAAGGCCGCCATTTTCACAAAGAAAAGAATATCGGCCGACATAAATAAAAACAAAAATGGACTTCACTTATTATTAAATCGGGCCGGCATTTTTCTACTATTGGACTTTGATAATTGAACTAAGGTTTCTAGCTTTTAAGTTCTTTTAATTTTTTATTTTACTTTTAAACTTTTATAAAGTCTAGTCGTGTGACTAGGGAATGAACTACAATGGTGTAGTCCTAGAATTTGCAAATTAGTGGATGAGTTGTGGTAGGGTTTTGAACGTAAAGTTAGGTTAGTCGATAGGGGGTGTCATGATTTACGTGTGTAAGCGTCTGACTACTTAATTTCTTATAGAAACCTTGGAGGCTGCACGTAGGCAGGGTTTTATCGACGCTGCGTAAATCTGTGTTGTTCTATTTCTGTTTTTATTATTCTGTTATTATTTGTGCTACTATTATCTATAATGCAATTATTTTATATACATCCACATTAAATTTTTATAATTATTATCATCACCCTATTCACCCCCCTCTATGGTGAAATCGATCCTACATTCTATTATTGCCCCCTCATTCTCTTCATCTCCTTATATGGCAATGCTCTCCTTCAAATACCATCGAATATTCTTTTATTTCTATTTCTCTATCCCATAATAGGAGTTGTTTCTATTTATAAACTCCTAAAAAAAGTTCTAAAGAAAGAACCTTTAGGTTAATAAATAAGGAAAAATAGAAGAATTAAAGAACCAAAAATTGAAATCTTTTTAATCTAATTAAAAAGGTTAATAGATGAAAACTTTTTCAAGGCATTAATTTCAATTGATACCATACACCATCTTGTCTGAAAGAAATTCAACGCTGTTAAAAATTGCATTACCTTTCCAAACTTTTCCAAAACTAATGGTGGTATATTTTAAAATGATCTAAAACCATAATTATATTTCTAAAAATTTTCAACTTATACAGCCTCTAAGAAGTTGTAGCGGAAAGAACTTTAAAATTTATTGCATAGGAAATATAACATAGAAAAACGGAAGAATGCAAAAACAAGGAATTTGAAATCCAATCATATTTAAATCAAGAAGTTGATAAATGGAAACTTTTTTTCAACTTGTCAAGTCACCAAAATTTTAAATAAAAATAACCTACCCAAAATGTTTTACCACCCTTTTTAAATTCACAACCTCTTTTCAAACTTTTTACAAAACAAATGGTGGTATAATTTAAAAGTCATCTAAAATCTCCTTTTATCATAACTTTCTGACTTATAAGATTTTTGTATTTTCAAAACCTTTTGAAAGGCGCTTTCAAAATTTCCAAGGGGTTTTCAAAGAAACATTTGTATCGAATTTTATCACAAAAGGAAGGAATAAATTTTTTTCTTTCTTTTAAACCTTTATACTCTACCCTTTAAAAAATCTACTTTCCTCCCTGTGGTAATAAATTTATTCCTTCTTATGGAAGATTTCTCCTTTCCTTGCTTCTATATTTTGTTAATACATAACATCTTTATTTGTTACCTTCATAAATCTTAATTTGTTTGTATTAGTTGTCAACCTAATGAACGTTTCCTTAAGGTGATTTATTTCCTATCAACCTCTCTATTTACGGTCCCCTATTGAATATGTCCTTAAGGTCATTTATTTCCTATAAACCTTTCCATCTATGGTCCCCCAATTAAATATGTCAATAGGGTCCACAGTGATAAGGAAATGCTAGGTCCTATTAAGGAATCTATTATTATCGACTTTTTGGGTGCTTCCTCAAGTTGAGGTCATGCTCTCCCTAGTTTGCTCATAAAGATACGATCTCCGCTCCATGGTTAATCGGGGTAGGAGTAGAAATTACATTTATTTATTCCCTTAACTCATAGTAGCCTCGCCTATCCTTTCGGAATATGGTCGCAACTACTTCTACTCTCGGAATTTATAGAGTTAAGCGTAAATTCAAAAATAAGTATATATATAGTATGAGTTTTTGAATACTCTTTTGAAAATCCTTTCCTAAAATAACAAGTACGCTACTTATACGTAGAATATATTTTCCTCCTTAATCGGGTAACCTAAGGCTCTGATACCAAATGTAATAACCTAAACAGTCACCCCTTAAAGGGCGTGGCTACAAATGGTAATCCTAGACTTCCTTGTTTTACGGCCATCCTCTAGACTGCCAACCAACCCATATTCTCAGGACGAGTAGGGGTAAGAGACAAAGCTTTGTCACCATTTACAATGCGAGAACCCCTATTATATAAGCATAGACTAAAAATCTCGAGTCTTACCTTTTCAGTACTTGGGCAGTATATTTAAAAAAAGAATATATCTACGAATATAAAACCATTAAAATCATTTAATACTTCTTTATAAGGTAAGGAGGCGGGTCCAACCACCTAATACCTTCCATTCTAGAAGTATATCCCATATCCCAATCATACGTCATAAATAGCTAATAATGTAAGAGACGATACCCAAGCCAGTGGAAAATAGGCAGAACCCGTCATTTAAGGCCCATTTCTTGAAGCGTACTTATCAATGGTACTATCTAGCTAACATTATATGAAATCTCATAGACCACTTATCCCGTCATTTACGGCCTAATCGAAAAAGCGGACCACTGTAGAGATACCACCAAGTGTAACCCCTTGGCCATTTAATACTTCATTTAGAGAAAAAGGCAGGTGCAACCGCTTAATACCTCAAAACTCGAAGAAGGTCCTTTGTCTTATCGCCCATACTAATAGTGAATTCTCACATTAGTCAACTATTCGTAAGAAATGGTAGCCAGATTAGCTGGGCAGATTTCCCTTACTAGATTTGGAACTTACCTCGCATCATTACAAATATTTATTATATGAATATCTCACATCAATAATTGTGTACACAACATCTGGTAGCCTCAAAGTGAAGGGCAGATGTTAGCACCAAAATTGGTCACTAACACCCAAATCCAAATGAAAGCACCAAAACCCAAATCTAAATGAAAGCACCAAAACCCAAATCCAAATGAAAGCACCAAATCACAGTCATAGAGCAGAGATAGTATGTATGTGTTAGCGCCAAAATTGGTCAGTAACACATAAATCCAGATGAAAGCACCAAATCACAATCACAGATCACAGATAGAATGTATGTAGATAGTATGAATATGAAGAACAATAAAAATTAAAGAGAAAACAGTAATGATACAGGATTTATAGTGGTTCGTCTAACTCCGGCCTACGTCCACTCCATAAATTTCCTTTTTATTGATATCCGAATCAATTACAGCTACAATCCATAGTTTTTAAAGCAACAATGGCAAAGTAGCCTTAATAAGGAAGAAGAAGGGAAGTAGAATGAAGATCCCTTTTCTAAAGCCCCACATGCTATATTTATAGGCAAAACCCGAGTTACTGGGCATCCTGAGTAGTCCGGACCCATCAAGGCCATAGCCGAACCAAACTCAACACTACGACCGAACTAGGCAAGCCGAGCCACATCCACTAATCCACTTCAGTACGACCGAACCAAAACATGACAAACCGCCAAGACCGACCCAATCGAGCCCGAACCACCAATGCCGATCCCATATAACCAATCCACCAAAGCTGATCCCTTCGAGGCCGAACCACCAGTGTCGATCCCATATAACCAGTCCATTAAGGCCGAACCACCAGTGCTGATCCACTCCAAAGCCGAACCATATCTGGCCAACCCACCTCAACTTTCACACCATGATCAAACGATATTCCTTCCTTCCTTTGCCCGACCGATCCTCCTCAGCCGACCAACTTTAATTACCAATCCATGCCACCAAGGCCGGACCATGCCATCAAGACCGGACCATGCCACCAAGACCAAACCATGCATTGTCTCCACTCCTTGACAAAGCCATGTATGACTGAGCCATCTACCTACCGAACCAATCCATCCAGACCGACCCACACCATCAAGGCCGAACCACCTTCCTACCGAACTGCTTCATCATGACCGACCCACACCACCAAGGCCGAATCACCTTCCTAGCGAACTGCTTCAACATGACCAACCCACACCATCAAGGTCGAACCACCTTCCTACCGAACACTCCATCCAGAACGACCCCAAGCAACTCAGAGCACAACTCCACGTGACCCGAAGCAAACTCCATGAAACCTCAAAGCAAACATAAGCATGGCTCGAAGTAAACTCCAGGTGACTCGCGTCAACTCGACTTTTTTATAAACCCACATTTTGAGTGTCCCGCGACTTTTGTCCATCGGATATGCCGAATCTTGGGTTCATAATCACAACCATCATCCATGATTGATCATCTGTTCATCTAGTTGACACAAGCCCATCGTATTCCAGCCTCAACAAATGAGCAGTCGATTTAATTAGATTCATCCGTCCACGGCCTTGCCAAAAGGAGGGTTAACATTTGCCCCCCAAAAAATTCCTTGCGATAGGAAGTTGTGTTTTGAATAGCCTCTAATCCATCATCCAAAGTCCACATTCCATCCATAGCCATACCATCTGATTCGCAATTCAATCAGTTTTATCCTAGTGCCATTGTCGTATCCTTATTCGAATTCGCAATTGCTCTGAGTTGATATTCGATTCCGAATCCAATAACTAATAACCAAATACATGACCACTCTGGGTCGATATCCTGTTTCGACCTTGACTCTTCGATCAAGGGATTTTAAGTTCTCTGACCACGGATCTCCTGCCAAGGACTTTTCAATACTCTTCGGCCTGGGATCTCTAACTAAGGACTTTTTATGTTCTCCGACCTCGACTCTCCAGCCAAGGACTTTTTATATTCTCCGGCATCGGCTCTCCGGCCAAGGACTTTTTATATTCTCTAGCCTCGGCTGTCCGGCTAAGGACTTTTCATATTTTTCGGCCTCGGCTCTTTGACCGAGGACTTTTTACATAGTGTTCGAGCCCATTCCGTTGCTCTTTGACGAAGGGATTCATAGTCTACGATCACTGCCCCGTCTCTTCGGTCAGGACCGTGATCGTGAGACTTTGTTTATTTATTACATTAATGAAAATCCAATCATTAAAAGTTTTTACAACTAGGGAAAGAAAAATAAATATCTTTACATCCAAGGGAGAAACCAAAGTTTTCAGGGAAACGAAAAGAAAAACAAGATTCCATAGACTCGAGCAACACGGTTTATCATCGTCTCAGAGCATGCCTAGGGACCATCCTCAATCACATACATGCGTAAGTGACTTAGCCATATCACTTCGAGTTCTATTACTTATTCAAATCCATAAATCTATTTACTTGATAATAAGTTGAGGTTGCCTAGGTCCAGTGCCATCTTCGTTCGAGGTGGGCGGTGGCCACTCCTATTCCGCTGCCATAGCTCGATTCCTTACACACAGCTGTAGATGACCGTTCCTTACGTGCTCCTCATCGATATTTTTCAAATTCATGTAGTCATTTATGTTGTTCCCATCCAGCTTATGGAATAGGCAATGCTTTCCCGATGCCCACTCGTATTCATAAGGTTCCTTCCTTGTCGGCCTTCGATACTAGAGGCGCCCTCGAGTATCTTTCTAGAGTCTCAGTTAAATCTATATAAGAAGAAAACATTGACTCCCTCCGAGGCCTTTACGAAGTGCTAATGTTGTCATCATTTTCTTTTTTCCTTTATCATCTTTATTTGGATCCTCCCTGGGTGGACCTCCCCCCTTACTGCATAAGCTTTAGCCTCTCTGTCTTCTCTTTCAGCTTGCGCATCTTCCTACCTCAAGAACCTTTCCGCCTTATGGTAGAACTCCCCACGTGATGGGTCTCGTTTCAATGATATCTTGAAATCCAAATTATCTGCAATACCTGGAACTGCCGCCATCAAAAACCATCGATGGATCGGGCCGATCAACCGAAGCTACTGCCACATTGAATCTGGTTAAGAAATCCCTAAGCGACTCTCCTTTCCATTGTTTCATCGATGTTAAAGTCATCATGTTCTTGGGTCTGACTCTGTGGGCCCGAAACTGTCTTATATACCTTTCAATCAGCTCCGTCCATGTGCTAAAAAAGCCACTCTCCAGCTGTCCAAACCATAATGCTACAATATTTATCAAACACAAGGGGAAGCATCGTGCAATGACCTCCTTCGATGCCACTAGCACTTCCATATGCCTCATGACCTCCTTCGTTTCTAGCGTGCCCGATCGCAGGAGAACAAGGACTCCTATTAACATATTCTAAGTCTCTATTTACCAATCCGCCTCTCATGGCTCGCCTAACCATCTCCTCCAACCTATCACTGTCGCCGAGCTATAATCCTTGTCCGTTGCCTCCAATTTGCCACCCAAGCTCACGACGGAATCCTGGGATCTGCTCTCCTAGATGAGCATCCATTCTTCTATCGACACCGTATTGTACAGCTCCACTTAGTACTCCACCCGGGATTGGATCAACATCCTCCGGGGAGTGCCTCCTAGTCTTGGTGCTGCTAGTGATGGTCCTACTCTATTCTAAATTCTGGTTGCTCCGTGCTCCTAACTCCTATTTCCAACATCTCCTGCAGTTGCGTTCCCTTGACTCTGCACTCCAACATATGCAACTTGTCGAAGTAGGTTCTGCATCATCTCCTCTTGTCTTTTCAGCATTATTTCCATCTCATCTCTAGTGATGAAAATCGAGGCCTGATTAGCTCTCGAGGAAGCCTCCTGACTCCCTTCGTGCTGACTCCTTTCAGTCCTCTGTCTTCTTCTCGATTGTCTTGCCATAACTTTCCAGAACCAAGTCTTTAGTCTTCCAATCTGAAGTCCAAGCTGTAGGTTCATTGAGTTCTAGCCCTCTCAATGAAAGCACCAAAATGTTAGCACCAAAATTGGTCACTAACACCCAAATCCAGATGAAAGCACCAAATCATAGTCACGGATCACAGATAAAATGTATGAAGAGAGTATGAACGTGAAGAACAATAAAAATTAAAGAGAAAACAGTAATAACATAGGATTTATAGTGGTTCGACTGACTCCAGCCTACGTCCACTTTAGAAATTTCATTTCTATTGATATCCGAATCAATTACAGTTTCAATCAAGAGTTTTTAAAGAACCAATGGCAAAGTACCCTTAATAAGGAAGAAGAAAGGAAGCAGAATAAAATACCTTTTCTAAAGCCCAACATGCTGTATTTATAGGCGAAACCCAAGTTACTGGGCTTCTTAAGTAGTCTAGGCCCATCAAGGCCATAGCCAAACCAGACTCAACACTACGACCGAAACAGGCAAGCCGAGCCACATCCACTGATCCACTTCAGTACGACCGAACCAGAACATGATGAACCACCAAGACCGACCCCATCGAGGCTGAACCACCAATGCCGATCCCATATAACCAATCCACCAAGGCTGATCCCTTCGAGGCCGAACCACCAGTGCCAATCCCATATAACTAGTTCTCCAAGGCCGATCCTATGGAGGCCAACCACTAGTGCCGATCCACTCCAAAGCCAAACCATATCTGGCCGACCTACCTCAACTTTCACATCATGACCGAACGAGATGCCATCCTTCCTTTGCCCGACCAATCCTCCTTAGCCGACCCACTCCAATCACCGAACCATGCCACCAAGACCACACCATGCACCAAGACCGGACAATGCCACCAAGACCGAACCATGCATGGTCTCCACTCCTCGACTGAGCCATGTATGACCAAGCCATCTTCCTATTGAACCGCTCCATCCAGACCGACCCATAACGTCAAGACTGAACTGCTTCAACATGACTGACCCACACCATCAAGGCCGAACCACCTTCCTACCTAACCACTTCAACATAACCGACCCACACCATTAAGGCCGAACCACCTTCCTACCGAACTACTCCATCCAGACTAACCCTAAGAAACTCAGAGCAGAACTCCGCGTGACCCGAAGTAACTCCATGAAACCTCGAAGCAAACCTAAGCGTGACTCGAAGTAAACTCCAGGTGACTCGCGTCAACTCGACTTTTATCGAAACCCACATTTCGAGTATCCCGCGTCTTTTGTCCATCGGATATGCCGAATCCCGGCTTCCTAATCACGACCATCACCTGTGATTGCTCATCTATCCATCCAGTTGACTCAAAGCCATCGCATTCCAGCCTCGCCAACCAAGCGGTCGATTTACTTAAATTCACCTATCCATGGCCTTGCTAAAAGGTGGGTTAAAAGTATGTAGAGAGTATGAATGAGAACAATAAAAATTAAAAAGTAAGCAGTAATAATACAGGATTCATAGTGGTTCGGCTAACTCTGGCCTACGTCCACTCTAGAAATTTCCTTTCTATTAATATCTGATTCAGTAATAGTTACAATCCAGACTTTTTAAAGCAACAATGGTAGAGTAGCCTTAATAGGAAAGAAGAAGGGAAGTAGAATGAAGTTCCTCTTTTCTGAAGCCCCACATGCTATATTTATAGGCGAAGATAGGCTAGTTTCCTTGTGCATGCCCATAACCAAGGTAGTTTGGCCCACAAGTGTTGACTTGAACTTACCGACCCAGGTAGGACGAATCACAACCACCGACCCACATATACCGATCCACTCTTGATGTCGACCCACTCGAAATGCCGTTCCACCCGTGATGCCGATCTACTCCCTTGGACCGACCTAGAGATGCCAATCCTCTCACGATGCCGACCTAGGGTGATCCGAGACATGTCGAACCACCTTCAACCACCGATCCACTTCAATCACTGAACCAGGCTCGAACGACCTATCTTGGCCGATCTATGCATGACCTTTCTTCCTTGACTGAGCGGCACCTTCCGACCCACCTAGGCGAGTCATCCACGACCTTTCTTCCTTGATCGAATGGCACCAGCCGATCCGCCTAGGCCAAGTCATGCACGACCTTTCTTCCTTGACTGAGCGGCACCTGTCGATCCACTTAGGCCGAGCTATATATATCGAACCACCTTGACTAACCGTCCATCCATCCAGCTAGCTCAAACTCATGGTATTCCAGTCTCGACAAATGAGTAGCTGATTTTAGTTCAATCCGCCTGTATATGGCCTTGCCAAAAGACAGGATAACATTTTCCCTCCAAAACATGCCTTGCTATTGGAAGGTGTGTTTTGAATAGTCTTAAATCTGATATCCAAGTTCATGTTACATTTATTACCAAGCAATTCCATCCAAAGCCGACAGTCTACTCCGCGACCGTTCCAAGTCGTTATCCAATTTCGAATCCATTCCAAATCCATTGACCAAATCAACAATCTCTTCCGGTCATTTTATTCGAGTTCGGGACCTCTTCGGATCCTGTAGTCCAAATAAAGGAACTTGCTGGATCCAAATCCTAAACCAGCAGCTCATCGGGTCCTAAAACCCATATGCAGGACCTCGCTGGGTCCTTATCCAAATTTGTAGCTGTTCGAAGCAACTATCCAAATCCATTTCACACCTTGGAAGTCAGTAACTAAACCCTATGACCTCTCTAGATCGTTGATGGCCTCTTCGAAGCCTTGTTAAGCTCGATCCAAACTTAACATTGAATAGGAAGATCTTATTATGCTCCGGTGAAGCAACCTATCCCTTACACTCCGGTTCAACTCCCCTGAACATTAAGCGATGCCCTGATCCTCCTAGTTCGTTATCAGCCGCTCCAGGCTCTTACTGGATCTCATTCTGTCACTCTCAGGTGACGGGGGAACAACGTTGAGTGAGCCGATCCTGTCACTCTTTGGCGAAGCAGCGTCACTCCCTACACTCTGGTTCAATATCCTTGAACATTAAGCGATGCCATGGCCTAAGTCCTAGATCGATTGTAGCCTCTTCGAGCTCTTTTTGGATCCCATCCTGTCAGTCTCCGGTGAAGGGGAATCAACGACAAGCAAGCCGATCCTGTCGCTCTCCGTCGAAGTGGCGTCGCTCCCTGCACTCCGGTTCAGTGTCCGTGAACATAAAGCAATTAATTTCCAACCGACTTCGAATATACATCCCATAGCTCTTTGATTAGGTATTTGTTGCATAAAACCAAAATCAATTTTTCAAATCCAAGGTCCAAATGTCCGAGAAGAAAAACAGAAAAAGCTAAGGGCTGCCTCTCCGGGCAAAGCAGCCATTACCATCTCAAAGCATGCTTGGGGATCACTCTAGTTCCCTTACATGTGTAAGTGGCATAGTTGCTTTTCATTTTTCAAAACAAAATCAGAAAATATTATTCGATAACCAGAATCCAAATCCTAAACTCGATCCTTGCCATCACGATCAGCGGATGACGATCACGACCCCATTCCAGGGTCGTTCCTGTTTGATCCAAGCGGTAGCTGCTCATGTTCTGCTGCTCTTGTCTGATTCCTCACATACTGTGGCAACCTGCCACTTCTAACATGTTCCTCCACCATATCCTTCAGGTGGTGGCATTTGTCTGTGGAGTGCCCATCTACCTCATGGAACAGGCAGTACTTCCCGCTCCTGTGTTCATGTTCAGTGGGATTCCTCTTGGGTGGTTTCCGATAGGGGAGCTGCCCCCGAGTGTCTAAGTAAATACATTCCAAATTATCTATTAAATCCACATACGTCGCAAATTTGGGTTCTCGACCTCTCCTCTGTTTGTCTGAACCACCAGGTCCATCATCCAACTTACGCTTTCCTTTATCCAGTCTTCGTCCTTCATCAGTCATTCCTTCGCCTTGCACGGTGTTTATCCTTTTCCTTTTGGCACATGAATCCTCTAACCGAATGAATCTTTCCGCCTCATGATAGAACTCTCTAAGATCCTGTGGTGGATCCCGTGCTAATGAATCCTTGAGTTCCGTACCTTCTGCAATCCCTACTATCGCCACCATCAAAATCATTGATGGATCCAGGTGATCGACTAAGGCCACAACCGCATTAAATCACATTAGAAAACCTCTCATGGACTATCTTGTCCTCTGCTTCATCGATGCTAGCGTCATTACATTCTTTGGCCACGTCATGTAGACCTTGAACTATCTTATGAAGCATTCCACTAGCTCGCCCCATATCCTAATCGATCCATTCTCCAGCTACCTAAACCAAAGCACAACCAAATCCATCAAGTATAAAGGGAAACATGCTGCCATCACCTTCTTATATGCCCTCAACACTTCCATATGTCTGATGTATCTGGTCACATGCATAGTTGAATCTGATTTTCCATCGTAGGCCTACAATGTTGGCAGTTTGAATTTTGAAGGGTTCCTTGCATTCTTGATATCCTGAGTGTATGAACTCCGGCTGACTTCCTCCAAGCCTCTGCTCGGTAGTCCTCCACTCATAATCCTTCTTATTAATCCAACCATTCACTCGTCTCCATCCCGGGGTAGTCCCAGGTTTGCATCCCACCTTTCCCTCTATGTCCTGGAGGATACTCTGGGTAGTACTCTTCATGTTGGCCATTTACATTCACGTTGGTCCCTGCTCGCTGAGCTTCATTCACAGCTCTCCCAGTATCCAATCCCAGGGGTCTGCCTCCAAGCCTTTACTGATTTCCTTCAATCACTCCAGTCCAGTTCTGGTTTTGACCCCTAGAAACATCTACAGCTCTGATTCCTTGTTCTGCATTGCCAGCAGACGCGGTTGTTCCTTTCCATTGACTTTGTGCTACGGCTTTTCCAACTTGTCAAAGTAGGTTCTACATTATCTCCTCCTGTCTTCTCAGCAATTCTTCCTTCATAGCTTCCATCATCATCTCCATCTCGTCCCAGGTGATAAAAACTGAGGTCTAATTTGCTCCTGAGGAAGCTTCCTGACTCCCTTCGGGCTGACTTTTTTCCATCCTCTGTCTCTTGGTTGATTGTTTCTCTATAGTCTTCAGAATCCAAGTTCCTAAGACTTTATATCCAAACTCCAAGCTTTTGAATCCTTGAGTGCTAGCTCTCTCAGTGAAAGCACCAAAATGTTGGCACCAAGATTGGTCACTAACACCCAAATCTAGATGAAAGCACGAAATCACAGTCACAGATCATAGGTAGTATGTATGTAGAGAGTATGAAAGTGAAGAACAATAAAAATTAAAAAGAAAGCAGTAATAACACAGGATTTATAATGGTTCGACAAATTCCGGCCTATGTCCACTCTAGAAATTTCCTTTCTATTGATATTCAAATCAATTATAGTTACAATCTAGAGCTTTTAAAGCAACAATGGTAGTGTAGCCTTAATACGGAAGAAGAAGGGAAGTGGAATGAAGATCCTCTTTTCTTAAGCCCCACACGCTATATTTATAGACGAAGATAGGCTTGTCCCCTTGTGTAGGCCCATAACCAAGGTAGTTCGACCCACAAGTGTTGAATCGAACTGACCGACCCACATATGCCGATCCACTCACGATGCCGACCCACTCGAAATGTCGTTCCACTCGCGATGCTGACCTACTCCTTTGGACCAACTCAGAGATGCTGATGCACTCACGATGTCAACCCAGGTGATCTAAAACATGCCGAACCACCTTCAACCGCCGATCCACTTCAACCACTGAGCCAGGCCCGACCGACCTTTCTTGGCAGACCCATGCACGATCTTTCTTCCTTGACCGAGCGACACCTGCTGACCCACCTAGGTCGAGCCATGCACGACCTTTCTTGCTTGACCGAGCGACACCTGTCGATCCACCTAGGCCGAGACATGCACGACCTACCTTCCTTGATCGAGCGGCACCTACTGATCCACCAATGTCGAGCCATATATACCGAACCATCCCTGACTGTCCGTCTATCCATCCAGCTGGCTCAAACCCATGGTATTCCAGTCTCTGCAAATGAGCAGTCGAATTTAGTTGAATCCACCTACATACGGCCTTGCCACGGGTTAACAGCAGACTTCCATTATGTAACTCTACTGACCTCACATCCCTATGACTTAGCCACAAATCTATTACTCTCTATATGGATATAGACATATGCTCATCTCACCGTTTCATAAATAAGACATTATAAGGAATCTTCCTTGTTACGCCTTAAAATAATAATTAAGTTATATAAGAGTTTCCTCTTATTTTCACCTCAAAATCAATTACCTTTCTAATGGAGGAAAAATAAATGAAAATAAATGCCTAATTAATTGTGCCATGTACGAGATAGTTATATGTCAATTACGTAGATAGAAATAAATATTTACGCTTAATAATTTCAAAACGCATAGATTTTATGCCTTAACCTAGCATTTAATGTCAATTCCCTAATCAATTATTATTACAAGTCCTTTTTTTCAATTTCCCAAGATTTCATAGAATTCAAATGTCCAAAACATGGAATATAGTTATAAACTTGTAAATAAAATAGAAACTCAATTTGTTACACCAATTCAATGGAATATCTTAAACAATAAGAATTCAATCCAAACCCCATATCCTATTCAACTCCTCTTTTTACAAAGAAATAGATATGAATAAGTGGTGTACAACGAATAGAATTCGTAATCTAATCCCCTTATTTTATCAAAGAATCACAATTTAGCCCAAAGAAGAAGGAGAAATAGAATAGACCATGAAATTATCAAAAATTGCATAAACGAAACAAATTCCATTAAATTAACAAAAATAACTGGGAATCTCAGCATAGAATTGAAATATCGAATTTAAAAGGAATTTTGGGGGATTTTATCTATAATATTTTCAAAATTCCAAAATCCCTAAGGTGTATTCAAATGCAAAAGAAATACACTATACAATTGCTAAAAAGAAATACTAAGGTTTCCACTCACAGGAGAGCCTTAGCTTTGCCTTCCTTGAATTCGCATGCCTTACAGTCTCTTTCAGAACCTCCCGCTTTTGGTATACATACACAATAGGGAAGAAGTATATATTAGTTAGATTCAAAATAACTGAAGAAGAATAAGATAAGAATAGGTTGGAGGATGAAGAAACAAATAGGAAATAGGTTGAATCCTTGTCTAAATATTGTGGAAGAGTTTCATTGCATTCCCTAAAATAATTTTGAATAAAAGTAGAGAGGAAAGGGTACTATTTATAGGAGTTGAAACACACCAGAACCGTAGGATGGAAGTAGGTAAAAAAATGGGTAAATCTAGAGCGCACAATCGAATAAAACAGAACTTAAAACCTTATCCGTCACTGGCAACTGTTATTGCCAAGCGGTCGACCACACTTGGGAAACCGGTCGATTGCTACGGCCGATCAGTTGAACTATTTATGTCGATCGCTCTTTTATTCAGGGGCTAATATTCTTGTTTTCGTTGCCGTATTATTTTATTTCCTAATTAACTTTTTATCATTAAGGGTTAACTAAATGTTTACTTAGCCCCAGAGCTATTTTTTGAAATTTAAATCCTGAATTTGATTTTTCATTTAAATTTGGATTCAAACAAAACTAATTTAAATCTGAGAACTTCAAATGTTCGTAACTTGTTTTTGTTTAAGCTCCGTTTCCAGCATATTATATATGGAAATAGATCAGAATTTCACCACTAATGCAACTTTCGTGGTTAAATTCCAAATTTTACAAAATTTCCATATCCAATCCTTATCATATTTAAGTCAATTTACTTTATTTATTTATGGTTCATTTTACGGGGTGTTACAGAGTGGAAATCATTGTATATGAATAGTGTATGTAAATTGTGGGAGCACTTGTTGTAATTGTGTATGCTACTAAAAGTTTATTGAAATTAAATATTTATAGAAATATTTTTTTTATTAGTTTGTTTCTTTCTGTGATTTGCAATGGTACCGCAACAAAAACATTTAATATATATATATATATATATGTTTATTATCATCAAACAAAAATCATAAACTACTATATTCTATAATCTCCCCTTTTTGATGATAACAAAAATATATTAAGATTTTGTACCAAAGAATTGCATTTGATGTGTTGTGATTAAGATCCCTTTAGTTAAATACTACCCCTACAACTATATCCCCTACACAGATGCATGCAATAAGAAAATCTTAAATGCCAAAGTAAAAATTAGCTGTTAAAAGGAAATAAATGCCTAGATGCCAAGGAAAAATTATAACGGCGAGCCTTTTCGACTGCTGAATGTCGAAAATAATTTATCCATGGTATTCATGTGCCTAGCACCAAAGTGTCGGAATAATGAAAAGTAAGGGTAAAAAATAGAACAAGAAAGAACAAAACACAATATCAGAATCTCATAATAGAACGATAATATATAATGTCAAAGGAACAGTACAAAGGGTTGCTCCGATACAGGAATTTCGGAGCTATCAAAACATAGATATTATCATTAGCCTGGACAATTATAACAACCCATCCACATAAATGCTGATATAACTAATAATAATGCAGTGAAAATAGGAATACTATGATAGGTGAAACGTCCAGATCATCTTGTCAAGCTTCAACAACATCAACGAAAAACCTATGTTTCTCGGACTACTCGAAAGAGCACATGAGGAATACAGGGAAAATAAAAACTTAGTATCAGTCATACTCTGGTATAAGAAACTCAAGCAATATGTGTACATCGTATAACAGTACTTTTGAGACTGCATGGAATTCCGTAATGATTAACCCCTCAAAAGAACCACCATCTAATAGGTACATAAGGTGATATAATAGATAGTGTCTAGGGTGTAGAATATAAATATTAGAACAAAGCTAGAATGGTTACATTGGTTACATTCAACAACATATTAGAGGTTACAATCAAAACCAATAAGGAACGTTCGTGTAATGAATATTTCACGGAGACGCCTCCAGTAAACTGTAATGGATCTCCATGCACAAGGATCAAAAAACACCTTCCGAGCACTGTATATCTCTAGCTATAATATACCATAAGTTAAACACAAGCGGCCCACACCCGAATATAAACATGAACCACGTGGAACCAAATATCACGAACTCCTCCAGTCAACATGAACCAGTTAGAACTCTATTGCTTTATCCTTACTCGAGCATCAATCTTAAATGTCACAAATAGATAAGATTACTTCATCGGCTTATCAGTGTTAATCATAGTTAATAAAAGTAATAAACTACATTGTTAACCCATTTCGACATTCTCGACATAACTATTCCTTGGTCAAGTGGGAAGCCTGGCAGGGTAGAGCTTTATTGCTCCATCCCTACTCGACATCAGTCTTTAACTCTTAGAAATAGACAAGCCTACTTCATTGGCTTTTAGCGTTAAGCGAAGTCAGTTATCTTTCTAGAAAAGTAAGTAAACAACAAAATCAACATGTTTTCGACATTTAAACTTATATTGCTCCTTGTTTAAGAGTGAAGCCAGGTATGTTTGGGCACTGGTTGCTCCATGCTTTGACTAGATACCTCATTCTTGAATTTCACAAACAAACAAGTTTACTCGTCTGTTTTTAGTATTAAGCCTAGTCTCTCACCTTTACCAAAACTTATATATATAATAATACTTTAGAAGTACTTGTAAATAGGTCTTAAATATCTTGTAAAAAAATACTTGAAAATAACTAATTCAGAAGTTGATTAAAACATGTTTTACATTCTACAGCACTTTACTTTCAAAATTTGTAAATAATCAATTAAATTATATTCAAACTTCTATTCTATTTTTCATAATCAAATATATTTTATAAGAACTTCCATAGAATTATTTAGTAAAGAAAAGAATTTTTAAAAAATTTAAGTCACAAAAAACAAGTCAAAATGTTGTATTTTAAATACTTAAAACCATAAGCGACGCACTACAATATTTGTAAGTGCTACTAAAAGTCCTTGTTAAAAGAACATTGAAAAGCACCATATTTGCGACTAGTTTTAACCACTCAAACAAATAATTTGAGACTTGAAATTTTTATAGCACGTACTACCATTAGGGTACTTAAAATCCATGAAAACAAAACAAATACTTAGTAATATCTTTCTATTTATTTATAACAATTCCTGAAAACATGGGATTCAGAAGTGCACTCCTAACGACTATTCTCGCTTCAAACACTTTCAAACTTACTTCAATTTAACACATGAGTTAAACAACCATTTAAACATCAAATCAAGGCTATGCCACATGTTTAAGTGGGTAATATAAGTGAGTTTATACAAATATAAAATTATCATTTGCTTTCAAAAGAAAGATGGGTCTAAAGTTTATAACTTTATTTAATTAATGTCACTTTAACTTTATAATTCAAGCACAACATATGTATACGCAACATATACTTAAGAGATAGTGAGATAACTCACTTAGATCTACGACTGATCTAAGTACAAAGCCACAAGAACCAAAGAACCACCTCCTTTCATCAACACAAGCCTAAATGTCAATTTTAAGCACTTCTGAACCAAAGCCACCACCTTTTTCCTCCTCCCAAACCCCATAACTCGTCTAAGCTCCCCCTCATCCTATCAACTCCTCCAACTTCTTACTTGCTAACCATGCTTCCCATGATGGCTTAGGCCCAAATCCAAAGTTTAGAAGAGATTAGAGAAGATTGGTTAGCTTTTTAAAGAGTTAGAGAATACTTAGTGGATTAGTGCTTAAGCACTTCCACCATTTTCAAACCCTCCTACTTCATCTCAAGCTTAGGAACTTTTGTGATTATTTCCGAAGGGTGTATCCCTCCTTATATTAGCCTTAGGAATGTAATTGTAAAAGACCAAACCCCCCATTACCCTTATGACAACTTTACTCCATATAAATTAAGTGTTAAGGAATTTTCTTATTTTCTCATTTTTGAGATATCTCCTTTTTATATCTCCTTTTTATCCCATTATCATCTTCACACCTAACTAGATAAGCTTTGGAAGCTTCTTATGTTTTTAGCGCAAAACATTTTTATTTCATTAAATTGATTTCCCAAGAAAATGAGTGTATGCAAAAAAAATCCGAACAACTTCTGACGGTTAAAAAGCTATTTATCGATAAAACATTTTCGATCACATTATCAATATATTATTTAAGTATTTATTTTTGTAAACATTTTTCCAAAATAATTTTACAATCATTACTTATGATTTAGAAGGAATTTAAAAAGCTTATTAAATCATTTTAATAACATTAATCCAAGATTCAAATATTTAAATAATTCAGATATTTAAGTATGAAGTGTTTTAAATTTCGGGTCGTTACATTATCTCCCACTTGGAATACTTCGTCCTCGAAATTCCGACGTAAGAAATCATGGAAATAATCACGTAGCTGCATTTAAACAATATTCAAAGTCAAGCAAATAAAACCCACATTTTCCTAAGTTCAAAACCTTCTCATTGTAGAAGGATGATAAACAATCAACTAAGCGTACTATACGCTCAACAGCCTTTTGTTATTACTTAGTAGACAATTCATGCTACCACATGGCAAGTCGAAGAGTCATCGACTAAACACCCCATAAGCTAAAAAAAACTTAGCATGCAAATATACTAAAGCTCATAGATAGTACATAGATCATCGGTACACAATATTAATTCCAATCGCTTGCTCGATCGCATAAATTTCACTTCCTAACTAGCATAGATCACTTGACCTCTCTAGTACGGACTTCGATCAAGTTTCTTGATTAGAAACCTATATTCTCCTTGTATAACTATATACTATCATAAATGTTTTTTGGATCTTATCAAGAATGTATACCAAATGTTCACCGTTAAGAATCTAGTGAAAAATCCTTGTTCGGATCAGTGTAAACCACCTTGAAATTATGTATTAGGATACTGGATCAAGAACAGTCGTACAAATAAAATGATCTACATACAACTTACGTACATATCCTATTGGTTTCTTAACTATACCAGTACCTTTTATCACTTTTTTATCCAAATAGTATGCCATTCAATACTAAAATCATTAATGGAACGTTTTATAAAACATAACTTCAAGTTTATAAATAGTTATACATCTTAAGTTCATATTCGTATTATACTCTATGACATCCTAAGAGTATATACAAAACATCAAAATCATTTTACTTAACAAGTATGTTTAACCAATTAAACTTGTTTTAACTTACTAACTTCTCAATTCAAGTGTTATATAAATTCATCTTTATATTTTCACAAAACACTTAGTTTAAAATTCTATAACGATTCAGAAGTTTTCGACTATACAAAATCATCGAAAATCCTGTTTCATTTTAACAAATGTGAACTACCAAACAACATATCATAACAAGATGAACATATCTTACAACCCTAATGCATAGGCCACATGTGTCCATAAAATAACTTAACAAATTTCAATAATTTATTAAACGCACTTTACTCAAAAAGGGAAAATTTAAAACGTTTCAATATTTATTCTAGGCTATGCCACTGCCACTCGAGCACCCTATATAGTATACATATAAAATATTTCTATATCAACAAGTTCGTATCAAATCTATTTCCAAAGAAAATTTTAAAACTAAACACCCAGGTATTATTTCATATCGTTTTGAAATAATAATATATACATATATATTTTGTATAGCAAACTATGCTTTCGAAATTTAAATTGAAATCTGTTTTACCAGAAAAATATTATAGCATCCCCCACTTGGAAACCCAAAAATGAACGCCGACGATGTTGAATTCATCACCAAATTATTTTCAAGTGACAAGAGTGAGTTTAGTACATCCAATTCATGCCTTTTGGACTTAACCAAAATCATTTCAAAATGGTATCAAATACGTCAAAATATTACTGAGTATCATGATCTCAATTTCATAAACCAATGTACCAAATATTTACTTTCAAATAATGCTACTATTATTTTCTCAAAATCTTGAAAAATATTCTCAAAGATAGTGGGATTTAAGTCCTTAAAATATTAGTTAAATCCTTCTTGTTTAAAATCATGTTTTATAAACCGTACTTGTATAAAATTACTTTCTCATTTAAAAATCTTTTAACTAAGGTTTATTTTTAAATAACTTATCTTTCTCATATTAAAATAAACTTCTTTTACTAAATTCAACTTTTATAAGAGTTAACTTTTTAACCCTGCATTATCACCGAATGCCTTATATTAAATCGTGAAACTAAATTCACAAGATGTTCATTTCAATGTTTCAACAATTTACTGTCTATCCTACCCTTGCATTACGAGGTAAAATTGCTCATAAACTAATTGAGCATAAACCAACAATCAACAAATCATAGTTAATGCTCATAAACTAGCCGAGCATAACTAAACTAATAATGAGGGAAAATAGATAAACATCATTAACCCCTGTATTAGTTAAAATATACTTCGAGAATTCACTTATATAAGTTACCTTATATAAGATCTTTAATTTTTGCAGTTATAATTACCATTAAGGTATACATTTATAACAAATAAAAATACATTCTCATATGTATAATGCACTCAACTCATGCTAGGGCATTCCATTACCCTATCTCTTAATGAGTCATACCCACCAAATCCATGGCTCTCGCTTAACCTTCAGCTCTGATACCAGTTGTAACGACTAGCCTTTTCGACCCTCGAAAATCGACACCAAATATCCATGGTATTCACGCAACGAGCACCTAAGTGCCTAAAAGATGAAAATGTTGGGGAAAATAAAAGAAAAAGAAAATATATAACAAGAAAGAAGAGAATACAATATCGGAACCTCATAGTCGAACGATAAGATATAATATCAAAGGAATAGTATAAAGAGTTATTTCGATATAGATTTTTCGGAGTTATCAAAATCTAAGTACTATCATTAGCCTAGATATGTATAACAATATATTCTCACAAATGTTAATGCATCTAATAGTAATGCAACGGAAATAGGAGTACGACGGTATGTGAAATATCCAGCTCATCTTCCCAAGCTCCAATGAACATCAACGAAAAACCTACCTTTCTCAGACTGTTTGAAAGAGCATGGGGGAATTTAGGGATAACAAAAACCAAGCATCAGGCATAAGTCTTGTATGAGAAACTCAAGAAATATGTGTACAGTATATGTACTTTTTAGACTGCATGGAATGCCATGACGATTATCCCCTTAAAAGAACCACCATTTATAGGTACACAAGGTGATATAATAGATAATGTTTAGGGTGTAGAACATAAATATTAGAACAGAGTTGGAATGGTTACATTCAAAAACATATCAGAGGGTACAGTCAAAAACGATAAGGAACATTCATAATGGATTTTCCACGGTGACGCCTCCAGTAATCAAAAGAGGATCTCTATACACAAGGATTAGAAAACACCTTTCAAGCATCATATATCTCTAGATAAAATATACCATAAATAAACATAAGCAACCCACGCCCGAAACATGAACCATGTGGAACCAAATATCATCAACTCCTCTGACCAACAATCGATAAGTATCTCTAGATTTGGAGTTGATAAAACCATCACGTAGGTTAGCTAAACCCCAGGTTGTACAACCTACTCTATCTTTAGCCATGGCCGATGTCGAGGTTACATTCGGCATCTTTCACATGAGTCTTTATCCCTCGAACAGAACATGAATCCCAAATTGGACCCCACATCTTGAACAGATAATGAAACCACATATAGATTTCCATATTTCAACGGATCTCAAAATTACACATGAATTCCCTCATCCTGAATAGACCACGAAAAGCTACATGTGTTCAAGCATCTTAAACAGATCTCGAATCTCCACATAGATTCTCGCATCTCAAATAGATCCACTTTCTTGAGATAGAACACGTATCTCAGCCTTGAAATGGTCTTCAATAAGTAAAACACTTATTGATCCCGGTCTCTCCAAGACTGAATCGACGAATTTGGTTATATCAATGATAATGAGGACGATCGCATATGGAAACCAAGTCTCGTATACTTATCAAGTTTTTGATATTTTCATCTCACACTATCCCTCGATCAAGAGTGAAGCTGGTAGCTTAGAGTTCTATTGCTCATATCCTTACATGAACATCAGTCCTAATTCCAACATATAGACAAGCCTATTTCATCGACTTTTAATGCTGAGTATACATTTAAATGCTTTCCATAAACGATTAAACATACAAAGCACGATCAGGTCACATAAGCGACTTCTAATCCTCTTTTTTATTTAATTAATTTTTTATTAATTAAAATCTCTTTTATTAGTAAAACTTCTTTTATCTAATAAACATTGTTTATCGATTTCTACTATTCATTTGTACTCTTTCAATGCTTTAAGAGGTATTCATATACTTATTTCAAATGGTATAACTATATTCACAAATATTTAACAAGATTTCTTGCTTAGAACCTTTACTCCTTTTATACTTTATGATGTGCACGTAAAAGCGTACATTTTTCTTCCATATTTAATCTTCTTTTAATTAAATATATGAGCATATTATGATATTTTACATGTTTAAACGAAAATTTAAATTATTTTCAAATCATTATTTTTTCACCTTCATTTGGGAGTCAAATGGTAATTTCATGCATGATTAAATTTGAGAAAATTTATTTGCACATTTTTATTTTTATTTGTAGGAAATGGAGTGCAAATATGAAGAGGTTTCATGGGTGAATGCATGCACGCATGTTGAAAGCTAATGAAGAAAGAAAATAAAAGAATTCATGCAACATCCGACATACCCACTAACATATAGTCCATAATTAAAATTACATGCACATGTTAATGGAGGCTTAATGACATGTTAATAAGGATTAATTATTTCCCTAATGGTTACTCGGAGGTTACATTTTCTCAAGGACATTTTAGGCAATCCCGTAAAATATGAATCAGAGTTTTAAGCATGTATAAATACCTCTTTATGTTTCATGTATTGATCTTCTCTTTTATGCAAGTTGTAGCATAAAATCTATACTGTTATATTATTAGCGAGTTTAATTTTAAAAGCACACAAGCCCCTTTGAATTTTGGCAACTGAACAGTCTGTGATTCAATTTCATTTCTTTTGGTAACCAGCTATTCGCTTCCTTCACACAATCTCTTCATCCCAAACTTTTCTTCCTCTAACCCGCATCTATGGAGTAAGTGGCTCTTCAAGCAGGCTTAGAGCTCCACTAATCCTCATTCCTTACTCGGCATTGGTCGTTTTCAAGCCTCTCCACTCCCAAACACTTCAAAAAACGACGATCTCCTTTTGCATCTTCTGTAGATCTTGGTCTTCTCTCATCGTCTGTATTCACCTGAATCCGAGATAACCAAAAATCGCAAGTCCAAACCAAAGTTTGTTTCATCCATTATTACTCATGCTTCAGCTACAAGATCTGGCCGACTATGCTACCCAATCGTTTACCTAGTTCAGGTAAAAATCCTAATTTGTCCTTCTCGAATGGGTTTCTAGATTGCTAATTATACGAAGAAATCTTTCCTAGGTCAGTCTTCTTCGTCGCGGAAGTGATTTCATTTGAAAACGTTTTTCAGTTGTGTCGTTAACTTTCCGTTAACCTTATTATTGGTTTTCTCACAATTCACTAAAATTATTTAATTATTATCTAATTTTGATCCGATTTTTTTTTTATTAAATTAGTTTTTTCAGGTAGATCAGGTGGTGCAATTGTCATCATGTCAACCAGCAAGTAGGCTATTTATAATCCACGCTTGGGAGCAATTCGTTTTGGTCAGGTTTGTTAAATTATTTAACCAACTGTACGCTAATTTCATCATTGATTTGTTTACAATGAATTGATACATATCGTTTCCATCTTTTTCTAATGCCATTTTTGTGTACTAACCCAACAATTCAATCTAAGGTTCCATGAATGTTTTGATTCAAACTTAATAACTTCTATGTTGTAGAATAACATGTATATTACATTTGGTACTTTCATGCTTTTCTGATTCACTCTGATTAGCATCATAAATATTTATGATGTACAATTTTATCAAGGGGTATACAATATCTGGTCCACATTATACTGTTAACTCTAGCTAACGGTTTAGCTGCAGATATTGAATAAAATAGGAAAGTAGACCAAAGAATTAGATGATCCATCCATTTATTTATGTTTGGCTATTTGTCGCACCTCGGTCAGGGGAAAAAGGAAGAAAATGTCCATACCGATGCTATTAAGGTACAATACAAGTTGGCCTCGTTTTCACTTCAATTCCAATAATCTATACTATTATATTATTAGCGAATTTAATTTTAAAAGCACACATGCCCTTTAAATTTTGGCAACTGAACAGACTCTGATTTAGTTTCATTTCTTTAGGTAACCAGCTATTCGCTTCCTTCACACCATCTCTTCATCCTCAACTTTTCTTCCTCTAACCCGCATCTATGGAGTAAGTGGCTCTTCAAGTAGGCACTGATTAGAGCTCCACTAATCCTCATTCCTTACTCGACATTGGTCGTTTTCAAGCCTCTCCACTCCCAAACACTTCAAAAAACGACGATCTCCTTTTGCATCTTCTGTAGATCTTGGTCTTCTCTCATCGTCTGTATTCACCTGGATCCGAGATAACAAAAATCGCAAGTCCAAACCAAAGTTTGTTTCATCCATTATTAATCATGCTTCAGCTACAAGATCTGGCCGACTATGCTACCCAATCGTTTACCTACTTCAGGTAAAAATCCTAATTTGTTGTTCTCGAATGGGTTTCTAGATTGCTAATTATATGAAGAAATCTTTCCTAGGTCAGTCTTCTTCGACGCGGAAGTGATTTCATTTGAAAACGTTTTTCAGTTGTGTCGTTAACTTTCCATTCTTATTATTGGTTTCTCACAATTCATTAAAAATTATTTAATTATTATCTAATTTTGATCCGATTTTTTTTTTTTATTAAATTAGGTTTTTCAGGTAGATCAGGTGGTGCAATTGTCAGCATGTCAACCAGCAGGTAGGCTATTTATAATCCACGCTTGGGAGCAAATCGTTTTGGTCAGGTTTGTTAAATTATTTAACCAACTGTACGCTAATTTCATCATTGATTTGTTTACAATGAATTGATATATATCGTTTCCATCTTTTTCTGATGCCATTTTTTGTACTAACCCAACAATTCAATCTAAGGTTCCATGAATGTTTTGATTCAAATTTAATAACTTATATGTTGTAGAATAGCATGTATATTACACTTGGTACTTTCATGCTTTTCTGATTCACTCTGATTAGCATCATAAATATTTATGATGTACAATTTTATCAAGGGATATACAATATCTGGTCCACATTATATTCTTAACTCTAGCTAATGGTTTAGTTGCATATATTGCATAAAATAAGAAAGTAGACCAAAGAATTAGATGATCCATCCATTTATTTATGTTTGGCTGTTTGTCGCACCTCGGTCAGGGGAAAAAGGAAGAAAATGTCTATACCGATGCTATTAAGGTACCATACAAGTTGGCCTCTTTTTCACTTCAATTCCAATAATACATAGTTAATGACTCATAAAAGTCAATTTAAGGAATCAAGACAAAACTCGAACATATTTCAAATTTAGTTATATAAAAAATGTAAAAGTTTTAGGTGGGAGGTTACTACATTAATACCTTGACTGTACTTGGATTTTTTTTGGTTTCTGTATATAGTACATGTTATATTTAAAGTCATATTCGATGAGAGGCTAGGATTATTTCAATGCATCATATAAGTCTTGCTCTACCATGATAAACCAATGATAATATTGGAGTTCCCAGTACTGCTCATATGACAATATAAAATGATGTCAGGTAATGATAAAAGTTATAGTACATATCATGTGAAAATATCGTACGTTCGAAGGAAATATAAGTTGGCTATCACCGTATTTTTCTACTTTCCGTGTGCAGCTAGTGATTTGACTCTCTCAAAACTAAATAACATGGTGGTTGCAAGCTTAAGTTGAGGTAAAGCATTTCTCTTTTTAACCAATTATATAAATTATTTTGTTATGTCAGCCATTTTTTTAAATTGATTTCTTAAATTTAAAGCAAGAAAATTGGTTGGACCATCTTCAATACAATGATTTAAATATTATTTCTACTTTAATATTGTGCTATTTTTACGTTAGTTCTAGACAATTTCTTAGGGATATTGCTACGGGGTATTACTTGATCATAGTTTACAAAAAAAGTCTTAACCATTTCTTATTTCGTATAAAATATTTAGGAACACAGTGGATTAATAATTTGATGAATAATGTTATATGATTTATAACGCATAAAAAATATTCGATATAGTTTATTAATTTTTGTTAAAAATTGAATTAGTAAGCATAACTAGTGGTTTTTCATAACAATGATTGAACAAATAAACCAAAAAGCCTTTTTAATCATTTTTGGAATCCTTACTATCGATTTACAGATAGGTCCATATATAAGTGGAGTGGACATTCGTGTATTGTTTAAAGCTGATATCATTTTAACATTAAGTAGAAAATCTTATATAACTCATGTTCTATTTTATGATATTTTTTTGGATTTATAGCTGAAGCTATGGTGGTATGTGCAAGTTAAACGCAGTTCGTCACTAACTGACTAACAACTTGAAAATGTCTGCTCGATTGTCTTGGTTTGATTTATTGATTAGCTCGATAAGCAGGTTTGTTTCCTTCCCTACTGTTTAACAGTGAACCAATTATTCATATGATTGTTCTCCGTTCATTCAATGCTTGGTATGGCCATTGGTATGTGAAACATGAAATGCTGCGTAGGTATTCGATATAGTTTATTAATTTTTGTTAAAAATTGAATTAGTAAGCATAACTAGTGGTTTTTCACAACAATGATTGAACAAATAAACCAAAAAGCCCTTTTAATCATTTTTGGAATCCTTACTATCGATTTACAGATAGGTCCATATATAAGTGGAGTGGACATTCGTGTATTGTTTAAAGCTGATATCAATTTTAACATGAAGTAGAAAATCTTATATAACTCATGTTCTATTTTATGATATTTTTTTGGATTTACAGCTGAAGCTATGGTGGTATGTGCAAGTTAAACGCAGTTCGGCACTAACTGACTAACAACTTGAAAATGTCTGCTCGATTGTCTTGGTTTGATTTATTGATTAGCTCGATAAGCAGGTTTGTTTCCTTCCCTACTGTTTAACAGTGAACCAATTATTCATATGATTGTTCTCCGTTCATTCAATGCTTGGTATAGCCATTGGTATGTGAACCATGAAATGCTGCGTAGGGACTGCTCATGTCGTACCAATTCCCGATTTTAATTCTAACCACCCATATCATTTTTTTTGTAGACAACCATGTTTGCAACGTACTACTTCTGCCATCCAAGTTTTATATGAGAAAGCATACATGCATTCGACAATGGTTATTCATTTGCATCAGCCGGTAGCCATATTGACAATTGCCGTAAGCTGACAACAATCTTCAAAAGGTAGAAACTGCTATCGCAGCTGATGATTATAACCTTTGAGTACATTGTTGTACTTATTATCTATAACTATATACGCATGTGCGGTTCAGCTGAATAGTTCAGATTTAAACTAATCATCCACTGACATCTAAATTTACATGCCAGTAAGGTCTTTGTTAATTTTGACTGAGTTTCATATCAATGAAATAGCATCTAATCAACCATGTCCATGATCAAAGAAGCTACACAATACACATATACTTCATTTCTGTTAATCAATGCATTTGTATTATATATAAAATTGGCTTCAATTTGATTATTATACCTACACACAATTTATTTGCTTACTAAAAAAGGGATAAATATTTATTTTCATGTTTAGGTTTCTTTATCAATAGTTTGACTACCCCTTAATTGTTTATATTTTTAGGTATTTTTATTTGGAATTGGATTTGTATTAAATGGTTTTAGTACTGTGCATGTATGTTAAGCAATTTATTGTGTAGACCTATGTGTTTTTATTTAACTTGACTAATTAACAAAGGGTTTCCAATTGTTTAAGTAATCCCCATCAAGGTTCAACTTTCTGCATTCAGAACTTACTGAGGAATGTTCTATGTGTTCTTACTTTATTGAAACTGTATTATAGTATTATATACAATATGTACATTTCGTTCATCAATTGTGAAACATGTAAATTGTCTACACCATGTGTGTGTATTTTTCTGTCTATGTGTCTATGTTTGTGTGTGTGTGTGTGTATTGCGTAATTTCATTCAACATCTGATCATAATGAAAAGAGTATTGAATAAGATACTGCAGTAAACTTTCGTCATATAATACTTTTACAAGGGATGAATTAAAAATCGAATGGTTAGTTTAGTTGAATAAACCAAAATTCCATGTGGGCTATTTTATTTTATTGTTATTGTCATCCGACTAATCAAATACAGAAAACAACCAATTAACTGATGATGTCATCAATTATCTCCAGAAAAATGAAGATCCTATATGTAATAAACAGGATGCAAGATAATATTTCTTCTTCATAGTACACATTGAAGAAACAAGTAAACCTGCTGCAGGCTTTGGTCAACCACAATACAAGTTGGGAACTTATGTGGCATACGTTGGTGACGAGTGTAAGGATTTTTTACAAGAAAGTAGCATACCGCCGACACCACGATGGGTAAGGATGCATTTAGTTTCTTCAGATGATCGCTTTTGCCAGATAGGTCACATATGTGGTCATTACGTTTAAGTTTACAATTCAATATCCCATTTGATAGACTATTTATAAACTTAGTAGTTGGTTGTCTAATTATTTATTTTATGTTCTTACATTATGCTAACGTTTTAATAATCGTCATAATTTGGTGCAGCTGTTAGTTTTTTTATCCATTTACCGACACAAAACATTCGACTTGCTTGACGTGTACTTACCAACCTTCAACGAAAATTTACCAACTCGAGGCATAATGGCTACTGTTATTATAGTTGAAGTATTTTGCATCTGTCATATTTCCAAAAAAAATGTAAAACAGGGTTTTCTAATACTGTATTGCTATTTTGCTTCGGCTGTATTAGTTTTCATACTAGCAGGTTTCCCACACTTTTATCTAACCAATGTAGAAATTTATTATGACCACTTACTACTGAGTTGACTACGTCATCTGATATTGAAATATAAACACAAGTATATGGGATATAAATTTAATTTTCAGTGCAAGCTTACTTTTTTTGGGTTGGTTATTGCCTTCTTATCTGTATTCTGCATCTATGCTGTCTAATATTTAAAAGATAATTCTGTCCATGTAATTATGTGTTGCTTCCAATAAATTTATACCACGTTACAACTAAATCACCATTACATTGATATGTGTTTCTTCTTTATGGGCTATATCCATTATTTATAGTTGAGGAAAGGTCGATTAGGTTGCATTGTTGCTCTGATGCTCTATATCTATGTGCTGTAATTATTGCTCTGTTGAATCCTTAATGTTTAATATGTTGACATACTGGTTGTACCATAATTTAATATTTTCCTGTATATTTCACTGTGTTTTGATTACAAATCAATATATTATTAATATTCTATACATAAATGTTGAATCCTCTACATTACTTATGAAACACACTGAAAAGAAGAAAATGAATTAGAAAATATGGAACTAACAAGGCGATCTATAAGTCTAACATTCAAAATTTAAACCTGTTGTAAATTTTCATGCATACCATTTTATCTGTTTTTCTACAAAATATAAAACTACAACTACCATGACGTTTTAGAAAATTGGACTCATAACAATATAGTTCCCTCGGTAATTTGATGATTTTTTTAATCAAAAAACAGTTAATCTCTCTTTTTCCTCAGGTCTATATGGATAACAATTGTAGTATGTTCAATTCTTGAGTCGAGCAACAATGGTTTGTGTCAGCTATATACCCAAACATTGGTAATATAACATAGATTCCAAATACATGAACATTTTTTCACAATTGATAGCAACAGTTGCTGATCTTGGGTTGATATTGTTTTTAAGTTTTGCACTAAACAACATATGGGAGGTAGACAGTGGCATTTTACACTGAACATTCTTGCCACATATGGGAGGTAGATATTGGATACACTTTATAATCATCATAGGCGCAAACCGGAATGTTATATTATTCCTATTATGTATGTCATTTACAAAGAAAAACACCTAGTAATAAAGTACACATGCCATGTGATTACTGTTTAATCAATTATTGCCATGTGATTACTGTTCAATCAATTGTTTATGGCACTGTTTGGATGAAAGAGTTAAAGCAACTTTATTTGTATTATTTTGTTAATTTCTTCTTATATCCACAATTGGGAGGTGAGACTATAACTAAGAAGCAAGCAAAAGGAGCTCAATGCAGCAGCAAATATAAGATAGCCTGTTCCTATAACCTTAAAGCTGAAACATCGATGTAGTTTGATTGTATTAGTCTTCTTTTTATGTTTTTATTAGTTGTTTATTCTAAGGATTTTGAATTGTAAATCATTTATTTTGTTTTTCTTCTCTAAATTATTTCATAGGATATTAATTATATATCAGGGAAAAAAATACTTTAGTAGAGAAACATATTTGCTGAAGTTCATTTTTTAGTTGGATCCTTTTAATTTTGTTCGCATATTTGCTAAAGTTCATTTTTCAGTTGTATGCTTTAATTTTCTTCTGGCAATTTTACATTTTTACTATTATAGCTTTTCTTTGTTTTTGTCAGGGTATTGCCTCAGCTTGGCTTTGGTCATTTCGGGTGACTAACAAAAATATTCATTGGCAACTGATCGGTATTTACAAGAATAATTTGTTTTGTTTTTGGGTGACGTAATCAGAACTGTGGTATTATAATATATCGTAATCTGACTGGCTATTTCCAAGGCATTTCCATCCTGCTATAATATGTTTTCATAGCCAGGCACTTAGATATTCTTTCTTCAGATTGTGCACTTTATAATTTGGCATTCTTTAACGATTCAAAAAGTTGAATCATTAGTTGTCTATGAATTTGTTCAATAAGCTTGGTACTATGTAAACTCGGTTCAAATGCAATAAATAACAGGCAGTCTCAAGCAAGTGGTCTTTTGCTTTCATATGGTTTATAATGAACCTTGATAAATTTATGCAATGACATATATATCTATTTAGGAATTAGACCTCTTAATAAAATTTAACTATTCAAAATAGAAATTGATTAATCGACTCCATTTATATATGAAACAGGTTCGGTTTCAAAATTTTGCTACAACATGCCATCTATTTAACAATCATCAATATGTAAAAGAAGGATTTGTAAACAATGTAACTTAAGCTAGCTAGATGTACTTCCATAAAAAATGAAAACTCGTTGCCACCACTTTTAATGGTTAAATTTCAAAAAATTTAAAATGTCAACAGTAAATCTGACCATTTTAAGCTTTTCCTACCTTTTTACTTATGTACCGGCTCCATTTCACATTTCTAAGATAAAAGAGAGAGAATGTGACTATAAAGCCTGTCAAATCTTCATATAAAACATCTTTAAACTTCATCACAAGTAGACAAGGTCCATACTAAATTATGTTTGTTTGCACTTCAGTTTATCTCCATTTTGTTGAAACAGAATGAAGCTTTGACAGTAATATGAATATTCAGATTATTATATACTGCATTTTGCTTCAGCTTCATTTTACATGTTGATTTACATTTACTAAAGCTTACTTTAGGATTGTGTGCTGACTTTACATTTAAGGCCTTTTGAATTTGTCGTATTAGTCTCTTCCACTTTACCTATGATGTGTCCTGCCTTATAATTGATTTTCTTATATGATAAATTTTATTTATATACTATAGGTATTTTATTTATATATTATAGGTACATTCCTTAAACAGGTTGATTCAAAAGCTTTAAATGGCCATTAATGTTTAAGTTTGGAGTTTATACCCAATAACCGGGTTGTAACATTTTTCGAAGGATTGCATCAAATTTAGTTATTAACACACATGCTACATTTTGTAACAATTTACTTCTTGATGTGCATTTTTCATACTGTTAGAGTTCAACTACTTGATTTTTTTATACTTGCGAACCCTATACAGTTAGATGGATTTGTAACAACATAAGTAATGAAGCTCAACCACACTTTGGAAATAGAGAACTGAATATCCAGCTCCTATTACTTCCATTAGACATCGGCAGTAGCACCAAAGTTCAGCTGCACATGTACTTATAATGGCTGTCCTCCAGTCTTCAATTCCTTATGTTTTTTAACTCTACATGTCCATGTCTTGAATGATATTCCAGCATTTGAATGATATTCCAGCATTGTGGATCATTATTTATATGTGAAGTCCCAATTTCTTATGTACTATGTAGAATACATATACACATGGAAAAATTGCTGCCATTTTAGTTTTATTGATGTAAAATAATGTTATTCTCAACCAATCATGTTAGCCAAAAAAAAAAAAAAATTATGACCTCCATCTGTTATCGCCGTTCTTTATATTGCTTTGGTCCTTACATAACACTGTACTTATTAGGTTATATTTTGTGCACATGTTTCTAACATCTAAACCGCACATGGTGAACTTACCTCATTTTCATTGCTTCGTAGTTTATAGAAAGTTGACCGTGTTCCCACTTTGTTCAATTCAATAACATGGTGCTTTCCCACTGTATCCTGCTTTGTTTAATTCAATAACACGGTGTATTCCCACTGTATTCAACTTTTCATGTTACTATGACGTACGGTCTACGAGTTGGAAAAATATATGTTGCTTCCATAACGATTGATCTAAACTTTTTAAAAGGTTTATAGACAAAGTGTATCCTTACTGCCTTGCACGTTTGTATTCATACTAAGTATCCTATATATCTTTTCACTTATGACTAAAAGTAAGCAAGGAGAATGATTTTACAGTAATGTTGAATAATCGGGATTTGTAGACATCCGTGTGTGTAGCACGGGTTCACACTAGTTTATGATAAATAAAGTAGCTCTTTAATAGTTTCTTAGCCTTGTCTTTACTTTCATGCAATTTATTTTTCATGCTTTCTTTTATTGCTATGTTTTTTTATGCTCTCTTATTTCATATTAGTAGCATAGATTTAATTCTAGTAATTAATTTAGTTTTTCATGCAAGTATTTAGATATCTTTTCTTTTAATTAGCTCTCATTTTTCTTATTTATGTTTATGTTGAAATCATTTTATGTTAGCATGCATTCAAATATGAGTAGCTAAACCACTTCAATTTAGGCGCAATGAAGCTCTCATGAAACATATTAAATTAATATAATGATTTCATTTATGATCTCTCTTATGTGCTTAATGGAAATTTTGAATGATGATGGTTTTATGTCTTTTTTTTGTGAATTTGATAGTCTATGATGACATCTCAAATAGTCTATGTTTATTTTCTTGTAAACATAAACTATTTGATCATCTGCCTAAGTGATTTTGATAATGAAAGTCAAACTAGAATCAAAATTCGATGATCTATGTTACTACTTCATAGTAAATAGATCATACTTAAAATAGATCCTATTTTTAATTTCGTGTCATTTTCATGTAATTGATAAGTGAGTTTGAATGGTGAGTTAGAGTTTGATGGTTTAAGTCGTGCTAATTAATAGCACAAATAAACCACATTTTTAGTAAACACATCTATCATTTCTACTTAATATTTTAATGAGAGATTATAAATGAATTTTATGTTGATTTATATGAATGATTGGAAATGGATTTGCCTCTAAATTGCTTCTTAATATCATAGTTTTATTCACTTTTGCTCTAGCTTAATTTCTACAATTTCCTAGTTTAAAACAATTTTAAAGACTTTGGGCTAATTTGATTGACTACTATTAGAATTTAATTCTTCTCCTGCGGATCGACCCGTACTCGCACACGTGCTACGATTGTATGCCGTGCGCTTGTGGTTTTTATAACGATTATGTTTTAATGATGTATTCTAATCCACAGAAATTTTTATTGTTTCAACAAGTTTTTGACGCCGTTGCCAGAGATTGATTTTAATTTTAATTTTACTATTCGAATTAAAAAAATTCACATTAATATTTCACTTTTTAGTTTGCATTTGTTACTGTTCATCCCTATGCATTTTGATCATTTGTTGAATTTCATTTTTTTTTTTCTGTTCACTGTGCATTTGGATTTGCAATTTCAGTGTTACTGTTATAATTGCATTCCATTTGAATTTGCACTTCAGTTTCATTTCAAGTAAGAAAAAACTATTGTTACACATTTGCATTTGTACAAACTCTCCTCTTTTTTCATACATCTCAATTCTGCTCTCACTTACATATTACACTGCATTATCATCACATTCTCTGTTTTACCAAATCTCAGTCATAACCACTCTTCCCATCAACATATACCTAACTACATCATCGCCTACTTCTGCCATATACGAGCGCTCTACCACCATAGCATCGACAATCTGTTTTACCAAATCGCGACCATCCGCGACCCTCAAATCAAATCCTCAAACCCAAATTGAAAAATCGCAAATCCCTCACGATTAACATTCAATCACCCTCCCTCTGAATCCGACCTCACGGCAACCAATTCAACAAACCCTGGCTTCCCTGAATCGCCTGAAAACAATCACAACCAGCAACTGCCAATTGATTGTGGTTTTGGTTGTCAAAGTTTGACTTCGATTGTTGAATTTCATTTTTTGTTTCTTTGCGATTTTGGAATTTCATAAAAAACGCTGGCAATTTGATTTTGAGAATAGGTAGAGCTCACTAGAAAGCGTATTGCATTTTGAGTTGGATTTATAAGTAGACTGGGCAGTTTTTCATCTATTTGTTTATTTTTAAAGAATAAACTGATTTGTTATTTTTAAAGAAAAATTATTTGTCTTTGTTTCGATTTGCCTTTTGTTTGCTTTTGTTTATCTTTAAAAAAACAAAAAAAACTTATACATACATAATTCTTGTTCAAATTTTTAGGTTGCAAATTGTAAGAAATCATAAGAGAAGGAATTGCTTCCTTTGTTGTTCTTGCTTAGAAAGAAATCGCCACCTAAAAATAAAATAGATAATAATTCTAAACACTCTAGTATCATGCTCTTGTCACTTTTTTATTTTCTTTGCATTGTTGGTTGCTTGCATTTAAAAAAAATTCAAAAACAAAATCAAATTTCATTCTTAGTTGCATTGTTATACACGTTTAATTTTTATTTCGCATACATTTTGTTTTTGATTTTTAAGGGCAACTTTCAAACCCATATAAGGTAGAAGGTTTAATCACTCCTTCATTGGCCCATACATCGTAGAAATTGACTAATGATAACGGTTAGACTTTGAACTTAAGGGTGCCACGAGCTCATCTAGGGCTTAATTGTATCTTGACAAGTTGTATTCTTTCGACAATTTAATTTCTTGGTCTAGGCTACGACAAAGAAATAATCATTTCTAAATATTATGATGATTCTTAAATATTATAGTGATTGTTTCTCTGAAGGTACTTAAACCTTCGGATGCATTGCTACGGTAATTCATGATGCATCGATAACTCCTGTCTGTTACTGGGCTAAAAACTATTTTGTCGGATTAAGACAAAGTGTGATTATACAATTTTGAGTTAGGAGCTACCAAGAATAGAAAATTTGTAATTAAGTCCTTGCATTCATTTAGTTGCAATAGTTCATGCATATATTAAAAAAAAATTCCAAAAGTAATTTTTTTCTCATTTTACTTAACTTAGTTTTTTTTTAAAACAAAAATCCAAAAGAGAAAATCTTTTCAAATCTTTTCTTTTGTAAGACAATAAAAAGGACAAAAAATATTTCCAAAAACAAAAAACATATAAAAAATTTGAAAATCTAAAATACAAAACAAAAATCAAATCTTCCTTTTGAAAAGTAAATTCTTTTTGGTAAATATTTTTCCTTTAAATAGATATTGAAAAAACAAATTTTCATTTCATTTCATTTTCTAAATCTTGTTTCATTCTCTTAAACCTGATTCACACTTCTTTCTCTGCGTGACCTTTTTACTTGTGCATGAGTACTTGGACTCATGACACAACAACAAATCGTTTAACTCGAACGAACAATCCTCCAATTAGGGGTGGACATTTTACCGACCATACCGACTTAACCGCCTTGATCGATCTAAACCGAACCATTTAACCGACAAAATCAATTAACCGACATCTTTGGTTAACCGACCGACCTTAACCGATATTTTCGGTTCGGTTAACGGTTAACGAAAATTTGGTCGGTCGGTTAACCGTTAACCGAACAATTATTTAATTAGCATTAGAAATTAGAAAATAGCAGTACACCCGAATTCCTTGCAAAATGCAAACACATTACCCGCTTCGTGCCCTAGCCTAAACTAGTAAATCTATTCACTATTCAGTATTCTAACTCTAATAGGTAACAGAGCAGCCGCCTCAATTCAGTGAATTCACATTTCACAATCCCAATTCCCAAATTCCAATCCCTAAACTAAAGGCTAAAGCTACAAACTCCATACTCTCAGTCGATTCACAGTCGTGACTCCTCCAACCCATTATCGATTATCGGTCGACGTAGCATCGAGGATTCGAGATCAACGAAAGTCGAGACCTCATGGTATCGACATTAGTGAGAAAGAGAAAGCATGTGAGTATCGAGTTTATAACTTATTAATTTTTTGCTTGCTGGTTGCAGTCGAGACTTCAATGCCAGTCGAGACATCAGTCGAGACTTCATGGCATCGAGACTTCATGGCATCGAGTCATCGACATCTGATGTACATTCTGAATCTCTGATCAATGAATTTTTTGCTTGTGATAATTGTAATGCTTGCTGTTTTGTAAATCAATGGATCTATTCTACAGTATGATTTGGTGATTTCTGCTTGTGATAACTGATAAATAATAATTGTTATGCTTTCTGCTTGTGATAATTGTTATAATTACATTATGATTTTTTCTTTCTGATTTGCTTGTGATAATTGTTATAAGAATCGAGATTAATGAATTTGTTTTGTATTTACATCCTGATTTCTGCTTGCGCTAATTGTTAATGTTATGCTTGCTGTTTTGTAGCTATAATCATATGAACTTGAACTTGAAATATAAGCAAAGTGTATAGTTTTGCTTGAAATTTTGCTTGCTGTTTTGCATTATGTAATAAGTATCACTGTTGCATTAATCTGATTGATATTCGTACTATTATTTTCAAGTGCAAGTTGGCGCAGCAGATGATTTATTGGACAAAAATTGGGTGGAGGAAGAAACAAATCTTGAGGGCATTGATGAAGAAGAAGAACCGGACGTAGTGCGTATTGATGAAGGAAGGCCGCCGTTAGCTCCTAGGCGCAAAACCTCTACTAAAAAACCATCTACGGGATGAGAACATTTTACTAAAGAGAATCCGGTAAACCCTTTACATCCTAAGTGTATTTGCAATCATTATCATGCACGGTTTGCTTGTGATGGTAAAGCGAATGGTACTTCACATTTAATCTATCATATAAGGACAGCTTGTAAATCAATTCCTCGAGAAAACGATAAAAGAAAAAAAAAACTTTAGCTTTTACAAGCAATAGTGAAAGTGAAGGTAGTAACACCCTTACTACATGGACATTTAACAAAGATGAGTGTAGAAGGGCTCTTGCTCGGATGTTAATTATTAATGTGCTTCCTTTTAGTTTTGTTGAGGGTGAAGGGTTCCTTGATTTTTGTTGGAAAATGTGTCCTAGCTTTGACGTACCTTCACGTAGAACAATTTGTAGGGATGCTCTTAACTTATATGGTGACACAAAAGATTATCTTAAAACCATGTTTTCTACTTGTTTGCATGGAGTATGTCTTACTACCGATACATGGACCTCTTGTCAAAATGTAAATTATATGGTTTTAAACGCACATTTCATTGATAAGGATTGGAAATTGCACAAAAGGATTTTAAATTTTTGTGTGATAACTAGTCATAAAGGGGATATCATTGGAAAACTTATGGTTCCTTGCATCAAAAAGTGGGAACTTAAGCGAATAGTGTCTATCACAGTCGATAATGCTAGTGCTAATGAAGTCGCAATTAATTATGCGAAAAATGCGTTGAATGATTATGATGGATGCAATGGTTGTATTTTGAATGGTGAATTCCTTCATATACGTTGTTGTGCTCATATTGTTAATTTAATTGTTAATAATGGTTTGAAATAAATTAGTAACACTATTGCTGGGATTCGTACCGCAGTTAGATTTGTAAGATCGTCCCCAGCTAGATTGGCAAAATTTGAGGAGGTTTGTGTTAATTTATCAACTGATAATAAGTCTATGCTTGCTTTAGATGTGCTAACTAGATGGAATTCTACATATTTGATGTTGGAAGCCGCTTTGAAATATAAGAAAGTTTTGGATGAAATGAAAGAAAGCGATGGTATTTATATTGCCTGCTTTAATAATGAAACTCAACCTCCGAAATTCATTAGATTGGAAAAATGCTGACTTTTTTGTCCAATTTTTGAAGTTTTTTTTATGACATTACTTTAAAGTTCAAAAGCACTTTATCTATTACCTCAAAGTGTATGTTTTACGGAGTTGAGTTTAATTCAAGAAGAATTGCAAGATTTGATTGGAAAAACAGATCCTACTCTTTCACGAATGGCAAGAAGTTTTAAAGAGAAATTTGATAAATACTGGGGGAATATTGGTAGCATGAACAAAGTTCTGTTTATTACTTATGTGCTTGATCCAAGATATAAATTCCAATTTTTGAGGTTATGTCTTGAAGAAATGTACGATAAAGAAGTGGTAGAAGATATATTAGCGGATGTGAAACGCCTTCTAGTTAGATTTTTTGATTTTTGTGCCATCGATCCTACAATTGGGACGCAAAGTTGTGATGAATAACAACATAGTTCATCATTTATTAGTGGAAGTACCGATAGTAGTGGTAGTGCTTATTCTAGAAGAATGAATACTTATCTTAAACAAGTTCAACAACAAGATAATGAAAGTAATGAATTGGATAGGTATTTAAATGAGCCGGTTGAATTGCCAAAAATTAACTTTGATATTTTATTATGGTGGAAGGTAAATAGTCCAAAGTATCGTATTTTATCTTTGGTCCCACGAGATCTTCTTGCAATTCTGGTATCCATGGTCGCTTCAGAATCCGCTTTTAGCACCGGAGGACGGGTTATAGATCCATCTCGTAGTACTTTAAGTCGAAGAATGGTTGATGCATTGGTAACTACCCAAAATTGGCTTAGGTCTAAACCTATTTTTGTAGACCATCGAATTGAAGTTCCTTTAGACGATGTGAATTTTTATGATGAAGTTTTTTCAGGTAATATTTCTTTAGTTTGTAAATTATTATCATTTAATCATTACATACAATACACATTACACAGTCAAATACTTATTAGTTATTTGGATACATATTTTGTACACTTATTAGTTATTTGGCTACAGATTTTGTACGAGGACGTGGTTCGAGAACTTCTTTAACTATGGAAACATTGTCGGAGAATCGATCGCCATCCATATGTCATTAGGCCTATAAGCAGGTTCATAATTTTTACTTTAACCTTCTTGTAGTTCTTTCTATAATTAAACTATAAGTTGACTTGGTTGTACATATAAGTGATTAAGTGCAATGTACAGCAACAACTTCAAAAAAAGAATTGTAGTTCTTTCTATAATTAAACTATAAGTTGTATTTCTTTGTAATTATGCATATGGCTATAATCACAAGTCCATAAACTAGAAAATAGGCCAGCGGCCTATATGCCCAGATATCAATTGTGCCATTTAATACTTGTTCCAAGAAATAAGCTTTCTATTGGTCTCTGATGTGCACGTAAATGTGCATATTTTTATCATCATATTTATTCTTTTTGAATTAAATAAATGATCATATTGGGTATTTTAACCTTTTTAAACCAAAATTCATATTATTTGAAATTGTCACATATTCATCTTTATCCAAGGGCAAAATGGTCATTTTTGTGCGTATATTAATTTGAGAAAAATTAATTGAAAATTTGTATATATTTTTGTAGGAATTTGATCTCAAATAGAAGTGGTTTCATGAAGATATGCATGCACAAAATTAATACAAAGGAATGAAGATGGAAATAATTCAAAGTGAAGAACATGGAGGACCTCACCTACCTTAATGTACAAATTAAAGGCTAATGCACATGCTTTTGGAGTTAATGGCTTCATGTACACTTAATGGGGGATTAATACATGTTATGGCCTCCACACTTCCTAAGGGGCACTTTGGGCATTTCCCAAGAATATGAATTAGGGTTTCATACATGTATAAATACCCATATGTTTCATGTAATTCCTCCTCTCTCCTTCTTAGTTAATCTCTCTTCTTTAGTCTCTCTTAGGCCTCATTCTCTTTATTTTTAGTTTAGAAAATAAATCAAAGCTCTCTTTCTTTCCATGGCTACTTAGCCATTTTATTTCATGTAATTTTCTTTTCTTTTATGCAATGTTAATTCTCTTTTATTTACATGCTTCTTCTCTTCTTATGTAGTAGTGTAGATTTACCTTTATGCAATTAGATTAGTTGTCTTTTCCATTAGCTTTCATTTTCCTTTCCTTTTGCTTTCATGTTTCTTTCTACATTTGTTGATTTGATAACAAATATGAGAGCTTAATCCCTACAATTTAGTGATAATGAAGCTCTCTAGTATGTAGATGCAACATTTTGATGTTTATACTCTCTTTTTGTGCTTTAATGGAAACACTTGAAGTGGTTTAATGATGTTGTTTAGCTTTGAATTTGATAGTCTATGCTGTTCATAATAAATAGGCTATGTTTAAACAAACATAACACAAATTGCCTCTTCATCTAAATATGATTATGGCAAAGAAGTGAATGTTGAAATTGAAATTTGATAGCCTATATTTCTAAACAATAGTTAATAGGCTATGCTTAAAATAGATTTTTATTTCAACTTTGTTGTCATATTTCACGAGAGTTAAATGTGTATTAGTGGTTGTGTTATAGTTTGATGATTTATATTGGACTAATTAATAGCACAAATATATCATACTTATGATAAACACATCAACTAATTACACTAATGAAAAGAAAAGAGAGATCATAACTTCATTTTGTTGATTTATATGATCTAGAGAGTGGATTTATCTCTAAATTGTTCTTTTAACTCTCATATTTTTATCATTTTCTTTTGCTAGTTTTGTTAGTTTCTTACATTTCTAACTATTCACTCTCGACTTCGGTATAATTTGATCGAGTAGAATTTTAAAATCATCAATTCCCTGTGGATCGACCCGTATTCGCCACGTGCTACATTCGTACACCGTGCGCTTGCGGTTATTTTTAATCTAAAGTCGTTCGACGGTTTTCTAAACCGATAGAATTTCCGTCAACGAACAAGTTTTTGGCACCGTTGCCGGGGATTTGTTTGATTTTATTTTCTATTTTTCGGATTATTTTTGTGTTATTTTATTTGTGTTTTATTTTGTGTGTTTGTTTGCTATTTAAAAAAAAATTGTTGTGTGTTTGTTTTGTGAATTTTGCTTCCATTTTTCTTTGTTAGCTTGTTGCCTTTTCTATTTTCATTTTTCCTGCATTCCAACTAAAAAAAAACACAACACGATTTCAAAAGAAAAAAAAGTTTTTATTCCATTTTATTTTCAATTACATTTGCATTTACATTTCTGTTTTGATCACGCACATTTTCTTCACTGATTTATATTCACTGTTACACAGTGTATTTTTGTTACATACACCATTTCAACAACTTACTCAAGACACTGCAAACATCTTGCTGGCATCCTCAAACGCTCCTCTAACCAACCAACAACCTGCACATCTTTCAAACACCATCCTCCTCATTTCTGCCATTCTTATTACAGCCATCATTTCTGCAATTTCCAAATTCCATAATACCATCCATCTCTATCCAACATTGCAACTAACAACCCACACCACTTAAACCATCAAACTTCTTACTTCACCACCACCATACACACTTCATAAACATCTCTGTTCATAAACATCTTCAAAACTGCACTGTCACCATACATACTTCTTGCCAAACAACTCCACATAGACCACTGAACATCAACCTACACACCATCCTCTTTTCCACTCTTCACACTGCTTTCATACATCTAGTCACTAACTGCTACTGTCCAGAACTTCCACCATCCTCCACCCATAACAACTCCACCATCCTCCACCCATAACAACTCCACCAAATTCCAGCAGTACGACATTCTTCACAGTCATTCATCCACCAGTAGCAAACACATAACCACCTCCCCTGATCAACATTCATCTCCATAAACTTGCCACTACCTGACACTTCCTCTGTGCATTTCTACTACAGCCATTACACCCCCTCCACTGCACATAACGCTGCATAACAGCCACCCACTTCCTTGCACCAAGACATCATCACCGTGTACAAGTTCCCTGGGTACTTCATCTAGTTTTGATACTACCTCACAACTGTGCCATTACATTTCAGCACCCCCACCTCCTCTTACATACCAAAGCACTCCAAACAAAACTGCATCACCGTCACTTTTGAACTGCCTTGACCACAATCACGCTGCCCAAACTTCAATTGCTTCAGCAAGTAAACCAATCTTCAACATACTCCTCACCTCTTTCTTTCATCTCTTCTAACCTCCTCTGCCAATAGTTCAACTATTCCATACCTTCACTACTTCAAACTGTCCTTCCACTTCATTTCAAACCCCCAAAAAAAAAACGCTGCCTACCTCAATCTCGCCTGACAGTAGCCATTCTAGATTGCAGTTCCACCCCTCTGCCATTCAATACCCTGCTATCCTTCCTGGCAACCGCTAGCCATCATTTCGACCACTGGCAACTACTTCACTGCGTCCCATCACAAACAGCAACCGATACAATAATCACTGCTACAACAGACATCAGCAACTGCTGCCACCCTTCTTTGCATCACCAAAGTGCACAAACCCTAAACATCTACTGACAACCACAAGTTCATTACTTCAACATCTGTCAACGTCGCCTCCTTCTTCCCATCAAAGTCGAACAACCCCTCCACCTCTGAACGCAATTCACCTCACCGCCTCCGAAACCCTAAATCTAGCCTTGACCGAACCAACTTCATCGTCATCCCCAAATCGCCCTGCTCGACCAAGCAACCTCTACAATTGCAATTTGAACTGTGTCAATTTCGTGAAATTTTAAACGCAATCGCAATTGCTAATTGGTGAATTCGCAATTTGAACTATGATTTTGTGAATTGAATTTTTGTGAATTCGACTGGGTTTGGTGAAACGTAATTGCATTGTGATGTTTGCCTGTGGATTAATTTGGGCCGGGGTGGGTTTTGTTTAGTTTGTGTATATTTCCCATTTTCATTGCTATCCTTTTTTTAAGTGTCTTCCTAAAAAAAAAACAAAATAAAATAAACAAACAATATATATCTATTTTTTTTAGTCCATTTTTACTTTCAAATTGTTTTAGTTGCATTTGTTTAGATTTTTTTTTCTTTTCCCCTCTTTGATTTAAATATTTTTTTTAACTAAAACCCTACTTTTAAGTTTCCTTTCAAATTTTTTTTTGTATATATCTTGCTTTATTTCAGGTTGCCAAAGCAGAATTACAGAAAGAGCAGAAGTGCTAGTTAAATAAATTGCTTGATTTGAAGTGCTTGCCGAAAAAAAAAATAACTGCTTGCTTGCTTATAAAATTTTATATTTTAGTTGTCTTGCATTGTTGTTTGCTTGCATTTTAAGAAAAAAAATTTAAAAAAAAATTCAAAATCAAAAGCAAAAACAAAATTCATTCTAGTTGCATTGTTAATACACGTTTTATTTCAGCTTTGCATTTCATCTTAGAATTTGACTAAATAATAACTCACTTAATTGTATATTGACAGTTGTCTTCTTTGAACAATTTAATTTGTTGGTGTCTAGGCTACGGCAGAGTAATAACCATTTATAAATATTACGGTGATTCGTAAATATTATAGTGGTTGTTCCTTTGAAGGTACTTAAACCTTCGGCTGCATTGCTACAGTGATTCGTGGTGCACCGATAACCCCTGCCCGTTACCTGGCTGAGAAATATTTTTGTTGATTTAAGACAGTGTTTGACTATACAATTTTGTGTTAACTTAGGATAAATCATTTTTAATTAACCCTTGCATTCATTTAGTTGCATTAGTTCATGCATATTTAAAAAAAAACAAAAAAATTCAAAATCCAAAACTAAAAAAATTGTAAATATTCCTTTTTCTTTGAAATTTTTAAATCCTTTTCTTTGAAATTTCAAAAAAATCCAAAAAAATTTAGAAAAACTAAAATTCAACAAAAAAAAATTGAAAAATAAAAATAAAACAAAAATCGATTTTCCTTTTTAAAAATAAATTTTCTTTGTAAATATTTTTCGTTTATAAAAAAAAACCCAAAAACATTATTGAAAATGTCCAATTTTCTCCACATACATGGATTTTACAACAGTTGTGAAAATCAATATAATCCATATAATTTCATTTCAAATTCTTATGGATATTTCAACAACAACTATTTTTTAAACGATTCAAATTTTGAACCTCAAAATTCTCAAAATGATGACCAACCTTCAAATCTTGAAAATAGCATTTCATCTTTACTTGAAATCGCTACACAACAAAATCAAATGATAAATGAGTTGTGCAATTCACATTTGTGCTATAACTCGAGTCAAAGTTTTCAAAATAATCAAAATTTGAATTCACTTCAAAATTCAAATGATTTCGAGTGTAATCTATGCCAATTCAATTTCGAGCTTCAAAATGAATTTCAAAATCAAAATGAGATCCACTTTTCAGATAATCTTGGCAATGGGAATAATCTCGACTATGATGCGATTGAAAAATTTTGTCCTCAACAAATCCAAATCGAAAATTCTCAAGTTAATAACTACAAATTGGATTTTGTTGAACAAATGAACGAAATTTACGATGATCACACGGATTTGTTGTTTGAAACATATATGAAACAACGTGAAAAACAAAATCAAATCCCAACGTGTGACGAGTCAAATAATAATCCATCTTTTACCACAATTGACGATTTTCAAATAACAACTTTTGAAACTGAAAATGATGATCTTAATAAAGTTGTTGAAAATATGGTAATTGAGTTGGATTTCGATTCTTTTGAGGGTGTGGAACCAAATTTAAAATTCAATCTTCCTTTTCTCAATTTCGAAAATTTGAATACAACAGCTTTGGATTTTGAACTTGAGATACGCAATGAAGTTGTTGATAATCCAACAAAGGAAGACGAATTTAACGAACACGATTTCTTTGGACGTTTTGAAGATGGGTTGTTAGATTCCAAAGGGGACGATTCACATCACCATTTTGAAATCAATAATTTTGAAGAATTTTTCAATGACAACATTGAATTTCAATTTGGTGAAAATAAATGTGAATTTCAATCAATCGTTATATCTACCCCAAAAATCATCGAAAATAAAACAACTCGTAAGATTTTTAATAAAACGACATTCATTTTTCCAAAGCCACATTCGACTTCAAAATCTTTTACGGTTTGGTTTTTCAAGCCTAAGCTTTGTCTCGTATACTCGATGAGACAAATGAATCGGTTTTTGGAAGACCGTTTCATTTACTTTTTGACAATATACTTTCTGATCTCGTGTAAATACCGTTCGTTTTCATGTAAATAATAATAAACATCCCTTTCACTTGGGTTGACTGTGGGGACACAGTCAAAATCAAGTGTGGAAGGGAGACTCGTCTTCATTTTTTTTCATGGTTTATTTTTGCTTTAAAATCACAAAAACAAAAAAAAATTTAAAAAAAATCCCAAAAACAAATTTTCTTTTGATTTATTTTTAAAAGAAACACTATAAGATAAATATATGGATTTGGTTTATTAAATTGAAATTTTTGGAAATTTATTTGTCTAAACAAAAATAAAAATGAAATTTGATTACAAATAATAATGGTTTAACTAGTATATAGGAAGATTCATACGTGTTAATTATGAAGTATATCCTAATTGAAAATCTTTGTTTTAAAAAGTGGTTGATTTAAAGTAAAGGATATAACATTTTTTTTGTCTTCTTAGTTAAATGGTGCTAAGATGATTTTGCAAAACTCTCTCTCTCTCTCTTAAAATAAAAAAAAAATAATAAAAAAAAAATAATAACATCCAAGTATTCACTCTCATTTAAAAGTCCTCACGGTTATGCATGGGTGAATTACTTGGAATCTTTGATTATGTGCTTTCATACTCATTTAAAAGTCCTCACGGTTATGCATGTATGGAACACATGTTAAAAAAAAGACTTAATAAAAACCACCTACGGTCGATAGGTGTATGCACGAAAGTGTGTACACTCGCCATGCTTTGTACTCCCCTCACATAAGCCCGAAAGGCAGTGCATGGGTGGTATATCTGGCCTCAGTTTACCTGAGCTAGGTGTGTAATTTTTCTTGCAAATAATGAGAGAGCAAACAATTGAAATCCTAGCACTATTTGTACTTATTTGATTTGATTTGTTATTGAAAAGAAATGAAAATACCACTTTGATAATCAACTAAGGATCCATTTTATAATTACACTTTGTTATCAACCGAAACAACAAGTTAAACTATTGTCTATTTGTTATGATAACTTGATTTTTGTTGGAAATTTTGACGAGTAAATGGCATAAATTTTCAAGATAATAACCAAAACCTATATTTAACTTATTCGTGTAAACTTAAAAATAAATCCTTCATTTGTAAATATTTTCAAAAATTTGCATTCATCTCTTTGTAAGTAAATCTTGCATTTTGTATATATTTTCATCATGCGTTTGGATTTTGTGGGTAGTATCCGCTGAAAACCCTCACGAGACAACACTCGTCCTACTGGGGACACCCAGAGGTTTAACGGCTTGTTGCATATGCTCAATGCAATCGTGCTTCCTACGAAAACGGATTTATCTTAGTTTCCCTTTATTCGAGGACGAATAAAAAGATAAGTGTGGGGGTATTTGATGTACACGTAAATGTGCATATTTTTATCATCATATTTATTCTTTTTAAATTAAATAAATGATCATATTGGGTATTTTAACTTGTTTAAACCAAAATTCATATTATTTGAAATTGTCACATATTCATCTTCATCCAAGGGCAAAATGGTCATTTTTGTGCGTATATTAATTTGAGAAAAATTAATTAAAAATTTGTATATATTTTTGTAGGAATTTGATCTCAAATAGAAGTGGTTTCATGAAGATATGCATGCACAAAATTAATACAAAGGAATGAAGATGGAAATAATTCAAAGTGATGAACATGGAGGACCCCACCTACTCACCTACCTTAATGTACAAATTAAAGGCTAATGCACATGCTTTTGGAGTTAATGGCTTCATGTACACTTAATGGGGGATTAAGACATGTTAATGATTACTTGGCCTCCACACTTCCTAAGGGGCATTTTGGGCATTCCCTAAAAATATGAATTAGGGTTTCATACATGTATAAATATCCATATGTTTCATGTAATTCCTCCTCTCTCCTTCTTAGTTAATCTCTCTTCTTTAGTCTCCCTTAGGCCTCCTTCTCTTTAGTTTTAGTTTAGAAAATAAATCAAAGCTCTCTTTCTTTCCATGGATACTTAGCCATTTTATTCATGTAATTTTCTTTTCTTTTATGCAATGTTAATTCTCTTTTATTTACATGTTTCTTCTCTTCTTATGTAATAGTGTAGATTTACCTTTATGCAATTAGATTAGTTGTCTTTTCCATTAGCTTTCATTTTCCTTTCTTTTTGCTTTCATGTTGCTTTCTACATTTGTTGATTTGATAACAAATATGAGAGCTTAATCCCTACAATTTAGGGGTAATGAAGCTCTCTAGTATGTAGATGCAACATTTTGATGTTTATACTCTCTTTTTGTGCTTTAATGGAAACACTTGAAGTGGTTTAATGATGTTGTTTAGCTTTGAATTTGATAGTCTATGTTGTTCATAACAAATAGGCTATGCTTAAACAAACATAACACAAATTGCCTCTTCATCTAAATATGATTATGGCAAAGAAGTGAATGTTGAAATTGAAATTTGATAGCCTATATTTCTAGTTAATAGGCTATGCTTAAAATAGATTTTTATTTCAACTTTGTTGTCATATTTCATGAGAGTTAAATGTGTATTAGTGGTTGTGTTATAGTTTGATGATTTATATTGGGCTAATTAATAGCACAAACATATCATACTTATGATAAACACATCAACTAATTACACTAATGAAAAGAAAAGAGAGATCATAACTTCATTTTGTTGATTTATATGATCTAGAGAGTGGATTTATCTCTAAATTGTTCTTTTACCTCTCATATTTTTATCATTTTCTTTTGCTAATTTTGTTAGTTTCTTACATTTCTAACTATTCACTCTCGACTTCGGTATAATTTGATTGAATAGAATTTTAAAATCATCAATTCCCTGTGGATCGACCCGTATTCGCCACGTGCTACATTCGTACACCGTGCGCTTGCGGTTATTTTTAATCTAAATTCGTTCGATGGTTTTCTAAACCGATAGAATTTCCGTCAACGAACAGTCTCAATGCAACAATTATTTCTGTCATCCCTAAACTAGAAAATCCTCCTTTAGTCCTTTATAACTAAATTCAGGCCTATTTATTCATTTTTTGGTGCAATTTATTGTATAAATGCATGCAAAAAAATGTTGCTAGTTGCTACAAGGTTACAAAATTCCTTTCCTTGATTATTTCAAACAACCAAATAGTTAACACAGTTTCTGAGTTTCAAGTAGCAGCAGGAATGAATTATATAAATATTTTGTTAACACAGTTTCAAGTATTAACAGGAAGTCACAGACTCACAACCCTTGTAACTTATAACTTGTCGTTTACACTTTACAATTTACATTGCATAACTACACTTTACAATTTACTTTACAATTTACATTATAGTTTACACTTAACAATTTACATGGCTATTGGCTAATTCCTAATTGTGGTTGCTGTTTTGTTGTAGCTCTTGCTCTTCCAGTTGCTCTGAATTCTGATGCTCTCTGAGTCTCTAGCTAGCTGTTGGCATGTTGCGTTCGGGAATTGGCCCTTCAGTCAGTGCCATGTAATGTACTAAATTACTAATGCAGCCTTGTAATATATTATATCTATAGCCTGCACTGCAATGATGTATATGTATTGTGATTCTATGAAGTGTGACTGTGAACTCACTACACTGAACTGTATAAGTGTAAGCTGTAAGTGTTATTCAGCGGTGGTAGTATTTAATATGAACTGTAATAGTGTAATGTATAACTCTAACTGTGAATTCTTTGAGTTATTTAGTTATGAACTGTAATGTGTAAGTTATTCAGTTATTCAGTCTCCAGATTTTAATAGTTACATTTTATTTTAAACGGTTAACCATCCAATTTAATCGGTTAACTGGCAAACAGTTAACCGATTAAATTGGATGGTTAACCGATTAAATTGGATGGTTAACCATTTAAATTAAATGGTTAACCGCGGTTAAAATAGAATGGTTCGGTCGGTATCATTCATTCACAATTTACCGTCTAATGGTTAACCGAACCGACTAATTCAAGCGGTTAACCGAAAATTTTAACCGTTCGAATGGGTTAACCGACTGGATTGGACCATTGTTGCTTTTTGAAGCTAAAATTGATGCAATGATCAATAAATTAAACAACGTTTTCTCATCCAATCAAATGAACCAAGCTTCCCAACTAATATGTTATAAATGCAACGATCCGAATCACATAACCGATCAGTGTCCTAATTCGATAGAACAACTAAGTGCTTTTAATAAGGTTAAGAATGAACCATTTTCTCCAATGTACGGTCCTAGTTGGAGAAATCATCCTAACTTTGCATGGAACCAAATAATTCTAACACAAATCTGGTTTTTCCATAGTTTTAAAAAATTTCAAATAATGCTTCGAATCCTCCCTTTTAGCCCAGCCACTTTCAACAAAATTTGCGGGTCCGTCTCAAAATCAACTGCAACAATCTTTTGCTCCCCAAGATGATAAATGGTTGACATCACTTGAGAAAAGCCTTAAAACTTTGATTAAAGAAACCACTCTAAGCCTCCAGTCAAATAGCAATTAGTAAAATTTATTAACTCATACATGTAGAAAACGAGTCAATCAATCGCTAAACTTGAAATTCAAATGAGTCGATTAGCCACTTTTGTGAGTGAACGTAAACGAGGCACATTCCCAAGTCAGCCATCTCCTAATCCCAAAAATCAAAACATGAATTCGAACCAAGCCCATGTCATTCAAGATAGCAATGTGAACCAATTAAATGCTATCACGACTTTGCGTTCCAGTGGTCAAATCGATAACCAATTTGTTAATCCAAACGATTTACTTGAAACTCCTCTTGAAACTTCAAAAATGACAAGCGATTCTGAACAAAACATTGACCCAAGCATCGAATCAAATGCCAAACCAAATTCTACTTCTACTTAACTAGACCGACCTACAGACTATCATGTTCTATTTCCACATCTCCTTTGACCCAAGAAACATTCTGATCAAATGAAAAAGATGTTCGAATTTTTTTAAAAAGTCAAAGTAAGCATCCCTCTTCTTGATATCGTTTAACAAGTCCCAATTTACGGTAAGTTTCTAATGGATTTATGTACTAAAAACAACACACTCATGTACTCAAGAAAGTTTTCTTAGCTGTCGGTCTTGGCGAAGTTTTATCTCAATCAATTCTCGAAAATACAAAGATCCTAGATGTCCGACGATCTTATGTACAATAGGAGACAAGACGATTAATAATTTCTTACTAGACTTGGGTACGAGTGTCAATTTGATTCCTTACTCAATTTACTAGCTGTTTGCGCCAAAATTGGTCACAAAACCCAAAATCCATGAGAGCACCAGTGTTTACACATAGATCCACAATATTCACACACAGATCTCAGATCTAGATAATGTAGAGAGTAAAAGTGAAGAAATAGTAAAATTAAAAAGAAGAAAGCAGGAAAGAACACAAGGTTTATAGTGGTTCAGCAATCCGGCCTACATCCAGTTTGAATCAATCCTTTTTATTGCTTTTGTACTGTAGTTACAATTACAAGCCTTTGAAAATCAATAGCAAAAATGGCAGGTTTCAGCATCGGAGAAGGAGAGGATCCCCTCTTTAGTTGCCATAGGACTCCTATTTATAGGTGTAGATCCGAAAATATCCCCCCCAAAACCTGGAATACCTCTTCTCATACGCAAGTTGGCCCGTTACATCGATCTGTAGTGATTTTGGATCGATGCGTGTTTAATTCGTATCGATCCACAAGTGGTCCGATTGAGCTGAGATCGGTCAAAGAGGTTCTCGAGGCATTAGGAAGCTCCTCTGAAAATTTCGCAGCGTTTGGATTTGTGGATTGTGAGTTATGATCGATGCAAGTTTGTGTTCACCGGTTGGCTGTCGCATTCGTATCCATGAATCTCGTATCTATCACCTTCGTGTCCATCACAATCACATCGATGATGTGACTCGAAAATCCAATATAGATCCACTTTTGATGTCGAGTTGACCGCTTCTTCATTCAAACACGTTTCCTTCTTATCGATCGAATGCTATGCTCTTCGTATCATCGGACCATAGCCTTTTGCCTCCATGCTTCGTATCCATCCACCAACACCTGTGGGATTATTCGTATCCATCAACTATGCCTTTATTCGCATCCATCGACCCAAGTCCATAGCCTTCTTATCGATCAAAGCTTTACTTCTTCGTATCCATCGGTTGCTCTCTTGTTCGTATCGATCCCAGGTTGTGTCCCTTCATATCGATCCAAACTTTGATTGATACGAAGTGTGCCTTGCCGTAACCATTCAATCGATGTTTGCCACATCGATACAAATTCATCGATTCGAAGTATGCCGCCATTTCCATCCCGATCGATATGAAGTCATCGATTCGAACCCACAAGCTGCCAAGTGATCGATACAAAGTATCGATACGAACCAGTCTCCATGAATCTTAATCCATCCATATTTTGAGCATACAAACTCCGATTGACTTGAAATTTCAAACATAGCCTCTCCTAGCCTTGTTCATCATTCCCAATCGATCCCGTCTTGATTGAAGCTCGGCCACATTTTGACGATATCGATCATAGCCTTGTTTACAATTGATCTCCAATCCTGATATCCATTCTTTCTAGCCAATTTGTTGATATCCTGGCCTTGACCAAAAGGTGGGATAACAATATACTAGTTTATATATAAGTTATGAGAGTTTAAATATGTATTGATTTTTTATATATGTGAGTACAATTCTTGTTTTATAACTTTGCAGTTTTATAAAAAGTCAAGTATATTTAGAAATTTTAAACTATGCTTTAAATTTGGGGCTGTTGTTTCTATATATATATATATATATATATATATATATTAGCTTATATATGATATACTGTATATAAAAGTTTATATAAAATTTTTATAACCTATTTATGTATATATAGGTTAGGTAAATTACTTTTATATATAAGTTGTTTGTATATATTTACGTTAGTTGTATATAATATGTTATTCTCTCTGTACCTTTATAAGTATTTTTATAATGTGTTATAAAAATTATTGTGGGTAATTTGTAGTTTATTGTAAATTTATATATACCAGCCTTTATATTTATTATATATATTTTGTTGATTTCAAAGTATATATGTATATAATTTTATAATAATACTGGTTTGAAAATAAATAAATAAATATTATTTTAATTATATGTTTGATTTTAATATATGTTTTAATTTAAATTGAAATACATATATATTTAAATTTAATATGTGTTTGAATGTAGAGTATAATTTTTTTTATATATAGTTATATATATAAGTTCACTTATACCATTGATCTTCATCAATCCAGTTTGATTTGTCTTCGTCAATTCCAAGCTATCTGCCTTGCTCGTCGAATTTACGTTCAATCTTGCTTTGCTTTGTAATTCGTGCTTGGATTCGTAACTCATTTCGTCGTCAAATTTCTCCAGCATCGAAAGGTAAGCAATCACTCACGATTAACGTTCTTATATTTATTAAATTTGATTTCACTTGGAACGACAATTGAAATATGCTACTAGATTTAACTGTTAGTATTAGAATTGCTATATATGATATGATATTATCTGTAATTTCTCACCTGTGAGATATGACACCATATCTTGTTGTTTATATTTTATTTAAATTATCATTGATGATATATGCCTGTTGCCGCTATGCTATATTATTCTCATTTTTGTTCCCACTCTACAAGATACCTGTTAGTTTAGAATTCCCTATAGGTTGAAATGATACATACCTGAACGATCTTGTAGAATAGAAGAAAATCGTTATGGGTTGAAATGATAAACCCAAGCGATTTTCATTGAATTGTATTTTGGGATTGCGGGTTAAAATGATATATACCCGTACATATTTAAATTTATGGATTGAAATGATAAATATATATATCACTTGGCCATAGGATAGAAAATTATATACAGACACCGTCGGTCTATATATATATTTTGAAATGGTTTCCAAAGTTTTAAAAAGGATATATATATATATATGGGTTTAATAAATATTGATTTTTAGATATTATATATAAATGTTATTTTTATAAGGGTCAAAATTAGATTTTTAAAATTATACGTTTGTAAATTTTAAATTTATCAATTAATTTTGAAATTATAAATTTTAAGATTTTACTTATAATTTTACTATTTTTAAAATAGTTTTAATATAAAATAGATTTAATAATAAGATTTAATTAAATAAAATTTAATTTAATCTGTATATATTATGTTTAAGTATTTATTTAAAATTATATTTTTAAAACAGATATTTTATAATTTTTATAAATTAAGGTTGGAGATAAATAGAAATTGATTTGAAATTTTATTTGTTCAAGGATTATATTAAATAGAAATCCATTTGAAACTTATTGAATTTGAGATTTTGAAAGATATGATTTGTAACTTGATTTTTGATTAAAGGTTATTGAATGAATATTTTCAAATTTTAATAGATTTAAATTATATCTTATTTAAATTTGAATTTTGAAATTTTATTTAAATGATTATTGGATTGATTAAATAATGGTAAAGTAGAATTTGAAACAAAAATAATTTTTTTAAATTGAGTTATTATAAAGGTTTGAATATTTAAACTTTGAAATCTATTGAAATCGAAATGGTTAAATTTATAGTTCGAAATTGTATTTGAAATCGATATAAATTGAATATGGTTTATTGAAACTTGAATTGAACTGAAATGGATGAATTGAGTTTGAATTAAATTGGATATTTAGAATTCGAGTTGATTTAAAACGATTAGTGAAATTTGAGGAAAATTATTTTTTATATAAAGTACTTTTAAGCATATTAAAACTATTTTAATACTTTACTTTGTAAATTAGTTTAATATAAACTATTTTTAATTTAACTATTTTAATATACAAATTATTTAATATATATAAACTATTTTAATTTAACTATTTTTAATATACTAATTTTTTTTATATGTAAACTATTTAAATTTAACTATTTTTAATACATTAATTAATTTAATATATAAACTATTTTAAATTTATAAATAATTTAATATATTAATTATTTTTATTATATAAACTACTTTAACTTATAACTATTTTATTATATATACTATTTTCTATATCTAAACTGTTAAGTGGAAGTGTTATGATTTTCAAAGTGTTATGATTTCCAAAGTGTTATGGTTTCAAAGGTCTATAATTTCGAAAGAGTTATAATTTTGGAAAGTTTTATGATTTTTGAAATATATATTATTAAAGTGAGTAATGATCTCGAATTGATATGGTTTTGAAAATTATATGATATTTTGATATGAAGTATAAACTATTCGAAATGAAATGGCGACCTTGTTATAATAATGTTTTGTTGTTAAAGAGACCGGGATCAGTTATTGTCATACTCTCTGCCAATATCGAAAACCACTTTAACAACCGTGTACGCGGTGGAGATTCTAGAATGAAGTAGGATGGTTGACGACGATTCTATATGAGGTATATACTTGGACCTTACTCCCGTAGTTAGCTTAAGGTGGCTAAAACAGGGGCAATTGACGGACCAAGTGAGGTAGCTCCTCTGATCGGACACACTTCTTCGATACCATTCTATTACTTTGTGATTGATTGGGTGCACCCTCGAATTTGTAGGAGTGCTGGATGAGTTGGGCGGTAGCTGCGGCTATGCGTTACTAATAGTCCGGAAGTGTAATTGGTATATCTACCTTGGCATTGCCTAGTTGTGCCATGTCACCTACCATATCAAGCCCACTACGAGTTTGTTTTAGACCACGCCTATGGAGTGCCCTCTGATAGCCTCCAGTTTACGAAGGGGTTACAGTACTGTATAGACTATGCGAATATATAAAAATGTGTTAAGGGGGATATGAGTAACGCCTTTACGCTATTTTAATAGTTTATCTTACTATAGACATATTATAATAACGTATTGTACTACATAGTACATAGTTCCACGGATCCTTAGAGAATGGTTATCCCAAACATCCTTTGAGTTACTTGTATTTCAGTTGATATTTCACTTGATTTGGGTTTATTGATATAAGAATGTTAATCATAACTCGAGTGTTTTGTGTTTTGCTTTATGCTCAGGTCAGAATAAGTGTCACATCATTTGAGACTCATCTTTGAAGTTGGAGCTTCACTTGGAGATCCATCTACATATATTCAGCTTTCAGTTATTCAGTTGACTCCATTGATATATTCAGATTTTGTTATTTTACTATTGTATTGAAACTTCTATGAATCGAGACTTCTGTTGATCTTGTTTTTAACTATGTTGTATATATAGTAGCTTTATGAACCACTATTCATTTGTTTCCACTGCTTATTGTTATATTACTCAGTGTCTGTGATTTTGTGATTGACTTATTTATCGTATTTTTTGAGTTTTTCCAAATATAAACTAATAATCTGATATTTTGAGAAATTCAATTCCGACATGTGCGGATGTGAATGGCATGAAATATCGGGATGTTACAAGTAGAGTGGCGGAAGGGGCATAGCCTTTAACCCATTAGTTAAATGGAAAGGGATGGAGGGCTTGTTTGCCCTATCATGTCGAAAGGGAGAGAGATGGAGGGTAACTCATGATGTCACAGTGAGCCAAAGGATATAGTCGAAAGCCTTAGTTTTCGAATTAGAGAACCCAATCTTATTTAAAAGAAAACCCATAGCAATGTAAAAGAGTTTTGAAATGGCATTTAACATTGAAATTTTAAAAAAGCTTTCCTTGCTAAAGATAGTGGGTTAAGGGTATTAACCATATTTAATTAGAAAAATGATTACAGGGAATTTAACCATGAATTTTTATGTTGTTGTATTATTTGATTATCTATTAGGTATGCTTGTGTTCACTTCATTATTAACCCATAAGTGCATTTTGGGGTGTTAAGGGCAAAATAACAGGCTAGGTTGACCCAGTAGTAAATATATATTGAATTTAACTCCTACGTGAGAAGAATTGCATCTAGGACGTCAGACTGACCAGAATATAGGATGTCCAAGAATGATCAAAAGATTATTGGTTTAGACATGTTCTTAGTAAGCTTATAAAAACTATGTTAGGGAAATTGTTATTCGCAGGGGCCAATATGTTCTTAGTGATCCCATGAAAACTATATCTGGAAGAGGTTGTTGATAGCAATTAATAGGTTCATAGTCAACCCATGAAAACTATAATTGGATGATGTTATTCGCAGACACCAATAGGTTCTTAGTGATTCCATGAAAACTTTAAAGCCAGACAGATAGTCCATATGCTTGGAATAGGTTATTAGTCTCTCCATGAAAACTAATAGGTTAATATTGACCCTAGAAACTATAACTTGAGATAGATAGTCAAGTGAATGGGGATGGAAAATCCAGAGTATATTGCATGTTTGCATATCATCATGATACATTTTACTATGTTATGTCTTAACCATTGTGGATGCAGGTGCACAGTATATGGTTATTATAAAATTGGGTTAAGATACTAGTGAGGGAAAACCCATTCCACTAAGTGGCATGGTCTCACTAGTTATCTATTTGGTTCAAGATAGTATATTATTATTCACACCAAACTTTTCGTCTGACTCGAAGTTTATGTTTCCCCCTTAAACTCGTGGGTGCTCAATTGATTTTCAGTAGTCTGAGAGTTAAGGTTTTTAGGTTCTCCTTTGGACGAATAAGCTTCCAGAGACGTGCGTAAGGCAAACTGGCTATTAGGAGTTCTTTTTGTTTGATTCCGCCGTGTAATTGAATGTAATGGCAAAACTATTTAGACTCTGATCAACCAAGGAGGCATCTTTGTTTGTCGCTCTTGGCGTAATTTGTAATAATTATATTTCTCTGAACATGGTTTACGAATTGGGATTATGTAATGAATCCGAATGCAATTTGAAATGGAATGAGAAATCAATTTTAAAATTGAGTTTAATTTTTCTATATTCCTGCATTTCTGGTATATCAATGTATCTAAGATTACCTTATTTGGACACAAAAAATTATAACTATTGATGACTGCAGCATCTGTAGCGGTTAATTTTAGGCCTCCAAATAGAGGACGTTATAGTATTTGATAGGTGAAGCAAATATGAAATCCAACTTGATGTTAATAAATATGTTTGAAGTCATGCATTTATGAAATACTAGAGAATTGTTTGTAGAAACAACAAACTCCTTATGAAGGAGTGTTCGAACTCAAACATCATAAATGATATTGAGTATAATATGTCAATATTAAATTCAAGTTAAGAATATTTAAGTTAGAAATGTTCCAAATGAAATACCATGGCTGATTCAATGAAAAAGAATATGTACATTTCCTTACACAGTGCTGCAATAAAATCAATGTATATAACTATAAATCCACAAATTTATAACTTAGCTGAGGGTGATTCCATATGTTGAGAATCCTGTAACATTGTTATATGGTATAATGTCATAGCTTGGTTTGTAACAGAACTTAGAGCTTAATATAAGTCAAGAGACATACTTCGAATAGTTCCACACGATAAAGGAAGTCTACCTGCATCAGAGAGAGTTGATTGATAGTGTAGAAAATTAATAACATACCGGTTCACTAAGGCACCGACCTAATTGGTTTTGAGAAAATCGATCGGAGAAGTTGAAATAGGATTCCATAATTGGCCACAAGTGCAAGCGGAAGATTTATAGAGTTAGGATTATGCCCTAGAGGCAATTATGTAATTTGCTACATATATCCAACTTGATAACCAATCTTTTTCAAACTAAAAGGTGTTTTCTTTCTATTATATACTTGATATTATGTGTTATGTTAATTAACTGATTTAATTAAATGTATATTTAATAGAAAATGCATAAATGGTATGTTTTATAATAGTAGTTACAAAGTGTTGTAACCATGAGTAATTTGTCATAATGAAAACAAACATATCATTTTAAATATTTCTAGTCAAGATGTATCGAGACTGGATAACGATACATCCATTGAGACTGGAATGCATAACGTTCTTTAAATGTTGTGCAGTGTATTACTCTTGACTATTGGGGCACTAAAGGTTTACAGACTAATAGTTATTGGATAACTATGGACTGACTCACTCGATAGTTTTCTGTTGGTTAATATAACCGACGTTAAGCAGAGAATATCAATGTGACTAATTTACACAGTTCTCTCGACTTGAGAATACTATTGATCTTCAATGTGGAAGCTCCGCTTTGATTATAGTTAAATTATGGCATGATGTCCATCGATTGACTATAGTTGGGTCGAGTGGATGCATTGGAAGTGAAACATTATTCAAGAGATGATTTTTCTCCTTAGGTATATGAGGTTAGTATCATGGTCAACTGATGTCAACTCAAAGTCAAAGTCTCTGACCAGAGCAGTTCGATTAATAATAATTGTTATTATCGAACCAAAGATTTTATGTTTAGACATAAAGTTGAACGTGAACGATAATGGAATTTTGACCATTATTAAATATAAGTCCTAATGTGATATAGTTTCGACGAAGAGAATTAATGTAAATAATTGTCACTATTGGGTACTGCTTATAATAAGTAAAATTGGATTTTACCAAAAGATGTGTAAGCGACGAATTCAGCCAAATGTCACATTATCTGCTAAGTATCATGTGAACGCTAATATTCGAATAGTTCGATACTGATCTCTAAGTGAATTTACACATTTGAGTCGCACAACCGAAATGATGAATGCTCTAAATGACCACATTATTTAATTAATTTATAATCGTTATTAAACTAATATTTATGAAATATAAATTACTAAATTTAATTTAATTTGTTTGAATGCCATCAGTATTTAGTAAAGTTCATATATAAAAGTTATAAACGCACGTATAGATATACGATTTCTTTAGATTGTTTAAAGTTGATTTAAACATGATAAATACTAGAAAAGAAGGGCTTTAAATAAATTAAATTAATTAATATTTATGAAATATTAATTATTAAAGTATTATTTGAATTTATTTGAATAACATTAGCATTTAATAGAGTGCGTATATAAAAGTTATAAATGCACGCATATTTGAATTGGATTTAAATGGGATTGATGCTGATTGGATTTTGGACATTTTTTGAGGGCCCATATCGCACCATCCATGGTTATCCATGCACATAGAAAAGAGAAAGGATTTGATTAACATCTAAAAAAGGAACTAAGAGGGGATTGTTTTAAGGAAGTAATATGAAAGGTTTCTATCATTCCTTTAAAACAAATCTCCCTTTATTTTCTTTGTGTATTGATTTCTTTTCTGTAAACTATCTTCCTCTTTCTATCCTATCATAAAATTTTGAATTTTTTAGGCCTCCAAACCTCTAAAATTCTAAAATAAAATATCAAATAAAGTTGATAACAAAAGGTGGTTCTAATCTCTTAATTTTTGCAAAATTCGAAGATCGGTTAGCGAGATCTAAGAGCCATTGATTCATCATTCAATGTGCATTCTCATGGCAACATATCAAGGTAATAATTTTAATTTTATTTATTCATCATTCGACTTGTTTATATAATTTGGATCCATCATATATTTTATCTCATTTTAGTATTTGTTTATTTGATCACATAGATTAGATCCACTTTTGCTCCATCTTAATTAATTATATGTGTTCACCATGTTATTTTGATTTGGATCCACTTTAAGATACATTTTGATTGCTTACCTCTTCATATTGTTATTATTAGATTTACATCATATGATTACATATTAATTAATTGTTCATATTACCTATATATTTTAGATCTGAAACTTTTGCAACATATACATATGTATCTGATTTGTCATATCTATTTGTTGTTGCTTCAAATTTGTTTGTTTAAAAGGAAAAATCTTTTGGTTGAAATCTAAGTCTTAATTAATGAAATATTTCTATTATTGATTCATATAGAAAACATATGTTGTTTATTAATGTTTGTATGTATGTTTTGTGTTTATTATTTTAAATCTAATCTTTTGGTTTTTGCATGCTTCTGTTTAAAGTTAAAAAAAGGTTTCATTATAAACATAACTAGACTTTATTGCAAAATATCACAAACCCTTGGATTTCCTTTTAAATTAAAGTTTGATTTTAATTTGTTACTTTATGTTAAAGCATATATTAAGTTATAAATTTTAACATAAAGATGTTGTATTAAGTTTAAAACATTATTTACAATTATTTGTGTATACGTGGCTGATGTCGATATGGAATAATGGTAATAACTTGAAAACTGTCAGTTTACTATAAAAAGTAGTATCTTTTCAACAAATCTCTATAATTCGTCAAAATCTCATTGGCTAATAAAAACTTTATCAATTTTTTTACTGAAAATTTGCCGCAGATGATAGCTTGAAATATTAAAACATTTTACACTTTAACCATACATCTTAATATCTCAATAAAACAATTAAGCCCTTCTAGATTAAATAATTTATTCATCATAGTTAAACACTTAGGAAAATTTCTCAAAAATCATAATAGTTAAATAACCATATTCTTTGACATATAAAAATTTCAAGGCCAAAAAATTATTAAATAATTTTAATAATTAAAATCCGAAATTCACCAAATCCTTCAGTTAGAAAATCATATAAAATCCATACTTCCTTGGAAAATCATGAAATTAAAAACCCACTTCTAAAATAATATTTCTACAATCATATCATAATCTCAAGTCAGTGTGTAACATATGATAGGTTTTCCAACTCAATAATATAACTAAATTTCATATTTAAATTCTAGAAAATCAGCAATAAGCATATAATCATTCAAACTAATAAAACATGGCATAATACTTGAAAACGAAATGGGTTTATACTTAAAACTAAAACATAATTAAAATGCAAGATGTATATTCATTATTCACCTTGATTTAGACAAAGAAAATTAAGATTTGTAATTGGTTTCTTTCCTTAAGCTTCCCCTTGATTTTTCCTAGCTTTACTCTTTCGTTTTCTTCCTTCAATAGCTGATTTAACTTAGTTTTAATTTGTGTGAATGTAAGTGAATAAAGGAAATGAAAACAGAATGGTTTATGGGGGTAAGAATGAAGGCTATTCCCATTTTGCCCTTATCATATTCCTCCTTATCCTAGCCATTTATTTCTCTAATTGGTTTATTAACTAAGGCACGACCTAAATTTAATTACCAAATCTCAATTTCTTTATCCCTTTACATTATTTTATTTAATTTATCTAATTAAATATTCTAAATAATGTTAGTCAAAATTAGGGTCATTACAGACTCCCCTCCTTAAAGAATTTTGTCATCGAAATTATGATAAGGTACATACCACACATAAAGGTAAAAATACCATCAAACAAGTTAGGATAAGTGTCTCTAATCCTGCTATCTGTTTTCCAAGTACAATCACTCTGGTCGCCACTCCATTGGACTTTTACTAATATGACTGCCTTATTCCTTAGCTTCTTCTCATCCCTAGCCACTATACGAACTAGCTGTTTAACTATAATCATGTTTGATTCCACTACTAAGTCTTCTAACTCAATCGTAGTAATAGTAATCTCTAGATCTGGAACATGCTTCCTTAAATGAGAAATGTGGAAAAAATTATGGACTCCTACCAAACTATCTGGTAACTCCATCCTATAAGCGAGTTTTCCAATCCTTTCTATGATAGGAAATAGTCCAACTAATCTAGGCACCAAATTCCCTGACTTTCCAAACCTTATCACACCTTTTATCGGTGATATCTTGACGAAAACATGATCTTCAACTGAGAACTCTAAGTCTTTTCGTCTCTTAGCTGCATGACTTTTCTGCCTAGATTGGGCTTCCTTCATTCTAGCTCAAACTAACTTAATCTTTTTTGCAGCTTCTCTTGCCATGTCTGGACACTGGAGATTTATAAGTCTTTCGTATAAAGCTTCAAATGGTGCCATTCGTATACTAGTTTGATAATTGTTGTTATATGAAAACTCGACTAGGTGTAGATGGTGTTCCCATGATCCTCAAAAATCTAATACACAAGCTCGTAACAAATCCTCCGAGACTTTTTTCACTATTTCCATTTGCCCATTAGTCTGTGGATGGTAAGTGGTACTCATCTTAAACTTGGCACCTAAAACTTCCTATAGACTCTTCCTAAACTCACTATTAAACAATGTATCTCTGTCATTGACTATTCTATTAGGAATTCCATGCGATATAATATATTCTTCATAAATAACTTAGCTAAGACTGGTGTCATTCTAGTCGAATTAACGGGTATAAAGTGTGCACTCTTAGTCAGTATGTCCACTATAACCCAGATACTTTCATTTTCTCTATTCAACCTTGGCAACCCATCTATGAAATCCATAGATATAGAATCCCACTTCCAAACTGGAATATCTCAAGGCTGAAGTAACCCACTCGGTTTCTGATGCTCGACTTTTACTTCTTGAAAGTTCAAACACTATTTAACTCATAAACCTACATCCCTCTTTATATCTTCTCAGAAGAAATTTCTCTTCATATCCTGATACATCTTAGTCCCTCTCGGATGAATGGTAAACTTTGATTGATGACACTCCTTAAGAACTTCCTTCCTTATGTTTCCAACATTTGGAACACGTAGCCTTCCTTTCTTGCTCAACCATCCAATTTAGTCAAGACAGAAATCTTTTAAACGATCAACCTCAGTTCCACCCTTTAACCTTCTGATCCATTCAACTAGTAATGAATCATCTCCTTGCTTGGAAGCAATACTTTCGCTCATCACTGGTCGAACTTTCAAATATGACAAAATCACGGTCTCTCATCTCGAACTTGCCATAGATCTTAACTGCACACCGCATATAGTCAAAGCTTCTAAATCTTTCCGCTCCGCTATCATTGCTAATACTACATTCTGTTGTGTTCTACCGAGTGCTCTGTAACTTTATTTCCTTTCCCTGATGCATACTCAATTCCAAAGTCATAGGCAACTATAAACTCTAACCATTTTCGCTTTCTCATATTCAACTCCTTTTGAGAGAATAAATATCTTAATGACTTATGATCCATGAACAACTCAAATCTCTCACCCATAAGATAATGTCTCGACATGTTTAATGCAAAAATCACTGCCGCTATCTCTAGGTAATGCATCAAATATCTAACTTCATGTGGCTTGAGCTGTCGAGAAGCATAAGCAATCACTTTCCCTCTTTGCATTACCACAGCTTCTAATCCAGTTCCACATGCATCTGTATACACTACTAAATCTTAATTCCCATCCGGAACCACTAACACCAGCGAATTGGTCAATAAATGTTTCAGCTTCTGGAATGCCTCCTCACACTTATCGGTCCAAACATACTTTATTTCTTTCCTTGTTAGCTTAGTCATCGGTGCTGCTATATATGAGAATTCCTTAACAAATCTCCGGTAATGGCCAGCTAATCTCAGAAAACTCTTTCTCTCAGTCACTGTCTTGGGTCTCTTCTAATTATTAACTGTCTTGATCTTAGCTAGATCTATAACAACCCTTTCTCTGAGACTACATAACAAAAAAACTTCACATCCTTCTTCGAAAAATGACACTTTGAAAACTTTGCTTTCAACTGATGCCGCCTTGGTGTCTCAAGTACTATTCTAAGATAAATCTCATGCTCTCTCCCAACCTCAGAATATATCAAAATGTCGTCTATAATACCAACACAAATCTATGCAGATGTTCTTGGAAGATTCGGTTCATTAAGTCTACGAATAAGGCTGACGCATTAGTTGATCTGAATGGTATTACAAACCACTCATACAAATCATATCTCGTTCGAAACATCAACAAAGGAATACTATCCTCCACCACCATTAGTTGACGGAACCCTGTTGATCTTCTTCTTATTTAACTTATGGTAATCGATACATAACCTTAACGATATGTCTAGTTTCTCAACAAACACCACGGCTGCTATCCAAGGCAAACTACTTGGTCTAATAGAACTCTTTCCATCTAAATCCACCAGTTTCTCCTTTAATTCCTTCATCTCGGTAGGTGTCATCGTACTTAGTGGTCTACTAACAGGTTCAGCCCCTGATACAAGATCTATTCGACATTTAGTAGCTCGTTTCGACAATAGTCCCGTCACTGATTCCTAGGCATCTATGAATTCTTTGATGACAAAAACTTAATTCAACTCGTCTTCCTCCTCGATTACACCTAACAAAGCACAAACATCAAAACTTGGGTTTTCAATAGAATATATAATTTGGTCACTATTACTAGGGTGTCTCAGTGATATTTTCCTATCGTGGAAAAATATCCTAGTGTCATACTTACTTACCAAACCATACCCAAGATAATTTTGAAGCCTACGAAATCAAACACATGCAAATTGCAAGAGTATGACCTAACAACTCAAACTCCGGCCGGTCGCATCTCATCGTAAGAGTTGCATACCCTCCCATCAGATTAACAATGCACTAGTATCAAAAAATGAGATATGAAAGAATGTGATGCACTAGTATCAAATAGAACTCTAACTAGTATACCATGAATCAAATGCATACCTCCTGTCACAGCCTTTCCCTTCTCCTTAGCTGTTGGTCTTGAGGAAGCCGGTTCCAATGCAAACACCTTTCCCTTTTCAGCCTTAGCTGATTTCTTGCGCTGGTTCTTATAATGATCGATCTGATCACAGTTAAAGCACCTGATGTTCTTCCTTCCCATCATCTTCTTTCCATCTCCAGTACGACATTCATTTGCGAAATGCCCTTTCTTATCACACTTATAACAGATAACCTCAAAATTTCCTTTCTTCGCAGCTCCACTCTTTTGAGCTCCCTTCTTATGAAAGAACTTCCTCTTCTAATTCTACCCACCTTAAGCTTCTACTGCTTTGTTACTACCAAAGAAAGCAAGCATCTCTTTATTCCTTAAAGCCATCTCAACCACTACACCACATGGATCTCTGCAATGTGGTAAAGTTGCCATAGTAAGCTCAGATCTCAGTCCTTGAATGAACTTCTCTTTCCTCCTAATTACTGTCTTCATGGTAGCATACCCATACCAGGACAACTCCTCAAATCTTATAGCATACTCCAACATCGTCATGTCTCCCTGCACCAACTCAGCTAACTTTCTCAACAAAGTAGACTTAGCGATTTTCAACATAAATCTTTCCTTGAAGCTTCTCCTAAATTCTTCCTAAATCAGGTTTTATTCCGCTACTCCAACAGTAAAACTGTTCCACCAGTACAACGCAATTCCTTACAATTGCCTAGATGCCAATCTTCTCTTCTGCTCATCATTCAATCCAAGATCAACGAAAATCCTCTAGCAATGAAGCATCTAATTCTCTAATCCAGTTGCATCCTCGGTTCCAATAAATGGTTATCCTCCAAGCTTTGCATAGTCTTTGCTCAACACAATATAGTTGTTGACCACCAAAGCTTCCTGATTACACCTTCAGCATTTCGACCTACAAGTCCAACAGTAGCTCCTACTTGCATCATGTTGACGAAGAACTGATACATAGCTCATAGATCAGCCTGCGGTATTCCAACACCTACATTAGTTGCTCGTGCCCGACCCTGATTCCTTCTGGCTATTAGGTCCAACATTTCCATTTGTTGCGGTGCTTCCTCCATCGAGATTCACTCTTTCATTTCCTACCTCCATATCTTACTTTCCTCTAAATCTACATTCAAACCTTAGTAGACATGGACGAATGATCTAAGAGAGATGGGAGAATAGAGATAAATCATATACTTATATATAGCATATACCGGTTTGTTACTATGGCATTATCCTATACCCAATTTTATTCTCTGATTATTTTGGATTATGTTTTAAAAAGTCTTTTTTTAGGTTTATATTTCTTTTAAGTTTTACATAAGCCTATGCTCTGAACCAAATTATAACATCCCTCATTCTGAATCCTGAAACTAAATGCTACAAATACTGCAGTTATCTATAGTATTAGTTTCTAGTGAAAAAGTATGATAATGTTAATAGTATCCATAATATCATAAGCACATGAATATGAAATATTTCAAACACATTTCAAAACAACTTTTCTCATTACATTTCAAATCAGCATTTCATATTCAGTGCATAATCCCACAACGTTGCCCAGATTCGAATAAATATAATTATTACAGAATATGCCAAGAGTGACGTATGAAGATGCCTCCTTGGATGATCAGAGTTACTAAATAAACAACTATAACATCTGCCTTTACATACAACATTAATCACATCGAAATAGATAAATATATAATTTTCTACGTTGCTAATCTTTGCGTCATGCACATCTTCGAAAGCTTTATTTGCCAAAACCTACTAAACCTGAAAACCTTATATCTCAACTTACTCAAATTAAATTTTGAGCACCCAAGAGTTTAAATGGAAAACATAAACTTTGAGTCAGATAAAATGACTAGTGTGAATAATAATATGACATCTTGATTTATTGATATTAAGTGAGACCATATCACCTAGCGGAATGGGTATTCCCTTCACTAGTATCCTTTAAAAGCATATCTTTTGCAAATCAATTTCTGCAACCAAACTAGTTATAAAAAAAATATAACAATAACCTGCATGCATATAATATAGGTAATCAGTGGACTATCTGTCCCATCCATATAGTTTTATCATGCTAACTATAAACCTATGTCTGACTCGGGCCTACCAAACATAACAAATATTCTAACTTGTTGTTAGAGAAAAACTTGACGGTCTGTCTGTAATTTACTACTTCTAGGGTCAACTGATCCTAGCGGTTTAGTGGGCTCACCAATAACCTATTTGTACTATATGTATTCCTTTCTACGTGTAACCTTCTTTTAGTATTACCCAACGCACTGCCCTACATACTGGAATCTTGAACTTATATTAGCTAGGGACTACTAGCCAAATTATAGGGTGCGACCCCACACTAGTCTCATCTGGTTTTCAAATATCTGAGTCATTATATTAGTAAAATTCTGGGTTAACTACTCTCTCCATATTTCTTCAAAAACAAAATCTTTATAAATGATTTAACCCTTGAAATCATTCATAAAACAAGAAAAATATTGGTCCTTTACTTTGCTCAAAATAATTATGCTATGATGTATGCTTTACAAAACAATGTCAATGAAAACGTAAGATCATCGGATTCTTTAAACCTCTCAAAACATAGATTATAAGGCCAAAACTATGTAATACCTTTACAATTATAAAACTCGACGACATCATTTCCATCATGATCTTTTCCCATTTAAAAGCATATCTAATTCTATGTAAAACCTTCACAATTATAAAACTCGACGATGTCATCGCCATCAAAGATCTTTGCCTATTCAAAAGCATGTCGAAGTCTTTTATTTAAAAATACATAGGGATGATGTCGAAGTCATAACTTCATAAGTCATAGTGTTAAACTATAAAAATTGAACTTCGATAACACATAAAAACATTGGCTTCAATGCATTATCGAGAGTATAAAAATTAAGTAGGTGCGGCGTCGATATCAATGATGTCGATTTAATCAAAAGTAGTATAGGTTAAGCTCGATGACCATCGGGGTCGGTGAATCTATAAAACATAAGCGGCTATATGCCTCTTTTAAAATGCAACATGCCTAAACTTGAGAACAGGTTGAAAGGAGCATAGAGTAGGCTCGATGACCATCTAGGTCGGTGAGGGAAAACATTAAGAAGTGTATGCGACAACATGCTCCTTTTAATAAAATGCGGAATCATGCTTCTTAAAATAAAATGCGGCATGCTACTTATATAAAATGCGGCACATGCTCCTTTAAATAAAATGTGACATCATGATTCTCTTAATAAAATGCGGCACTTATGCACATTGACACGACCATATCGAGGACCATCCTTGTCTTTATTACTACGGCCTCAATGAGGTCCAACCCAATCTATTTCATGCCAAATTCATTGACATCATGCATATTGGTTTTTTCCACGTCAATGACACTGGGATGTGGTGAGATCGGCTCGACGTGGCCGATGTCGACATGGTAGAATGGTAATTAACTTGAAAACCACCAATTTACTGTAAAAAGTAGTATCTTTTCACCAAATCTCAATAATTTGTCAGAATCTCATTGGCTAAGAAAAACTTTATCTATTTCTTTACTGAAAATCTGCCACACATAATGCTTGAAATATTAAAATATTTTACACTTTAACCCTACATCTTAATATCTCAACAAAACAGTTAAGCCCCTCTAGCTTAAATAATTTATTCATTATAGTTAAACACTAAGGAAAAATCCCCAAAAATCATAATAAGTAAATTTAACCATATTCTTCGACATATAAAAATTTCAGGGCCACAAACTTATTTAATTTATTTTTAATAATTAAAACCCAAAATTCACCTATTCCTTCACTTAGAAAAATCATATAAAATCCATATTTTCTTGGAAAATAATGAAATTTAAAGTCACTTCTAAAATGATATTTCTAACATCATATCAAAATCTCTAATCATTTTGGTATCATACGATAGGTTTTCCAACTCAAACATATCACTAAATTTCATATTAAATTCTAAAAAATCAGCAACGAGCATATAATCATTCAAACTACTAAAACATTGCATGATATTTGTAAAAGAAACGGGTTTATATTTTAAAAATGAAACATAATAAAAAACGCAAGATGTATATTCATTATTCACCTTGATTTGGACTAAGAAATTTGAGATTTGTATTTGGTTGTCTTTCCTTAAGCTGCCCCTTAATTTTTACTGGCACTTCTCTTTCGTTTTCTTCCTTTCAATGGAAGGCCTAACATGGGTTTAGTTTGTGAGAATGTAAATGAATTAAGAAAAATGAGAATAAATAGGTTTTATGGGTAAGAATAAAGGCTATTCCCATTTTGCTCTTATCATATTCCTCCCTCTTATCCTAACCTTTTATTTCTCTAATTGGTTTATTAACTAAGGCACCACCTAAAATTAATTACCAAATCTCAATTTTCTTATCCCTTTATATTATTTTATTTACTTTACCCAATTAAATGTTCTAAATAATGTTAGTCAAAATTAAGGTCATCATAGCCATCATAACTTTGTTTTAAGCCTGAATTGTATACGTCGAATCCACTTGAAATAATATTTATAGATATATACATATACACATATATATATACATATATATATATATATATCATATTAATAGACGTATCAATACTTGCTTAAAGTAAAACCATGGGTGGTCGCTCCTAACTAGCCCTATTCTCTGCACTAGTAGACAGTATTACTCTGTAATATCCTTTGTTAGTGTGGGTCTCAGGGTGGCGCATCACAGCTTGTTATCAGAGCTGAGTTCAGAACAAAATATGATATTACATACATAAATTTTTGCCTAGGTGTGTCTTAGAGACCGTCCATTGGGGTTCTTGGGGTAGATAGTCGGACTCATCCCTTTCAGAATAAGAAAGTGTCTTTTAGGATTCTAGGACTATTTCCCTTCGTTTCCACTCCTTGATGTTCCTATTATCAATCATGTGATTCCTATGCAATCTCTGATCCAATCTTATCTATTTTGGAAGTGTGGTTGGCTGGTGGCTGGGTCACTTACTCAAGTATTAGGCAATCCAGCGAGCTTAGTTGAGACATAGTAATTTGCTTGCCAGCAAACCATGAAGTTTGTTGTCGATCTTTATATAATCAGATTTACACAGCGAAAGCAGACGGATGGTTCAACTGGGAACGTTATCTAGTATTTGTGACTGTCTGATCGGCTGATTAGGTGTTTGTTTGCATAGGATTCTTAGTGACAATTTAAATTCAATTAAGAGTTATTCCTTGATAATTAGAATTCTATTTGAAGATTAATAATTGAAAATGGCGGTATCTTCTTATTGAAAATCACCACAAGAGATATTGAATTTCTTGGATATAAAATAATCAAGAATCAAATCTTATAATTATAAAAATTAATCGGTTGGAAATGGAGATAAGTTTTGGTATTTGATTACCTACTAACCAAAAAAATGATTTATTATCTACTCTAAATAAAGAGTTTGGTTAAGAATTATTTTGATGCAATCATCGCCTGATTAGGAAACACCATCCTATGAGTTTTCTATAAGATGTTTAATGGTAATGATTATAAGCTTGTTATTATATGTATAAACTAAGGTATATAAAGCTATAAATATTCTTCATTTTAAAAAGAGGATTTTGAAGTATGTATACTTATAGGTGTTAAGCTGCCGGTTGGATGCTTTAAGGATTTTGGTAGGGACGTTTGGCAATGTACTCGATAGAGATTCCAAAACATTCGTATGAGACAATTGGATATGCACTTTTATTAAAGTAAATGTTTTAGAAAATCATAAGTTTGGAAATTAAAAATATTCTTGAAAACTAATGTAGTTTAAAATAAAATGGTACCTGAAAATGCATACGAAGGTATGTCTATAATTATATATTAAGGTTTGGAGATGTAAAAAGTATTTTTATATTATTATTAAAAGAATAGAAATATCAGTAAAGATAAATTATATGAGTAATAGTTTAATAATGGGTTAGATGCTTAATCTTAGAGATCGCCGAGAACAATGGCAAGGCAATGTTGGTTTTATAATCAGCCAATGGTCAAGGTGCTTTATTATGAATGAATAGGGAGGTAACAATATGTGTCGATCATGATATTTGGGAATTGTTTTAATTTTCTCTAAAAATTGAATTTGATATAATGCTTTAGATAAGCTATGAAGAACCATTGTAATCTAAGTAAACACATATAAATCTAGATCCTTAAATAGCCAAATTAATAAAGCTAAATAAAAGCATGATTATTTTTTTAAATCAACTGGGGGTAAATTATGAATGTTAAAGAGAGGAAAAATTTTTAGCTTGGAAATAAGCTTAGGTTAAATAATATGTGAGTTTGAGATGCTATCTCTAGTTATAATTAAATAAAAATTTATGGAAATAACCTTATGAATTAATTCGTCTTTTGGATAATAATCTTGGTATTAAAAGAAGTTTTTGGCAATGCTTTACGGGGCGTATTTTATATACATTGACTCACTATTCGAACTTGTTATTAAGTTAGATAACCATTTAACTTAAACAATTAAGAGTTTCAAAGTGTCTTGAAAATTGTAACGATGATTTTATTGATTAGTTTATCTCTTGGATATTGATTAAAATATTAAAAGAAATTTGATGTATTCCTAAGAAGAGGCTAGTGAATTGAATCTATGATATATATGTTTGTTGTGTGTGTGTATATGTATGTATGTATGTATGCTGATTCAATATTAAATTGAGTAATGTCTAAAATTTCAAAACCTATTACTGAGAAAAGGGTTCATCTCAAAATAGAATATCAAGATTTTTATAATGTTTTTGGAATTTCTAAAGTTAAGAAATAAGACTATATTTATCTATTGTGTTTTACCCAATAGAAACTTTGTTGAAATAGTACAAAACCCATCTAAAAATTCCGAAAGTAGAAAATATCAAAATGTATCTAAAAGGTAAATTTTATTGATGAATTATTTTGGTTTAAATAACATATAATAAAGTGATAATAATGGATCTATATGGGATTTAACTAAAAAATCCTCTTTTGGAAAATCTTCAAATTTTCAAAACTTAACACTAATTTTGAAAATAACTAAAGGAAGTTTCTCTATTTGGGAAATAAATATTTAGCAAAGCAAAATAATTGGGATTTCTTCGGTAAAGAGTAATTTTCATTTTGAAATGAAATTTTTAGTGTAAAATTATAAGGTAAATTTAGTTAAGTAACATGAATACTTTAGAATGAATTATATAATTTGAGCCTTTAAAATTAAAAACCAACTAATTGTTTTATTTGATATAGAAGTAAGTAAGAGATGAGTTTGAAAAGAAAATAATGTGTAATTAGGGTTTGTGTGAATTTTGAAAATTTAAAACCTACAAGGAAGGATTTTTGTGGTAATATAAATTTAAATTATGGATTTAGAAGTCATTTAAAGAGAAATACTAGGATTAATCCATAACTTTTGGATATGATTAAATAAGCAAAGTATCCTAGGATATTAAGAATGATAAGCAATTTGAATATAGAAAATACTTTTAATAAATTGGGATATGAAAATTTAGATTAAAACTTGCTTGGAAATTTACAACTGAGAACCACTTTTGGGGTATTACCTTTTGTTTGATTAAATGAGGTTGAAATTTGAAATTTTTTAATCCTTTAAAAAAGTTAAAGATTATAGGAATTTTGAGAATTCAAATCAATCATATGAGTTTACCTCGAATTAGTAATAAATAAAACTGTATCAAATTAAAAAATTAAATAGAGAGCTTCTAGTGGTTTAAATGTAAATTAAATCTTAAAACCTACCTCACTGCGTTCTTGACTTTAATAACTCTATGAGGATCATGTGTACCTTGATTGAATTTTCCTTAATGTTTATAAATTCCAATCTAATATCAGTATGGCTTCTCTCAAGACTTTATTTGGGAGCCCTTATCAATCATTTTCTTGGCTGTTTAAGTAGGGAAAAGAAATTAACCATAAGTCCTTGCTCTATTTGCGAATCTTTTAGAAAGAATTTAGAATTTTCTATTGGAGCTCAAATCTTTATTCGTGTTTCTACCTTGTGGGATGACTGGTATTTCAGTTAATTTGGGATTATGGTGCTTTGATACATGGGACCCTACCCAACCATTGAGTGGAGTGATGTTGTTGCTTACCGAGCCTCTTTACCTGTCCAGTTCTCTGGCATTCGTAGTGCCCTTCATGTGTTTCAGCTTTGGACACACTTTAAAAATTCTATTCTATTCTTGATCATAGAATCCTTGTTGTACTTGAGATCTCACAAAATCTAACTTAGGAATAGAGCTCTATTGGTTTTGTTTCCTTGGAGGTGGAACGCCTTCGAGATATAGTCGTTTCACTTACCAAGTCCAATGGCGCAATGATCCTAAGGACTATTCTTGTGGAACTAGAGACTTCAACAGGTGAATGCATTCTGTGTACTTTCTTGAGTTCATTTGTAATGAGCCTCTTGTTTTGAGTTATCCTTCGTTCATAGTTCAACTTTCTTTGAGAAGATATGTCCTTGGTAATTTGTTATAGGCTTTTCCCTTAAGAAAATTGTAGAGATGCAATTTTTGTAAGGGAGAGTCTGTAACAACCCTGGTCGAGATTACCTGAAAGTAAAATCAAAATATGATTTAAAATTATCTTAATAGATATTAAGTTGAATTTGAGAAATATTATCAGTCATAATTTCCAAATTTAAATGGCTTTCTAGATGGAAATAAATAAATTTAGGAAAATTTATTTAATATTTAAAACTATGTATATTTAACTTCTTACATTTGATAATATAAGAATAATCTGGGGAAAATAAGAGTTTAATAAAATATATGGAAATAATTTTGTAAATTGAAATGTGAATTTTTCCAAGGTTATTCCCTTATCTATTTTAAATGGAGATTTATGATAAATATTTTCCATTTCAGATTATTGCAATAAATGTTGTAATTTAATTAAATGTTAATATTAAGATTTTTTTCTAAAATGAGATTTTACAATTAATGGTTTATTTTATTTAAAAATAATGAGAATAACTTTTAATTTCAAAAATTATATTTAATTTTTACAAAATATATCCATATTAATAGAAATAGGAAATTTTGACATGTTGTTGCTTTTTAAAATTGGAGAAATCAATTTATACTTTTAAAACAAATTGTTTGTAATGTAAATTAGTTTTTTAAAAGAGAAAATAAAGGAAATTAATCACTTTTCCTCTTATTAGATCCTTATATATTCGCTTGGCCCATGTAGTAAGTTAGGAGAGGAAATATGATAACTTGTATGTTGTTTTCCTCTCATTCCTTTCTCATTTCAGCCAACACTAGAAACCTGAAACCAAATCCTCATATTTCCATGACCCTATAAACAATATTAATCCCCAAATCAATTGTAAATCAAAAGGGTTTTAGCTAATAATTGAGAAATCACAACAAGGTAATCTCTTCCCTTCTATCTTGCATTCATTAGGGTTTAATCTTAGTTTTTCCCTCTTGATTATAATCTTGCTTTGCTGCTTTTTGAGTTTAACTTATGGTTAATTGCTAATAGAGAGTATCCTAAGAGAATCTTGCTTATCATCATCCATTCAAGCTCAAATCAGTTAGTTTATCTCATACTTCTAGCTATTAATGAATGCTTGTCGTTGTTTGGTAAAATCAGTTGAATTTGTGATTGAATTGCTTCAAATCCCTTGTGTTATTCTTATGAATTGTTATACCATTTTTTTGTTGGAATCCGCTTCGTATGATCATAATTTTTTTCAGTTGTTGATATTTATATGCTTGCATGTTAACTAAATCATTGCTTCTGAAGTCAAGGAGGACAACGCTAGAGAAAGGAGCACCAACGGACAAAAGGGGAGCCGCTGTCATCGCTTGGGATTCAGCCCAGGCACTGACACCGATGGTCCGGTCCTACCAGACTGGTGCACTAGTCATAACCTGGGTTGAGCCTCAGATTATGCCTTGTGGCCTCCTATTTGCATCCGTTCACCCATTCATTTGTCCATTTGGCTCCTTTTTGTTGTTTGATTGTTTTTTATACTCCAATTCACGTTGATTTCAATGAAAATTTTGGATTTTTGATTACGAATTTGTGAATTCATCTTGGGTTTATTATGCCATGGAAATACTCCATGGATCCATGATATTGCACATAAGTTTTATCGCACAATTTCAACTAGAGTTTTCAAAGGAACAATTTCTAATTCAAACCTATTTTTCCAAATCTTTTCAAGTATAAATATATTTTCTATAAAGGATATTTGGAATATAATTACACATATGTATAATATATTTAATTATATTATCAATGGTTTTAAGTTGGTTATGAACAATGTTTCAGAATTGTATTTATAAATATCAATGTACAGATTTACAAAGGCTTTTTAAATATGTTTATATAAGTATATATTTTAGTTTATAAAACAATATTTTCCAGAATGACTTCAAAGTAAACTATTTTTATAAAGTTGTACAATACCGATCGAACGAGGAATCGATTTAAATGGATTAATAAATGAGTGGTATGCAACGCTCACGTTTATTTTTCCAATTAATTCCCGGACTTGTTCGATTGAGCCTCTTATACATACTAGATTATAGTCAATGTTTGGGTAAACCCATGCGGTATGGGACACACGGTTGTTACTTATTCGGCTGAGTACATGACACTTATCGGCGAGTTTCTAACTCGCATTTGGGTTATAGGCTTCCGCCTATCTTGTATTTATAGGTCTTGTACCTATCTTGGGTTTATAGGCTCTAGCCTATCTTGGGTTCATAGGTCTCACACCTATCTTGGGATTATATGTCTCGTACCTATTTTGCATTTCTATAGGCTCATGCCTATCTTGAGATATTATAGTGTTCGGCCTATCTTATGTATACATGCATGTAGGTGGATTTATTCACTGATCTTGGGTTTATTTAGCAGCTTTTTCCTTTTAACTAATTTTTTTGGATTTCTAATGATGATTTCTAGATTCTGTATGTTTTGCGTATTCACCAAATATTTTGGGGAGTTCGCTTTTATAAGCTATCTTGGGTTTTCAGATTTGGTGATTACAATCTTGTGTTTAATTGAAATCTTGGAAATTGCCCATACATGTCATACTTTATAATTGAAATTGATTCATTATAATTCATATTTGTGTCTCACCAAATATCTTAGGGTTTTTCTTTTATAATCTATTGTAGGGTTTTGATATTTGGTGATTGCATTCTTGGAGTTTATTGAAGCATTCTTGATGTTTGCCAATACTTGGCTTTGTATTTATATTTGAGATCTATTTCCTTTCATCCATTGTTTATCTTGCTTGCCTCATTCATTATAGTCTAATATAACCATTTATTATTTTATAATACTCGGGTCAGGCTAAGATATTTTAGGTGCTCCAGTTTGATAGTTCTAGAGAGGGTTTCACTCCAGTTATCTAGTTATCATTCATGCCTTCATCTTGTACATATATACATTCATGTGTGGTACATGTAGTGGTTGTACTTGTATATCCTGTAGTTCATAATAACTATAGTTTTGTAGTCGACTTTATGTACCTATTTGATTTGATCAGCTTGTCTCTATTTGTATTCCACTTTGTATAAACTATGATTTGTGATTTTATGGTTTGTGTTTTATCATATGTTATTCTAGATTATTGTTATAGCCACCATAGCTTTGTATTAAGCCTGAATTATATATGTGATTCCACTTGAAAAAAAATCATATTAATTAATGTATCGATGCTCACTTAAAGTAACTCATGGATGGTTGCTCCTAACTAGCTATATTCTCTGCACTAGCATATGGTACTACTCTGTAATATCCTTTGCTAGTATGAATCTTGGGGTAGGGCGTCATAGTTTCTATCTCCAAGTCATGCAAATTATTCTCTCGGTTAATTACTTGTTTTTATGGAAAGAAATGAAAGGTTTCCTGTCCTAAATTAACTCTTATAAATAATTGTTAGGTGTATTTGATACACTGTACATTTAAATTAAATTAATTGAAACTTACTTTTACCTAATTTTAAATAAAATAATATTTTATTTAAAGTTTTACTAGATTAGATCTAATATACCTTTATACTTTATAGGCCTAATTGATCCAAAATGGTAATTATTTTTTTAAATTCACCAATTTCTTCCATCGCGGGCTAGCCCAGTCCCAACAATTTCTAACTCTGGGGGAATATTCAAGTCTTGGTATTTACATTATCTCTTTTGGTATGTTTTCTCTCTTTAAGAACTTTCGCATACCATGCTTGCATTTAGAATTTAAGGACTGAAATTCTTCTATTGATCTGACAAAACCAGTGAAGAATTTCACATTTTCTAAATTTATACATAACAACCACCTTTTCCACACTTGGATTAAACTTTCTATTAAACAATATGATCTATAGACTACATTATTCCAAAATATTTTGCAAAGTAGTTTGAAAGCACCCTTTTTGAAAAAAATGTATATGTATATATATTCCCCTTTGCTAAGTTACAACTAGCATTAGGTATGACCAATTAACTTAAAGTAGATTTAGATGGTCGACACCAGCCAAAAGTGGTTTTAGATGGCCGACAGCAGCCAAAAGTGGTTGTAGATGGTCGAGACCAGCTACAAGTGGTTATAGATTGGGACCCAACCATAAGTTGGTGGATCTTTCTATAAGAGCAACCCCATAATGATGCACAATAAAGTGTAAGGCCAATATCACCTGGGTTTAAACAAGATGTCGAAAAGTAGAATGCATACTGATAGCGAGTCATGGTCAAAAGAAACCATACATTGGGTTGATTCCTAATTAGAAACCATACATAAAGTTTCGTCGAAGTTCGAGATAGTTGCCACAATGGTTATTTTCACGTTAATTAAATAAATTAATATTAAATTGATTAAATCACCTTTCAATTCAAATTTTAATTATTTACAATTTCTATCATTTTAGATTACTAATAATTTATAATCCCTTAAAACAAATTTCCATATCAATTTGTTATTGAATATTTCACCAATTTAAATCTAATAGCGGCTGCATCTTTATCCTCCAACCCTAATTCATCAAATCTGACTCTGTCTTCGGATCAAGAAGGAGAAGACAATGAAAACTGGCAAGAGGTCAAGAGAAAAGGAAAGCAGAAGGTGGCGGCAACCCCTAGCGTTAATCAAGTTCGATCGACGTATGCTGATGCGCTTAAATCTCATGTTTTTGCGAATGAAAGTAATAAAAGCCGGATGAAAGCCACATGATGCAAAGAGAGTATAGAAAGCAACGTGCGATTCTATGAGAAAACGGAGGATGATAAAGGAATATTTGCAGAAATTGATGAAGAGGATTTTGCTGAAACTAAAAGTATGTGGAAGAATTCGATCTACATATACATGGCATGAAAGAGACCCTATTATGTTCACTTCAATGCATACATAAAAAGAGAGTGGAAACCGCAAGGAGGATGGAGTATTTTTGTGAGTGAGAATGGATATTATCTGGTTAAATTTGATTTGGAATCTGACTGTCAAAAAGTCATAGATAATGGACCATGGCTTATGGATAGCAAATTATTATTTATCAAAAGATGGGAGGCAAATCTAAGACTAGAGAGAGATATGCTAGATTCACATCCTATATGGATCAGATTAATGAATCTGAATCTTGTTCTATGGAGTAGCAGAGGGATCAGCAAACTGGCCAGTCTTATAGGGAAGCCAATTAAGATGGATGAAGACACTAAACATATGAGGAAGCTTAAATTTGCAAGAGTTCTGGTAGAGATATTAGCAGAGTCAAAATTACCAAATAAAATAAGAGCTAAAGACAGTTCTGGAAAGGAGTATGTTCAAGATGTGGAATATGAATTTGTTCCCCCAAAGTGTTCATAGTGTTATGCTTTGGACATACACAAATGAAATGCACTAGAAACAGTATTCAAGAATGGAGGATCGAAGAGAAAACAGCTGAACAACCAGAAATTAATGACCAAGAGAGCAGACAAGAAATAAGGATTAATAATTTACATCATAATCAAAATGAGAAGTTGCCTAAACCAGTACTACAAAAACCATCAGATGAGAATATTAACAATGCAACATCAACCCAAAATATACAAAGCAGTGTCAGTACGGTAACTGATTCAATACATCAAAATATTGTTGATAATCAAACAACCCCTGGCTGTTTAAGTTCTACAAAGGAAATCCCGGAGAAGCAATCAGTGCATGTGAATAACCTGGCACAGGAGAATGAACAGGAACAGGAGATTGAATATTTGTTCCAGATTGAAAAGGAACCTGAAATAATAGAAGACATTAAAAAATGAACATAAATTTGGATTCTAGTGATGAGGAGATAAATGATGATTCAAAAACAAGCACTTACACTAAACCAAACCAGTAATACATAGAACAGTTCAATAAGAAAGCGAGTAAGCATGGTCTAAAGAACATTGCTCCTAGGAACTTGAGGAGTAATAAAGCATCATCCTCCCAATGACAATAATTTGCTTGAATGTTAGAGGTCTTAATAGTAATGAGAGACAATTAGACCTCTTTAATTTAAGAAATAAACACAAGCCATCATTACTTGGTTTGCTTGAAAATAAAATGAATAATGAAAGTATTTATAATTTCCATTCTATTTTGGGTGCAAGTTGGAGTTTATATCATAATAATTCTAATACTAGTAAAGGTAGAATATTAGTTGCCTGGTGTAACGATTTATGGTCATGTAGTGAGATAAGAAAAGATGACTAGAAAATTACTATTAAAGCTACAAATATGGGAGGTTTAAAAATTAACATTACTTTCATATATGCCAATAACCTTGCAACAAAACGTTTATGTCTCTGGAATCAAATTAAAAAACTGTCAAATCAAATAGATGGACCATGGTTAACTATGGGAGACTACAATGCAATGTTGAATGCAGAAGATAAAGTTGGTGGTCTCACATTAAAAGCATCCCAGCTGGAGGAATTCAATGACTATGTTGTTGCTGCTGGATTGACTGAAGTAGCCCACACCGGACTGAAATATACATGGAGAAGTGGTGAAGTTAGAAAGATAGCCTGCAAACTGGATAGAGTATTAGCAAATTCAGATGCAATTACCATGCTTCCCTCAATGAAAGTCAATATTCTTCCTTGCTATACAAGTGACCACTCCCCCCTCCTAGTTGAACTTATTCAACTTAATATTGAGAAAGGTAAGCCATTTAGATATGCAAATTATTGGCCTCAATGCAAAGACTACTTTAAAGCTGCAGAATTTTCAAAACTTGATATTTTTGAAGGTAATAATTCTTTTGTTCTCACTATGATTCTTAAACATATTAAGTTGACACTAAAAGAATGGAACAAATGTAGAATAAAGCAAAATAATGTGGTTGCTCAACTTCAGGAAACCCTAGGTAATATCAAATCTAAATTGGATATAGACCCATGTAATGATGAATTAAACAGGAATTTTTTTGAAGTGCAACAAGAACTCAAAATGCTTCGCAAATTCAAGCTATGGAGCTAAAACAGAAACCCAAAGAAAAATGGTTAACAGAAGGTGATGAAAGCTCAAAATTTTTTTGCACCAAAATGTCCATCAGACATAATTATAACAACTTGCATAATGTAATTGACGACAAAGGTGAATTGGTAACCAATCTGGGGAGTCTTGAAAAAGATGATATAGATTACTTTACTGATCTTTTTAATGGCAATTACCCTCAAATTTACCTGACATTAAAACCAGATGCCTGGTTACTGAAAGTGGGAGGCATATGCTGTCCAGAGATATTGAAACTGGGGAAATTGAGAAAGCTATGAAATCCATTCATCATGATGCCAGCCCAGGGCCAGATGGGATGGGTTCGCATTTCTATGTAACCCACTGGGAGGACCTGCAAGGAAAACTGAGGTTAGCATATCAGGAAGCACTAGATTCTGGGAAAATCATGAAAGAAATGAACCATACTTTTATATATCTAATACCAAAAAAAGAAAAACCATCTCAGATACAAGATTATAGACCGATTTCGTGCTGCAATGTCTCTTATAAAATCTTGAGCAAAATCATTTGCTATAGGATCAAACCAATTTTAAATGAATGCATAAGTGAATGTCAAAGTGCCTTTATTAAAGGAAGAAGCACATTTGAGAATTCTCTACCAGCTCATGAGTTGGTAAGAAATTTTAAAAAGAAGGGAGTTGGAAAAATTTGCTTAAAGGTAGATCTGCAGAAAGCTTATGATAAAATAAACAGAGGCTTCATCATTCACATGTTAAGAAATATGGGATTTCCCAGAAAAATTCCAAAACTCATTGAAGAATGTATATGCTCTCCAACTTGTTCTATCTTAATTAATGAGGTTCCAAAGGGTTTTATTAAAAGCAATAGAGGATTGAGGCAAGGATACCCCTTCTCCCCATACTTATTTGCAGTGGCCATGGAGTATTTTTCTTTACTAATGGAAATATACACTCATAATAATATTATTCAGCCAGTTTATAAAATCCAGCCACCTTTAACTCATCTCCTATATGCAGATGACCTGTTTATATGCTATAAAGTTTCAAATGATGCAATCAGGGGAATGAAAGAAATATTCCAAAAAATGGAGAGATTTGCAGGGTTGAAAGTAAATGAACAAAAGACAAAATGCTATTTTAAAGAGCATTGTACAAACAAAGAACAATTCTTTCCCTCCTTAACTATGAAGAGAGCTACCTGCCTGTCAAATACCTTGGTGTACCACTATCTACAAATATGATCACAGATAGAGAGTGCGGAGTACTTGTAACAAAAATAAGAAATAAACTACAAAGTTGGAGCTCTAATATCCTTTGCTGGTAGGATAGAACTGGTGCACACTGTAATAACATCTATGCTCAGGTTTTGGATACAGACATTTCAAATTCCTAGTGCTTCCATTTCTAAAATTGGAAGTGTTTGTGCAAACTTCATTTGAAGAGGGGGGATTCATAAAATATCATATCAAACACTATGCAAACCCAAAAAGGAAGGAGGAGTAGGTCTCAAAAATCTCAAGGACTTAAAAAAAGCATATGCTACAAAACTGGCATGGAAACTTTTAAACAGGAAAGGTCTCTGGGCTACTTGGATGAGAAGTAGATACTTAAAGGAAAATTTCTAGATTCAAAAAGAGGACACAAATGCTTCAGGCACATGGAAAACCATTCTTAGAGCTCGATGTGATTTCAAAAACTTAGTAAGCAGGAAAATTGCTAATGGTGAAAGCACGAGCTTCTGGTTTGATCCATGGTTGAACAACGAATGTGTTATAAATAAGCTAGGATGGGACAATTTCAATGCATATGGAAGGAGAGATTTTATGTTAAGGAAAATCATACAAGGAAGATCATGGTGTTTTCCATTTGATTCCCCAGCTAACCAAATCAAACAGGAAATAATGAACATACCATTAAGTGATAATACATCAGATATTTGGATATGGCAACCAAATAATAAAGAGTTCACTCTGAAAACTGCCTGGGAACATCTGAAGGAAAGAAGCATAGAAATTGAATGGGCGCAAATTGTTTGGAATAGAGAAAGCGCTCCAAAAATGTCACAAACAACATATAAGGCACTACTAAACAGACTACCTACAAGTGACAGGCTTGAAAGGTGGGGGATTATTAAAGACTCGATGCGTGTGTTTTGTCAACAGGAGAAAGAAAATCACAATCATGTATTTTTTCAATGTAATTTCACTAGACAAATCTGGGATGACCAAAAATCAATTCTAAACTGCAATTTACAGGACTATCAATTAAGTGACATAGCGTTCTACCTGACACAAAGCTAGAAATCTAAAAGCTTGATAGGGAAAATGGCTTCCATTCTGTTGACTACTGTTGTATGGCATGTATGGAGAGAAAGAAATAGATGCATTTTCCAAAACAATTGCAAGAATGAACAATCAGTTAGTGAGATGATAAAAAGAGATGTTCGAATCATCATGAAAAGAGTAGGGAAACTTACAGATCTATCAATTGCTGAACTAAATGCATTGAAGAAGATGGGACTAGAAGCACATAGTAACGAGAATCAGACGACGCAGCCATGGATTCCTCTGTGAGTTAGCAGGAAGATGAAGCAGTTTCAATTTTACTTATTATTTTATGTCGGAAATGAAATGTATAATCTCGTTTTTATATTTCTTGTATGGGTCGGGCCGACCTCGATTTGGTTCTTAGCAATAAAGCTTTACCCAGTTTAAAAAAAGAATATTTCACCAATTTCAATGTTTAATCTCAATTTCAAAAAATTTGGTAATTATAAATTTAATCTTCAATTTCCTCTTAGTTTCCATTAACGTAATTTTTGAATATTTCATTTCATTTAATTGTAATTAATCCAATTACTATAATTTAATTTCCAATAAATTGATAAATCTTGGTTTCCATTCTTTTTATTCAACCAATTGTCCTATTATGAAAAAAATTAACATTATTTTCAATTATTGCCTTAATTTACATTAATGTAATATTTAATTAAATTTATTGCAATTGATTTCCAATTTAAATTTAATAGCCCAAATAAATATGTAACATATAATAATTGTCACCATTGACTTTTAATCACATTTAGATTTATTATTCACAACAACCGTTACAACTGCTTTCATAACACTAACTTTATTAAATTACCATTAACTATTCTATTTCATTTATTAAATTCAATATTTACGTTTGTGTCCATATATCCAATTTATAACCAAGTAACATTTAAACTATTTCAATTTATTGGGATTTTCATTCAGGTTGTTAATGATTAATTTTAATTAGCATTGTTACCTTTCATTTTGGTTATTATTTCATTAATATATCACAAAATTTTATTTCTTTCAATATTAAATTACCAAAATCTTATTAAATTAACTTATTTAAATTATCAAAAATTACGGATCGTTACAGGAAGAGACCTTATGATGTAAGTTTAAGGATTAAGCATTTATGCAGCTACAACATAAGTAGATGACAATATTATTTTAAGGGTGTAGTCATGACTAAACATATATTTTTCTGAGAGTTCAGCCATAAGTGTGCACATGAAATATTTTGGAAGGTGTAAAAATGAGGTAGTTCACCGATTATTTTGAGGTTGAAACTATAAGTAAGTTCACTGACAACTTTATACATATTATGATGGATGTGTAGTCAGGATGGGGATTAACAAACATTGTTATTTGTTAGTACGATGGTGTGATGGTTACCCTTTTAGGGTTTTTTCACACTAAACTTTGATGGGCTATGCTAATTGTTGATATACTTTTTGTGCATGCGTTGACCCGAGCCATGTTGCGTATTTTTGTTATGGGCGATTATGGTTGATTGTTGAAATGCATGACATGACTTATGAACGGAGTTAATATGATTGAAATTTATATACACATTATTAATGGAGTGTTATTTTTACATGCTATATTTTGGATTTTATGATTAAAAAAAATATATGTTATAATATAGTATGTGTATATGATGTTGAATTCATTGTTGTAAAGGAATTTTACCATATCATGACTAATTGTACAATGCTGCTATTGTATACTACTTTATATGTAGTTACTTTATGGTTGACATACTTTTCTATATTTTTTGTCTAAACCCATGATAATGTTTCAATAATTAGGTCGAGGGTATTTAGGGAGTTGCGATGGCGCACTTCTTTTTAGGGGGAGAATGTAACGACCAAAAAATTCGACATTGTTAATATTAAGTTAATTAAAATATGATTTTTAATTAAAAAGTTAATTGGGTATCATGTTTATAACCTCTACTAAGGCCTTTCCGAGCAGATAGGTTTGGTATATAATTTTAATGGACTTGGAGCTAAAGTATGAAAAATAGAAGCATTACGGTGTTTAAATAGAGTACGCAACCACTTTTAGGCCTTCTTTACACATAATTGAACCCACCTTGTTGCCTATATAAATGATGCTTAGAAGCTTATAGAGCAGTCGTCACATCAATATCTCCATTCTAATCCTAAATTTCCCTTAAAGCATATGTTAATGGCGGACAATTTTCATTAATTACAAGTTATTTCTAAATTCAAAATGTCGAATACCCATCAAATTATATATCTTTATGAAGCCCTCAATGAGATAACCAACGAAAAGTGGTTGTTTGTTGTATAAGTGCTTGAGTCAATCAAAAATAATGGTCAAAGTCAGAACTTGGCAGAACCCTAGGCTAAACATGGTGTTTTCGTTTTAAGCAAAAATAGACAAAATTGAGAACAGGGTATTATAGATCTCGATAAGTACAGCCTAAATATACTTGGATTATAGGCTAATTCAACAGTAGAAGGGAGAAATTGGTGCTTGAAGGGCGGAAAAAGTAAAACCCTCGATAGCAAATTCTCCACAACGGTGACGATTGGCATGGTGAGATTGGTCGGGATTGGTAGCGGTGGCCAAGGGCTATGTTGTGTTGTGTCAATTTACCTATGTTGTGTTCTAAGGATGATTGTTGGTTATTATGATATTTTGGATATGTTGTGCCTTGATTAGATAGCTTATTATTGATTATAATATATTTGGATGTTTAATTATAACTAATTTTTGATTGAATTGGAAGATAATTAATTGAAATAAAATGGGTGAAATTGAGTAATAATAGGAACATTAGATAAATAAATTTATTAACATATTTTGGATGATATTTTTAAATAACAATCATTAAATGAATTAAATTGGAATTAAATTATTGTGGATTAAACTATTACTATAAAATGAATGGAAGTAAAAAGGAGTTTGGAAGTTTAAAAAATATTCTTATTTTTGAGATAAATAGTAATAAATGGGGTTCAAAAACTATTAAAATGATTTTAGTATATTGACATAAAATAATAATATTATTGTTTTAGAAAGTGATACGATGTAAATTGTTATTTTTGCTTCAAAATATGATGTTTTGAAGTATTTAAACAAATAGAAGAACATAATAAAGGATTTTGGAAGTATATTATCATTTCTTTAGAATTATTATTGTTTTGAGATATAATAAATAAATGGAGCTTTTATAATAAACAATAATAAAATGATCTCATATTTAAGAGAATAATGGTTGTAAATATATTATTTAGATGGTTGCGTGATTAATTGTTGATGGTGTTTATCACATATACAAAATGTTTGATGACGATATCGCATTTTAATGAGTGTGCAGTATCCTACCATTATTATTAGTAGACGACGGGTCAATTGATTATGGTTATTTGCTAATTGATTTCGTGTTACTAATATTTATTAAATTAGTACACGTTTAATTATTGACATTTTGTTATTAATGTGGAGCAATTAGTACACATTTGATGATTTATATTTACGTTGATGATATATTACTATAATTGATGTTTAGTGTGTATATAAGTATATCTGTGTTGTTATTTTCTTAATCGATGATTGGGATTGACATAGAGTGTTGTTGACGTTTGCTAGCTGTGTGCTATTATTGTTATTTCCCAATATGATGATTTTTTGTGTGATGGATAAGTAGGAATACAATTTTCTGCTTGTACTATTTGCATTGGCTACATTGGTTGCACGAATGCTATGGTTGTTATGTACGAACATGTATTTATTGCAGGAGAGAAGCAGGAAATAGAACTATGTGAGATTCATCTCGAAAGAGTACGTAAGTAATCTTTTTCTACGAAGTAGCCCACGATTCCCTGTGCTCGAGGTGTATAGAAATTGGCGTAGTCCAAACATAGTTGACCACTTTTTCCTAAAGTATATGTATATTTATATGTATAGGTACGTGCATGCATGTGTGTATAGTTTGTAGGTGGAGACAAAGGAGGGAACAAAGGGTCTAGAATGAGTTATATCCACAGGATGGTTCAGTATATCTCTTGTATCATAGCTATATAGTTGTTGTTTTAATAGTTGATGTTTTGAAATATAATGTATTAAATTTGTTTATTGTTTAATTATTAAAATGATATACATGCATAATCTTTGACCTAGCAGTATCTGGACTGATCAGACATATAGAACTTGAAAGATATCGAGGTAGGTGGCCCAAAGAGATTACCGTAAAGTCTAGAAACCAAGTATAATTAAGACGACAAGGCAAAAACATAAGCCACTCTAAAAGAATCAAAACTCAATCCATCAACTTGGTGGATCCGGATCGATCCATGGCTATGGATCGGCACTGATCCATAGAATATCCTCTTAATCATCCTATTTTCCCCATGTTACTTAGTATTGACGTTAGTAGCCCATTACTAACTTCATGGATCGTTCGCATGCAACTTGATATCAAATAGCTCAAGCATAAGGAATTAACAACTTAATTCCTCCACTGATCCATCCCATTGGCCATGAAGCATGCTCATGACCATACAAACAACTTGAGGAACACAAAGCTAACAATATATCACTTCGGTTCAAAGTGGCCAGAACCATCCATAAATCAATCTTATGGATCGGTACCAGTTTATACCTATAGATTAGTACCGATCTATAGCTGATTGTTGACTTGCCCATGTTTCATTGAGAGAAACATTTGCTAGATCATGGAGAATGTGGAGGAGGACGTGCTAGAGCTTTTCTCGATGACTTACAATTATAATTAGGCACAAAGGGGCTTCATTCTTGGGATCTTGGAGCTCTCTAGCAATTTTACATATATTTCTTATAATTGGCTACCGAATGATACAAACAGTAGTTGTAAAACAAAGATATCATCAATAAAACCTCAAGTGGATATAGGCAACGATTGGCCGAGCCATTATAAATATGTTGTTCTGTTTTCCCTCATTTTCCTTTACTTTTCATCACTTTTTATTCTCCACATAATCTATTGTGTGTTTGTGTCATTTTTGGTACTAAAATTTTAGTGCTTTCATTGAGAGCCGATTCTCGGACCTGTTTCGATCCATCGTCTACTATTGGATAGTCTAAGTCTGAGTGATGGTTCCAATTTCCTTCATTTTTTGGAATTTCTAACTACTTGGATTTTGAAGACTATAAACGAGAGCTTTCTATAGTGAACCCTAGGAGAGACCGTTCTACACCTTCACGTGCTGTTAAAGATGTTACAGAGATCGATCCCTAGCAAGTTGATGAGGTAGCGTAGCCAACCACCATAGATGTTCAAAACCCAGCTGATGTGGTCACCAGAGTTAATATGGACTGCATGATGAAGCAGATGGAAGATAAGCTCCAGGAATGCCGCAATGAGTTTAATGCGCAGATGAAGCAAAGCTTGGACTTATTGAATCAACTAACTAGTGGTTGCAGGAGAAGCAGGAAGGATTGAGCGCCTTCCAATTCAGAATTTGATAGTTCCTCATCGTCGGAGCTAAGGCAGAGGGGCAGAAAGAAAAAGGCGCTCAAGAAGTAAGACGAAAGTCGAAATAGTAGGCCGAACCGAGCCATGGCCTAAGAATACATATCAATATCGATCCATTAAGATGGATCGATACCAAACCATTAAACCTGGGTCTTGGTGCTCGACTCCTGGGTAATCCTGCTGGTTTGGCTTCTAGGTGTGCTATCATATTGGAATACAGGCAGGTGCAACAGATCTACCATGGAAAGACTATGTGCAAGGAACTAGTGAATGAATGGTTCCTCCAGAGTTAGGTAACCCCAGGTATCATGAGACTAACTGAGAACATTTGTTGGGCCAAACACTCAGGGAAGATTATTTTCACCACCGTTCAGTAGACCCACATGAACCAGATTTGACTGAAATGGTCAGTAGACTGATAAGTGAGAATCAATACCGAACGAATGATGAGGCAGGTTTCTCCCCAAGCCGGAATCCTTTCATGGAAGATATCTTGCGCGAGGAGTACCCATGGATGTTATGATGCCGATGATGCCGTCATATAATAGAAAGACAAATCCGTGGTAACATTTGAAGAAGTATGACTGGCATATTGATTCATCTAGGTCTACTGATGTTGTTAGATGTTGTTGTTTCCTGATATTCCTGAAGGGGGTAGCAATGATGTGGTTCACTGGATTACCGTCAAGATCCATATCGTCCTTTGATCAACTGGTGCAAAGTTCATAGAGTAATTTTGCATGCACACAACACGTCCGAAAGACGCAATGTCACTTTTTAACCTCTTCCAAGGAGCAGGAGAGCTTCTGAAGGATTTTTTGCATAGAATTCATACTGCAACAGAAGTAAGCAATGCTTGAAAGGACATCGTATTGATAGACACTTATCAGAGGAATTTGTCTTGATACTGATTTCGAGATATGGTTTGAAATGAAACCCTCGTCAATGATGAATAACTTTTATAGGAAGGCCAATAAGTTCTTACACCTGGAAAAGCACGTACTCATCCCCGAAGGGATAATGTTGGGCATTCAACTGAAGTGATACAAAGTAGTGTTGTAGTAAAACAGTTCGAAGGGAGTTCTACGAATGTAGATATAAATGTAGGCGATAAGAAGGATGATCAAAAGCGTAGTGATAATTGGGCCAGGAAGCGAAATCCAGATAATAAGATTCATCACAGGATTCCTAAGTATGATAGCTACACTGAGTCAAATAACTCAATAGAGAATATCTACTTAGCAACTTAAGATACTGAGAAGTATAGGAAGTTGGCTCCTAGGGAGTCGACCGGGAAGGAGAAATCTGGCATGTTTTGTAGCTTCCATGGGACACATTGTCATAGCACCAACGAACGTATACATTTACATGATGTGATTGAGGAGTTGATTTGTAAAAAGAAGTTGCACCAGTTTGTGAAAGCCCCATAGGATGTCAGACAGGAAACTCAAACCCCCATGGATCGACATCCCAAAAGAGGCAAGCCAGGCCCAAGGCTGATGAACATAAGTGGCTCAAGAAACATCTTGTAATAAACATTGTAATGGTGGAATGCATCTAGATGAGAAGCGTTGGAACGAAAAGGAGCAGTTTGTTGGTGCTTTAAAACATGCTGTGAATGAAAGTTGTTTTGTTGTCGAAGACGGTGCTTTGGCAAAGCAACTCAGAAGTGTGATAGACGATATTTTTTTTCATAATAGAGATATTGAGGGTCCGATATCGATTCGCTAGTTATTTCGGCCATGATTAGGCATGTTGTAGTGAGGAAGGTTTTGGTTGGCAGTGGAAGTTCAGTCAACATTCTTTTTAAAGAGCCTTATGACCAAATGCATGTGGAGGCAAAGGATATAAAGCCGTGTAAATCTCAGATTCAGGGATTTAACATGACGGCTTTGAGCCAATGGGATGCTTAGATCTACTGGTGGTTCTTAGAGAGGGTGATTGGAAGAATGAATGAATTGTGCCTTTTGTTGTGTTGCATATTTACTCTACCAATAATGCTTTTTTAGGCCGATTGTAACACCCCCCTTCTTAGAGGCCCAAAACTAACAGCTATGGATACTGTAGTCGTCCATAGTGATTAATCCTCGGCGACCAAATAAGGCAGTGTTAGATTCATTGATACACAGAAACGGATGAATATGGAAAAAATTTAAACTTCAAAATAAATCACATTCTATTTTATAATATTTTCAATTCATTACATAATCCCACAATCTCAAATCACGTCCAGAGTAAATATATTTATTACAACATACGCCAAGAGCGACATATGAAAATGCTCCCATGGATGATCAAAGTACATACATGCAATATAAAAACTTTTCCATTACAAACAACACCGCGGAATTAAATAGAAGAGAACTCTAAATAGCTATTATGCCTTCTGCACATCTCCGGAAGCTTTATTCGTCTAATGAGGTACCTGAAAACTTTAACTCTCAAACTACTCAAAATTAATTGAGTACCGGGGAGTTTAAAGGGAAAACATTAACTTCGAGTCAGACATAAAGCCTGGTATGAATAATAATATACCATCTCAAATCATTTAGATATCCAGTGAGACCACGCCACTTAGCAAAACGGGTTTCCCCCTCACTAGTATCTTAAACCTTTATAAAATCATATACTGTGCTCTTGCATCCATAATGGTTAAAAACATAATCATTTCAAAATATTATGATGATATGCGAACATGTTAAAACATAATGGATTTCCCATCCTCTGTTTAATTGACTCCCTCTCATATTTATAGTTTCTAGGGTCACTATTAACTATTAGTTTTCATGGGCTTATCAATAACCTTTGCATAATATATGGACATCGTGTCCTATTTTATAGTTTTCATGGGTGCACTATGAACCACTCTTGTGGGTTTAATATCCTTCAAATACTTTTCATATAAAACATGATTAATCCCTTTAACTTATAATTTTATCAAGGAAAGCTTCTTCTTTATAACAATTTAAAATCTTCCTTTTGAAACCTTTTGATTGTATTAAATTATTAACATAGAATCTTAGCTTCAAAACCAATTGAAAGTACCCCTTTTGAAATCATTGGAAGTAACCCTTCCAAAATCATTAAAAGCCCCCCTTTCGAATACATAGGGTTTATGCTTAAAATACTATTTAGGTCAAAGTGAATATAGACGAAAGCATCTATAACAACTTGGTATTTTCAACCATCCGCATCCGCATATGTCGGACTTGAATTGCTCGAAATATCATATTGTCAATTTATATTTGGCGAAACTCAGCATGTACAGTAAATAAATAAATCATAGACTCACAGACACAGAGTAATATAACAATAGGCAGCGGAAACAAAAGAATAATAGTTCATGAAGTTACTATATATATAACAAAGTTAAATAAAATACAACAGAATAATCAAATATAATTGTCGAATACAAGATCAGAATACATCGCTGGAATCAACTGAATAACTACAAAATGAAGCGTATGGATCTCCAAACGAAGCTCCAACTCCAAAGGTGAGTCTCAAAGGCTATATCACTCAGTCTGACCCGAGCATAAAGCAAAACACAAAACACTCAAGTTAGGATTAACATTCTTATATCAATAAATCCAACTCAAGTGAAATATCAACTGAAATACAAGTAACTCAAAGGATTTTTGGGATAACCATCCTCTATGGATTGATTAAACTATCTACTATGTAGTAATATACGCTATTATAATAATAATAATGTGTATAGTAATGTAAACTATTAAAATAGCGTTAAGGCGTTATCCATATCCCCCTTAACACATTTTATAGTGCCAGTAGTCTATACAGTGTCGTAAAACCTCCAGATCGGGAGGCTACTAGAGGATACTCCATAGGTACGACACAAAAAAACCCGTAGTGGCCTCACTAGGGTAGGTGACACGGCACAACTAGGCAATGCCAGGATAGATATACCAATTACGCATCAGGTCTAGTGGTAACGCATAACAGCTACTATCGCCCACCTGGAACACACTCCCAAATCAAAATCAAGGGTGGCCACCAAAATCAATCACAAAGTCAGAATATAATATAGAAGAAATGTGCCCGATCAGAGGAATGACCTCACTTGGCCGGAGAATCGCTCCTGTTTTAGCCACCTTATGCCAACTCACGGGAGTCGGGTCCACGTATATACCTCAATAGAACATCGCCACCATCCTACTTCATTCTAGAATCTCTACTGTGTACACAGTTGTTAAAGTGGTTTTCGGAGTTGGCAGAGTATATGACAACTTCCGATCCTGGTCTCTTTAACAAACAAATGTTATTATAACACCGCTGTCATTTCAAATTAGTTTATACTTCAAAACCAAAATATCATTGCCATTTCAAAACCATTTCAGTATGGTATCAGTTTTCACTTCAAATATATATACATTTCCAAAACCATAGCAATTTCAAAGTTATAACCTTTCAAAAGCAAATACATGAATCTATAACACTTTGGAAATCAAAATTTAGAAATTATAATACTTTGAAATCATAATACTTCCAACTTAACCGATTTAAATATTTAAATAGTATATATATAATAAAATAGTTTATAAAGTAAAATAGTTTATATAAAAGAGTTATAAGTTAAAATAGTTTATATTAAAAATGATTTATATAAAAATAGTTTATTTAAAATAATTTATAAAGTAAAATATAAAATAGTTTTAAATATAATTTAAAATACTTTATATAATAAATAGTTTCCTCAAATTTCACAAATTGATTCTAAATCAACTTGAATTCCAAAAATTCAAATTTAATCAAATCTCAAATCTTCGATTTTAATTTATTTCAATTTCTTAATAAACCACTTCAAATTTTATCGATTTAAAAAAAAAGCAGATTTGAACTACAAAATAAACCATTTCAATTTCAATATACCTCAAAGCTTTAAGTATTCAACATTTCAAAACTAGATTTGATAATTCCATATATATATATATATATATATATATATCAAATTCACTTTACTATTATTTATTTTGGAATATTTACTTAATCATTCAAATAACATTTAAATAAAGCTTCAAATTTCAAATTTAAATAAAACTAAATATATCATTTGAATTTGTATAAATTTGAAATATTCACTTAAATCACTTTTAATCAAAAATCAAGCTATAAAATCATATCGTTAAAATCCCAAATTTACTAAATTTCAAGTTAAACTTATTTGAGTATAATTCTTAAATAAATTCAATTTCAAAACCTTGGAAATCATTTCAATATATATATATATATATATATTTACTAGCGGTGTTTGTATATAATTTCTATCCTGTGGTCAAGTGATATGGATATTTATCATTTCAATCCAAAAAATTTAAATATATACGGGTATATATCATTTCAACCCGCAATCCCAAATTCAATGAAAATCGCTTGGGTTTATCATTTCAACCCATAATGATTTTCTCCTATTCCATAGATTGTTCGGGTATGTATTATTTCAACCCATAGTGAATTCTATACTAACAGGGAACTTGCAGAGTGATAACATATATGATAATAATATAAAGGCATACATCATCAATATAAATAACAGATAATGGTGTCAGATGTCACAGGTGAACAGATACAGATAATAGCATATACATATAGCAATGTAAATAACTAACAACATCATATTTCAATTGTCGTCTGAATTGAAATTAAATTTAATAAATATAAGAATGTTAATCGTGAGTGACTGCTCACCTTTCGAGGTTAGAGAACAAGAATGAGATGAGTTACGAGCCCAAGCACGAATTCCAAAGTAAAGCAAGATTGGCATGAATTCGACGGACAAACTGATAGCTCGGAATCGACGAAATCAAAACAAATAGGATTGATGAAGATCAATGGTATAAGAGAATTAATATATAGCTATATATAACTATACATATATAAATTCAAACATATATTAAATTATATGTATGTATGTATGTATGTATGTATGTGTGTGTGTTTAAAAATCATTATTTAAGCAAAACTCAAATATTGAAGTCAAATATATATAAAAATAAATTTTGAATCAGTACATTTAAACTTAACGGTTTAACATATATATACATACATATGTAACTTATTATATACATTTTCTTCACTTATATAATTATATACAATAAGCATATGAAATCTTCTGATGTACAAAGACTTACCTATATAATATATTAACTTAAACACTCGGTCATAAAAATCCATATATGAACTTATATAATACAGTCTACTGTAACTATACATATATAACAGACTGTTGAAAAACTGTATAAACTTTCATACATTTGTATATATACATTATATAAATGTTATTGGCATATTAATATATAACCAGTATGAAACTTACAAAGCAACACATATAAATTTTATAGCATATAACCTATAGAGACTAATATATATATATATATATATATATATATATATATATATAAACAGAATCCATAGTAAAATCAATATAACTTGCTTTATTAAAATATACACACAACTCAAAACATCAACAAAACATATTCTTTTATAAATATATATACGAGTGATGTATTAAGGAATGTCGAACCCTGGAAAATCTTGCAGGCAATAAATACTTTGTGTATATAAGTCTTATGGTTTTATAAAATATATGTTGTAAAGCATGATATAAAATATATAAGCTAATAAAAAATATGTATTATCATATGCATTTTATAGCAAAATAAAACACATACAGACTACATGGAATTATATATATAGGAATAGATTTTAAAAGCACAAGACACAAAACAAAAATAAAAAGAGAGTTGCAAACTATATACACAAAACAGATCAAAAAGTTTCTATATAAACTTTTATATACAATATATATCATATAAAATAAAATATCTATAATATAGGGATAATAGCCTTCACTATATACATTTATATAAATTTATATATATTCAACAGCTAACAACTATAAAATATAGTATATATCCATTAGGAAGCCGCAACTGGAATTGGAACAAGAATGATCAGACAAAACAACCTCTACATATATACGCAAGAGATAAAACGCATAACCAAAAAAAAAGACGAGGAGCAGGAGATCTGGGTTTGGTGAACTACAGGAACGGGTAGAGGAGGCCTTCCGCATGGCTATGGCAGGCGAGATGGAGCTCTTGGATCGGGTTTGCTGGTGGTCGAAGAACTAGGATGGGAAGGCTGGCTTCGGCTAGGTCAGAGACGCGGTCGCCTGTGTTGAAGAATATCGGCGAAGGGGTTGATGGTGCATGAGTGACGGTGACTGCACACTTCACTTTTTATATATCGTGGCCGAATATAAGAGGAGAGAGCAAGGGGAGGAGCACGAAGCAGGCTACAGGAACGAACGTGAAAACTAAAAGAAAGAAAAGGGAAATAAATTTAAACGGTGGTATAATGAATGGTCACAACAATAAATTTTCTAGGAATATGAAATGTAAATGGCTGTTTAGCTATACAATGGAAAGATGATTGGCCTTGGAATTCAAAAGGTCACTAGAACCGAAAGTCACAAAAACTAGTACCGATATGTTTACTGTTTTCGCAGATTCCGCTGCGTAGCAGACTTCAAAACACAGAATTGAATATACCATAGAGATTAGCATGACGAGACGATCAAAATGGTATATAGATATCAATGATACGATCATCCGATCAAAAGTCGATAATCGGTACAGAAAATGCTGCCAATTTGTTGAAAATGAGATAAACGGAGCAATAGCAGTCAAAATTTAAAGAAACGAAATATGACGTCCCACTGAAGAATATTTACAAATTTATTATATAAAAATATTCAGGTTTGGAAAACATTTTATTATCATCATCAATTTTTAACTGATTTGAATTTAAATAAAAATACACAGGAAAATAAAATTGCATATTATCAGATGAAAATTTACCATTTGCTATGTTAATGTAGACATATTCCAAATATCTAATTTTTATTTCCAAATTCAAATATTAAAATTTCACAAAATTTCAGTTAAATACGTTAATAAAACTTTTAAAATTTATGGGTCGTTACACTCTCCCACACTCAAAACTTTTCGTCCCCGAAAAGGAAGGAGGTAGGAGAATAAGACAACCAGAAAGAAAATAGGTTGAAATACAAATAAACAATTAATTGAAACCATATAAATTTCAATTTTAAATAATTAATATTCAATAATTGATTTTAAATTCCAGGTATTTTATTAAGTTGATTTGTCTTCAGTTCATATTAATATTTGTTACAAAAATTTCTTTCAAACAAAATTTATTTTATTTATCTCATTTATTAGATCCATTTGATTTTACTTAAGTTAATTTCACTTATTATTCAATCTATCTTAATTAAATTTTATAACTATAAATTATGTATAAACACTTATTATAATCATATCTTATTCAAATTAATTCTTTTAACATCATTTTATATTGTATAATATTCAATTACATATTCAACTTCTGAATAATTTAGGCAAGTTCTATTAGAATGAAACTGAGTATTATACAAGTAAAATTTCAATTCAAATATATAAATTTATTCAAAATTTTACTTCATTTTATAACTGAAATCATTCTTAACACAAAATTTAAGAATTAAATTTCCGATTCACTTCAAAGAACTTAGACACACACACACACAAAACATATATCGAATCAAATTTATAAACGTATACCTATTATAATTCAAATCATACTTGAGAAATTTGAATCAAATTCATTTTTCAAAACAAAATTGCAGCAAAGTTACCGAGTAGTCTCTCCACTTCGAAAATCAAAAATGAATGTCGATGATGCGGCCGCCATCACCGAAATTACTTTCCAACGACCAAAAGAGTAGAGTACTGATTTTAAAAATTTAAAATTCTCTGAAAATAATTTCTATTTGAAAATACTTTAAACAATATAAATTTAAATCTTTAAACCAAAAATCACCGAAAATTAATTTCTCAAATTCATTTCAAATTCCAAATCAGTTTATAAACCATGTTTTATAATTCCATTTATTTATTTTATGACGCATAGTCATTGGTTTACAAAACAATAAATGAAAATCAAATATTATCATTTTGTTAACCAATTCATTTAACAATTATCTTTTATAAAGTTTACTTATATATATAATATAATCACACAAAATTTATTTTATTTACCAAATTTGGAAACGATATTGTGTCGGTTTGCTCTGTTCAAGTGTTTTAGAAATCTTATGGATAACGTTGATCAGACGAATCGATCGAAAATCCAAATCAACATTAACAACTCAAACAACACAATACATAAAACATTTTTATACTAATACAAATACACTCCCTCACTCGATAATTTAAAGATGAATTTCAAAAACAAAGAAAGAGATTCAATTTGAGGAACCCTAAATCAAAGCGAATTCTAACCGGAAGATAAGCTTGAAACGAAGATAAGATGATTAGTACAAAGGAGAGGGGATGGATAGACTTATATAAATCACGGGCAACCTTAACCGGGTCAACCGTGACTTTAAAATAAGATCGATGTAGAATTCTGAGACAAATCGACATTCGATTGCAAGAGATAGAATTCAGGCATAGTAGGAGATAGATAGCATCGTAAACCGAGGATACAGAAATCTTCGGTGAATCAATGCTTGTTGTAAAGGAGTTTCACCCCTTTAAAATCATTCAGTGGAGCTATGGGATGCTCCAGAATCAAGGAAATACGAATAGGGACGGATCAGAATGAATTTTGGAACCGAAGGGAACGTTCTAAGATTCAAAGGAAACCGAGTCAAAATGGAAAGAATTCAAGTACGATGAAAGTGATTCCATGATTAAATTTACCTTATATGCTAAGTTTTGCCTAAAACCAGAGCTCTAATACCAACTGTAACAGCCTGGTATTTTCAACCATTCGCATCCGCACATGTCGGACCTGAATTGCTCAAAATATAAGATTGTTAATTTATATTTGAAAAAACTCAGCATATACAGTAAATAAACAAATCATAGAATCACAGTCACAGAGTAATATAACAATAAGAAGCCGAAACAAAAGAATAGTAGTTCATAAAGCTACTATATATATAACTGAGTTAAATAAGATATAATAGAAGTCTCAAATACAATAGTCGAATACAAGATCAAAATATATCACTGGAATCAACTAAATAACTACAAGCTGAAAAGATGTAGATGGATCTCCAAACGAAGCTACAACTCCAAAGGTGAGTCTCAAAAGCTGTATCACTCAATCTGACCCAAGCGTAAAGCAAAACACAAAATACTCGAGTCAGGATTAACATTCTTATATCAATAAATCCAACTCAAGTGAAATATCAACTGAAATACAAGTAACTCAAAGAATGTTTGGGATAACCACCCTCTAAGGATCCGATAAACTATCTACTATGTAGTAATATACGCTATTATAATATTGTCTATAGCAAAACAAACAATTAAAATAGCGTTAAGGCGTTACCCATATCCCCTTTAACACATTTTATAGTACCAATAGTATATACAGTGCCGTAATACCTCCAGATCGGGAGGCTATCAGAGGATACTCCATAGGTATGACACAAAACAAACTCATAGTGGTCTTCCTAGGGTAGGTGACACGGCACAACTAGGTAATGCCAGGGTAGATATACCAATTATGCATCCGGCTAGTGGTAAGCATTGCAGCTACTATCGCCCACCTTAGAACACACTCCCAAATCAAAATCAAGGGTGGACACCAAAATCAATCACAAATTCAGAATATAATATCGAAAGAATGTGCCCGATCGAAGGAATGACCTCACTTGGCCCAAGAATCGCTCCTGTTTTAGCCACCTTATGCCAACTCATGGAAGTCGGGTCCACGTATATACCTCAATAGAACATCGCCACCATCCTACTTCATTTTGGAGTCTCCACAGCGTACACAGTTGTTAAAAGTAGTTTTCGGATTTGGCAAAGAGTATGACAACTTCCGATCCCGGTCTCTTTAACAAGCAAACATTATTATAACACCGTGGTCATTTCAAAATAGTTTATACTTCAAAACCACAATATCATTGCCATTTCAAAGCCATACCAATACGATATAATTTATCACTTAAAATATATATACATTTCCAAAACCATAGCACTTCCAAAGTTATAACCTTTCGAAAGAAAATACTTGAATTTATAACACTTTGGAAATCATAGCACTTTGGAAATCATAACACTTTGGAAATCAAAATTTAGAAATCATAATACTTTGAATTCATAATACTTCCTACATAACCGATTTAAATATTAAAATAGTATATATAATATAATAGTTTATAAAGTAAAATAGCTTATATAAAAGAGTTATAAGTTAAATAGTTTATATTAAAAATGATTTATATTAAAATAATTTAAAAAGTAAAATATAATATAGTTTTAAATATAATTTAAAATACTTTATATAATAAATAGTTTCCTCAAATTTTACAAATCGATTCCAAATCAACTCGTATTCCAAAAATTCAAATTTAATCAAATCTCAAATTTTCAATTTTAATTTATTTCAGTTTCACAATAAACCACTTGAAATTATATTATTTCAAAAAAATAGATTTGAACTACAAAATAAACCATTTCATTTTCAATGTACTTTAAAGCTTTAAGTATTCAACATTTCAAAACTAGATTTGATAATACTATATGTGTGTATATATATATATCAAATTCACTTTACTGTTATTTATTTTGAATATTTACTTAATCATTCAAATAACATTTAAATAAAGCTTCAAATTTAAATAAAACTAAATATATCATTTCAATTTATGTAAATTTGAAATATTCACTTAAATCGCTTTTAATCAAAAATCAAGTTATAAAATCATATCTTTAAAATCCTAATTTTAATCAATTTCAAATTAAATTTGTTTGAGTATAATTCTTAAATAAATTCAATTTCAAAACCTTAGAAATCATTTCAATGTGTGTGTGTATATATATGTATGTATATTGACCAACGATGTCTATATATAATTTTCTATCCTATAGTCCAGCGATATGGATATTTATCATTTCAATCCAAAAATTTAAATATATACGGGTATATATCATTTCAACCCGCAATCCCAAATTCAATGAAAATCGCTTGGGTTTGTCATTTCAACCCATAACGATTTTCTCCTATTCTATAGATCGTTCGGGTATGTACAAGGAACTTGCAGAGTGATAACAGATATGATAATAATGTAAAGGCATATATCATCAATATAAATAACAGATAATGGTGTCAGATGTCACAGGTGAACAGATACAGATAATAGCATATATATAGCAATGTAAATAACTAATAGCAGCATATTTCAATTGTCGTTTGAATTGAAATCAAATTTAATAAATATAAGAACGTTAATCGTGAGTGATTGCTCACCTTTCAAGGTTAGAGAACAAGAATGACAGGAGTTACGAACCCAAGCACGAATTCCAAAGTAAAGCAAGATTGGCACAAATTCGATGGACAAATTGATAGCTCGGATTCGGCGAAATCAAATGGATTGATGAAGATCAATGGTATAAGAGAACTTATATGTAGCTATATATAACTATATATATATATATATAAATCATATGCTAAATTCAAACATATATTAAATTATATATATACGTATGTGTGTGTGTTTCAAAATCATTGTTTAAACAAAACTCAAATATTGAAGTCGAACATATGTAAAAATAAATTTTGAATCAATACATTTAAACTTAACAGTTTAACATATATATTTATATAACTTATTATATACATTTTCTTCACTTATATAAACATATATAGTAAGCATATAAAATCTTCTGATGTACAAAGATTTACCTATATAATATATTAACTTGAACACTCGGTCATAAAAATTCAAATATGAACTTATATAATACAGTCTATTATAACTATACATATATAACAGACAGTTTTAAAATTGTATAAACTTTCATACATTTGTATATATACATTATATAAATGTTACTGGCATATTAATATATAACCAATATGAAACTCACAAAGCAACACATAAATTTTATAGCATATAACCTGTAGAGACTGATATATATATATATATATATATATATATAGTATCCATAGTAAAATCAGTATAACTTGCATTATTAAAATATACACACAACTCAAAACGTCAAAAAAACATATTCTATTATAAATATATATACGAGTGATGTATTAAGGAATGTCGAACCCAGGAAAATCTTGCAACCAATAAATACTTTGTATATATAAGTCCTATGGTTTTATAAAATGTACGTTGTAAAGCAAGATACAAACTATTATAGCAAAATAATACACATACAGACTATATGGAATTATATACATATATAGGAGCTGAATTTAAAATTACAAGACACAAAACAAGAAAAAGAGAGTTGCAACCTATATACACAAAATAGGTCAAAAAAATTTCTATATAAACTTTTATATACAATATATCGTATAAAATCAAATATTTATAATATCAATAGCCTTCACTTATACATTTATATAAACTTATATATATTCAACAGCTAGCAACTATAAAATACACTATATATTCATTAGGAAATCACAATTGGAATTGGAACAAGAATGATCAGACAAAACAACCTTTATATATACGTAAGAGATAGAATGCATACCCAAAATAGATGAGGAGAAGGAGATCCGGGTTTGGTGAACTACAGGCACGGGTAGAGGAGGCCTTCGGCATGGCTATGGCAGGCGAGATGGAGCTCTTGGAGTGGGTTGCTGGTGGTCAGAGAAATGGGATGGGTGTGACGACTCGAAATTTTAGATATTTGAAATTTGAATATTTAATTGGTTTTGAATACTTGAAAGTTAGTTTAACTTGAATTTCAAATATCACTATTTATTTGGCAATTAAACTATTTAATTTAATAATTAGAAATTGGATAAATTACTGAATCAGAATTTTTGGGCTAGTCAAAAATAATTTAAAGGCTTATGAAATTTATGTTGATAATACTGAAGGTAATAACATGTTTGAAATTAAATTTTAAGGGGATTTGTTCAGTTTAAAAATATATTGTTTAAATCGATATTTAAAAATAGCCTTGCGAGGCACAGTCTCAGATTTCGACGAAACCAGTTCTGTTGGATCCGTAATATTGTATTATTATCATATTTCAAATTTGGTAGTGTTTGGAGTTATCGTGTGATCGTACGTTATATAAATGCGCTAAAATTCATATCGAAAATTTAATACAATAACTAGGTCCAAAAAGCTATCTTCTCCATACCATCGAATTAGGACTCGAAACATTTTCCATTGTGTTCGAAATAGGACTATAACATTATAAACACCTAGTGGCATGCATCGATAGGAGGACAAGATTTTAAGTTGTGTTATCGAGACAATTTGAATTCAAAATATAATATATATATATGTGTGTGTGTGTGTGTGTGTATTTAATATAATAATGTTTTCACAAGAAAAATTTAAACATGTTTCTTCCCTTCATACACATCATTGTTTTTCTTTTCTCTAGACACACGTCATCTCTATAAAAAAATAAGAACGAATCGTTCAAAAAAAACCGAGCCTACATTCATTCCATTCAAATTAAAATCCCTCTCTGAAAAAAATGGAAACCAAAATCAATTAAAACGTATGCCGATCTTCTTTAAGCCTCGATGCCATATTCGTTCGAAACCCAAATCGAGCTCGCGTCATGGGGTTCTAAGCACGACCTAGAGGTGAGACTCGTGATCGACTCGTGATTAAAGTCAAGGGGAGGCGCTCGCATGCGGTGGCTATGGGGCAGCGCGACATGGAGATGGGCGATTCGTGGAGCTCGAGTTCATTGTTGGGCAGTGTGGTCGGCAAGACTGGCTACGACCAGAGGAGGTGGAAGGCGATCGTGGAAGGGTCGCGAGGTTAGGGTTTCGATAGGCAGAGAGTTATTCTCGATTGTTTTATTTTATTTTATTTTATTTTCAGTTAAAATTAATTTATAAACATATATGGAATCAGAAGAAATAAAAAGTATGTTGCAGTAAAGTATAAACATTTTTGTTTTAGTTTAATACATATATAAAGTTTTGAATATATATATATATATATATATATATATATATATATATATATATATATATATATAGCTCTGCACTTGATTTTGCAGTAATGTAAATTTGATAAATATCTTTCAGTTTAAAGATTTTACCTGTATACACACACACCTACTTTAATTTACATATACCTGGAATAAATAGTAAATATATGTATATGTATATAATTTTGGAAAACATAGGATTTTGGAAAAAAATATGTGAGTTTAAAGTTTATGTAAATTAGATTTTTGAACCTACATAGATTATTTTATATGCAGTTTGAAAATGAAAGTAAAATAAATATATGTATATGATTTCATTCCTACTAGTTTAATTTTAAAAATACGTGGTAAGGTGATTAACTTATTTAATCTATTCTAGTTACTAAAAGATTTTTTAAAAGGGAAAATTAGTTAAAATTTAATGATTAGTTTAAATTATATCATTAGCTTAAAAATAAATTAGTAATTATATTAAATTTATAAAATAGAAATTAATTGTTCGATTATTTCGAATATTAATAAACCATAAAATGTTTATACAAGGTCAAAAACCCTGAAACCAGTCAAGATTGGAGTGGACTACAGACAATAATCAAAGGTCAGTTAATCTCACTCATTTGGATTACCTTTAAAATTTAAATAGTTAAATTTAAATTATTGGTTATTGCTTGAATTGATAATTTATTATCATCTTGGATGTGATATGTTATATATAGTGTATATATATTGGAGTGATTGATTCCCGTATTATATAGCAGATGATACCCTATGCTTCCTGCATAATAGCGGATGACCATTTATACCGCGATATCCCGCCTTGAAGAAGGATTTGTTAGTCCTTGACATGATGGTTTTGATGACAACAGCCTTAGAATAAGATTATAAAATATAAATACTAACATTATAGTTTAGATATATATGTATATGCAGGATCTAACCATGCAAGTGCCAAGAATAAAACTGTACAGTATAGAGATTCAAGATATCAAGATTGAAGACTCGTGAGTATCAAGATTATCGAGAGTTCAAGATTTCAGTTATAAGTAATTTAATTAGGAATTTTGTTAAAACTCCTAGAAAAGTACTGGCATCTTGAAATCCAATTTATTCATGGAATGGAATCCACTTCGAGCCTGTTATAGGGATGGAACCCTAAGTAGGATGGAACCCTAAGTAGGATGGAACCTACGAAAAATCTAGTGGAACATTGTTTTGTATCCACTAACTTTTATTCAAATGTTTTTACAAAATTATATCTTGTTTTCAAAATAATTTCAAAACCTTCCATTTAAAAAGAATCAAAAACATCTATCCTGGTTTTAAAATACTTTTAGACTCAAAATAATCTTTATTTTCAAAATAAAATTATCCTTGGTTTTAAACTATCTTTTAATAATAATATATTTAACTTTTAATATTTATACTTAGATTTAAATATAAAATTATAGTAAAATTGTATATATATCAATATATTATTCTCTATATTTATTTAGGTATTTTAACTATAGTTAAGTATATTATAAATTTTAAAATAGTTTTAATATAAGATGAAAGTTATTTTCAAAGAAAATAAAATCACCAAAAATTGCTTAGGCCTGTCGACAACCTCAATATACCCTTGTCGACAAGGTGGCAGTTTGATTCAAAATTTGAATTCAAAAGAAGTGTCTATATGTCATATCCTTTCACGAATAGACATGGCTGTTGTTCTGTATTTATAAACGAATTTACATTCATATTTTCTCTAATTTCACTCATCTTCTTCTTCCACATTTCTTTATATACATTTTTACCATTACTCTACCGAAATCAACATTGAATCTAACTAAATCATCTCTGGTTTGATTCTCTATCACTATCTCAATAAGATCTCAGTGCTATTCAAAATTATAGGCTTCATTGTAATAAATTAAATGAGAAAAGGTGTGATTGTAGCTTGTGAAATCAATCAAGCGAAAAGGTGTGATTGTGGCCTGTGAAATCAATTGGATGAACTTGTTGCCCGTAAAATCAAGTACCTCTACCCAGAGGATTGTGAATCTGGAGTGGTGCACCTCGTGGCCTTGAAATCGAGGGTGTAATTGGAACAATTGATTTTGAAAGGAAATCCGTACTTGTGTGTAGGATTGGATATAGGGTAACTCTGAACCAGTATAAAATCCGATGTGTTCTTTCCTTTATTGCTTTTACTTTATTTCTGCATCTGTGTTTGATTCTGTGATCATATCTGTGTCTGAATATTGCATACATATGTGTTCAAATTAACATAAACTCGAAAATATGTAATAATTCCTTAAAACACTATACACCCCCCTCTAGTGTTTATTCTAGCCTTAAGATCCGTAATCCGCATTTCTCACATTTGGTATCAGAGCAAGGTTTTCAAAGTTTCATAATATGATTTTTGAAAAATCTTTTAAAATGGCTACGTTTAAAAAACTTGTTAATACTAGTTTAGAAATATCCAGATCGTCATTTTCTCTTGTGTCTGCATATACTCAATTATCAAATTCAAGTTGTGTACCAAAATTGTATGATGTGTAGGAAACATGCTTTTTGGGTGTTGAGGAATCAATTCACAATGGACAAATTGTGCAGATCAAAAAGAATAAATGGATACTCGATAGTGGATGCACTAGACACATGAATGGCATATGTTGAATGATATAATATACAAAGACGGAGGACTGGTTAACTTTGGAGACAACTCAAAAGGATATGTGATTGACATCGACAAAGTCGGTAACTCTGAAACTCTTATTATCACTAATGTTTTACTAGTTAAGAATCTGAAACATAATCTGCTAAGTATTAGTCAACTTTGCAATAAAGGATATAAAATTAAATTTGAAAAAGATAAGTGTCACATTGAAGATAATAATTCAACCATAATATTTGAGGGAATTAGGAAAAAGAATATTTATATTCTTAGTATGAAAGTCTCAAATGGTAACCTTTGTCTTTTGGAAAATACAAGCGACCCTTGGATTTGGCATAAGAGATTTGGGAATTTGAATTTCAAACTCTTATCTAAACTATCAAAACAAGATCTAGTAAGGGGTCCCCTAAATGAATTTTAAAGTAGATAGTTTATGCGATGCATGTCAATTAGGAAAACTTAGAAAAGGTTCCTTTAAATTAAAAGATATGATTTCAACCTCAAAACATCTTGAATTACTTCATCTTGATTTATTTGGTCCATCTCAAATTCTGTCAATAAATCATAGTAAATATGTTTTTGTAATTGTAGATGATTATTCTAGACTTACATGGATAATATTTTTGAAACATAAAAGTTATACTTTTGAATGTTTTAAGAACTTTAGAAAAAGGATTCAAAATCAACTTTCTCTAAAAATTATAACCTCCGTAGTGATCACGGTGGTGAATTTGAAAATGAAAGTTTGAGGAATTCTGTAATAAAAAGGGAATAACTCACAAATTTTCATTTCCAAGAACTCCATAACAAAACGGAGTAGTAGAATGTAAAAATAGGACGATTCAAGAGTGTGCGAAAACTATGCTTTCAGATAGTAAATTACCAAAGTATTTTTGGGCGGAAGCAGTTGCTACCTCCTATTATATTTTAAATAGAATTTTAATTAGACCTTTTGTAACGACCCGGAATTTTCGATCCAGAAAATTCCAGATAGTTAATGAAAAGAAGAAAAGAGATAGAAGAAAAGAAGAATAGAAATACCAACATCTCACAATCGCAGCGGATAAAATATAATATTAAATAATAATAACAGTTATACAAAGGAAAACTGTATTTGTAAATTACACTTTTAAATATCAGAGTTACATCATACTCACAACACTGGACAGTCTAAACAACAAGACCCAATTACACAATAATATATCACAGCGGTAAAGAACTCCATAAGCTTCAGCTCTCCAGCCCGCCTCCTGAACTCCAGAACGTCCTTACCTGAAAATCTGTAATACTCGGTCTGACCCGAGCATTACATCAAAGTAACACCCGGGTCAGGCTGGAAACCAGCGTGAGTAAACCCATCTAACTTGGAATACAAAAGCATACAATTTATATAAACCCGGGGTAACTTATATCAATATACACTTCATAAGTTATTATAGACATCAACCATTTCATATATCAATTCTAAGTGCCAAAATATTAGATTTAAATAGACCCATTTACTTAAGTCATTCCACTTCAGCCTATTAGTTTCACATATCAAATTATAAGGATCGAAGTGGTTTCGGATATTCACTAATACCCGACTCCAGTCTCTTCGAAACCCTTGCCAACTTAACTTAATTTTTCAAGTGAAATTCAATTCTACTTTTAATACAGGATGTCACAATAATTCATCATCAATAGATAACCACACCTTCACAGTTTTAATCCAACATACCATATCACATAGCATCACGAACCACTTATTAGGGATAACAATTAATCAAGGCTTCCAATATCATTCTATTTATCCTTTAATTACATTTAAGTAATTAATCCTTAATTAATTTCACAACTAATTATCCTTAACCCAATACAGCAATTAACTTTTAATTACTTTATTAGTTAATTACTAACCATAATTATTAATCATCCTTGATTAAGAACAATAGTAATTAACTTCACTTAATTACTTCATTAATAAATTTCTCCTTAATTTATTGTCTCAATTAATCCCTTGATTAATTACATTTAGTAATTAACTGCCCTTAATTACTTATTCCATAAATTAATTACTCTTAATTAATTATCTCAATTAATCCTCTGATTAATTACAAAGTAATTAAACCCATATTACTTTCATCATCAAACATCTTTAATTACATCCAGTAATTATCAATTACTTCCTATTAATTGCATAAGGTAATTATTCATCAATCATCGAGTGTTTAAATTAATTAAACTTAATTAATTAACCTGAACAAATCACATTAACCCAATTAATTACATCAAGTAATTGATTCATTAATTACTTCTATAAACAATTTCACAAGTGATTATTATTAATTAATTAATTTAATTAATTATTAAAAATTAATCACATTAATTAATTGTTAAATAATCTTAAGTTAATGACCTTCATTAACAATTCTTTAATTGCATTATTAAGAAATTTACTTAGATTAACCATCATTAATTACAAATTAATTATTAATTAATTGTTAACTGCAACTTAATTAATCCTTAATCACTCGATTAATTAATCTTTAATCATAAATTAAACTTTAGTTAACAATCCCTTATTACAGATTAATTAACCTTAATTAATCAATCTTAGAAATTTAATAAATCAATTTAAACCTTTAATTATTTAATTAATTCTCTATATTAATCATTAATTAAAAAATTAGTTATCCAACTTAATTATTAATGAATCCAAATCGTCAAATTTTATTTATCTCTAAGATAATCATTTCTTACTTAATTAAGCATTAAAAAACCAACTTATTTTCAAATTTACTTTAAATTCCATTTAAACTTTATTTTAAATTAAGATACATATTAACTTAAACAAGGTTTTAAAGCAATTCAAACCTTTTTATCCCATATGTTAAAGAAAACATTCATTTTAACATAAGTTTAAAGAATTTAAAGTTCAGATCAATTTAAACATACACTTTAAACATTCCAAGATATTTAAAATAAATTCAATTTAAAAATTTCCTAAATTTCAAAACTGAAATATAGATTAAACCTTTATTCTAGATTTAACTTAATTTTAATTAATCTTTTTTTTAAGCTTTCCTTACCATTTCAAACCTTCATTTTAAAATTTCAGAATCATTTAACCATATTTAATGTAATTAAACAATTTAAATTTTAAACTTTATTGATTTAAAAAAAAAACTGATACTCAAATCTAATTTCCAGATTTTAATACCATAATTTAAACTTATTTAAAGTTCTTAGTTTATATTTGAAAACTGGTTTTAAAGCATAAAAACAGAACAGTTTTCTGTTTGTTTAAAACCTGTCAACAAATAATACCTGAGCCATTTTTTTTCTTTTCGATTCTACTCTAAAACGACTTCGGGTATCTCCTCATTTCGCCGATCACACTACCATCCGATCCAGCTCATCAAATTACTCAAAATCAACTCGAATTCGAATTCGAGTTCAATAACTAGAACCTGGAACTAACTGAACCCCTCAACCCCAAAACCTGGAAACTGTCTCGCCTTCGCAACCTCGACCATCATGAGTCAGCAACTCCGGCCATGTCTCCTTCAACCTCCATGCTAACATCACCCAGAGTCTTTTTGAACTCGATCGATCCTATGAGCCGTGGTGATCGTTTACTCCACCTAGTTAAAACTAGGGTTCCAGCCTTTAAACCCCAACCACCAACACCACAATCTCCTGATCAACTTCCTACCAATTTTTCCAACTTCACTGATCGTTCCTCCATCTTCAGGAGGGTACTCAATTCATCCAATCACAGAGATCATCCTAGCTAACCCCAAAAGTAAAATATAGACAACATAGAACTGCCCTCTAATTCTAACACTAAAAATTATAATTTTTCTTTTAAAAATCTTAATTTTGTTTAGGGATTTGATTTGTAATCCTGAATCCATGCATTACTAAGTTTAAATTTTTGACCTAGCTTAAGCATTCCTGTACTTGTGATTTCCAGAACCAATCCCACATTAGTTCTTACTTAGATAAATTTTAAATTTTAATTTATGTTAAAACAAACAAGTTTTGTTTTACCTCCAAGTACAAACAACAAATAGGCCATGAGGTGATGGTTTTTGAATCAAAAGCAGGTGATTAGAATCATAGAACAGAGAACACAAATGTTCAACAGCATGCACACATATATATTCATATACACATTCATAGCAAGTTTTATAATATATATAATCATTTCAAAATTATATAGCATGCAATCAAATTTACCTACTTAAAATTTAAAAAGTGAATTTACTCACTTGTTTGAACAAGGCAGAGCAGTTGTTTTCTCTTTTTTTTTAGGCTCTTGAACATTTATTCTGAAAGATTGTTTTCATTTCCTTTAATTGCTTTACTGATGAAATTGGTCCCTTGCATGCTTACAAATTTGATGCTTTTAAAGATGAAACTTGCTGTTGAAACTGATGTTAATTGCAGTTGAACTTCATGCAAGTTGGAGTTGAAAAGAACTTGCTGAAGATCATCCCTTTTTGAAATGCAGGTTGATTTGGCATTGCAGGTTTGCAATTTGATTCATATTTGATTTTTCAGATGTTATTTTGCTCTTGATTTTTCAGTTTTCATTTTAGGTTTGAAGTAAATTCCTGGTTGCTATTATTTTAGTTGAGAAGTGAAAACAAAGAAAAGAAAATGTTTGAGAAAGAAACTCATCTTCTTCTTAATACATTTATTAAAACTTAAATGAATATGCCACTTGTTATAAAACTTACATTTGTCCTTCAAGTAATTAAATTGTCTTACATGTGTTTTAAGAGGTGTTAATATGGTTACACATGCTCTTGTGTATTTTTAATTAATTTTTTTATTTAATTTAAAATGTTAATATAAACTTACTTATTTAGGTTTCTTAATTAATAAATACTTATGTACTTGTATGTATGTATATTTGAATTTTATGACATTATAGAGTTTACCTAAATTTATATATATATATATATATTAATTTCCTACAAGATTCTCATTCTCAAAAATTTAAATTTATAGATCCAAATTTATTTGTATATATATCCAAATTATTTACTAAGACATTTACTTAAATCTTAAATTCAAGTTTCAAATTCAAACTCAAATTCAGATTCAAATTTGAATTACAATCCAGGTATAACTATTTATTATCAGATTTATTTGTTAAATCTAAAATTCAATATTCCTATTAATTAGCCCAATCATTTAACAATCACAGATATCTAGAATTCCGGGATATCACATTCCTCCCCCATTTGAATCTTTTCGTCCTCGAAAAGGAACGAAGCCAGAATTTATTTAAATGTTTAAAATCAGGTTCTTTGATCATTTTCAAAACACTTAAAAAAAATCTGTATAGTATTATCAAAATAGTTTTATAAAAAAATTATTTTATAACTCGATGTCTCAACAAGTCCATCCTCGTTCTTATAGAAATTCGGTCATACGTTGATCATGCGTAAGACTGAAAATCTGTAAGTACTTAGCAGACCCATTTTCAACACCCAGTGAAAATACTTTGAAAATAATTTTATTGAAAATATAGAAAACAGTTTTTGAAAATAGAGGATATATCTTTGGTGAGAATGCTCTGGAAATCATCACCCCCATCCATGGTCACAGTTACATCCAGGGTTACGTTGCCGTCGCAGCAAAAGTCCATGTAACTGCAGGCTCTCAGCGGCCTCTCGATTACGCCATGGATCCCCACACATAACAGATCACAGTTACAACCAGGGTTACGTTGTCGTTGCAGCAAAAGTCCATGTAACTGCAGGCTCTCAGCGGCCTCTGATTTTCGCTGTCGAAATGAAACCTCTCCACTCCTACATAGGTCGCAGTCTGCCGATATAAAATCAAACGCAGACTGTTGGCTCTCAGCGGCACACACGACTTTTGCTATGTTATACCATAGGTCGCGGTCTACCGATATAAAATCTAACGTAGACCTTGGCTCTCAGTGACACACACGACTATCGCTATGGTATACTCTACTCAAAATCCCCAGGAACTAGTTTCGTCCGGACTCCTCACAGGATCAACTTTAGAACCCCCCCTGGGGCTCAAGGCAGCACCACCCAATGGTACTCGTGAGAAGTTCATTCCAAGGGAGCGCCTTTTTTCCCAGAGCCATCATCAAAACATTGTATATTATACATATATAGTATTTTCAAATCATACACCTAGTATGATCTTTTACAAAGCTCTTTTATACCAAAATCGATTATCCCAAATCGATAATTCTCAAGCTAGGCTTTTCAAACTCAATATTGATTTTACCCAAAAATCAAAAGCCTTTCCAAATCTAAAGGTTCCCAAAACCTTTTCCAAAATCCTCATAAGATCCTTTATAAATATATATACAGATATATATAATTTTTTTTAAAAAAAACTTTGGATCTTTTCAAACCTGAATAAAACTTCTTTTATACTTCAAACACTTTCAAAATCCTTTCCTCCCGGCAAGAGATTCAACAAGGGGAATTTCATTTATACAACAAAGATATTTAACTTTGATTACCCAAAATCAAATATTCAAATTTGATTACTCTTTTCAATATCATTTTCATTCAAATCCGTACGATGTAAACATATCATTCGTACGCTATACCAATCTGATCGCTTACTCGATCACACAATTTCACTTCCGAACTAGTATCGTCCACCCGACTTCCTAGTGCGGACTCAGATCTGGTTTCTTGATCAGAAACCATCATTCTCCTTGCATAGTCATAACTATGATAGAGAATATCCAGAACCAATCAACAATCCATATCCAGGTTCGCCTTCAAAAATCGAGTGGAAAATTCCAACTCGGATCGATATAACTATCTCGAAATTCTGTGCTCGAATCTGGATCACATCACTATGAGAATAGAATAACATACGTACACCCTACGTATTTATCCTTATTGGTTATTAGCCAAATTAATTTCATTTCTATTCACATCACTTTAATTTTCATTCACTTACTCACAATTGTTTTAATCCATTTGAATTATCACCTCTATTCTTATCTCGATTGGGTAATTAACCAATAACAGTCAGAACTTCGACCAGTTTATTTACAAAATAGCTTGAAAATTTTGAAAACAGATAAGTAGTTGGAAAAATAATTACTAGTTTGTAAAATAGATGTAGAATAGTTAGAAAATAGTTAAAATAATTATAGAAATTTTAGACCATTGCAAAATAATAGTAAGATAGTAATTAGTTTTGTAAAACAGTTGAAATATAGTAATTAGTTTATAAAATAGTGGGAAAACAGTTTAAAAAATAATTGTAAAACAAGTATAAGATAGTTTGGCTTTTAAAAGAAAGGTTGTAAACATAATGAATATCTTGGAAAAATAGGTTTATATTAAAACAATTTATATTAAAAATAGTCTAGAGTCAAACTGCTCACTTCCCAATCTCCATTCTCATTAGTTCAATTTAAATTTCCCCTTCCATTTAAATTGACCCAATTTCAATTTAAATAACTTCAATTTCCATTGAAATTTGATTCAATCCCCAATTCAAATTGAATTTATTCTCAATTCCTTTTTAAATTTAATCAAATTCCATTTGATTTTAAACATATTCAACTTTAATTACAATTCCAAATTATTCAAATCAATCCAATTCAATTCAAAGTAATTCCTTATCCTTACTTTCAAATTAAGGTGTGATTTTCCTTTTATCCCAATATTGGATATATTACCATTCCCAATTTAAATTATTCATTTAACTCCTCAAGTTAAATTTCAATTTCATATTGAAATTCCCAAATCAGGTTAACCATCCCAACTTTTTAAATGTTTTCCCCAGGTAAATCTTAATTCGTTAAATCCAGTCAACCTCATTCAATCCTTAAACTTCACAAAAATAATCTTCCCACTTAAGTACTTATCACTTTGGGTGTCATCTCTTATTCCCAATATAAAACTCAATATTTAGAGTTTATTTCAAACCAACTTTGATATTATGTATATCCACATGTATACATATTAATTTCTTTTATATACCAAGTTATACTTAAAATTTTAAACACCTTTGGTTTTTAATTCAAAACAAATTTCTTTTAAATTTTCAAATAACTCTTGTTTGAAAATAGGACCCCTTCATTCAAATGCATTAAATAATATTATTTGTTGTTTCTTTAAATTAATTCCAATTAATCACATTCAGTAATTAACTTATTTCTTAATTACCTTTATTAAGTAATTGTCCCTTAAATTACTTGCCTCTAGTTACTTTATTAAGTAACTCCCTTTTTATTTATCATTTCCAATTATTATCCATTAATTAATCTCATTAAATAAAGTTTAATTAATTACATAAATTAATTGATTATCCTGAACCCTTTCCCAATTTTCAAGATTTAATTTAGTTCGAATCCATTTCAAACTCGTCTTTAATTTAATTTCAATTTGGTTGTAATTCTATTACCACTTAATTCTTACTATTACTTTTAATTTAATTAATACTACAACCAATTCCCTTTATATAATAGATAATTTATTTCTTATACAAGATTCATTTACCTTTGAAATCATTTAAAAACCTTTATATAAGAAAATAACAAGTACGCTCTCATATATATATATATATATACACACACACACACACACACTCAACTCATTCTAGGGTACCACTTACCCTATCCTTAATGAGTAACCCTACCAGAGCCAAGGTTCTCGCTTAACCTTCAGCTCTGATACCAAATGTAACGACCCGGAATTTTCGATCCAGAAAATTCCAGATAGTTAATGAAAAGAAGAAAAGAGATAGAAGAAAATAAGAATAGAAATACCAGCATCTCACAATCGCAGCGGATAAAATATAATATTAAATAATAATAACAGTTATACAACGGAAAACTGTATTTGTAAATTACACTTTTAAATATCAGAGTTACATCATACTCACAACACTGGACAGTCTAAACAACAAGATCCAATTACACAATAATATATCACAGCGGTAAAGCACTCCATACGCTTCAACTCTCCAGCCCGCCTCCTGAACTCCAGAACGTCCTTACCTGAAAATCTGTAATACTCGGTCTGACCCGAGCATTACATCAAAGTAACACCCGGGTCAGGCTGGAAACCAGCGTGAGTAAACCCATTTAACTTGGAATACAAAAGCATACAATTTATATAAACCCGGGGTAACTTATATCAATATACACTTCATAAGTTATTATAGACATCAACCATTTCATATATCAATTCTACGTGCCAAAATATTAGATTTAAATAGACCCATTTACTTAAGTCATTCCACTTCAGCCTATTAGTTTAACATATCAAATTATAAGGATCGAAGTGGTTTCGGATATTCACTAATACCCGACTCCGGTCTCTTCGAAACCCTTGCCAACTTAACTTAACTTTTCAAGTGAAATTCAATTCTACTTTTAATACAGGATGTCACAATAATTCATCATCAATAGATAACCACACCTTCACAGTTTTAATCCAACATACCATATCACATAGCATCATGAACCACTTATTAGGGATAACAATTAATCAAGGCTTCCAATATCATTCTATTTATCCTTTAATTACATTTAAGTAATTAATCCTTAATTAATTTCACAACTAATTATCCTTAACCCAATACAGTAATTAACTTTTAATTACTTTATTAATTAATTACTAACCATAATTATTAATCATCCTTGATTAAGAACAATAGTAATTAACTTCACTTAATTACTTCATTAATAAATTTCTCCTTAATTTATTGTCTCAATTAATCCCTTGATTAATTACATTTAGTAATTAACTGCCCTTAATTACTTATTCCATAAATTAATTACTCTTAATTAATTATCTCAATTAAGCCTCTGATTAATTACAAAGTAATTAAATCCATATTACTTTCATCATCAAACATCTTTAATCACATCCAGTAATTATCAATTACTTCCCATTAATTGCATAAGGTAATTATTCATCAATCATCGAGTGTTTAAATTAATTAAACTTAATTAATTAACCTGAACAAATCACATTAACCCAATTAATTACATCAAGTAATTGATTCATTAATTACTTCTATAAACAATTTGACAAGTGATTATTATTAATTAATTAATTTAATTAATTATTAAAAATTAATCACATTAATTAATTGTTAAATAATCTTAAGTTAATGACCTTCATTAACAATTCTTTAATTGCATTATTAAGAAATTTACTCAGATTAACCATCATTAATTACAAATTAATTATTAATTAATTGTTAACTGCAACTTAATTAATCCTTAATCACTCGATTAATTAATCTTTAATCATAAATTAAACTTTAGTTAACAATCCCTTATTACAGATTAATTAACCTTAATTAATCAATCTTAGAACTTTAATAAATCAATTTAAACCTTTAATTATTTAATTAATTCTCTATATTAATCATTAATTAAAAAATTAGTTATCCAACTTAATTATTAATGAATCCAAATCATCAAATTTTATTTATCTCTAAGATAATCATTTCTTACTTAATTAAGCATTAAAAAAACAACTTATTTTCAAATTTACTTTAAATTCCATTTAAACTTTATTTTAAATTAAGATACATATTAACTTAAACAAGGTTTTAAAGCAATTCAAACCTTTTTATCCCATATGTTAAAGAAAACATTCATTTTAACATAAGTTTAAAGAATTTAAAGTTCAGATCAATTTAAACATACACTTTAAACATTCCAAGATATTTAAAATAAATTCAATTTAAAAATTTCCTAAATTTCAAAACTGAAATATAGATTAAACCTTTATTCTAGATTTAACTTAATTTTAATCAATCTTTTTTTAAGCTTTCCTTACCATTTCAAACCTTCATTTTAAAATTTCAGAATCATTTAACCATATTTAATGTAATTAAACAATTTAAATTTTAAACTTTATTGATTTTAAAAAAAAAACTGATACTCAAATCTAATTTCCAGATTTTAATACCAAAATTTAAACTTATTTAAAGTTCTTAGTTTATATTTGAAAACTGGTTTTAAAGCATAAAAACTGAACAGTTTTCTGTTTGTTTAAAGCCTGTCAACAAATAATACCTGAGCCATTTTTTTTTTTCGATTCTACTCTAAAACGACTTCGGGTCTCCACCTTATCTTCTTCGAGAAAATCTCTCAAACACCCGAGAACAACTCGAAACCAATCAAAACCCACAGTCCAACTTCATCAGCCAAACACCCTATCCACCGTGCACATGCACGGCGACGCCGTCCCCTTTGCTCGACTCTGTCGATCTCCTCATTTCGCCGATCACACTACCATCTGATCCAGCTCATCAAATTACTCAAAATCAACTCGAATTCAAATTCGAGTTCAATAACTAGAACCTGGAACTAACTGAACCCCTCAACCCCAAAACCTGGAAACTGTCTTGCCTTCGCAACCTCGACCATCAGTGAGTCAGCAACTCCGGCCATGTCTCCTTCAACCTCCATGCTAACATCACCCAGAGTCTTTTTGAACTCGATCGATCCTATGAGCCGTGGTGATCGTTTACTCCACCTAGTTAAAACTAGGGTTCCAGCCTTTAAACCCCAACCACCAACACCACAGTCTCCTGATCAACTTCCTACCAATTTTCCCAACTTCACTGATCGTTCCTCCATCTTCATGAGGGTACTCAATTCATCCAATCACAGAGATCATCCTAGCTAACCCCAAAAGAAAAATATAGACAACATAGAACTGCCCTCTAATTCTGACATTAAAAATTATAATTTTTGTTTTAAAAATCTTAATTTTGTTTAGGGATTTGATTTGTAATCCTGAATCCATGCATTACTAAGTTTAAATTTTTGACCTAGCTTAAGCATTCCTGTACTTGTGATTTCCAGAACCAATCCCACATTAGTTCTTACTTAGATAAATTTTAAATTTTAATTTATGTTAAAACAAACAAGTTTTGTTTTACCTCCAAGTACAAACAACAAATAGGCCATGAGGTGATGATTTTTGAATCAAAAGCAGGTGATTAGAATCACAGAACAGAGAACACAAATGTTCAACAGCATGCACACATATATATTCATATACACATTCATAGCAAGTTTTATAATATATATAATCATTTCAAATTATATAGCATGCAATCAAATTTACCTACTTAAAATTTAAAAAGTGAATTTACTCACCTGTTTGAACAAGGCAGAGTAGTTGTTTTCTCTTTTTTTTTTCAGGCTCTTGAACATTTATTCTGAAAGATTGTTTTCATTTCCTTTAATTGCTTTACTGACGAAATTGGTCCCTTGCATGCTTACAAATTTGATGCTTTTAAAGATGAAACTTGCTGTTGAAACTGATGTTAATTGCAGTTGAACTTCATGCAAGTTGGAGTTGAAAAGAACTTGCTGAAGATCATCCCTTTTTGAAATGCAGGTTGATTTGGCGTTGCAGGTTTGCAATTTGATTCATATTTGATTTTTCAGATGTTATTTTGCTCTTGATTTTTCAGTTTTCATTTTAGGTTTGAAGTAAATTCCTGATTGCCATTATTTTAGTTGAGAAGTGAAAACAAAGAAAAGAAAATGTTTGAGAAAGAAACTCATCTTCTTCTTAATACATTTATTAAAACTTAAATGAATATGCCACTTGTTATAAAACTTACGTTTGTCCTTCAAGTAATTAAATTGTCTTACATGTGTTTTAAGAGGTGTTAATATGGTTACACATGCTCTTGTGTATTTTTAATTAATTTTTTTATTTAATTTAAAATGTTAATATAAACTTACTTATTTAGGTTTCTTAATTAATAAATACTTATGTACTTGTATGTATGTATATTTGAATTTTCTGACATTATAGAGTTTACCTAAATTTATATATATATATATATATATATATTAATTTCCTACAAGATTCTCATTCTCAAAAATTTAAATTTATAGATCCAAATTTATTTGTATATATATCCAAATTATTTACTAAGACATTTACTTAAATCTTAAATTCAAGTTTCAAATTCAAACTCAAATTCAGATTCAAATTTGAATTACAATCCAGGTATAACTATTTATTATCAGATTTATTTGTTAAATCTAAAATTCAATATTCCTATTAATTAACCCAATCATTTAACAATCACAGATGTCTAGAATTCCGGGATATCACACCTTTAACTGATAAGACATCTTATGAACTTCTTCACAGAAAGAAACCTAAGGTATCTTATTTTAGAATTTTTGGAAGTAAATGTTTTATTTTAAATACAAAAAATAACTTAGATAAATTTGATTCTAAATCCGACAAAGGTATCTTTATCGGATATTCTAACAGAAGTAAAGCGTACAGAGAGTTTAATTTAAGAACTAACACCATTGAAGAAACAATGCACGTTTCATTCGATGAAAATCTAAAATTTTTTGAAGATACAAATGATGAAGAGGATTTAATCACCCAAAATCAAGAGTCAACTGAAACTAATAACGAAATTAATCATCCTAATAAAAAGATTAAACTTTTAAAGGATCATCCTATAGAAAATGTACTTGGAGATATGCAATATGTTGTTAAAACTAGAAATCAACTAAGTAAAATGAGCAATGTAGCCTTTATATCAACTATTGAACCCAAAAATCCAAAAGAAGCATCAACTGATGATTCATGGATATTGGCTACGCAAGAAGAACTAAATCAATTCACTAGAAATGATGTTTGGGAACTTGTTCCTAGTCCTGAAAATAAAACTATAGTTGGAACTAAAAGGGTTTATAAAAATAAAATGAATGAATAAGGAGAGGTTGTTAGAAATAAAGCCCGGTTGGTCGCTCAAGGTAATTGTCAAGAAGAAGGAATAGATTTTGATGAAACCATTGCACCCGTAGCAAGATTAGAAACCATTAGGATTCTACTTGCTTTCACAAATCATAATTATTTCAAATTATATCAAATGGATGTTAAAAGTGCCTTTTTAAATGGATTTGAAAAAGAGGAAGTATATGTTGAACAACCACCACTTTTTGAAAATGAAAAATTACCGAATCATGTTTACAAACTTAAGAAAGCTCTATATGGTCTAAAACAAGCTCCTAGAGCCTGGTATGATAGACTAAGATCTTACTTATTACAATCAAATTTTGAAATTGGTAAAGTAGATAATACTCTTTTTATTAAAATAAATAAAAATAATATTCAACTAGTACAAGTTTATGTAGATGATATCATTATTGGATCAACTAATTTTGAAATGAATAAAGAATTTTCTGAAATAATGACAAAAGAGTTTGAAATAAGTCATATGGGTGAATTAAACTTCTTTCTAGGATTACAAATAAAACAATTAGATAATGGTATCTTTATTAGTCAAGAAAAATATACTAAAGACCTAGTTAGTAAACTTGGTTTGACTACTGCAATTGGAAAACCCACTCCCATGGAAACCAACGAGTACCTAAGTAAAGAAGATCTCTCGAAAGATGTAGATCAAAAATTATAAAGGAATGATTGGATCACTACTCTATATCACTGCTAGTAGACCTGATATCGTGCATAGTGTTTGTCTCTGTGCAAGATATCAATTCCAACCTAAAGAGACCCACTTAAAATCCGTAAAACGTATCATAAGATATGTTAAACGCACCCTTGATTATGGCTTATTTTATCCTAAAAATGATTCTTTTGACTTAATATCTTATTGCGATGTTGATTATGCTGGTTGTAAATTAGACCAAAAAAGTACATGTGGAACTTGTCACTTTTGGGGGCATTCTCTGGTTTCTTGGTTTAGTAAAAAGAAAAACACAGTTTCTTTATCAACAACCGAAGCAGAGTATATTTCTGCTGCTTTGGCTTGTACTCAAGTAATATATATGCAGCAAACTTTAAAAGATTTTGGTTTAAATATCTCAAAACCACCAATTTATTGTGACAATACTAGTGCAATAAATTTATCCAAAAATACTACTCATCATGCTTGAACTAAACATATTGATATCATATATCATTTTCTCAGAGATAATATAAGTAAGGAAGTAATTAATCTCGATTATATCAATTCTGAGAATCAAATTGCTGATATCTTAACAAAACCCTTAAATGAATCTATATTTACTAAATTAAGAAGAGAATTAGGTATTTGTTCAATAACTGAAATATAAAATATCAATAACAAAATATAATTAAAAATTAAATTAAAATAAATCAAACAGCAAAAATATCAAGTACCATGTCGACAACCCCCTTATACCCCTGTCGACATATAACGAGACTTTTATTTTTGAAATTTTCCCACTAAAATTCAAATAATTGGTTATATATTCTTCTTATTTCGAAATTTTGATCATTCTCTCTAGTCTTTCTCTGTTCTAACTTCTGAAAACATTTAAACAATGGCCTCCTCTTCCAAATCAAACAAAAATTCAACTTTTTCGTTCCCTTCTCCTTCTACTGGATCATTTCAACGAACTACGCTTGCATGAGTGATGAAAATGGAAGATTCCTTGAAGGATGCACTGCAACTAATGACTGAAATTCAAGTTGTGCAACCTAGAATGGCCAAAGAATAAGAACGGAAAGGCAAAATCCTTAGAAATTTGCAAAAGTTTCTAATGGACAATCACGCTAATCCGATCTTGATTGATGAATAGTCTTCAGGAGATCAAGTGCAAGAGGACAGCGAGGAAGAAGAAGAAGAAGCCCTCATGGAAGAAGAGCACGCCGAAGATGACGACAAAGTCGTTTGCGTTGGCGAAGTGTGCTTTGAAAAGGATGGAAATCTAGTTGAACAACGTGGAAATTTCTGTTTCTACTACCCAAATTGTTCGGTTCATAGATCTCCCATTTTCAAGGACACACATTAGTTTCTTTTCTCTCTTTCCTATTGTTGTATGTTTTTACTTACATTCTCTACGCACATGTAAACATTACAATATATACTTAATAAATGATTTGTGTTCTTATATTATTTGAATTATAGATTCTTAGTTAGGATAGTTAGTAATTTAGGACTAAGTTTTTGTTTTAAGATCAAGTGATGATAATTTATGATAACACTATCATTATAATCACATGTCATAGAGTATTAGATTAAGGGGGAGTTATATAATTTCGAGTTAGTTTTTGTTGATGACAAAGGGGGAGAAGTATAAAATAAGATAGTTAGGCATAGATTAAGGGGGGGTTATTAGTTTTAGGGGGAGTTATTAGGATAGAAGTAATTTTTTATAAACAAAGGTTGTCATCATCAAAAAGGAGGAGATTGTTAGTCCTTGAGATGATGCTTTTGATGACAACAAACTTAGAATAAGATTTTAAAATATAAATACTAACATTATAGTTTAGATATATATATATATATATATATATATGTATATGCAGGATCTAACCATGCAGGTACCAAGAATGAATACTGTATAGTATAGAGATTCAAGATATCAAGTTGAAGACTCATGAGTAATCAAGATTATCAAGAGTTCAAGATTTCAATAATAAGTAATTTAATTAGGAATTTTGTTAAAATTCCTAGAAAAGCACTAGCGTCTTAAAATCCAATTTATTCGTGGAGTGGAATCCACTTCGAGCCTGTTAAAGGGATGAAACCCTAAGTAGGATGAAACCTATGAAAAATCTAGTGGAACATTGTTTTGTGTCCACTAACTTTTATTCAAATATTTTTACAAAATTATATCTTATTTTCAAAATGATTTCAAAACCTTCCTTTTAAAAAGAATCAAAAACATCTATCCTGGTTTTAAAATACTTTTAGCTTCAAAATAATCTTTATTTCAAAATCAAATTATCCTTGGTTTTAAACTATCTTTTAATAATAATATATTTAACTTTTAATATTTGTACTTAGATCTAAATATAAAATTGTAGTAAAATTTTATATATATCAATATATTATTCTCTATATTTATTTATGTATTTTAACTATAGTTAAGTATATTTATAAAGTTTAAAATAGTTTTAATAAGATGAAAGCCATTTTCAAAGAAAAATAAAATCACCAAAATTTGCTTAGGCCTGTCGACAACCCCAATATACGCTTATTGACAAGGTGGCAGTTTGATTCAAAATTTGAATTTCAAAAGAAGTGTCTATTCGTCATATCCTTTCACGAATGGGCATGACTGTTGTTCTACTATAAATAAGGGCAGCTTTTAAACGAATTTACATTCATATTTTCTCTGATTTCACTCCTCATCTTCTTCCACATTTCTTTATATACATTTTTACCATTACTCTGTCGAAATCAACATTGAATCTAACTAGATCATCTCTGGTTTGATTCTCTATAACCATCTCAATAAGATCTCAGTGCTATTTAGAGTTATAGGCTTCTTTGTAATAAACTAAATAAGAAAAGGTGTGATTGTAGCTGTGAAATCAATCAAGCGAGAAAAGGTGTGATTGTAGCCTTTGAAATCAATTGGGTGAACTTGTTTCCCGTAAAATCAAGTATCTCTACCCAGTGGATTGTGAATCTGGAGTGGTGTACCTCGTGGCCTTGAAATCGAGGGTGTAATTGTAACAATTGTTTTTGAAAGGAAATCTGTACTTGTGTACGGGACTGGATGTAGGGTAACTCCGAACCAGTATAAAATCCAATGTGTTCTTTCCTTTATTGCTTTTACTTCATTTCTGCATCTGTGTTTGGTTCTGTGATCATATCTGTGTCTGAATATTGCATACATATGTGTTCAAATTAACATAAACTCAAAAAGAATTAATAATTCCTTAAAACACTATTCACCCCCTCTAGTGTTTATTCTAGCCTTAAGATCCATAATCCGCATTTCTCACAGGATTGGTGTTTTAAATTGTTGTGCTATCATCTATGGATGTAGGGAAATAGGTTGGAGGGATCCAACTGGATTCCTCAAAAAGTTGAATTTATTTTATATTCAGTAATGTGATTTATATGATAATCTGTGATGAATTATATTGATTATATTGGGAATTAAATTATTGAATGCTATGGCTCGGTTGAATATATATTGGTATTTGAGAAAAATGAAATATATAAAGTTTGGATTGTTAAAGGAAATAAAAAGGGAAATTTTTAAGTAAAATAATTATTGTGAATTCAAATAAATTAAAGGAATAAATTTGGGAAAGGGATAAAGGTTTGATTTTAAATCCTATAATAAATTCAAGGATGGGGAAAATAGGGATTTTGAATAAATGGGAAAAACGTTTTTTTTAAATAAGGACTTGAGTAATATTTTTTAAGTACGAAGAAATATATTTTTAAAAATCAAGATTTGAATGAGTTGGAAAAAAGGAGAATTTTGAAATAAAGTATGAAATTGGTATTTCCGATTTAAATAAAAACTTAAATTATAAATAAAGGTGTTAATATGGGATAAATGGGTTTTGAAATAAATTTGGATAAGTAAAGGAATTTATTTTAAAATGGAGTTGGTTTTGGAAATCAATTTAAAAACCAACTAAGTGTTGAAAACTGTGAATAAAGAAGAATGAGATTGTGAAATTTATAAACAGTGTTTATAAATAAAGTGAAATATTTATCTGTGGATAATTTGAAAGTATAAATTCAGAATGGGAATTTATAAGGAAAGGGTGATTTGTTTAAAAATAAATAGTTGTTTATTTTTAAAGGTTTGGGAAGGAAAGTGTATTTCCCTAAAAAGTCAAGTATATTTTCAAAGAAAGATTTCCAAAAATAAGTTAAAGTTTTTAAAGTGGTTTTAAAGGAATGTTTTAGAAAGAAATTATTATTTAATGGTTTTAAAATTTTGAAAAATAAATATTTATTAAGTTAATTATATAAGTAAATTATTTTAAACGTTTAACTAGTATTATGATTTAAAAGATAATTATTTAATATTTATACCTAATAGAATAACTTTTATTTTAAAATTTGTTTGGCTTAAGTTTTACATGAGAAATTATTATAAAATTTCATAACTAGTATTTTAAATAAAGTGTTTAAATAGTTTTACTTTAAGTGTTTTAAAGTATATTTTTGGACAAAGTGATTTAAATTATTTAAAAACCTAGAGTATTAAGACTTGGTGATTTTCAATGGAAATAAAACAATTGGATGGAAATTTATTCCACGAGAGAAAAAGTAATTTGAAACTATTTTTCAAAAGGTTGAAGTGTAGAAAAATATCTTGCAAAGATATTTTGAAATAAATAATTTGGAAAACTATTAAGGACTGATAATTGTTTGTGGATGTTATATGATAGTTAAATAACCGACTATCAATATTGACCAATGTGCTGATCGTTTCAAAGAGGCCGGGATCGGGATTAATTTCTTGAAAACTACTTCGATATGATTTGAACGTTTTCGTGAGGAAGACAAGAGCTTGGAGTCGAAGATGGAGCGGTGAAGTGCAAGGGCTAATCGCTACTAATCCTGAGGGTGATTCCAAAATAGATGTAGTAGGAATAGTGCCTTCGGTTCCGTTCGTACCAGGAACGGACTTGTACGGACGAATGCTATCGAAACATTGTCGGAGGATGGTGAGCATTCTAAGTGAATGTGTGCTAAAAAGGTAATGCATAGCCTCGAGCCTCATCAACTGGGAATGGCTAAAACAGAGGAGGTGCAGCAAGGCTAAGTGGCTAGCAACCAATTAGGGTAAGGTCATCCCTATCTAGATGTCCCTTTTTATTCGGCTGTGTGGGAGGTTGTTGATCCCAACCGCGGGGTGATCTTATTCGGACTATCCAGTAAGAGTTAGCTCCGGTCTTGAGTTGTAGGGGATTAGAGGGATCCTCAGTACTCTGATCTAGACCAGGTACTGTGACGGACAATACCCTAGTAGCTCTGCCATTGATGGAAACCCAATCTCCAATAAGTGCCTTCGGACTTGTTTGTATACCTATTATGCTGGAATTTAATTAATGTAACAATTTCGACTATTTGAATAAGTATTTATAGATAGACACTATTATAATATCAGAGGATTTGATAAGAGATGTTTTGATTATCGTAAGGTAGAAACCTGACATGTTTATTTGTTGCTGGTCTTACGAGATCCCTTTGATTTCTAAAGGATTTTGGAAAATTTAATAATCCAATTGAGTGTGTTTTCTCACGCTGGTTTTCCAGACTGACTTATGTGTCATTTTAATGTAATGCTCGAGTCAGACCGGGCATTATAGGATACAGGATAGGAAACTATGGAGCATAGGAGGCTAGCTGGATAGCGAGACGTATCACACGTACTTGATATATTGTTCGCGCCAAAATTGGTCACAAACCCCGAATATCGTGAAAGCAGCAAATTATGAATATAAAGCAGCAATATCGAAACACAAATCTCAAATCCAAGTAAACAAAGAACAACAATACAGAAATAACGCATAGAAACACGAGATTTATAGTGGTTCGGCTATCTCCGGCCTACGTCCACTTCAAATGATAATCTTTTATTGATGTTCTTGCTGGTTACAGTGAACTACAGCAGTAATTTTAGAATACAATGACGGAGTTTGAGTGCAATTATGATTTCGGCAGATTCTAGGCATTCCTGGATCCAAAAATAAGCCCTTTTTCTGTAGGTTCTTGGGTGCTATTTATAGGCGTTCCTTGTAAATATCAGGCCCAAACATTGGGAGACTCCTTCTAGCACGTGAGTGGGCCCACGCGAACGATCTCAGCAAGTTTCGAGTCGATCCGTGATTGATACGAACCAATTTTGTATCGATCAAGAAATAGTCCAATCGAGCCTTAACTTGGCAGGAACATTTTTTAGCTTGTACGTAAGCTCCTATGAAAATTTCATAGCATTTGGACATGTGGTTTGTGAGATATGATTGATGCAAGATTGTGTTTTCCATGGAGGCTGTCGCGTTTGAATCCATCCTTCGCATCGATCCATTCGTATCGATCCAAGCACGTGATAGCATGTTGACATGGCGCGCACTCTTTGGATCGATCCACTTTTCATGCCGAGTTGATCGAGTCGTTCCAAGGCTTTCTCTTCGTTCGCAACGGTACGCTCGCATCGATGGTTCATGTCTCGTCTCGCATCGATGAAGCATGGTTTTCGAATCGATTGTTCGCAGCTCTATTCGCATCGTTTGTTTATAAGTTGAGGCACTGTTTGTTAGTCCGTGAGATGATGGTTTTGATGACAACAACCTTAGAATAGATTATAAAATATAAATACCGACATTATAAGTTTAGATATATATGTATATGCAGGATTTAACCATGCAGGTATCAAGAATGAAGACGGTACAATATAGAGATTCAAGATATCGAGATAGAAGACTCATGAGTATCAAGATTATCAAGAGTTCATGATTTAAAGCATAAGTATTTTTATTAGTAATTTTTGTTAAAACTCACAGAAAAGCACCGGCATCTTAAAATTCAATTTATTCGTGGAATGGAATCCACTTCGAGCCTGTTAAAGGGATGAAACCCTAAGTAGGATGGAACCTACGAAAATCTAGTGGAACATTGTTTTGTATCCACTAATTTTAATTCAAATGATTTTACAAAATTATCTTGTTTTCAAAATGATTTCAAAACTTTCCTTTTAAAAACATCAAAACTCTCTATCCTGATTTTAAATAATTTTAGCCTCAAAATTATCTTTAATTTCAAAGTCAAATTACTCCTGATTTTAAACTATCTTTTTAAATTATATATTTAACTTTTATACTTAGATTTAAATATAAAATTATAGTTAATATCTATATATATTATTCTCTATATTTATGAATTTTAACTATAGTCAAGTATATTTGTAAAGTTTAAAATAGTTTTAATATAAATAAAGGTTATTTTCAAAGAAAATCAAATCACCAAAAATTGCTTTGGGATGTTGACATGCCTAGGGTAACCATGTCGACATGGTGTCAGTTGGATTCAAAATTTAAATTTCAAAAGAAGTGTCTATTCGCCATAACTCTTCATGAATGGACATTGCTGTTGTTCTTCTATAAATAGGGGTTAGTTTCAATGAATTTTATATCAGATTTTCTGGTTTTCTACTCCTCTTCTTCTTCCACATTTCTTAATACATATTCTTACCATTACTCAGCCGAAATCAACATTGAATCAAACTCGATTACTTCTAGTTTGATTCTCTATCACTATCTCTACAAGGTTCTTAGTGCTATTCCGAGTTATAGACTTCTTTGTAATCTATTAAGCGAGAAAAGGTGTGATTGTAGCCTTGGAAATCAATCAAGAGAGAAAAGGTGTGATTGTAGCCTTGGTAAATCAATTGGGTAAACTTGTGGCTCGGAAATCAAGTATCTCTTCTCAGAGGATAGAAATTATGGAGGGTGTACCTTGTAGCCTTGAAACCGAGGGTGTAATTGTACAATTGCTTTTGAAAGGAAATCCGTACTTGTGTTGCGTGACTGGATGTAGGGTAACTCCGAACCAGTATAAAATCCGGTATGTTCTTTCCTTTACTGATTTTATTTTATTTTATTTCTGCATCTGTGCTTGTTTCTACGATCATATCTGTGTTTGTATATTGCATACATCGGTGTATAAATTAACATAAACTCAAAAAGATTTAGTAATTCTTTATTAACACTATTCATCCCCCTTTTAGTGTTAATCCTAGCCTTAAGATCCGTAATCCGCATTTTCTCACAATTGGTATTAGAGCAAGGTTTTCAAAGTTTCATAATCTGATTTTTGAAAAAGTTTTTAAAATGGCTATATTTGTTAATACTAATTTAGAAGTATTCAAACCATCATTGTTTCTTGAGTCTGCATATAATCAATATTCAAATTCAAGTTGTCTACCAAGATTGTTTGATGTGCAGGAATCATGCTTTATGGGTGCTGAGGAATCAATTCACAACGGACAAATTGTGCAGATCAGAAAGAACAAATGGTACTTGATAATGGGTGTTCTAGACACATGACTGGCAATCCAAATATACTGAATGATATAATATACAAAGACGGAGGACTGGTTAACTTTGGAGACAATTCAAAAGGATATGTGATTGGCATCGGCAAAGTCGGTAATTCTGAAACTCCTACTATTACTAATGTTTTGCTAGTTAAGAATCTGATATATAATCTGCTAAGTATAAGTCAACTATGTGATAAAGGATACAAAATTAAATTTGAAAAAGATAAGTGTCATATAGAAGATAATAATTCAACCATTATATTTGAGGGAGTGAGGAAAAAGAATATTTATATTCTTAGTATGAAAGTTTCAAATGATAAACTATGTCTGTTGGAAAATACAAGTGACCCTTGAATTTGGCATAAGAGATTTGGGCATTTGAATTTCAAACTCTTATCTAGACTGTCAAAACATAATCTAGTAAGAGGTCTCCCTAAAATGAATTTTAAAGTAGATAGTTTATGTGATGATTGTCAATTAGGAAAACATAGAAAAAGTTCCTTTAAGTTAAAAGATATGATTTCAACTTCAAAACCTCTTGAATTACTTCATCTTGATTTATTTTGTCCATCTTAAATTCCATCAATAAATCATAGTAAATATGCCTTTGTAATTGTAGATGATTATTCTAGATTTACATGGACAATATTTTTGAAACATAAAAGTGATACTTTCGAATGTTTTAAGACATTGTCAAAAAGAATTCAAAATCAGTTTTAAAAATTAAGTGATTACGGTGGTGAATTTGAAAATGAAAAGTTTGAGGAATTCTGCAATAAAAAGGGAATAACTCACAATTTTTCATTTTTGAGAACTCCACAACAAAACGGAGTAGTAGAACGTAAAAATAGGATGATTCAAGAGTGTGCGAGAACTATGCTTACATATAGTAATTTACCAAGAATTTTTGGGCAGAAGCAGTTGCTACCGCCTATTATATTTTAAATAGAATTTTAATTAGACCTTTAACTGATAAGACATCTTATGAACTTCTTTATTCAAAGAAACCTAAGGTATCTAATTTCATAATTTTTGGAAGTAAATGCTTTATTTTAAATACAAAAGATAATTTAGATAAATTTGATCCTAAATCCGACAAAGGTATCTTTATCGGATATTCTAATAGAAGTAAAGAGTATAGAGTGTTTAATTTAAAAACCTATTCCATTAAAGAAACAATGCATGTTTCATTTGATGAAAATTTCAAAATTTTTGAAGATACAAATGATGAAGAGGATTTAATCACTCAAAATCAAGAATCAATTGAAAATAATAATGAAATTAATCATCCTAATAAAAGGACTAAACTTTTAAAAGATCATCCTATAGAAAACATACTAGGAGATATGCAATATGTTGTTAAAAATAGAAATCAACTAAGTCAAATGAGTAATGTAGCTTTTGTATCAACCATTGAACCCAAAAATCCAATAGAAGCATCAACTGATGATTCATGGATTTTGGATATGCAAGAAGAATTAAATCAATTTACTAGAAATGATGTTTGGGAACTTGTTCCTAGACCAGAAAATAAAACTATGATTGGAACTAAATGGGTTTATAAAAATAAAATGAATGAACAAGGAGAGATAGTTAGAAATAAAGCTCTATTAGTCGCTCAAGGTTATTGTCAAGAAGAAGGAATAGATTTTGATGAAACCTTTGCTCCCATAGCAAGATTAGAAGCCATTAGGATTCTACTTGCTTTCGCAAATCATAATAATTTCAAATTATTTCAAATGGATGTTAAAAGTGCATTTTTAAATGGATTTGTAAAAGAAGAAGTATATGTTGAACAATCACCGCTTTTTGAAAATGATAAATTACCAAATCATGTTTACAAACTTAAGAAAGCATTATATGGTCTAAAACAAGCTCCTAGAGCCTGGTATGATAGACTAAGATCTTATTTATTGCAATCTAATTTTGAAATTGGTAAAGTAAATAATACTCTTTTTTATTAAAAGAAATAAAAATGATATTAAACTAGTACAAGTTTACGTAGATGATATCATTTTTGGTTCAACTAATTTTGAAATGAATAAAGAATTTTCTGAAATAATGACAAAAGAGTTTGAGATGAGTCATATGGGTTAATTAAATTTCTTTTTAGGATTACAAATAAAACAATTAGATAATGGTATCTTTATTAGTCAAGAAAAATATGCTAAAGACCTAATTTGTAAATTTGGTTTGACTACTGCGAGTGGAAAACCCATTCCTATGGCAACCAATGAGTACCTTAGTAAAGAAGATCTCGCGAAAGATGTAGATCAAAAGTATATAGGGGAATGATTGGATCACTACTCTATATTACTGCCAGTAGACCCTGATATTATGCGTAGTGTTTGTATTTGTGCCAGATATCAATCCCAACCTAAAGAGACCCACTTAAAAGCCGTAAAACGAATCATAAGATATGTTAAACACACATCTGATTATGGTTTATTCTACCCTAAAAATGATTCTTTTGACTTAATATCTTACTGTGATGCTGACTATGCTGGTTGTAAATCAGACCGAAAAAGCACAAGTGGGACTTGTCACTTTTTGGGGCATTCTCTGATTTCTTGGCTTAGTAAAAAGCAAAACACAGTTTCTTCATCAACAACTGAAGCAGAATATATTTCTGCTGCTTTGGCTTGTTCTCAAGTAATATATATGCAACAAACCTTAAAAAGATTTTGGTTTAAATTTTTCAAAATCACCAATTTATTGTGACAATACGAGTGCGATAAATTTATCCAAAAATGCTACTCAACATGTTCGAAATAAATATATTGATATCAGACATCATTTTCTCAGAGATAATATAAGTAAGGAAGTAGTTACTCTCGATTATGTCAATTCTGAGAATCAAATTGCTGATGTCTTAACAAAACCCTTAAATGAATCAATATTTACTAAATTAAGAAGAGAATTAGGTATTTGTTCTATAACTGAAATATAAAATATAAATAACAAGTATAATTAATAATTAATATTAAAATAATTCAAAGAGTTAAAATATAAAAGACCATGTCGACATCCCCTATATACCCATGTCGACATGCAACGTTTTTAAATTTTGAAATTTTTCCTACCAAAATTCAAAATAATTGGTTGTAAATTCTTCACATTTTTGAAATTTTATTCATCCTTTCTGTTATCTCTCTGTTCTTCTCTCTGAAATCAAATAATCAATAGCCTCCTCTTCCAAATCTAACATAAAACAAACTTTTCATTCCCCTCTCCTACGTCTGGTCCATTTCAACGTACTACTCTCGCTCGTGTGACTAAAATAGAGGACTCTCTGAAGGATGCACTTCAGATGATGACTGAAATTCAAGTGACTCAACTTCGTATGGCAAAGGAACAAGAGAGGCAAGGCAAGATTCTTAGGAATTTGCAAAAATTCCTAATGGATTACCAGGCCAATCCTATCTTGATTGATGAAGACTCTTCACTCAATCAAGAACAAGAGGCTAGCGAAGAAGAAGAAGAAGAACTCATGGAAGAAGAAGCGCAAGCGGAAGATGATGACCAAGTCGTGTGTGTTGGAGAAGTGTGTTTTGACAAAAATTGGAATCTTGTCGAACAAAGTGGAAATTTCCGTTTCCACTATCCAAACTATTCGATTCATAGATCTCCTATGTTTAAAAACATACAATAGTTTCTTTTCTTTCTTCTCCATTGTTGTTTGTGTTTCTTTATGTTTTCTATACGCTCATGTATATACAACTTCATACGTAATAAATAACTCATGTTCTTATACGCGTTTTAATTATAAGTACTATCGTGAATTCTTAGTTAGGATATTTAATTGTTTAGGACTATGTTTTAGTATTAGATTAAAGTGATGATTACTCATGATAACACTATCATTATAATCACATGTCATAGAGTGTTAGTATTATGGGGAGTTATATAGTTTGAGTGATTTTTTGTTGATGACAAAGGGAGAGAAATATAAAATAGGGTAGTTAGGCATAAATTAAGGGGGAGTTATTAGTTTTAGGGGGAGTTATTAGGATAGAAGTAATATTTTATAAACAAAGGTTGTCATCATCAAAAATGGGGAGATTGTTAGTCCGTGAGATGATGGTTTTGATGACAACAACCTTAGAATAGATTATGAAATATAAATACAGACATTATAAGTTTAGATATATATGTATATGCATGATTCAACCATGCAGGTGCCAAGAATAAAGACTGTACAGTATAGAGATTCAAGATATCGATATAGAAGACTCATGAGTATCAAGATTATCAAGAGTTCATGATTTCAAGCATAAGTATTTTTATTAGGAATTTTTGTTAAAACTTATAGAAAAGCACGGGCATCTTAAAATTCAATTTATTCGTGGAATGAAATCCACTTCGAGCCTGTTAAAGCGATGGAACCCTAAGTAGGATGGAACCTACGAAAATCTAGTGGAACATTGTTTTGTAACCACTAATTTTAATTCAAATGATTTTACAAAATTATCTTGTTTTCAAAATGATTTCAAAACTTTCCTTTTAAAAACATCAAAACTCTCTATCTGATTTTAAATAATTTTAGCCTCAAAATTATCTTTAATTTCAAAGTCAAATTACTCCTGATTTTAAACTATCTTTTTAAATTATATATTTAACTTTTATACTTAGATTTAAATATAAAATTATATTTAAAATGTAACGACCCAGAATTTTTAGAAATTAAAATATGAATATTTAATTTATTTTAAATATTTATAAGTGAATTTATAAGTCAAATAAATTTTTATTTGAATTATTGGATTTAATTGAATAATTAAATCGATAATTTAATACGTTAAATTATGGAAATAATTGAAAATTGGGTTAAATATGATTGAAAATGATTTGCAAAATTTTATTTTATCATATGGGAGTTAGAAAGATATTTTAGAACTTTTAAAATCGAATTAAAAGTTAATTTGTGAAAATTGAATATTTTAATATTTAATCGACTAGTGAAAATAGCCAATTTTTGAACAGTCTCAGAATTGAACGAAACCAGTTTCATTGGATCCGTAATAGTTAGTTATTACCGGATTTCAAATTTCGTGTCAATCGGAGCTATCGTTTGATCGTGGCAGCTCGAAACGCATCGATTTATTTTTAATTTAAATTTGACGACTGAAAATAGCCATTTTTCAAAAAGTCTCGGATTTCGACGAAACCAGTTTCATCGGATCCGTAATGTGATATTATTGTAAGGTTTCAAATTTCAAGTCAATTGGATTTACCGTTTGTCCGGTACAAATTAAAACGCCTAGAAATCGACTTAAATCGGTTTAATTCAAATTGAGCGTTTATAGCCATAACTCGCACAGATGTCCGAATTAGCTTCCGAAACCTATTCCATTGTGTCCGGAACGCGGGGTAAACCTTAGAAACGCTGGTTACGGCGCGTAAATCGGAGTTCGAAATTTCCGGGATGAATAGTGTCGCTCGTTACTTATAAATAGCCCTACCCTTCATTTAGAAAATAAAAAAAATAATAATAAAAACAAACCCTAGCCGCCACCCCCCCCTGAACGGCCAGAAAGCTCCCATCTTCATCCCCAAAATTCTTCAAATCCGTGCAACGATTCGACGAACTTCTTACTGGAGACTTGTAGTGGGTATCGAGTTCTATATATTCAACGGATATGATCTAAAACGATGCACCGAGGAGGGGGATAATGGCCTGCGTTCGGCCACGCATACGCACGCGTTTCGAGGCATATTAGGCGACCGAACTTGTTGGGATTGCAGCCGAGTGGAGTGTTGGGTGAGGGCTACGCCATGGAGCTACCTGATCGAATTATCGTTGAGTTTTGATGTTGTAAAAATTAAACCCTAAATGGGATGTTGGGTTCGGTTTCTCCAGGGGACGCACGCACGAGATGAAGAAGGAGGGGAGACGCAGTGCACGGCTGTGATGGTTTGGCTTTGGATCTAGTGGCCAGAAATTACTTAGGTTCAAAATTAATTAAATTAATGTTGTAATTTTAGTTTAAAACTCGTGTAACTTCAAATTATCATAACTTTTTCATACGAGGTCGAAAAAATGCAAAACCAGTTGCGTTGGAATCGTATGGACGAGCACTATGCGATGGAGTTGGTTTGGAGTCGTTTGGAGTTAGTGATAATTTTGGGTAAAATTAAACGCGCGTTTAATTTTATTCGAAATAAAAGCTAAAACGGAATTAAAAATCAAGGTGAGAATTTCTCACTCAATCGAATCAGTTTCGATTTTATTTTAAATAGTTAGATTTAAAATATTTGAATGCATGTTTGAATGTTGATTGATATCTATTGATTGTTAAAATAGACATTATACGCCGTTAGTAAGCGGATGTTATTTATTAAAAACATATACCGCGAATATTTCATAAACAGTGAAATTGGTATTATATATAATAGCAATATATATATATTGGCATATGTATATATTGGAGTTATTGATTCCCCGCATTTTTTGTTTAGCGGATGAGACCCTATTGCGCCGTTATTAAGCGGATAATATTTAATAAGAACATATACCGCGATAATTTCGTACTGAAGCGAAATTGGTATTGTGCTAATGTTTTTGGATGCAGGAAAACAGGTTGGAGGGATCCAACTGGATTCCTCAACAGTATTTATTTGATTATGGATATTTTGATATTCGTTGATTATCATATACGATATGTGATATCGTTGTAGTCGTGATTGACTATTTGGTGTGTAGCATCATTGGACCCAAATTTTGGGATTTTAAAATGATTTTTAAAGTGATTTTTGAGAATATACTATATTTTGGAATTGATCCATTTTGTATAAATAAACGTTATAATTTTTAAAAGTTATAAAAATTATGATTTTTAAGAAATATAGTTAAAAGCTGATTTTTGAAAATAAGGAATTAGTGACTTTATAAAATAGTTTAATCGAGATATTTTAGAATTTATTGTGAAAAGTTTAAAATATAGAATTCATGAAATTTAATTATTTTATGAATCGAAATGGTGAAATAATAAAGGAGATTAAAGATGTTTTAAAAGAATAATATAAATTGAATTATATTAAGAGATTTATAAATGGATATTTATAAATTGAGATATTGAAATTATAAAACGAGTTTTTATAAGTGTTTGAATGAAGTGAAAATGAATTTCATAAATTGAATGAAATTTATAGAATTATAAACTGTGAAGTTATAAATGGAATTTTTAAACAGTAGGTTTATAAAATTTGTGAAATTATTAAAAGAATGGTTTTGGATAAATAATTGAATCTTATAAGTTATAAGATTTATAATTATGAAGTTCAAAGGAACGATTTTTGTGAACGAATGAATTATAAGTATTTAACTTATAATATGAACCTTTAGTTTATAATTGAGTTATAAATCGAATAGGTTAATAAAGGAGATTTATAAAGGAAATAGTTATGCAATAAATAGAAATGGAATTTATAAACGTTGTTTTATAAATTCGCAAAAGACTTATTTTGATAAGTAAATGGTTATAACTTATTTATGGAGTTATATTCACATTTTTGACTGTGAATAATCCTTTAAAATAAAATGTATAAAAGGATGAAATATGTTAACGTAGTATATTCACGTTTTTGAATAGTGAATAAGATGTTAAAGAAATTGTTTTGAATGTGATATTAAAATTGAATTAAAACGATCTAATGATGTTTTAAAATGTGTTGAGATTCGAAACCATAGATTTCAACATTGATTGTTGAAATAGGCGTTTTCGAGAAAATAAAAGGAAATAATGGACTATAACACTGTTGTTATAGTAAATGATTTCCGAAAGGAAATGTTTTGTATAGTATTGGGATTTATATATCTATTCTAATTTCGAATCCCTATACTAGTGATTTTGGGTTGTCGTAACGATGTTTTACGCAACATTCGTTTTTGGCCTAAATAAATATGTTTAAGAGAATGATTTCCTTAAAGAATGAAATATATACTTAATTTCGATTTAAGTATATTGAATGTTTTCTAAGTGTTGAAAATAAGTAAAATCTGCGAATTACTTATTAAATAAGTATGGAAATGTTTTCCAATATAAAGTGATTATTTTGAGAATTTATCTTTTTGAAGATAAATTGAAAAGGAATATTGAAATGAATAATTGAAATCGAATATTCATTGATATCTTGGAATTATAAATTCATTAAGGAATTTATAAAGGAAGTGGAATTTGTTTAAAAATAAATTTTGATTTATTTTTGAAGTATGAAATTATATATCTAGTGAAGATATTTTGGAAAATAAATAATTTGGAAAATTATTTGGAATCTGGTGATGTGTGCATATCCATTGATAGTTTAATAACCGACTATCAATATTTCCCTTTGAATGGGTATCTGATGTGATTTGTTTGAATGTGAATGCTACACTTATTTTTAAATAAGCGCTCACTATTCGGGTTAACCGGGAAAGGACCATGGGGTCGTATAACCCATTCCGAATACGTGATACGTCGTGAATTGCATTTGAAGATCGGTGTTGAAGACCCGGTATTTGCGAGAGCGATAGGATGACCTGTCGATTTACTCTGCACCGAGTTGCTCCGGTATAGAGTTCTCCATATGTGATGGTGAATCCGATCAGGATTGTGAATATCCGGATTGCAAGGACTTCTTTGTAAGTGCCTTCGGTTTTGTTCGATCCCGGAACAAACTTGTATGGATTGTATGTTTGACGTTACAAGTTGAGATATAAAGCCGATTTCTTTCAAATATATTTCTGTTGGTGGCGAAGAATTTATTCTTTTAGCTTGACACCCTTCTCTGAGACGTACGAGCTCAGAGGTTATATAGTTGAAGTTATCAGCGATATATTCCCAATTTGGTAATGTGACATGCTGAGTGATGCTGAAATGATCATTGTGTTGATTATTTGTGATAGGATCGTTTATTTGATCGTCTATCTTAGTGATTCATTGTGTTGATCATTTGGTGACCCAAAGCATGGCTTTTGTATAAAGTATGTTTTTGTGGACGTGACTTCGTCGAACCTCACACCCCGGAAATGGTCAAAACAGGAAAGATGCAGCAAGGTTATGAGGGGTAGCACCCTTTAGGGTATGTACATTTCCTTCTGGATAGAGGTTGTATCATGGTATGGAGCCCCGATATTTAACCTATGTGGTTACTACGAATTTATTACTTTGTGGTTGTTGGTTTTCGGGATCCCGTGAGAAAGGTCGTTTACGATCGGGGAATGGCGTGCTCGTGTCAGTAGTTACCCAGTTAGGGGTAACCCGGCCTTGTGTTGGCAGAGTTCCGGTTTGGTTCTCGGGGATGTCTTTCCAGAGGCATTCTCATGTGGCAATGGGAAGTTCCTTGGCCTGACCATTTGTTGGAAATCCAAAGAAACAATACGTGACTTGTACGGTTTTAGTTGTATAACCTGCTATGGAATGTGGCGGTAACCTGCTATTGAACATAGTTAGCTATAGTAGGCATACGATAATGGTCGTATGTTGGCTAAGATTTATATTCTACTTTTAAAATAATTTTTCCTACACTATGCACTAGTAATAATATCAAATGTTATTTTAAATGCGTATCAAGCATCTTTGACTATCATAAGGAGAAATCTCCTCCGATTCTGCGTTTGCATTGTGTGTGTGTGCGGGAGGCCTTATGGTAGTCTCATTTTTAAAAGCATTGCGAATTGAATAAAAATATTCCTCTATTTTGATTTTAAAGATAAATAAACTGTTTTGAGTTCTCACACCAGTCACATGACTGACTTGGAGTTTATTGTTTTCCTTCCTAAACTCTGGGTGCCCACCAATTTCCACACGGGCAGTCGAGAGTTAAGATTTATCAGGATATTCTGGATATTCTGGAATTGCTGGAGGCAAGCTGGATGGCATGGCGTATTACTAGTCTATATAGTATTTCTTTTTCCGCTGCACTATTTGTTGTTGTTGTTGTATACTCTGATGATATGATGTAATGTAATGAAATGTGATGTAATGTAATAACTGATATAGTTCTTTGTTTAAAGATTATTCATTTATTATTATATGTTGTTCTGCTGCGAATTGTGAGATTTTGATGTTGTTCTGTTGTTTTCTGTTCCGTCCTATTTTCTCTATTTTCCGTTCTATTTTCTTTCCTCCCTATTCTCTTTTCTTCTATTTTAAAATTTTCTATCTTCTTTTCCCTCTCTAAATTTTCTTTCTTCTTCTTTTCTTTTTCTTAAAACCCCTAAGGGTTTGTATTTTCGTTCATCTTGAATTAAACAAAGGAGATTAGTGTCTATTCAAGGAGTACGGACTTACGGGTCTTTACATAAAATCTACATATATTATTCTCTATATTTACTTATGAATTTTAACTATAGTCAAGTATATTTGTAAAGTTTAAAATAGTTTTAATATAAGATAAAGGTTATTTTCAAAGAAAATCAAATCATCAAAAATTGCTTTGGGATGTCAACATGCCTAGGGTAACCATGTCGACATGGTGTCAGTTGGATTCAAAATTAAATTTCAAAAGAAGTGTCTATTCGCCATAACTCTTCATGAATGGACATGGCTGTTGTTCTTCTATAAATAGGGGTTAGTTTCAATGAATTTTATATCAGATTTTCTGGTTTTTCACTCTTCTTCTTCTTCCACATTTCTTAATACATATTCTTACCACTACTCTGCCGAAATCAACATTGAATCAAACTCGATTACTTCTAGTTTGATTCTCTATCACTATCTCTACAAGGTTCTCAGTGCTATTTAGAGTTATAGACTTCTTTGTAATCTATTAAGCGAGAAAAGGTGTGATTGTAGCCTTCGAAATCAATCAAGAGAGAAAAGGTGTGATTGTAGCCTTAGTAAATCAATTGGGTAAACTTGTGGTTCGGAAATCAAGTATCTCTTGCCAGAGGATAGAAATTCTAGAGGGTGTACCTCGTAGCCTTGACACCGAGGGTGCAATTGTACAATTGCTTTTGAAAGGAAATCCGTACTTGTGTTGCGAGACTGGATGTAGGGTAACTATGAACCAGTATAAAATACGGTGTGTTCTTTCCTTTACTGCTATTATTTTATTTCTGCATCTGCGCTTGTTTCTGTGATTATATCTGTGTTTGTATATTGCATACACGGTGTCTAAATTAACATAAACTCAAAAAGATTTAGTAATTCTTTATTAACACTATTCAACCCCTTCTAGTGTTAATCCTAGCCTTAAGATCCGTAATCTGCATTTTCTCACACTATTCGTACTGATCGTTCTTGTGGATCGATGCGAATTAGCAAATGCACGATCGATACGAACAAGATCGTTGCGAACAGAGTAGATGCGAACGACTTTCTTGATCGATTCGAACATGGGGATACGAACAGGATAGGGTTCACTCTGATCGATGCGAACCTGTTGGATTCGAACAAATCAAGGCGAAGCCTCTTTGATCGATGCGAAATCGATCGATTCGAACAGATCGATGTCATGATTTTTTGATGGATACAATTATGATCGATTCGAACAGACCAATCAGATGGATACGAACAACATATCTTTTCTAACTTGTATTTATCATATCTTGATCATACGAACTCCGATTGACCTAAAATTTGGAAGGTTGGCTTTCACAGCCTTGCTTGTCATATCTTGTGAATTATAGCCCGATCCGTACTCGGACAAAATCCATCGCTATCCATAGTGAACATCCAATGCGTAATCGATATTTATGACTAATAGTAATTGGTTTTCAGTTAATCTTTGGATATCTTGGCTTTGCCAAAAGTGGGATAACACTTTGCCCCCCAAAACATATCTTTTTATAAAAGGTGTGTTTTGAACTGTCTCAAATCGAATGTAGTGAGTCCACGTTTTATTTATAGTGTATAGTGCTGTTAGTCAGGTTTATGGCTGTCCGAACCAAAATCAGTATCCATTTCCATTTGTGGAAGTCAAGAATGAAATTCTACAGTCTCTCCGGACTATCTATGGTCACTCCGGACCCTTGCCGAGTCCATTCCAGACTTAGCGATTGAATAGAAAGATCTTGTTACGCTCCGACGTTGCTTTCTATCCCTTGCGCTCCGACCCAAGTAAGGGCATATAGCGATATCTTGGTCTTTTTGGACCGATTATAGCCTCTACGAGCTCTTGCTGGAACTCATTCTGTCACTCTCTGGTAAAGGGGAAACATCGTCGAGTGAGCCGATCTTGTCGCTCTCCGACGAAGCGGCAACACCACCTGCACTCCGGTTTAGTGTATCAGAACATTAAGCGATGTCATGGCCCAAATCCTAGGCCTATCATAGCCTCTCGGGGCTCTTATCAAGCCCCGATCCCATCACTCTTCGGTGAATGGGGAACGACGTTAAGTGAGTTGATCCTGTCGCTCTCCGACGAAGCAACTCACTTCTTGCACTTCGGACCCCGCCTCTCCGGGTAAGGTCATAATGCGATCATGTTCAAGCTGGTTTTTTATATTCATCCTTTAATCTCCGTTCAAAGGTTTCATCTTATAAAATTCAAGTTTTATTATTAATGTCAAGTCCCAGATTGTTCAATTTCAAACAATAGGAAAAATCAAAATATTGCCTCTCCCGGCAGAGTGGTCTATTACCATCTCAGAGCATGCTTGGGGATCTCTCTGGTTCTCGTATATGTGTAAGTGGAATAGCCACTTTATTTTAAAATCAAATCTAAGGAATTTATTCGACCAAAGTCCAAATCCTAAACTTGGCCCTTGCCATCACAATCAATTGATGACGAGTCACGATCCCGATCCAAGATTAGTCATGTTTGGTGGAGGCGGTAGTTGTTCAGGTCCTACGGTCGCTGTTCGTTCTTTGGTATTTGTGGCAATCTACCATTCATGGCATGTTCTTCCACCTCATCCTTCAGGTGGCGGCATTCATTAGTTGTGTTCCCATCCAGCTCATGGAATAGGCAATACTTTCCACTCCTATGCTCCCGCTCTGTGGGATCTCTCCTGGGTCGCTTTCGATAGGGGAGTTTCTCCAGAGTCTCCATGTAAATCCGTTCCAGGCTTGCCGTCAAATCTGTGTATTTTATGAATCTGGGTTCTCAAAATTTCTTCTGTTTTCCAGGACCATCATATATGTCATCCTGCTTTCGCTTTCCCTTGTCTGCTCTAGGTTGTTCTCTGGCAGTTCCTTCGCCTTGCACCACATTTGTTTCTCGTCTCTCGGCACGTGAATCTTCTAGCCGAATGAATCTCTCAGCTTCATGATAGAATTCTTCAAGATCTTGTGGTGGATCTCTTGCCAAAGAATTCTTAAACTCTGTGCCTTCAGCAACTTTTGCTATCACCGTCATCAAAATCATCGATGGATCCGCGCGATCTACTAAAGCCACCATTGCATTGAATCGTAATAGAAAATCTTTTATGGACTCTCCGGTCCTCTGCTTTATCGAAGCTAAAGTCATCACACTCTTGGGTCGCATCACGTGGAACCTAAACTGTCTCATGAAGCATTCCACAAGCTCGCCCCACGTTTTGATCGTTCCATTCTCCAGCTGCCTAAACCAAGCACAGCCAAATCTAATAAGAATAAAGGGAAGCATCGTGCCATCACTACCTCGGATGCCCCCAGCACTTCCATATGTCTGATATATCTGGTAATGTGCATGGTCGGGTCTGACTTTCCGTCATAAGGGTCTGGCATAGGTAACTTGAACTTCGAAGGATTCCTCGCATTCCTGATATTCGGAGTGAACGGGCTCCGACTAACTTCCTCCAATCCTCCGCTTGACAATCCTCCTCTCATGATTCGTCGCACTAATCCAGCCATCCTTTCATCTCCATGCAGGGGTTGCCCCCTTGTCATATTTCTATCCTGCCCCCCAGGTCTCAAAGGGTATTCTGGGTAATACTCTTCATCTAGCTCATTAGCGTTAGCGTTGGTCTGGCCTGTTGAGTTCCATCTATCGGTCTTCCAACATTAGATCCCGAGGGTCTGCCCCCAAGTCCTTGTTGATTTCCTTCAGGCCTTGCATTCTGGTCTTGAATCTGACCTTCGTTGGTTTCCACAATCCTGACTCCTTGTCCAGCACTTGCAGCCGCTATAGTTGGTCCAAGGTTCTGGGCGCTTGCCACTCTCATCTGCTCAAAGAAGCTTTGCATCATCTCCTGTTGACTCTTCAATATTCTTTCGTGTATCAAATCCTCCATGGCCTCCATTTCGTCCCTTGTGATGTAGATCGAAACTTGTCCTTCTCCAGCTCTAGAGGATGACTCTTGACTTCCTCCTTGTTGGCTTCTTTCAGCTCTTTATCTTCTACTTGTCTGTCGCGTCATTATTTTTCAAATCTGATTTCTTTAACCTTTTCAAATTTGAACTCCGAATCTGGTGTAGCGGGTGCTAGTTCCTTCTCAGTGAAAGCACCAAAGTGTTTGCGTCAAAATTGGTCATAAACCCCGAATATCATTAAAGCACCAAATTATGAATATAAATTAGCAATATCCAAACACAAATCTCAAATCTAAGCAAACAAAGAAAAACAATTCAGAAATAACGCACAAAAACACGAGATTTATAGTAGTTCGGCTATCTTCAGCCTACTTCCATTTCAAATGATAATCTTTTATTGATGTTCTTACTGGTTATAGTGGATTACAACAGTAATTTCTGAATACAATGACGGAGTTTGAGTGCAATTATGATTTTGGCAGAGTCTGGGCATTCCTGGATCCAAAAAAAGTCCTTTTTATGTAGGTTCCCGGGTGTTATTTATAGGCGTTACCTCCATATCTGGCCCAAACTTCGAGAGACTCCTTCTGGCACGTGAGTGGGCCCACGCGAACGATCTCAGCAAGTTTCGGCTCGATCCGTGATTGATACAAACCAATTTCGTATCGCTCAAGAAATAGTCCAATCGAGCCGAAACTTGGCAGGAACATTCTTTAGCTTGTATGTAAGATTGTGTGAAAATTTCGTAGCATTTGGACTTGTGATTTGTGAGATATGATCGATGCAAAATTGTGTTTTCCATGGAGGCTGTCATGTTCGAATCCATGCTTCGCATCGATCCATTCGTATCGATCCAAGCACGTGATAGCATGTTGATGTGGCGCGCACTCTTCGGATCGATCCACTTTTCATGCCGAGTTGATCGAGTCGTTCCAAGGCTTTCGTTTCATTTTCATCGATACGCTCGCATCGATGGTTCGTGTCTCGTCTCGCATCAATGAAGCATGGTTTTTGTATCGATCGTTCGCAGCTCTATTCGTATCGATTGTTTATAAGTTGAGGCACTGTTTGTACCGATCGTTCTTGTGGATCGATACGAATCAGCAGATGCACGATCGACACGAACAGGGCTGTTGCAAACAGAGTAGATGCAAACGACTTTCTCAATCGATTCGAACATGGGGATACGAACAGGATGGGGTTTACTCTGATCGATGTGAACCTGATGGATTCGAACAGATTGAGACGAAGCCACTTTGATCGATACGAAACCGATTGATTCGAACAGATCGATGTCATGATTTTCTAATGGTTAAAAATATGATCGATTCGAACAGACCAATCAAATGGATACGAACAACATATCTTTTCTAACTTGTATCGATCATATCTTGATCATACGAACTCCGATTGACCTGAAATTTGAAAAGTTGGCTTCCACATCCTTGCTTGTCATAACTTGTGAATTATAGCCTGATTGTACTCGGACAAAATCCATCGATATCCATAGTGAACCTGTGATGCGTAATCGATATTTATGACTAATAATCATTGGTTCAGTTAATCTTTTGATATCTCGACTTTGCCAAAAGGTGGGATAACATATATATTCCGCTGTGCAGTATAAGCAGTATGGTCAGCTTTTGTGGGGACGGCTTAATATAACTGTCCAGTATTTTGCTATTGTTGGTATTGTACTCTGATGATGTAATGTACAAAACCTATATAGTTCTTTTTGTATAAAGATCAGTATTATCTGTTATATATTGTTCCGCTGTGATTGTGAGATTCTGTTATTGTTTTGTTTTCTCTTCTTCTAGCTCCTCCTTCTTTCCCTTGTGGTCTGGTTTTCCGGCAGTCGATTGCCCGGCATTTAATATAGTGGACGTATTGATGTCGATTTTTCAGGCATCGAAAAATCGGGTCGTTACACGCTGACTTCTGCTAAGTCAGAGACTCGGTCGCCTGTGTTAAAGAGTATCGACGAAGGGGTTGATGGCGCTTGGCTACATGCTTCACTTTTTTTTATGTCATGGCCGGATACAAGAGGAGAGAGCATGGGGAGGAGCATGAAGCAGGCTACAGGAATGAACGTGAAAATTGAAAGAAAGAAAAGGGAAATAAATTTAAACAGTGGTATAATGAATGGACACAACAATAAATTTTCTAGGAACATAAAATGTAAATGGCTGTTTGGCTATACGATGGAAAGATGAATGGCCTAGGAATTCAAAAGGTCACCAGAACCGAAAGTCACAAAAACCAGCACCGATACGGTTACCGTTTTCACGGATTCTGCTGCAAACCAGACTTCAAAATACAGAATTGAATATACCGTAGAGATCAACACGATGAGACGATCAAAACGGTATATAAATTTCAATGGTACGATCATGCGATCAAAAGTCGATAATCAGTACCGAAAATGCTGCCAACTTGTTGGAAAAAAGATATATGGAGCAATGGCAGTCAAAATTTGAAGAAACGAAATATGACGTCTCACTCAGAAAATGATTTACAAATTTATTATATAAAAATATTCAGGTTTGGAAAACATTTTATTATCATCAATTTTAAACTGATTTGAATTTAAATAAAACTACATAAAAAAATAAACTTTCATATTATCAGATGAAAATTTACCATTTGCTATGTTAAAATAGACGTATTCCAAATATCAAATTTTTATTTCCAAATTCAAATATTAAAATTTCACAAAAATTCAGTTAAAATTTACGGGTCGTTACAGCATCTCTTTCAAAACCATCCTTTACCATATAAAATATTGGTGAAAATATGATGGCGTCGGCACCATCTCTGTCGAAATCTTTAAACATTTAAACAAAACATTGATGGATAGCATCATCGACCATATGCTTTGACTCCTTTAAAGACTTAATTTAAACAAAACATTCAAAAGCAAACTTATGTTAGTGGCAACCCTCTTGAAACCTTTCAAAATCCTCTTTTGGAAACATATGCTTTGACTCCTTCAAAGACTTAATTAAAAAAAGGCAGGCACTTCTCTTTCTAAAAACAAACCAAGGTATCGACTCCTTCGAAAGCCATGCTTTCGACACCTAACCTTTCGCCTTTCTCCAATCCACTACGTACTATCTTTGTGATACCTTATGTATTGGTTTCGGCTTAGTAGGATTTGAATGGGTTGAAGACGAATGCTCTGTATCGAAAGGTACTAATGAAGAAGGCGGAACAAACTTTTCTGAGTAAACCTGGTTTAATACTACTTAAAGCAAACCTTTTTCTAACTAACCTTCCACGCGTCAACACCAGATTGGTTCCCTTAACGTTTTCAAATTCTTTAATAAAATAACTGCCGCTAATTTCAGGTCTAAACCATGGTTAAGTTAATCAAATAAGCCATTCCGTTAAGCAAAATCAATTTTGCAAAGAAGACCCTCTTCTAAAAAAATTACTTCCCTTTGGAAAAATCCCTAAAAATTCCAGAAATTCACTTTAATCATGTTATCTAACATATCAAAATTCCAGACCCAAATTCTTAATATACTTTCCGAAATAAATAATTAAACCCAAATAACCATATTTTCCTTTAAAAAATCATAAAATTCTTTCCATATCTTGAAAAATTATCAAAATTGAAACCCAACTCCATAATCTTGTTTTATACAATATAAAAAATTGCCATGGCATTTAAACCTCACTATAAACTGATTTTACCCTAAAAACGTGATAATCCCATTTAAACAATCTTGTTTAACCTAAACAAATCAATATTCTAGCATATCATCATCCACTTCACCATAAAAACGAATTTACCCTTAAATTCAAAACATATGATTCAAAACAAAATAGAGATGGAATTATTATTCACCTTGATCTAGATAAGAAGGTTGGAATGAGATTGATTCCCCCTAAACTTGAATCTCTATCTTTTGATTTGATTTCTCTTATTAACGGTCAACTCTTCTTCAATCTTTTGGTTTGCATTTTTCAGAATGACGTGAATGAGCATGTATGGTAGGGAAAAAATATATAAGGGTATGGGTTATGGGAGCAAATTCCTAAAATACCCTTATGTAATTTAATTAACCTAAAACCATTCTTAAGCCCATTTAATTCTTTTATTAAGCAAGCACAGCCTTAATTAGGTTTACTCAAATCTCAAATCCCTTATCACTTAACATTTACATTATTCTATTTAATTTATCTATTTAAATCTCCTGAATAATGTTACCAAAATTAAGGGTATTACAGGCTCCCCTCCTTACAGAATTTCGTCTTAGAAATTCAGTAATGACTAAATACTAAACATAGCAATCATCTGTAATGACTTCTAACAACCATAATAGTTTAGCTCAATAAGAATTATCAATATAAATCTAATATAGACATACCCTCAAAGCAGATCAAGATAAGTATCTCAAATCCTGTCCTCTATCTCCTAAATACAGTCCTTCTCGTTGTCGCTCCACTGAACTTTCACCAACTTGACTGTCTTTTTCCTCAATCTTTTCTCATAGCTCATAACAACTCGAACTGGTTGTCTCACAAAAGTCAAATTAGACTGTACTACTAGATCTTCCAACCCTATTGGAGGAATAGTGGCCTCTAGATCATGCACATACTTACGAAGATGAGACACGTGAAATACATTATGGACACCTGCTATATTGCTCGGAAACTCTACTTTGTATGCAAGCTTTCAATTCTCTCTATAATCTGGAATAGACCGACATATCTTAATGCCAGTTTTCCCGACTTCCCAAACCGTATCACATCCTTCATCGGTGTTGCCTTTATTAAAAACCTGTCTCCCACTGAGAACTCCAGATCTTTACGCCTCTTATATGCGTAACTCTTCTGTCTGGATTGAGCTTCCTTCATCCTTTCTCGGATCAACTCAATCTTCTCCGACGCCTTTCTAACCAAATCTAGACGTAAGACCAATCTATCTCTAGTCTCCAACAAACTTACATGGGATTTGCATGGCCTTCCATACAAAGCTTCAAAAGGCGCCATTCTTTTACTAGTCTGAAAACCATTATTTTAGGAAAACTCTACTAAATGTAGGTGATCCTCCCAAGATCCACCAAAATCCAACACGCAAGCTCTAAACAAATCCTTCAGTACCTCATTGACTCTCTCTGTTTGCCATTCGTCTGTCGGTGGTATGTGATACTCATCTTGAGCTTAGTGCTAACACATCCGGTATACTCTTCCAGAATTCATTAGTGAATAAAGCATCTCTCTTGTTGTCTATGCTACTAAGAACTCCATGAAGTCTAACTATGTTCTTCATGAACAACTTTCCCAAAACAAGTGTCGTCCTGGTCGACTTTACTAGAATGAAATGGACAATGTTGGTCAACTTGTCCACAATAACCCATAAACTCTCATTTCCTTTGCTTGAACTTTGCAACTCGTCTATAAAATCCATGGATATCGAATCCCATTTCCAAACTGGAATTTCTGGAGGCTGAAATAACTCACCTGGCTTTTGATGTTCGGCTTTCACTTGTTGACAGTTTACACACTGCCTAACCCACAAGCCAACATCCCACTTCATACCTTCCTAATAGAAGCTTCTTTTTATATCTTGATACATCTTGGTCCCTCCAGGATGAATCGTAAACTTGGATCAATGACATTCCCTAAGAACTTCTTTCCTTACGTTCTCAACATCTAGAACACATAGTCGCCCCTTCTTTCTCAACTATCCTCTCTGGTCAAGACAAAAATCTTTGAAATCATCAATCTCAGTTCCAACCTCAAGCCTTCTAATCCTCTTGGCTAATAATGTATCCTCTTTCTGTTTAGAAGGAATTCCCTTGATCAACACTAGGCGACCTTCTAAACAGGACAACATGATAGTACTCTGACTAGAACTAGCAGTCGATCTTAACTGCATACCGCAACTGGCCAAAGCTTCTAGGTCCTTCCATTATGCCAACATAGCCATCACCACATTCTAATGTCTTCTTCTAAGAGCATCAGCCACTTTATTATCTTGGTGTATATTCTATACTAAAATCATAAGCAGCCAAAACTCAAACCACCTCTGTTGTCACATAGTCAACTCATTCTGAGAGAATAAATATCTTAAAGACTTATGATCGGTATACAACTCAAATCTCTTTCCTAAGAGATAATTACTCCAAATCGTCAAGGAAAAAAATCACCGCAATGAACTCTAATTTATGAGTAGGATATCCTACTTCACGCGGTCTAAGCTGTCTAGATGCATAGGCAATAACTTTGCCCTTCTGCATCAATACTACTCTCAATCAAGTCCCACATGCATCAGTGTATATTCCATCTAGAACTACTAACACTAGAGCATTAGTCTACAAATGCTTTAGCTTAAGGAATGCTCCCTCACATTTATCACACCAAATAAACTTCACCTCCTTCCTAGAAAGCTTAGTCAAAGGCGCTGCTATCCGCGAGAAATCCTTACGAAATCTCCGATAGTAGCCAGCAAGTCCAAGAAAACTTCTAATCTCGGTCATCGTCTCTAGTCTCTTCCAATTATTAACAGCTTTGATCGTATCTGGATCGAGTGACAATGCTTTTTCTGAAACCACGTGACCAAGAAACCTAACCTCTTTCTTTCAAAAATGACACTTTGAAAACTTTGCCTTTAGCTGATTCTCCCTCAGCGTCTCAAGCACAACTCTAAGATGATCTTCATGCTCTCTTTCATCCTTAGAGTATACCAAAATTCATATATAAACACTAACACGAATCTATCCAAATACTCTTGAAAGATTCTGTTCATCAAATCCACAAAGAAAGCAAGTGCATTCGTCAACCTGAATGGTATTACTAACCACTCATACAAACCATATCTAGTTCGTATTGCTATCAGAGGAATATTGTCCTCCACCGCTCTCAATTGATGGAGCCCCATCACCAAATCCAACTACGAAAACACTCTGGCTCCACTTAGGTGATCAAACAGATAATCTATCCCTGGCAGAGGGTACTTGTTCTTGATCGTCTTTTCGTTCAACTTACGATAGTCGATACACATCCTTAAACACCCATCTAGTTTCTTTACTTATACTATGGCCTTTTCCCAAGGCGAACTGCTTGGTCTAATAAAATTTCCTCCTTCTAGATCCACTAACAGCACCTTCAATTCCTTCATCTCAGTTGGTGTCATCCTGCTAGGTTTTCTACTCACAGGTTCAGCTCCTGGCACAAGATCAATCCGAAACTCAACAGCTCATTTCGGTGGCAGTCCTGTGACTAGCTTAAAGACATCTACAAACTCTCTTACTATTCCAACCTGACTTAGATCTTCTCCCACTTCCATTGCACTTAACAAAGCACAACTACTTCGGTCAAATATCTCTACTAAGAATATAATTCAGTTATGACTATCAGGGAGTCTTAGTGATATCTCCCCATCCTGGCAAAATATCCTAGCCTCATACCTTCTAAACCAATCCATACACAAAATGATTCTGAAATCTACGAAATTGAAAACATACAGACTGCATGCAAACTTATGACCTAACAAATCAAGTTCTAACTGGTCACATCTCATCCCTAGAGTTGCATATCCTCCTATTGGATTCGCAACACTTAAGGAAGTAATAAGGTATGTGGGTTCTAAGCATAACTTATCAATCAAACACTGGAATATAAATGAATGTGATGAACCGGTATCAAATACATCCTAATTGGTATACTCTGAATAAAAAACATATCTTCCATCACAGTCTTTCTCTTTTCAGATGCAGTAGGCTTAGCCGATAATCCAATACCAAAGACCTTGCCCTGGTCCGCCCTGATTGGCTCTGGACACTGCTTCTTATAATGCCCAACTTGATCACAGTTAAAGCACTTCACATTCTTCTTATCTGCAGCCTTCTTCCCCTTGCCTGACCAGCATTCACGAGCGTAATGACCCTTTTCGCACTTGAAGCACACTAAACTATCATTTGCCTTTTTGGCAGCGTCCCCATTTTGGGCTCCCTTCTTCTTAAAGAATTTCGTCTTCTTCCACGAGGACCCTAGGATTTAATTGGCTTCTCTTTGGCAGACACAGCAAGCATCTTTTCATGGCGAATGGCCATCTCCACCACCATATTACAAGGTTCTTGGATATAGGACATGGTTATTCTAGCAAGCTTAGGTCTCAGTCCTCGAATGAACCTTTCATTCCTTCGGATGTCGGTATCAACCAAAGCATCTCCATATCGAGATAGCTCATCAAACTTAGCAGCATACCCGATTACTGACATCCCTCCTTGAACTAGATCCGCACACTTTCTCATCAATGCCGACTTAGCAGCCTTAAATAGAAACCTCTGCTCAAACCACCTTCTGAAATTAACCCATGTCAGCTCTTCCTCTAGAACTCCGGTAGTCATACTATTCCACCAATGAAGCGCTGCCCCTTGCAACTACTTAGAGGTCAGCCTCCTCCTTTGTCCATCATCCAATCCTAGATGAGTAAAGATACTCTTACAGTGCAATAGCCAATTCTCAACTTCAACGGCATCCTTCACGCCGGAAAATGGCTTTCCACCTAGACTGGTGTAATCTCTGCTCAACTTTGCATAGTTATTCCCAATTGGAGCTACAGGATTAGCTCCTCCAACATTACCAACAACCCCAGCTTGCAAAAGATTGGCTAACAACTGATACCCTATCCCCACATCTACCGGTGGACTTCCAGCACCAACATAATCCTCAGCATTTTGGTTAGCATTAGCCGACCTTGGTTCCTCCTAGTATTAGGTCGAGCGTTTCCATTAGTTGTGGTGCTTCCTCCACCTAGATTTCTTTTTTCGTCTCCTGCTTCCATATCCTCTTTCTTGTAAATCTGTGTACGAATCCTCGTAAGATACAGAGGAAGGGTCTAAGAGAGAGGGGAACACGTACTATACCGTTAACCCAAACCCCGATTATATTTTCAAATTCATTGGATTATGTTTCAAAAAATTTTAGTTTAACTTTCTTTTAAAGTTTCATAAATCTGGCTTTGATGCCAACTTGTAACATCCTCCTACTTGGAGGTCCAAAACTAAGAGTTACGGATGCTGCAATCATCCATACTTATTAATCCTCGACAATCAAATACGGTGGTGTTAGATTCATTGATATACAGAAACACATGAATATGGAAAAAAATTAAACTTCAAACTAAATCACATTCCAATTCAAAATATTTCCAATTCATTACATAATTCCATAATTGGAAATCACGTTCAGAGAAAATATATTTATTAAAACATACGCCAAGAGCAACATATGAAGATGCCTCCTTAGATGATCAAAGTATATATAGGCAATATAACAACTTTGCCATTACAAAAAACACAACGAAATCAAATAAAAGAGAACTCTAAATTGCTATCATGCCTCTTACACGTCTCTGGAAGCTTTATTCGTTAATGAGGTACCTAAAACCTTACCTCTCAAACTACTCAAAATCAATTGAGCACCCGAGAGTTTAAGGGGAAAACATAAACTACGAGTCAGACATAAAGCTTGGTATGAATAATAATCTACCATCTCAAATCATTTAGATATTTAGTGAGACCACGTCGCTTAGCGGAACGGGTTTCCCCTCATTAGTATCTTAAAACCTTTATAAAACCATATATTATGCTCCAACATCCACAATGGTTAAATACATAATCATTTCAAAATATTATGACGATATGCAAACATATTAAAACATACTGGATTTTCCATTTTTTGTTTACTTGACTCCCTGTCATATTTATAGTTTCTAGGATCACGATTAACCTATTAGTTTTCATGGGCTTACTAATAACCTTTACATAATACATGGACTCTCTATCCTATTTCATAGTTTTTATGCATGCACTATGAACCTACTGGTCCCTTCCAATTAACTTAATTAATTCATGGGTTCTCCTGAACCTATCGGTGACTCCAATATTTCTCTCTTATCATAGTTTTCATGGGTTGACTAGGAAGCTATTGACATCTGTAAATAACTTAATCCGGATATAGTTTTCATGGGATCATTATAAGCCAATTGGCCCCTGCTAACCACTCTTTATAACATAGTTTTCATGGGATCACTATGAACCTATTGGTAACTCCAATAATCATAGTTTTCATGGCATCACGATGAACCTATCTCCCTGACAACTTCCATATTTAGGCACCTTAGGTTTTGATCTCCCTGACTCTTGGATTCAAATCTACTCATCCAAGAGTTTAATCAATTTATATTCACTAATGGGTCAACCTAGCTAGTTCTTCTGCTCTTTTTCCCCAAAATGCAATTATAGGTCCATTATAATGTGAATATATTTATATTTGAAGAAGCAATCCTAATTACAAAACAATACCACTCCTGTGGGTTTAATGTCCTTGAAGTACTTTTTATATAAAACACGATTAATCCCTTAACCTATAATATTATCAAGGAAAGCTTCTTCTTAAAATCATTTTAAAACTCCTTTAATTTAGCCAAGGGTTTTTCCTTTAAAAATTGAGTTTGGGTTACAAAACCTTTCGAAACCTTGATTTCAACTTCATAGGATGACCTCCTTCGAAAGCATTAAATCTATCTTTAAAACATTAGGCTCCTACCTTTCTAATATTTTAAAATATTCCTTTCATTGTGTTAAAGTATTAACTTAGAAGCATAGCTTCAGAACCAATTGAAAGTACCTCTTTCGAAACCATTGGAAGCAACCCTTCCGAAATCATTGAAAGTAACCCTTTCAAATGCATTGGGTTTATACTTAAAATATTATTTGGGTCAAAGTGAATATAGGAGAAAGCATCTCTTTTGAAACCATCCTTTATCATATAAAAATATTGGGGAAAACATGATGGCGTCGGCACCATCTCTTTCGAAAGCTTTAAAACATTTAAACAAAACATTGAAGGATAGCGTCGAAACCCCTTTCGAAGCCATTGCCTTTGAGACACTTAGACCCTTTTGAAAGCCTTTAGGAAGTGACTTAAAACATCTTTAAAACGATCACTACCTTTCGAAATCATTGATGACTTCAATACCTTCGAAAGGCTAAAGAATAGCAACAGGCTTTGACTAGGTTGGAACCCCTTCTTTCAAAACATTCTTTCATAAGTAAAGGAACCCATTCGAAAGTAAACTTATTTTAACGGCTACCCTTTCGAAAACATAAGCTTCAACTCCTTCGAAGGCTTAATTAAAACAAAGGCAGGTGCTTCTCTTTTTAAAAAAAATCAAGGTATCGACTCCTTCGTAAGCATTGCTTTTGACTCCAAACCTTTCATCTTTCTCCAATCCACTATGTACCATCTTTGTGATACCTTGTGTATTGATTTTGGCTTAGTAGGTTTCGACTAGGTTGAAGGTGAAAGCTCTATATCGAAAGGTACTTATAAAGAAGGCGGAACCAACATTTCTGAGTAAACTTGGTTTAATACAACATAAAGCAAACCTTTTTCTAATTAACCTGCCACATGTCAACACCAGATTGGTTGCCTTAACTTTTTCAATTTCTTTACAAACATAACTGTTGCTAATTTCAGATCTAAACCATAGTTAAGTTGATTAAATATGCCCTTCCATTAAGCAAAACCAATATTGCGAAGAAGTTCATCTTCTAAAATAATTTAATTTGCATAGAAAATAACTTTGGAAAAATCCTCAAAAATTCCAAAAATTCATTTTAATCGTGTTATCTAACATATGAAAATTCCAGACCCAAATTCTTAATATACTTTCGAAATAAATTTATAAACCCAAATAACCATATTTTCCTTTCAAAATTCATAACAACCTTTCCATGGCTTGGAAAATTATCAAATTTGAAACCCAACTCCAAGATCATATTTTATACAATATAAAAAATTTCCATGGCATTTAAACATCATTACAAACCGGTTTTACCCTAAAACCATATATAATCCCATTTTAACAATCTTATTTAAATTAAACAAATCAATATTCTAGCATATCATCATCCAATTCACCATAAAAACGAATTTACTCTTAAATTCAAAAATATATCGTTCAAAACAAAATATAGATGGAATTATTATTCACCTTGATTTAGATAAGGAGATTGGATTGAGATTGATTTCCCTTAAGCTTGAATCTCTAGCTTTTGATTTAATTTCTCTTATTAATGGTCGGCTCTTCTTTAATCTTTTAGTTTGTGTTTTTTAAAATGACATGAATGAGAATGTATAGTAGGAACGAAAATATATAAGGGTAAGGGTTATGGGCGGCAAATTCCTAGTATACCCTTATGAAATTTAACTAACCTAAAACCATTCTTAAGCCCATTTAATTCTTTCATTAAGCAAGCACGACTTTAATTAGATTTATTCAAATCTCGGCTCCCTTTTCATTTAACATTTACATTATTATATTTAATTTATCTAATTAAATCTAATAAATAACGTTATCAAAATTAGGAGTGTTACACTAACCGGACCTTGCTGAATTCAGAGCGGCCATCGCTTCTTAGTGTTTAGCTTTGAAATTCTTAATCGAGAATGGTGTGGGGATAGTCCAAGGGAATGGGGGCTTTGCCGCAAGTGCTACGTCGTCGAGTTAAAAGAGGCGAGGCGAGGAGAAAAAGGAAAGGTTGTATTGAGGACTCTCTACATCAAGGCTCTGGAGACAAAGTAACCACCGCCTGAGCCCTAGCTCGGGCAACACAGTCGGTTCCATAAGGATATGGATCCAAGGAAAGAGCTATTGGATGGGAGGGTAGCCCAACTGAGTTAACTATCAACATCCCGATCAACCACGATGATCCTATGCGAGCCTTGAAGGCCATAACTCGACAAGAGGATGATGAAATAACTAGTTTCTTTTCTTCGAGCGAACTTGGATGTTTTTGCCTGGACTTACTGAAACGTGTGTGGAATATCGCCAGAGATAGTGAGCTATGCATTGAATATAAATCCAAAGTACATTCATGTGAAATAGAAATGTCGCAACCTGGGTCTACAGAGATCCGCTGCACTTAAAGTATAAGTGAAGAAATTGAAGGATAATGGCTTCATCTGCGATGCTTTATACCTAGAATGGGTATTGAATCTAGTTATGGTGAAAACTCAAATAGAGAGTAGGGGATATGCATCGACTATTCTGACTTGAATAAGGCATGCTCGAAGGACAACTTCCTACTCCTGAGAATAGATCAGCTGGTGGATTTAACAGCTGAACATGAATTGCTATCATTTATGAATGCATACTCTAGATACATTAGATCCCGATGTATGTACCAAACCAGAAACATACCGGCTTCATAACTGATCTAGGACTATACTGCTATCTTGTTATGCCATTTGGATTTTAGAAAGCCACAGTGACCTACCAAAGACTAGTGAACATGATGTTTAAAGACCATATAGGATGCTCAATAGAAGTATATGTGGGTTATATGCCTATGAAGTCACGATGATCGGGAACCATGTTGATGACTTGGCCAAGATGTTAATTATTCTACGGAAATAGGGATGAAGTTCAACCCTTTAAAATGCTCATTTGGCATTGTATCAGGGAAATTCTTAAGCTTCATCACGAACTCTCGTTGGTTTGACGCTAATCTGGAGAATATCGAAGCATTGAGGAACATCTAGGCTTGGAAACATTCAAAGACATCCAAAGCTTGAATGGGAAGGTCGTTGTCCTGAATCGATTCATCTCTAGAGCTACTGACCAATGCATTCCTTTCTTTGATGTAATAAAGAAAGAGAAAAGGAATTTCTCCTGGACCCAAGAATATATAGACATATTCCAATCCCCGGTAGATCACTTAGAGAGACCTTCTACTCTATCGAAACCGCTGGATAATGAGGACTTGTCCATTTATTTGGCCGTGTTGATGCACGCTTTGAATGCCACACTTGTGGGTGAAGAGTCTCGAATCTAGCGGCCAGTATACTACATTGGTTAGTGGTTTATAGGAGCAGAAAGAAAATATCCGAAGCTCAAAATGCTCGCATACTATTCGTTGATCACTTTAAGGAAACCCGCCCCTACTTTTGGGCTCTTTCGATCAAAGTTCTGACCGACTATCCTTCGAGACAGGTCTTCCAATGACTTGAGACCTCTGGAAGACCACTGAAATGGAATATTGAATTGAGCCAATATGACATTACCTATCACCCTTAGAGAGCTATTAGGGTCAGGCTTTGGCAGACTTCATTGTTGAATACACTACACGAGATGACACTTCTAAGAGCAGTAGAAAGCAAGATGCTATGTGCAAGATATACACGGGTGGTGTATCTAATAAACGTTGTTCTGGTGCCAAAGATGTATTAGTGACTCCTAAGGTACACTCATTTGTCATGCCCTAAAACTCAACTTTGCGCGATGAACAAGGAAGCAGAATAGGAGACCGTGATTGTAAGACTCAAGATTGCTAAGGGACTGGGAGTTAAAACTTTGCATATCTTCTCTGATTCCCATCTGGAGGTATGCAAGTACAAGAAGAGTTTCAGGTGAAAGGAATGAGGCTTGCTCCTTATCTAAATCGAGCTCGTAAGCTGCTTAGTGACATCGAATATTACAGGTAATGCATATTCCTAAAGAGGAAAATACAAAGGCTGACTTGTTAGCTAAGTTAACTAGTTACGAAGATGTGCAGCTCATAGGCCTGGTTCCTGTGGAAGCACTATCAGCTTCGAGCATCGACTGGATGGATGTCGATTGGATCTTGGAGGCTGAACCTGAGAAGGAATCATGGATGGCTCTGATAAAGACCTATCTATAGATAGGAACCCTTCCAAACATGAAGAACAAACGACGTTAACTCCTTCGTAAATCTGCAAAATTTATCATGCAGGAAGGAGTACTTTATAAGAAAGGATTCTCTATCCCTATGCTTCAGTGTATCGCCTATAATGAGGCCAAGCGATTCCTAAAGGAAGTTCATAAAGGAGCCTGTGGCAACCACACCGAGGGGCAAACCCTAACAAAGAAGATACTTTGGCGTGGGTATTTTTGGCCAACTGTCAACCGTGATGCAATTGATTACACTAGAAGGTGTGACAAATTTTAGAGATTCTCTAAGATACTGAGGGCCCCACCAATGGAGATTTCTCAAATGGTCATCCCATGGCTATTTGTAGTCTGGGGAATCGATATCATTGGTACATTGCTGATATCTAAAGATGGCACAAAGTATGTCACCGTTGCAGTTGATTACTTCACCAAATGGGCTGAGGCGGAGCCGTTAGCTACAATCACCACAATGAAAGTAACCAAATTCATGGTCAGAAACATCATATTTCATTTTAGGGATCCAAAAATGATCATTTTTGACAACGGGACCCGATTCGACAATACTAAATTCAAAGACTTCTACCACAGGCACAGTATTGAGAAGGGATTTGTTACAATGGCACACCCTCAAGCGAATGGATAGGTTGAAGCAGTGAAAAAACAAGACTATTAAGTCCATTTCAAAAAAGTAGTTGGAGAAGGCTAAGGGCAAGTGGATCGACGAATTACCATTAGCACTCTGGGCTTATCGAAGGACCCATATTCAACGACTCACCACGCTCCATTTTCCCTAGCATATGGATCAAAGGCCATGATCCCGGTTGAACTTAATGTGTCTTCTCATCTAGTGACTCACTATAATCCACGAACAAATGAGAAACACCTGTTGGAGTCTCTCGATATGATTGATGAGGAAAGCGACAATGCTGAGTCGAGAGCGGTTGCACACTGAAACCGAGTCACCCGATATTACAATCCTTAGGTCATAACTTGAACCTTTGAGATTGGCAATCTCGTTTTTAAATGAATCTTTCTTGGCCCTAGGAATAGGGGTCCAACTTTGGAAGGTATGTACTCGATTGAGCAGAAACATGGAGATGACACATTCAAGTTAGCAACAATGGATGGGATTTCACTTTCGCATGCATAAAATAGCAAATATACGATGCTATTTCACTAAAATGTAAATTTATGCATACTTTCCATGTAACCAGGAAGAATATATCATTTCTAATGTTTCATAAAGGAAATGACTTTCGAAGCTCATAAATCTTTATGTGCTTGATTTTACACTCTAAATGGTGTTATGTTTAAGTAAATTTGCATGTGCAAAATGCAGGTGTGTGGGTATCTAGAGGTAAGTGTCAACTAAGCTCATGTAGTCCATGATCAGAAAAATGAAGCTAAACCACATTTGGTGTCCGAAGAGATGGCAAACAATTCCTTTAACCCAAGACTTAGGGACAAAAGTATTAACATTTAAAGGCTGAATGAGATAGTTCGCATTGTTCCTAGTGCCTGGAGTTTGGTAAAGCGTTCGCACCTTGCCCAAAGTAAGCAGGTTGAAAGGTATGTGCCTAGAAAAACGTAGGATCTTATTTATGAACTTCGATTAATGCTCGGAGTTAGGCACGATCGAAGATGAACATCCTAGATAAGGATGCTTAAACCATTATGATTAAGTGGTTAACTCTAACCGACGCCCAGAGTTTGGCATGGCCAGCACATGCACTTGATAGAAGGATGTCAAGGGAGACATTTGAAGGTGAATTACTGAAATTAATGCCCGAAGATAGGTAAGAATTATACAATCGCACTCGAAACATTCTTGAAAGGAATGTTAAGCCAACCTTTAAAGTAATTGGAATTTGACCAAGTTTCAAAGTTGAACATGGTCATATATGGATAGGCATTTTGAAGACTATTTGTTATTCACAAGAAATGAAATGGACTAATGACTTATTCCTAGGAAGACCACAAGAAGTGGATCGCAAACACATTGAATGTAGAGCGCACTTCCTGAAAGCTTAGGCAAATTCAAATTCACAAAAGACTCAAACGAAAAAAGTATTTTTATTCACATCCAAAATAAGTACAAGTGTTATTAACATCTAAGCTAAAAAGCAAAAGTGGGGGCCGAATCTGCAAAATACCGATCAAAAAAACCAAAAACCAAAAACGCCTAAGTACTTCTATGCAACAAAAAACATGAAGGAGGTGAAAGATCATTCCTTCAACTTATGTTTTTTTCCCTTTCTTCTCATCATCGAAAGACTATCTACCCGAGCCTTCATTATTTATCTTAGCTCCTCACCCCCACTTCCTTGGCCCTTCATCGGAGTGCTTTGTAACGAAGTAATGGGTGTTCTTTAAGTGCTCCCAACCATAGATAGCATAACTAGGATGAAGATAGGATCACCAGGCAAAGCAGTGGATAACAAAAGAGGGATGAAGTCCAACGGTTCTTGCTTAATTTTGATGGTGTCTAGGACTTGTTCATCATAGATCTCTTGCATGGTGGGAATTATAACAGGCCCTGAAGTCACCATCATTAAAAAATCCTTGTCGATATGAATCTCTTGAAACTCATTGGTCCTTTCTTCATCCAGAGCATGGATCTTTTGTGCACTAGGACCATGAGTATCTCTAACTGGAATCCTTGAATTTATTCTGGAGAAAGTCACAACCGTTGAATTGGTTGATATTGCAGTTATACCTAGTAGGGAGCTTTCTTTAGGAAGATTAGGAGTCGCCGATTGACTTGTAATTTGAGATAGATGAAAGAAGAGATTAGCGACATCGACTGGTGTCATGTCTTCCTTCTTAAATACTGGTGAGGCCAACGATATACCTTTGCCAAATAAAGACTCCATGTGGGCACGGTGTGCCATACAAGTTTCCCTTCAGGATTGTAGACAGCGTGCTGGACTTGAGAATTTGTGGGGAATCCGTAATATACCCAGGGTTCGATGAACTGACAGGAGGAGCAAGAGGCCTGAAAGTAAGACCTGTCCTAATATTCCAAGGAGTGGTGTCGGAGCCTTCAACTTGATCTATTTGAACTGTATTAGCCTACTCTTAAAGCAATATAAGTTCCCTTGCTCTGAGCACCTCGATCTCCTCTACACTGAAAATCTCATTCTCCAACTCCACCAAGTCTATTTTAGCCCCTTGTATATTTTTGCACTCATCCCACACTATCTTCTCCCATGTCATTGCCAAGATGCGAGGATGGGCTTTACCGAGCCACATCAAATCTAGGAACTTAAGAACATTGGCATTGTAGTTGGTGATGGGTAGATCGAAGCTATCCTTAATCCGTCTTTCTATAGAAGCCACCAACTTGTACACTCTTTGCTCCTTGTCTTGCACATCATCTCTTTCCTTGCATGCATTGTCTCTCTTATTGTGGGTATCGAGCAATTCTTCATAGTAGTTGTGAGCAGTTTGAAGAGCCTCATCCTTCTCTTTCCTGTCACCTTCACAGTTGTGCTTTTAATGCTTTAACCTTTTTAGCCAAATCATGATTCGAATGGTGAACAAACTCCACTTGAATCACGTGGTTCTTTCTTTCTTGCTCAATCGTAGCCTTTAAATCCATAACCTTTTAACCGACATCCTCTCTGACCTTTAATTCAGAACGTCTTTGTCGAGATGAGCAACGATCTCGGCCTCTAGATTCTTGGAGTACTCCAAAATTACCTCGGCTGCCTCCTCCAAGTGAAGTACTAATCGCAAACATCCCAAATTTATGCTACCATCTGACCCCTGACTTCATATGGGATATCCTTCAAATTGGGAACAAATCTGCAGGCTTTGAAATTGATCTTCAGAAAATAACATTGTAATTTGGCAATCTGAGGATTTGAAGCGATGAGTCATTCTTCTTCAATGACAAGCTACTCGATCGAATTCTCGATAGGCACTTTATTGTTTCTGCATTGAGAAGAATCAGATGCAGTAGATTTTAATGGACATTGAGATTGCTGAGAAGTGTGGGATAGTGCTAGCTGCTTTATAGAGAGAGAAACATGAGACATGTCATTGCATGGACGATAGTCTTAACGATTATAATGCCTGTTTGAACCCTTGGATAGGGTAGATCTAGATCTAGAATGATGCCTAGATGATGAATCGTGTGGAATGTAATCTTTCTCTCTACCCCCACGATCACGGCTTGAATGCTAACTGGAATTGAATTCATGACTAGGTTTGTGGGGTCGCACGGTTGATTTGCACCTCAGTTGGTGTCCCATCTATCCTAGAAGTCCACATGCAATCCATGTCGATCCAATGAATCTGTAAATGAAACAAGAACCTATTAGCCTTAATTGAGTTAGAGTGCAATGCGAGCTGATCAAAATGTAGTGCATGCTTGTGTATGCAACCGTCCTAGTATCCCTCTAGCGGACCGTGAGTTTTAACTTGCTGACAGGGGTAATCTCCTCCTCTCTGGTTGAAAGTACATCTTTGGATAAATGAAGTGGGGATCCAACATCTCCGAGGCTTATATTGGCTAGGTTATAGGACTTAATTACGTCTAGAATTGGCACAAGACTAGCCAAAAGATCCTTCGATGTTTGTAGAAGAGTCTCAAATGTAGATGTAGCTGGTGGAACCAGGGTCTGAGTCCTCTTTTTAGGAAGTTTAATCTTTAGGCTTTTTCTCTAAAGAGGTTGCTGATCATTATCGCCTTCACCCTCTTCATTGTGTCTTCATCCTTGATTTCACCCTCTTTATCGTGCTCTTATACATGGCCAGTTTCAATCAACGGATTTTGAACTAGGGGCATCAGCGAGTGATCTCCATCACTTCAGATGAAGAATTATCCTCTCCATCGTCGTTGTCCTCTGGATAGCACCAACACTGCGATCGAATTCCAAAAATTTATAAGAACATAGATTTTCATCGCTGACCAACATCTTGGCCTCTTTCTTTTCCTATAGGATTAGATGAAGTTATCTGACAGTCTTCCCTAAAGTTGCATTGCTAGGCCTGCATGGTACATCTGAAAAGAATGAAAAAGAAGTTCAAAAGTACAAACTACGGCCACAAAGTCACATGGTAAAAGAAAGAGTTGAGCTTACGAGGAGATAACCATTTATGTGCAAGCCTAGGAGGACAAAGAATGAAAAATAATTTTTCTTTAAAATAGCTTAATTTATTCCAAGTGCTGACTATGATCCGACAACCTCTATAAACTCCATCAAAGTGGCGAGTGAATATAACGAACAGGCTGTGGAGGAAAGCATAACTATTTGGATGGAGTTAGGTCAGAGCCAATCTCATGAAGTATAGAACTCGTCGGATGTACCGATTAAATAGCGGGACGCATCCTGCAAAGCGCATATACCTCTTACATGTTGTGTATCCATCTGGTGGATGGTGTGCTCTCTGATGGCATGTTGGGATTAATACATCCTTCAATGGAATTTCATTGCTTCTCACAGATTCTCCTTAGAGATCCTTCTTCTATTTTGGAAGCGGGAGAATTGACGAGATCGTCTGGTATGACTGCATTGTCAAGATTATCTAGGGAAAATTCAACCTCCGAACCCTTTATAGGCTCCATTGGAACTTTTGAAACCTATTGTTCTACCGGTAGATTTTTTGGTTGAGGTGCAGGCTGCATCGTAGTTTGCTGTGTAGAATGAGCCGTAGTTGAGCTTGACTTGGTATTTGACTCAGCGTATTTGATATTAATGGACCTTCAAATTAAGAGGAGAGACGCTCGGAATATCTATGAGCCATAGCTATTAAAAACTAAACATATAATTAGCAACAGATTAATTAAAAGTCATGCCTGATGCTAAGGTGAAAATCTAGTATGGAGTTGTGAAGTATCGTGCAGTGCTGATTTCTGATATTCTGAAATATTTCATTTAGAAATTTGGAGGATATCCAAACTAACCATCATCGCTGACCATCCCGACGGGATCCTATGAATCATTGGCTATGCCTTAGAAATCTCAAGAATTCAGGGCACAATATTTGACAAAAGTCTGTAAAGTGATCAATAGTGAAACTCTCAAAAGAGAGTTTGAGAACCGAAAATCCCCATGGGTAGGATCAGTACCGATCCATACCCTTGGTGGATTTCCATCCCTTTTTTGTACTTCATTATCTATCCAAAGCATTGCCATCAATGTAAAGACCATCGACGTTCATCCCCACTACCATCACCTACATGAAATTGTCCAAGTGCAAAAAGAGTGAGTTTGATTCGAGCTTTGGAACTCAAATTAGGACTGTCAAATGTGCCGAGTACGAACCAAAAAGGAAAAGTGACAACCAAATGTCAGGTGGGGGAAGCAGCGGTTCAATGTACGACAATGGGTGGAGGCGAGGTAAGGCTAGCAACGACATTCAAATTTGGAAGCAAAAGCTTTTTAATGGAAGACTTCAAATCTCTAACATGATAGCAAAATAAAGTGGAGAGAAAGAGTGAAATGGTTCAACTATATAGACACCGATCCATGAAAATAGGTTGAAATGTCTCCATACCCTAAGGTTATCGGTCGATACCGATCCATCCTATGGATCGGTACCAAACTGTCAACACCCAAAAAGAAAACATGGAAAATGTAATATATATACGTACATGGATATACATATCTAATTAGTGCTTCACAAGGAACAGTGTGTAGATGGAACCATAGCACGATGAAAAATCAAAGCACTTGTATGTGTACGTGCTCAACATTTAACAACTGGAACAGAACAAAAGGAAAATTCAAACCTGAATGATCCAAAAAAGGAGACAGTTCATGACTATCAAGCTTGAAATGACAAATCATGACAACATACTCAATTTTTATAGTCTAAGATGTTGGCAAAGCATGGTAACGAATGAATGTAAATGCAACTCTTTACTAGAAGGATCTGAAGCACGGATTAGAGCCTGATATGGCAATCCCGACTTATCTCGATTCAAAGCATATAATGTTTGCAACAAGATGCACTTTAGGGGGCAAGTGTTATCCAGCCTTTTAACCAGGAAGTAACTGGACTTATCAGAAGATAGAACTCGAAAGCTATTGAGGTAGATGGCTCGAAGAGATAGTTGTAAAGTCTAGAAACCAAGTATAATCAAGGTTACAAGGCAAAAGAAAAGCCACTCCAAAATAATCAAAAATCGATCGTTCAACTTGATGGATGGGCACAAATCCGTAGAATATCCTATTAATTATCTCATTTTTCCCATGCTATTTAGTATTGATGTTAGAAGCCCATTCCTACCTCCATGGATCGTTCGCATGCAACTTGATATCAAAGAGCACAAGCACTAGGAATTAGCAACTTAACTCCTCCACTTATTCATCCTATTGGCCACGTTTCCTCAAGAGAAACTACTGCTAAATCATAGGGAACATGGAGGAGGACGTGCTAGAGCTTTTCTCGATGACCTACCGCTATAAATTGGTATGGAGTGGCTTCATTTTGGGGATCTTGGAGCTCTCTATCAATTTTACATATATTTCTTGTAATTGGTTACCAATTCACTATAAACGTGTGTTGTTCATTTTTTCTTCATTTTCATTTACTTTTCATCGTATTTTGTTCTCTACATAATCTATTGGGTGTTTGTGCCATTTCCGGTACTAACATACACACACACACATACGTATACATACATATATAGGCCTATCAACGGGCTAGTTTTGGTTATAATATTCAAAATCCGAGCTCGGGCCAAACCTACAGGGTATTTCAAAACCAATATTCGAGCCTGGGCTATCGGACTTTTTATGCCCATTAGGTAATACCCATATACCAAACTAAAAATATTTATGCTAAAATCACACTTTAAATTTGCAATTCTAGTTAAATTTATATGCAAACAATGTAAACATATAAATTGGGAGGTGATGTGGCCAAGCTCATAACAAAAGTAAGCAAAAACATCTACTACGAAAAACCAAAATGGTAAACAAATAGCATAACACTCATGTTTTGATACTATAGAAAATTAATAATCGGGTTGGGTTTTTATAAAATCCTACACGACCCTAATAGTAACCGGGTCAGATCTGGATTGGGCCTGGGTAACTAGGGAAAAACCTATGCATGTACTACTAGGGTAGGTTCGGGCCCGACTCGAGTCAAAACTCATACCATCGACTGGCCTATATATATGAATGTATATGTATGTATATTGATGTTTAAATTCCGCTATGAGGTTTTCCTTTTGTTCATTATTTTATGATTTTTTTAAGTTTATATAACCGCAATCCCCTACTTTTGATATCTAAAATTTATTGTAAGCATATTTTGATAGCATTTGTAATTGATTTTGCATGTTAAAAATACTGCGGCGCCTCAGTCTCAATTTGCCCCAACCATTACCAAGCTCTCGCTCCACTCGACCATCACCAAGGTCTTGCATCACCACCAAGATGCCACTTTTAATCCCTGATAACTCGTAGAGCCAACATTAAGATTAGCGACACACCACATCACTACTTGATCCAGTGTTCGTTCACATATCATCATTGAGGTACTGGCATTACCAAGGCAGGCGGACCGTCACAAGGGTCCACGATACAGGGTGAGCATCCTCACATACTCTTGCCCTACGAAACACACATTCTATCTAGAGTTACCAACAATCCCTTATGCACACAACTGGATACCAAAACATGCCATGCTCTACCGTATTGATTCACACTATTGAATGTTCCTCCTTAGACAATCACCAAGCCCACATACACTTCTCACCGAAGTACTCGACCAAAATGATTCATCCGATCTATGTGACAAAGTCGGGAACATCTCTAGACATCTATCACTTGCCGTAGATCTATCGTCACCAAGTTCCGAAGTCACCAAGTCAAAATGTCATGTAATCACTTCACTATTGTAACCGCTCTCATATGTCGTAATTCTTAAAACAAAACATCAAACGAGCGCCCAGTGGATCATGACACGTCCCCTTGGGCACCTACTTTAATTCATTGAAATTTTTGCCCCATAATAGTGGTAGTACTGATCACCCTAGAGCGATCATCACTAACCACTTTTGTCTTATACTTAGCCAAAATTGACAAAATACAAGCCCAAGTGCAAAACCTTTCAATATTTTCTTGTACCTCGAAGCATTAGCCTGAAGTCCTCAAGTGTAGCGATCCTGACTTGACCTTCGAAAATCGACACCGAATACGTTACCTATATTCGGATGCCGCAAATTCAAATGTCGAATCCGGCCCGCCGGAGCTTATAACAACATTAAGTAAACAACATAGCGGAATAAATAGAATAATACATTGATATACAATACTGATACAACATCTGGTACAACAGAATGGTACAATGAATATCAATATACATCAAAGATACAAGAAACTAGCATCAGAAAAGGAAAATAGATAACATCTAGCAGCGGAACAATATAACTCTAAGATAATCTTCAAGGAAGAACTCCGAGACCTGCAACTCCATTTCCAAGAATCAATCCAGCAATAGCTCGAACTCCCAATAACGATGCACAATGATAAGCAAGTGTGGTGTGATCCAAAGACTGAACTAACTCTAGATAATCTACTGAACCTAGCTATCTGAAAAACCCAACTCTAGACTGCTCGTGTAGAAAATAATGAGCACCCAGAGTTTAGGAAAGAAACAATAAACTCCGGATCAGTCGTGGGACTGGTGTGAGCAACAAAAAAACAGTTTATCTTTTAAAACATTCAAAGAAATATTTTTAAAGTCAATTCGCAATGCTTTTAAAAATGAGACTACCATAAGACCTCCTGCCACACACACAATGCAAACGCAGACTTGGAGGAGATTTCTTCTTATGTTAGTCAAAGATGCTTGATACGTATTAAAAAGAACATTTGATATTATTGCTAGTGCATAGTGTAGAAAAAATTCATTTCGAAAGTAGAATATAAATCTTAGCCAGCATAGGTACCATTATATTATGCCTACTATAGCTACCATATTAAATGGCAGGTTCTACAACTAAAACCATACAAGTGTCGTATTGTTTCTTTGGATTTCCAACGAATGATCAGGCCAAGGAACTTCCTATTGCCACATGAGAACGCCTCTGGATGGACGTCCCCGAGAACCAAACCGGATCTCTACCAACACAAGGCCGGGTTACCCCTAACTGGGTAACAACTGACACGAGTATGCCATCCCCCGGTCCTTTGGGACCTTTAACCGAGCGCTCGTCACCATCATCACACAATCATAACAAAGTGTTTTCAACATGAGTAAGTATCTGGTCTCCATACCATGATACCACCCTTTTCCAGAAGGAAATGCACATACCCTAAAGGGAGCTACCCCTCATAACCTTGCTGCATCTTTCCTGTTTTGACCATTTCGGGGTGTGAGGCTCGACGAAGTCTCGTCCACAAAAACATACTTTATACAAAAGCCATGCTTTGGGTCAACAAATGATCACAGAGATGATCACCAGGATAGACGATCAAATAAATGATCCTATCATAAATAATCAACACAATGATCATTTCACAGCAACACTCAGCATGTCACATTACCAAATTGGGAATATATCGCTGATAACCTTCAACTACATAACCTCTGAGCTCGTACGTCTCGGAGAAGGGTGTTAAGCTAAAAGAATAAATTCTCCGCCACCAACAGAAATATATTTGGAAGAAATCGGCTTTATATCTCAATTTGTAATGTCAGACATACTATCCATACAAGTCTGTTCCGGGATCGAACAAAACCGAAGGCACTTCCAAAGAAGCCCTTGCAATCCGGATATTCACTAATCACGTTCGGACTTCCCATCACATATGGAGTCTCTATACCGGGGACCATTCGATGCAAAGACATTCGACGAGTTGTCCTTACGCTTTCAAAAATATCCGGTCTTCAACACCGGTCTTCAAATGCTATCCATAACGACATATCACATATTCGGAATGGGATGTATGACACAAAGGTCCTCTCCCGGCTAAACCGAACAGTGAGCGCAATATTTACAAGAAATATATGGATATTGGGATTTCAATTAAGTCACAACTTAAAACCCAAAACTTTCTTTCGAATGGTTTAAACCAATTACCATTTCAAATCTTTATATTACAAAAAGATTTATTTCACAAAGTTCCATTTACAGATTTCAAAACAATTTCTATTTCATTTGGATTAACTCGTTAAATCTTTTAAATCAAAGATTTAACTCATAGCTTTCAAAATTCGATTAACTTGTTGAATCTTTAAATCCAGATTCAACTTATAGCTTTCAAATCGTTTTCATAACTTGGAAATTATCTTCATTCTCAAACTTGAAATTCTTTTTAACACAAATTGGACGTTCATTTCTTATGTGAAAGCTTTTATTATTTGAAAACAAACAGTTTTCGTTTCATAAAAATCCAATTATATTTACACGAGTTAAAGCCCTTGAATTCTATTCACATCCCAAATTAATACTTTTAAAATAGTTTAACCCATATATAATTGGTATAACATTTTTAATCCCTAGTTTTAAATCATAGTATTCAGTTTCACATTTTGAATTTAAATTTAAATCAAATTATTTAAATTTCAAACTCTATCAAGTTATTCAAATTAAATTTCATCTTTGAAATTCCATTTTAAAAGCTTTTCACTTTAGACCCAATCCATTTCTAAAACCATTTGGATTTAAAAATTCAAATTCAAAACTATTTTCAAAAATCTATGACTTAATCGATTTCCTCGTGAAATCCATATTTGTGTGTGTATGGTGTGGTCCAGGGGTTTTACACAGTAGTGCAACAACATTCAATCATCATAGATCAAAACACAGAAATATAGTCGATAAGCGATATAAGCTATAACGCTTATCGTCTATTCACAGATTTACAGATAATATACGAATGTAAATAAATGAATAAAATACACAGCTCAATCCACAGAACAAAATATCACAGATCAGATAGGACAATCAATTCAAAGCATCTCATACAATAAAATCATTTATAAGTAGGGCAAACATTCAATAATCATTTATAATTAGGATTTATTAATCGTATAATCCTAATTAATTCAATTTATTTCCAAGTAAATTAATTGCTTACGAATAAATTACCCAATCTTGATTTATTAATTACAAATCATTTGATATAATTAATTAATCAAACTCTTAAATTAATTAAATTATTCTTAATTCATAAATTAATTAAATTAACCTTAAGTTAATTACAATATCATTCAACCTTAATTAATTTCATCTTTAAGTAATTAATTTTCTTTCTAAATAAATCAACATTCTAATTACATTAAATGTAATTTTACCTTAATCACTTGATTAATTAATTTTAATAATTAACTACTTGCAATAACTAATTAATCTTCAATTAATTATAACTCATTAATTAATTAATCTTTAATTAACCATCATTCAATTTATTATCCTTAACTGGCTACAATAAGTGCTTATCCCAAATCACTTGTTTTAATAAATCACGATTTAATTACTTCGAGTAATTATACTTAAATCCCTAGATTAATTATCTTTAATTGATTAGTCATTCAATAATCAATACTTTACATTTTAAAACTTATTTCTACATTTATATTTAAAACTTAATTTTATTTCGAAATCTAGATTTCCAGTTTAGATTTAAGCCCAGGTTTCAAAATTTGATTCAACTTTGTTTAAATCTTTCCTTTACAATTTAAATTTCATTTTAAATTCAAATATACTTAAACACTTTAAAGTTATCAAATAATTTTGAATATAAAAACTTAATTATTTCCAAACTAAGATTCAACCTAAACTTGAATTTGATTAACTTTACATTGGAACTTAGTCCATTTATTTTTCTTTTTAAACCTGGTTGTAAAATTCCAATACCCTGAGCCATGCTTCTTCTCAAATTTAAAATCTGGTAATTATATTTAAGCGACTCGAACACATGTACACGAAAAACTCGGGCAGACCCTCCAAAATTCCTAAGCCAAAACTAAGAAACTTGAGCAATCACACGAGCTCTACTTCCCAGTTTTTCAAGTAAAACACGCAATTGTATTGAGTACGACCAAGTACATTTTCTCTTCTTCCCCAAACTGTTTCAAACCCAAACTCACTGACACGAACGCCACACCGTGCACGTGCACAGGTGCGCCACCATCCCCCGGCCATTCCTCTGATCTCCGACAAGTCGAAAACAACTTCGACATCATCCACGACCATCAAGATATCATGATTCCCTCTCGATTCGAAATTTCGTCTTCAGGTCGAAAACTGAAATCAACAGCACCCACCTGAAACTGCCACGTCTTCGAAGCTCCGACCACCTGAACCTCTACACTTCCGGCCAAGGCTTCGCTACCCACCCTACGTTCTTCATCCAAAACTGCATGCAGCTCGGTCGACCCAGAGTGGCGAAATCAACGAGCAAACAGACCCAAAAAAAACTCGAACCAAAACCCTACTTTCAAATCAACCCCAAAATCCTCACATCGAATAATTTTTTTTTCATTTTTCTTAGGTTCATGTATTACCGATCTAGCTATGCAACAAATCTCAAAACCTAAGATTTGTTAAAACAACAGGAATTGTTAAAGATGCAACTTTTGTTCATTTTCGAATTTCACCCTAAATACTTACTTAAAAATCATCATCCTTGTTTTAAAAATCCTACTTTTGAATAAAGATTCAAGTTATAAAATTAAATTCGCAATTCATCATGTTCGAATTTATCACATAGTTAAGGTTTTAACTATATTTCTTGTTTCCAGTACTTTTCTAAACTTAGTATACTAGAACTTGTTTTAAAAACTAGATGATGTCTAAAACTAAACTAGCTTGATTTGAACACCATAGTTTCGCAGTGATTAAATGGAGAGTTTGAAATTTTTATTTGTTTTAAAACCTTTGAAGTCTTAAAGAAAACAGAGAGGCACAGGTAAACTAGACATGCATACTCAAATACATTCATATACACAGGCACTACTTATATAAACATATGCATGCAGATCATCATCACAGAATTTTCCAAGCATCAATACAGAAATGAATCAAAAGTTGAAAGGTTGCTCACCTGTTTTTTTAAGAAAAAGAACAGGGCTTTCTTTATGTTGAAACAGGTTATAGATTTACTTGCTGAAGCTTCCCTCTTTTTTTTCACTTCTCTGGTTTGAGTTGTATTATTGTTTATGTTTGAAATGGTGTCTACTTTAGATTTACACAATTTTGTAGATGAACGAGCTGATGCTAAATAGATTGATATATAGGAAAGAAATGAGTTACCCGGGGACATCACTTTGTACAAGTTGATATTTTTATTTTTGGGTACAAGCTGATACTTTTGTTTGTACAATAGGTATGGTAAAAGATGTTGTATGTACTTAGGATGTTTGCTTGTACTTGTTTATGTATATTTATATTTTGATTTGTTTATGCTTGCCTACATTACTCGGCTGAGATGAAGGCATTACATGCTTGTTTTACTGCAGATTGGATGGTGGCTGCAGCTTTGTCTTACTTTTGCATGCTACTTACAGGCTACATTTATTATTTAGTTACTTTGTATTGTATTTCTTTACTTTGAATGTTTATTTGCTTGAGTACTTTATTTTACTACTTTGCTGCATAATTACTCATACAAGCCTTTATATATATATAATTTATTTTTATACTTACTTTATATTTGTACAAGTGCTATTTTTATTTTATTTTTTTTCCAGATTGTTTTCAAAACTAAATGTATATATAATAAAAGTTGTTCTAGTTATGTTTGTTTCTAATTTGTTTAATGTATTTTATTCTATGTTTTATTTTTTATTTTTTATTTTAACTTAAATTGTTTATTTTACTTTAATATTTATTGTCTTATATTAAATTTATAAATTCAAATTATTTTTAACCATCAATTGTAATACTTATTATTATCAATTATTATTAAACCATTCATTTACAATTCATATCTAATGTATTTACATATATATTTCTATATTTATTTTTAAAACCATTTATTTAAGATTTTATTTCAAAGCCAATTTAAATATATATTCACATATATACAAATTTTCAAGTTCATATGACTTAATACAATTTCTATTTGAATCGGGGAAACTCGCTACCATTTAAAAATCAGTTTTACAATTTTTAATTCAAAAATTCATTTAATTATTAATTTAAACTAAATTAAAATCTAGGGTCGTTACAAACTTCCCCCCTTAAAAGAATTTCGTCCTCGAAATTCGCCAAAGAGAGATAACAAAGATAGACGAAAGATAGAAGAACAATTCTCCATGTCAAACTAGATATCTATTCTGATTTGGCTTATCAAATCAGAATATCAACAATAGATACAAGAAATTATAATAGAATTTCAAATTTAGTTTTAAACGAAATCGTTTTATCGATACTATTCAAATTATCCTTCATATTCTATTAATCAATTTTAACTCAATTTAAAATTTCCAATTTATTCAAAATTTCCAATTTATATTCATCAAGGTTTAAATCGAAAAGCCGATAAGAACCCGATGAAATACGAAGCAAGAATTTTCTGCAACGATTCGTAGAGCATCAACGCACCGAACTACTTCTAGAGCTGTCACGAAGCAATCAAAAGAATTTAAAAACGAATCAAAGAAAATTGATAGAGGAATTAGTGTCCACTGTTGTTACAGAGCATTGACCAATTATAGTCGTATTTCCCTGTCCCCTATCTCGTTCTCTTCTTGCACTCATACTTACTATCGGTGAATAGCAAGAGAATTTACTAAGACGTTAAAACTGATATCTTAGGGATTACTCATTCTAGGGTATACTTCACCCTATCTCTAATGAGCTACTTAATGTGTTATACTCCTGAGCTAAAGTTCAACCTTAGCTCTGATACCAATTGTAGCGATCCTGACTTGACCTTCGAAAATCGACACCGAATACGTTACCTATATTCGGATGCCGCAAATTCAAATGTCGAATCCGGCCCGCCGGAGCTTATAACAACATTAAGTAAACAACATAGCGGAATAAATAGAATAATACATTGATATACAATACTGATACAACATCTGGTACAACAGAATGGTACAATGAATATCAATATACATCAGAGATACAAGAAACTAGCATCGGAAAAGGAAAATAGATAACATCTAGCAGCGGAACAATATAACTCTAAGATAATCTTCAAGGAAGAACTCCGAGACCTGCAACTCTATTTCCAAGAATCAATCCAGCAATAGCTCGAACTCCCAATAATGATGCACAAAGATAAGCAAGTGCGGTATGATCCAAAGACTGAACTAACTCCAGATAATCTACTGAACCTAGCTATCTGAAAAACCCAACTCTAGACTGCTCGTGTAGAAAATAATGAGCACCCAGAGTTTAGGAAAGAAACAATAAACTCCGGATCAGTCGTGGGACTGGTGTGAGCAACAAAAAAACAGTTTATCTTTTAAAACATTCAAAGAAATATTTTTAAAGTCAATTCGCAATGCTTTTAAAAATGAGACTACCATAAGACCTCCTGCCACACACACAATGCAAACGCAGACTTGGAGGAGATTTCTTCTTATGTTAGTCAAAGATGCTTGATACGTATTAAAAAGAACATTTGATATTATTGCTAGTGCATAGTGTAGAAAAAATTCATTTCGAAAGTAGAATATAAATCTTAGCCAGCATAGGTACCATTATATTATGCCTACTATAGCTACCATATTAAATGGCAGGTTCTACAACTAAAACCGTACAAGTGTCGTATTGTTTCTTTGGATTTCCAACGAATGATCAGGCCAAGGAACTTCCCATTGCCACATGAGAACGCCTCTGGATGGACGTCCCCGAGAACCAAACCGGATCTCTACCAACACAAGGCCGGGTTACCCCTAACTGGGTAACAACTGACACGAGTATGCCATCCCCCGGTCCTTTAGGACCTTTAACCGAGCGCTCGTCACCATCATCACACAATCATAACAAAGTGTTTTCAACATGAGTAAGTATCTGGGCTCCATACCATGATACCACCCTTTTCCAGAAGGAAATGCACATACCCTAAAGAGAGCTACCCCTCATAACCTTGCTGCATCTTTCCTGTTTTGACCATTTCGGGGTGTGAGGCTCGACGAAGTCTCGTCCACAAAAACATACTTTATACAAAATCCATGCTTTGGGTCAACAAATGATCATAGAGATGATCACCAGGATAGACGATCAAATAAATGATCCTATCACAAATAATCAACACAATGATCATTTCACAGCAACACTCAGCATGTCACATTACCAAATTGGGAATATATCGCTGATAACCTTCAACTACATAACCTCTGAGCTCGTACGTCTCGGAGAAGGGTGTTAAGCTAAAAGAATAAATTCTCCGCCACCAACAGAAATATATTTGAAAGAAATCGGCTTTATATCTCAATTTGTAATGTCAGACATACTATCCATACAAGTCTGTTCCGGGATCGAACAAAACCGAAGGCACTTCCAAAGAAGCCCTTGCAATCCGGATATTCACTAATCACGTTCGGACTTCCCATCACATATGGAGTCTCTATACCGGGGACCATTCGATGCAAAGACATTCGACGAGTTGTCCTTACGCTTTCAAAAATATCCGGTCTTCAACACCGGTCTTCAAATGCTATCCATAACGACATATCACATATTCGAAATGGGATGTATGACACAAAGGTCCTCTCCCGGCTAAACCGAACAGTGAGCGCAATATTTACAAGAAATATATGGATATTGGGATTTCAATTAAGTCACAACTTAAAACCCAAAACTTTCTTTCGAATGGTTTAAACCAATTACCATTTCAAATCTTTATATTACAAAAAGATTTATTTCACAAAGTTCCATTTACAGATTTCAAAACAATTTCTATTTCATTTGGATTAACTCGTTAAATCTTTTAAATCAAAGATTTAACTCATAGCTTTCAAAATTCGATTAACTTGTTGAATCTTTAAATCCAGATTCAACTTATAGCTTTCAAATCGTTTTCATAACTTGGAAATTATCTTCATTCTCAAACTTGAAATTCTTTTTAACACAAATTGGACGTTCATTTCTTATGTGAAAGCTTTTATTATTTGAAAACAAACAGTTTTCGTTTCAGAAAAATCCAATTATATTTACACGAGTTAAAGCCCTTGAATTCTATTCACATCCCAAATTAATACTTTTAAAATAGTTTAACCCATATATAATTGGTATAACATTTTTAATCCCTAGTTTTAAATCATAGTATTCAGTTTCACATTTTGAATTTAAATTTAAATCAAATTATTTAAATTTCAAACTCTATCAAGTTATTCAAATTAAATTTCATCTTTGAAATTCCATTTTAAAAGCTTTTCACTTTAGACCCAATCCATTTCTAAAACCATTTGGATTTAAAAATTCAAATTCAAAACTATTTTCAAAAATCTGTGACTTAATCGATTTCCTCGTGAAATCCATATTTGTGTGTGTATGGTGTGGTCCAGGGGTTTTACACAGTAGTGCAACAACATTCAATCATCATAGATCAAAACACAGAAATATAGTCGATAAGCGATATAAGCTATAACGCTTATCGTCTATTCACAGATTTACAGATAATATACGAATGTAAATAAATGAATAAAATACACAGCTCAATCCACAGAACAAAATATCACAGATCAGATAGGACAATCAATTCAAAGCATCTCATACAATAAAATCATTTATAAGTAGGGCAAACATTCAATAATCATTTATAATTAGGATTTATTAATCATATAATCCTAATTAATTCAATTTATTTCCAAGTAAATTAATTGCTTACGAATAAATTACCCAATCTTGATTTATTAATTACAAATCATTTGATATAATTAATTAATCAAACTCTTAAATTAATTAAATTATTCTTAATTCATAAATTAATTAAATTAACCTTAAGTTAATTACAATATCATTCAACCTTAATTAATTTCATCTTTAAGTAATTAATTTTCTTTCTAAATAAATCAACATTCTAATTACATTAAATGTAATTTTACCTTAATCACTTGATTAATTAATTTTAATAATTAACTACTTGCAATAACTAATTAATCTTCAATTAATTATAACTCATTAATTAATTAATCTTTAATTAACCATCATTCAATTTATTATCCTTAACTGGCTACAATAAGTGCTTATCCCAAATCACTTGTTTTAATAAATCACGATTTAATACTTCGAGTAATTATACTTAAATCCCTAGATTAATTATCTTTAATTGATTAGTCATTCAATAATCAATACTTTACATTTTAAAACTTATTTCCACATTTATATTTAAAACTTAATTTTATTTCGAAATCTAGATTTCCAGTTTAGATTTAAGCCCAGGTTTCAAAATTTGATTCAACTTTGTTTAAATCTTTCCTTTACAATTTAAATTTCATTTTAAATTCAAATATACTTAAACACTTTAAAGTTATCAAATAATTTTGAATATAAAAACTTAATTATTTCCAAACTAAGATTCAACCTAAACTTGAATTTGATTAACTTTACTTTGGAACTTAGTCCATTTATTTTTCTTTTTAAACCTGGTTGTAAAATTCCAATACCCTGAGCCATGCTTCTTCTCAAGTTTAAAATCTGGTAATTATATTTAAGCGACTCGAACACATGTACACGAAAAACTCGGGCAGACCCTCCAAAATTCCTAAGCCAAAACTAAGAAACTTGAGCAATCACACGAGCTCTACTTCCCAGTTTTTCAAGTAAAACACGCAATTGTATTGAGTACGACCAAGTACATTTTATCTTCTTCCCCAAACTGTTTCAAACCCAAACTCACTGACACGAACGCCACACCGTGCACGTGCACAGGTGCGCCACCATCCCCCGGCCATTCCTCTGATCTCCGACAAGTCGAAAACAACTTCGACATCATCTACGACCATCAAGATATCATGATTCCCTCTCGATTCGAAATTTCGTCTTCAGGTCGAAAACTGAAATCAACAGCACCCACCTGAAACTGCCACGTCTTCGAAGCTCCGACCACCTGAACCTCTACACTTCCGGCCAAGGCTTCTCTACCCACCCTACGTTCTTCATCCAAAACTGCATGCAGCTCGGTCGACCCAGAGTGGCGAAATCAACGAGCAAACAGACCCAAAAAAAACTCGAACCAAAACCCTACTTTCAAATCAACCCCAAAATCCTCACATCGAATAATTTTTTTTCATTTTTCTTAGGTTCATGTATTACCGATCTAGCTATGCAACAAATCTCAAAACCTAAGATTTGTTAAAACAACAGGAATTGTTAAAGATGCAACTTTTGTTCATTTTCGAATTTCACCCTGAATACTTACTTAAAAATCATCATCCTTGTTTTAAAAATCCTACTTTTGAATAAAGATTCAAGTTATAAAATTAAATTCGCAATTCATCATGTTCGAATTTATCACATAGTTAAGGTTTTAACTATATTTCTTGTTTCCAGTACTTTTCTAAACTTAGTATACTAGAACTTGTTTTAAAAACTAGATGATGTCTAAAACTAAACTAGCTTGATTTGAACACCATAGTTTCGCAGTGATTAAATGGAGAGTTTGAAATTTTTGTTTGTTTTAAAACCTTTGAAGTCTTAAAGAAAACAGAGAGGCACAGGTAAACTAGACATGCATACTCAAATACATTCATATACACAGGCACTACTTATATAAACATATGCATGCAGATCATCATCACAGAATTTTCCAAGCATCAATACAGAAATGAATCAAAAGTTGAAAGGTTGCTCACCTGTTTTTTTTTAAGAAAAAGAACAGGGCTTTCTTTATGTTGAAACAGGTTGTAGATTTACTTGCTGAAGCTTCCCTCTTTTTTTTCACTTCTCTGGTTTGAGTTGTATTATTGTTTATGTTTGAAATGGTGTTTACTTTAGATTTACACAATTTTGTAGATGAACGAGCTGATGCTAAATAGATTGATATATAGGAAAGAAATGAGTTACCCGGGGACATCACTTTGTACAAGTTGATATTTTTATTTTTGGGTACAAGCTGATACTTTTGTTTGTACAATAGGTATGGTAAAAGATGTTGTATGTACTTAGGATGTTTGCTTGTACTTGTTTATGTATATTTATATTTTGATTTGTTTATGCTTGCCTACATTACTCGGCTGAGATGAAGGCATTACATGCTTGTTTTACTGCAGATTGGATGGTGGCTGCAGCTTTGTCTTACTTTTGCATGCTACTTACAGGCTACATTTATTATTTAGTTACTTTGTATTGTATTTCTTTACTTTGAATGTTTATTTGCTTGAGTACTTTATTTTACTACTTTGCTGCATAATTACTCATACAAGCCTTTATATATATATAATTTATTTTTATACTTACTTTATATTTGTACAAGTGCTATTTTTATTTTATTTTTTTTCCAGATTGTTTTCAAAACTAAATGTATATATAATAAAAGTTGTTCTAGTTATGTTTGTTTCTAATTTGTTTAATGTATTTTATTCTATGTTTTATTTCTTTTTTTTATTTTAACTTAAATTGTTTATTTTACTTTAATATTTATTGTCTTATATTAAATTTATAAATTCAAATTATTTTTAACCATCAATTGTAATACTTATTATTATCAATTATTATTAAACCATTCATTTACAATTCATATCTAATGTATTTACATATATATTTCTATATTTATTTTTAAAACCGTTTATTTAAGATTTTATTTCAAATCCAATTTAAATATATATTCACATATATACAAATTTTCAAGTTCATATGACTTAATATAATTTCTATTTGAATCGGGGAAACTCGCTACCATTTAAAAATCAATTTTACAATTTTTAATTCAAAAATTCATTTAATTATTAATTTAAACTAAATTAAAATCTAGGGTCGTTACATCAAGCATCTAAGCCAAAGTCGGATCTCAATACCAAAAAACCATTCTGTGGTAAACGTCTTGGGGGTAGACCTCTCATCGTAATCTCTTTCCCCGAAGTCAAACCTCCATATCTCGAAGTAATGTGGCCTAAGTCCCAAAGTTACATTGCCATCACCTCAAAACTTCTCGATGCCAATACTTAGCGAATTTCGATAAGTCAAAACCTCTCGTCAATTTCATAAGCCTGGAGTTTTATCTTATTCTCTCCGTAGTATCTGAAACTCCATCCCGAAGTCACACCTTAAAATCCCCAAAGTGCCTACCCAAAACCTCTCGTGGGTAACACCACTAACCACTTCTTGAAACTCGTAAAAACTCCATCTCTCAACTCCAATCACTATTTAAATCCTTGGAACTAGAATCAAATCAGTGCAAACCTCAAATAAATCAGCATACAATGTGACAGTGGGCCATGAAACAAAACCATGAAATGACTCGAAATTATGCACACATATGACCAGACTTTCAATTGATGTGAAACTCAAAGTAGTGCAAACAGCAACTCACAACACAGTTACAACACAAACAAATATGCAAGTGAAGATATCAAGTGCAATAGTAGAGAGACGATCAAATTAACATGTATACGTCAGAGTGAAATGCAACAGACTCATAGTAATATGAAGATCAGACATCATCATTATAAGTGAACCAAATTATAGAGCAGTATATCATGAATATATACACGCGTGAACACATATATATAGTGAAACCAGAGGCAACATCAAATAAATGGATAAACTATAATATCATAGGGGATATCAAAATAACAAAGTCAAGTTTAAAATGCCAGAGAATCAAAACCGTGGTACAGATCGAACAAAATTATCATGAAACAGCAATTATAAAAATAAGGTACAAGTGAAGTATGCTACAGGCATGAATAGACATGCCAAAGTCAAAGGGAATAAAAGAACAAAACCAAAGTCAATGATCATATCAAAAATCAAAGCCGCGATGACCAAGAAAAAATAGAACAAGCCAAAATCGAAGCCGTGATAATCATTTGAAATAGAACTGGTCAGGAACAATCACAAGCAACCTATTAAAATCGAATGGCCTTTAAATTAGCAGATGAATTCAAAAAATATATTCAAACGAAAATAAAGGGAATCGAACCATATTTAACCCATGAACATCATCGATATCAAATTCATTCGAGTTCAAACAATATCACAAAGCATAGTTTAAAATCAATAACTCGAATCAAAACGAGTTCATGTATATCAACGAAAGTCACAAAGGAAATCACATACCAGATTTATATCGAACTTGCCACAATTTGAAGGAATCGAAGCTAAGCAAAGAACAAGATCGAAGAAGCATTAAACTGAACTGAAGTTCGACAGTAGATCGATCAACGACCAAGCGGCAACTTTAGATTTCCAGAAACCTAATTTATTTTGAAAGAGGAATGATAGTTTTCAACGCAAAAAAAAGTCAGGTCGAAGAAGTAAACGAAGAAAAGGGGGAAAATAGTTTATCACTTTATTTACTTTAGGTCGGCTATAATTTGTTAATTGGGCTTTATTTAAAACTAGGGTTTTATTTTTAAATTGTTTTTATATTTTGTATTTCTCTTTTAAACTTTTGTCAAGTCTAGTCGTGTGACTAGGGGACGAACTACGGTGGTGTAGTTCGAGAATTCGCAACTCAGTGGCTGAGTTATGGCAGTATTTTGAGCATGGAGTTAGGTTAGTCCATAACGGGTCTTGCGAGTTTACATGTGTAAGCGTTTGACTACAAGGTTTCTAGTAGAAACCTTGGGGCAGCATGTAGGCAGGGTTTTGCCAAATCTGGGTAAATCTGTGTTGTTTAATCTCTGCTTTTTATTATTCAGCTATTATCTGCGCTGCTATTATTCTGCTATTTTTGTGTTGCAAATATTTTATGTACTTCCACGTTAAATTTTTATAATTAATAGTATCACCCTATTCACCCTCCCCCTTTCTAGGGTGAAATCGATCCTGCATACTTTACACAAATCGTAGTTGATGAAAACATTTAAACACTTGAAAGTAACCCTTTCGATTCTATTGAAAGTATCCCTTTCTAAACCATTGGAAGCATCTCTTTCGAAACCAAGTAAAACCAGTTATTTATCTAGGCTGAAAGGCCAAAACCTCCATTTCTAAACCATTCTTAAAACCCTTTCAAAACCTTTGAAAAGCTTCATTTCGAAAGCAATAAAACCTTAGACATTATGTCTTAAAACACTTCAAAACATTGCCTTTAAAAACCTTGGAAAACCTTCCATTTCAACCTCTTCGAAACCATCAGAAAACAACACCTTTTGACTCCTTCGAAACCATTTAGGGAACCACCCCTTCGAAACCATTTTAAATACCTTTTGAAAGCATCAAACTTTTAGAAATTCAAACCTTTCGAAAGCACTTGGGTTCAATTTAAAACATGTGGAAAAACACCTTTCGAAACCATGTAAACCAACTCTTTCGAAACCTTTGGGTTATACTTCAATCAGAATAAAAAGGGTCATTTAAAACATCTAAGTCGAAAGCCTCCCTTTCGAAACGTATTCCTAAGTAAAGAAGTGATGGTGTCAAAACTATCCTTCCAAAGTATTGGAGATGTGGTTAATTTTTAAAATAAAGTATACCATGCGAAACCATTGACTTCGAAAGGTAGAAAGACGACAGCTAGGAGTATCAACCCCTTTGAAAGCATTACTTAAAATAAAAGAGTGCAACCTATTCGAAACCTTTCCTTTTAAAATATTTGACACAGTTGAAAACCAACTGAGTCGAAACCTAACCTTTCGAAAGCAAGAAGGCGCTACCTTTTATTTTAAACAATTCCAGCTCCAACCCCTTCGGAACCTAGAGCTTCGACTAAGTACCCTTCGCCTTTATCTAATGCGCTACATACCAAAGTAGCTTGATACCATGTGCATTGGTTTCGAAACCAATAGTGGCAAAAGGAGTGGGTTGGAACCCCCTGTGCCAAAAGTGGCGGAACACACTAAAAACATGTTAATTTTGTTTTTAACTTAATAGAGAAACTTTTTAAGTAACCAGCTATTGTTTGTCAAATTTTATTGGTTGTAAATATCTTTTCAAAAGTGCTGCCAATATTTTCATAATTAAATAATGATTTTATTTTGCAAAATGCCCCATCTTCCTTAATTAAATATAAAAAACATTTAAGTCACATACCTTAAATGATTTTATATATCCATCAAAATACTTAGGAAAATTATATAAAAATTGCAGAAAATCCTTTTCAATATGATTTCTAACATATATAAATTTCAGACTCAGAATTATTTATTCTATCGTAAATAATTTACAACCCCAATAAATCATTTTCTTCACTATAAAATTAATATAAAATCATCATTAATTCAGAAAATTAAAACCTACCTCTAAAATATTATCTTTGATCTACATTTAAATTTGCAAGGCATTTGGATGTCATTAATAGGGTTTTCATATCAAATATATCATAAAAATTAATATGAACATGCGTACATCATCACAAAGCATATATAAACTTTTAATCATTCAAAATATGGCATTATCATGCAAAATCAATTGGGCTATCCCTAAAACCGAAAACTATAAGAAAAGTAGGATGTAGTAATCATTCACCTTAGCTTTGTGATTAAAGATGTGAGATTTGATCTTGATTATGTTGATTTACTTCTTCCTCTTGAAAATCCTTTCTTTATCTTCACTTGAGATTGAAAATGGTGGTCGGCCTCTCTTAATTTTAATTTTTGCAAATGAGTGAAAGTGAGGATTCATGGCTATGGTTTAGGGTATTAAAATGCCCATCTTACTATTTTACCCCTTACTTATTTCCTAACACTTATCCCCATCTTATTTTCTTCATTCATTATACATATATGCATGGCTACCCTTGGTTAAATCAAATCTCAACCCACTAATCAACTTACACTATTTTATTTTATTTAACTAATTAAATATCCTAAATAACGTTACTAAAAATATGAGGTGTTACATGTCAACTTTTGAATTTTCTTTATTCACCTTTAACTTCTAATTCTTTGCACTTTTCTTGTTGGTGCTCACCATTGTCCTCCTTATTTTCATCTATAGAAATAGAGTTAGCAGTGCCATCTCCACTGGACTCTCATATATAGCTTCAATGAAAATATGATTAAGAGCCAAATCCGAAAGGGGTTGTCTTAGCCTCTTAGCAAGCATTAAAGCTTTTTTTGTTTGAGCATTCACTAGATCGAACCCAAACTTAGCCAATTTGTTAAATTGGTTCATACAACCCTCCAAAGAAATGCCTCCTAGCTGCAAATGAATAAAATTTGTAACCGAACTCCTTGCTTAGATACCGACAAGAACTTTACTTCAAAATGCCTTTTGAAGTTGCCCCAAGTTATTTCCTCTTTATTAATCTTAGCTACTAAAATATCTTAAAGCCTCTTCTCGCTAATGGAAAGAAGCAAGCTGTCTCATAATAATATCGTCCAGACCAAACATTTCAAAGATCCTCTCACATGTCCCTAAATGATTTAGTTCCCACATACGGTTTTCTATCCATGCTCGAAAAGTCTTTAGATGACCTAGTAAAGTCCATGATAGGTGGACTAGCAGGGACTACTCCTTGTGTCTGTTGCATAGGGGCATCTGAGTGGTATTAGTTTGTGCTCTAGCCTACAGAAACCTGATTATGCCAGGAACCTCAAGGTTGCATCTCCCATACCCACTCTAGGATTATTGTGCATCTCAAGTATGTTTAATGGGATTTGTTAGAAACTCCCTCAATGTAGTTGATATAACTAGAAATAAAATGATGTGTGCATATGTACTTTACTTTCCTGCATATATATATGTATGTGTGTGTTTGTGTATATATATATATATATTTATATGAAAAACAAGTATGATCTATCAATGTTTTCTTTACCTATATGAATTGGGAACCCGGCTCTAATAATAAGTGTAACAACTCACCATCCAGTGCCCTTTAAATCCTACATCCTAATCGACATTTAGATCTCTAAGGTGCTAAATAATGGATCATTAGGGCAAAATACGTTATAAACAGAAAATTTAGCTACCTATCTTTAACTACATTTTCAAACCTCAGAGCGAAAGGAAAAAAACATAATATGATATAAGAGAACTACATGAGTCAATTGAAAATAAATTTAGTGTTATTACATTAATCTAAAATAACACTTCATGATACGTACTTCAACATAGTAACTTATTGTAACGCCCCAACTCTATTCCCATGCTACCAAATAAAATTATATAGTAATATTGTCTGGTAATACGGGAATAAGGCTTGTTAGGAGCTACCATTTGTGTATATTTTTTTAGGCTAGCACCATCACATTTAATTTTTAACTTATAGATAAATAAATATATAATATGTACGGTATCGACACAAAATAATAATACATTGGCTAATTTAGTATGTAACAACATATAACACAACCGAGAACATAGAATCCAATATCACAACATAATACATGCCAAAACATAATATAGAATGTGTCTGCAAAAGGAGCACTAGACCATTACATAATACATATACATCCACACTAAACGAGTACCAAAAGAATATATACAATACGAGTCACTATCTCTTTCAAAACATACTAGCATATACACAAGGATTAGCATAAAATGAGATAACTATATATATATTTATCTCCATAAAAGCTTGCCCACATCCTTGGTCAATGATTCCCTATACTCATAAAGTCTTGGTCTGATCCAAATATTATAGAATAATAAATGAGTCGGACTATCTCTAAATGCAATAAGGGTGAGATCATGAAATAAGCATTCATAAATCTCAATAATATAGTAATAACTATACAATAAGCCAACATGTCAAATGATAAGGCATAGAGTAAAGATTCACTATTTCATAAAGTCCTACCATGCCTATCAAATCAGCAGTCCTCATAAAATATGGTGAATATACACATCAAAAAACGAATCAAAAGACTAGCATGAAAGCAAGTCGACCTCAAAGAATCATAAGACTTGCATGAAAGCGAGTCAATCTCAAAGAAGAATAAGACTTGCACAAAAGCAAGTCAACCTCAAATACAAGCATGAAGCAAGTCGCGTAATAGTAACTAATCCTATTGCTATCTTCTTTTGGGGATATGTAAGTGTAGGCGCTATCTCTTAAAGGGATATAGATGGACAATTCGTCATGCTTCAAGAGTTTCTCCAAAATAAAATCAATTGCAACATTCATATAGAAAATTGGTTATTTAATCATCACAATGTTGTCTCGCGTACCCGAATGCAATAAAGCACTGCATTTAATAATGAATAATGATATCGTATGATATTAATCTTGCCATAGATAATGGATTGTCGGCTTTGTGGTATCGCACAGATAATGTGTAACACCTCACATCTACACCCACACAATCTAAGAGTATTACTCGATAATAATGTTAGATGATATGGAGAATAAGGCTGTATATGGTACACACATGAATATTCCATTGGGCTAACATCGACACGTATCTCAAAAATCGAATAAGTAACTCATCTAATACGTACACGGTATCTGCACAAAGAAATAAACACATGTGCCTCTAGGATAGAACAATACATAATATAAAATAGATCGCGGAGAATATAAAGTCATCCATGTAGCGATAACATATAATAATCAATATACACCGGTCCAAGTGGGTTTAAAATATTCATATTCCCACTATTGTCAAAAATAAATATAACATGTTTAATATACATCTCAACAACGTATGAACATGTGACGATCCACCTTTTTGGACAGTTTAAATTGGTAATAAACCACACATGTCCAACTTAAACCATTCAAAAAAGGATTGCTAACGGGATTTAATAAGAAAATAAGAGAAAAGAAGGAAAACAAACACGGAATCTTACAGCGGAATGACAAAATATGATAATTAAATAAACAGTTCATGAAGCTGCTTTATAATATAGAGTAAAAACAACAATATACCAATAATGATGTAGCGGAATAATACTAATAATGTAATATATTGAACTCCAACTTCGTCCTCCAGATAATGTCTTTAACATTGAAGTGCCCAGGCTGACCCGAGCGTAATGAAACGAAAAAACATTCAAGTCAGAACTAAAAGTTCTTATGTAAGTTAAATCAACAACAAGTAAATATGAGTGAAATAGCTTCAGAGATGTTTACTGGATTTTACATCTCCTATCCAGTGTATATAATGTATGCAATAACTTAAGAGATGTTACATGATTTTCCATCTCCTAAGGATCTAATAAACTATCTATATGCAGTAGAACGCGCTATATATGTAGTGTCTATCAGTAACGTAAAGTATTAAAATAGCGTTAAGGATTTATACTGATCCCCCTTAACACAATTTTAAGCAGGTGGTCGATGCAGGTCCTGTAACACAACTAGTAACGTCGGTAGCCAGTGAGTCTCCTATATGTACTGCACTAAAACAAAATCGTAGTGGGCATGTATAAGGATAAAAGTATGACAAGGCACGTGAATCAATGCCCAAGGTAGGATTCTACTAGTTTACCCTTTTTGGCTGGTGGCAACGCATCATAGTTACGACCGCCCACCGAGTCCACCATCCTAAAATCAAATCAAGGTGCACCAATCAAGTCCAAAATCAGTATAATAATACGAAGGGGTAATGACCCCTAAAGGTTGTGGACCCCTTGTCCAGACATAGGCTCATGTTTTAGTCATTTTCAATTGACACAAGTGTCGGGGTCATCCATTAGCATTCTCTTTCTTCAAATCTAGCAAAAGCCTCCAATTCAACCTCCACATTCTAGATAACATCCACTGTGTACACAGTTGTTAAGCTGGTTCCAGTATTGATAGAGAGTATGCCAATAAGAAGCTCCGGTCTCTTTAAAAACCAAATGTCATTTTCACACCGGTTGGTTTTTTTTACCTGTCGAAACCTAATCATATTTCATATCAAAATATCATATTCAATTCAAAATATCCTGCATTTCAAAATCATTATATTTACTCAAAATATGTCATTTTCACTTGAAAATATCATTTCAAATTTCAACTTAGGTTATAACCTCATTTAATCACATTTGAATTTAAATCAACTATTTAAATATAAACATTTCATCTTTGCCCAGTTTGAAATTTTAGAAAAGAGTTTGAATAGTTATAAACATTTTAAATAGTTTGACATAAAATGGTTTGAGTATCGAAAATGGTCATAGAAAAATGGTTTGGAAAATCAAAATAAATTTGAATACTAAAAAGATATATTTTAAACAGTTTATATGTAATGACCCATAAAATTTTAATAATTTCGACCCGTAAAATTTTAATAATTTTGTATGGTTTTATTTACATATTTAATTGAAATTTTGTATTTTTATTCATCTTATTTAAAACTTTGGTGTTTGATTACTTAAAAATTTGAATTTTAGAAATTTATTGAATTGATTATAAATCATTTGCCCAAATTGTAATAAATATAAACAATTTCTGTAATTTTGATTTTGGGTTAAAGTTTAACTTTAATTGAAATTTTAAATTTTAACTTCCAAATCTTTTATTTAAACTGTATATATTTGTACAACATTTGTTCCAATTTTGTTTCTTTAAAATTGGTTATATACTTTTAAATTAAGTAATAAATAATGTGTAAAAAGAAATAAATTTATACGTTTCTTTTATACATATATACATCTGTTTTCTTAGTAAAGTAATAAACAAATCAAATAAATGTAACAAATCAAATTTTAAATTAAGAAATAAATAATGTGTAAATGCTATTTAATCATACTTTTTATTTGGTACGTTTTATATCCGTTCTTGTTTAAATTATTTGGCTTATATAAATGATATGTTATCTTCTGAAATATACTTTAGCGTATATTTTACTAAATAAATACGAAACAAATAAATTCAAAGTACGTTACTTTGTTATAAATTTTGGACGTACGTTTCGATCTAATTATTGCCTCTCTAGTGCACACACTTTTGATTTCTTACCTTAGCCGTTAAAATCATCAGCCGTACATTTTAAAAGGAATGAAAAATCTTGCTTACACTTCACGTGTAAATTATTTCATCTCTTTTACACTTGCCTTTTGCTTATTTGTATTTAATAGGAATGAAATCCTAAAATTCCTCTACCGTTTCAAATCATTTATTTCTTGCCTTTCATACACCAAATCAACGCAAGCCTATGTTAAATACAAAAACCCACGTACACAATTTCATCCGCATCTCATATTGCCTTCATCTTCTCGCACGTGCTTTTTCCTGAAGGTAATGGCCGCACATATTTTTTTTGTTTTTCTTTGTATTTACATGTTCTTCTTTCTTGTTTTTTTTAAGTTTAAAGACAGTTGATAGTAAAATATATATTACTGTTTAAGTACAAATTTTCCCACAGCTTTCAAAATTACTTCATATGGTTTACCTTTCCTACAGCTCTTTTATTACATTTTATATATAAAGTATATAGTTATATATTAGATGTTTTATGTTTTCTAGGTCGCATGTTATATATATACATTGGGTTTTAGTCTTTATTCCTTTTTTATATATAATTTACAAATATATTGGTCCCAATACACATGTTTAATGAATACTTATTTTAATATCTAGAGATTTTGATTTTTAAAATGTGTTTTAAATACTAATTTTAATATATATATATATATATCTCTTTTACTTTAACTATTTAAATTTTTTATATTTTTGTTTTGCTGATTTCGATTATTAATGGTATGTTAATATACATTATATTATACCAGTTATGTTCTGATGTTTATATGTGTGTATTCTTATAAAGCAGGCAATACAAGTTATTTTGGTTACTAATATGTATTTTTATATTATTATGTTAGTTTATATTATACTTGGCATTACTAGCTGTAGTTATATTTATAGTTTGATTGCATAAGTTAAGTATATATATGTGTCCTCTATTGTACAGTTTTAAAGTTTATAAAAATTTATAAAGTTGTTTATATACTTGTTTGTTTGTTTTAAAGATTATATTATACTAGTCTCTGTTTTTTTAAAGGTTATGTTATACAATAGTTATATATATTATTTTATATAAACTGATACTTATATGTTGTATAGTATATAAAATTTAATGATGAAAGTTTTGTTAACTGTATGTGATAATATAGGTGAAGTAAATTTCGTGTTACTGTATTGGTATGCTATTTACGATATAATGAAATATGTTAATATAGATATTTTAATAACTTGCATTTTTAAAGCATGTAATATAGTGTATTTGTTCGTATAACATATAATGTATTAGTTCTGGTAACATACATGTTTAATACTGAATAATTTGATATGTAAGTTAGTTATATATAGTTGCCTATCAGTTTATATATATGAGTATCGTTTTAAAATAGAATGTAGATATATATGTAGTTTATATACGATTTTGTGTATTATATAATACACACACACACACACACACACATATATATATATATATATGTATACACACACAGGGCCGGTCCTAGGAGTTTAAATACCTAAAGCCAATTGCCAAACCAAGGCCCTTATACAAAAATAAATATTGTTATCGTTAATTAAATCATCAAAATAATTTATGCTCTCTATAAATAACGTGAAGAGGAATACAAAGAAATAACTTTATTATAAATAGTAATTAAAGTTATACAACAAAAATAATATTTATTGCTCATAAACATTATTCTAGCCTATTGGCTTACAAAATTACTAGTAAAATCTTTATATACCGCAAAAAAACAAATGCTATATCATCAAAAGGGGGCATTATCCATATTTAAACTCTTCTATTGGATTATATTTGATGAAAATTTTATTAGGAGCATATTTCTATCAATTTTGTGAGTTTATCTAACCTTCCTTTTCTAACCATTTTGAGGCGTTCAAATTTATGTTTATGCATTTCTAAACACTATAAAACGTCGAATAACATTACGTATTGATAATTATTAAAAGAACAAAAAATATTTATGTTGTGAATATCTATTTTATTAATTTTAAGTTATCAAAAATATTTCCTACATTAATTTGAAGGAAAATTATTTTTTGCTAATAGATTCAACTAAAAAAACATTAAGTATAAATTTCTATAAAAAAATTAGTTATTTATCAATAAATTTTATGTTAACTAACCATTAAAAGAAATCCATAACTATTACCAAATTAATCCTTATCATACAACTATCCCAACTAACAAATAAAATATGTCAATTTTGATTTATTCCTTTTAAACAGATCAATTTTGATATACAATTAGTCTAGTTTGAAATAATATGTATTCTCAATTAAATTAGATCATTTTGTTTTGGTAAAATAAGATACAAATACCAAGAAGCACCAAAATTCTATTCAAAATTAGCTTTCCAGAGCTTAACCCTCATATGAATTACTATTTTTAACCTAATGCAAGGTACTAGAGAAAAAAACAATCAAAATTTGATATTTTAAATTCCATTTTAAATGACATCTGAAGTTCTACATAATTTTTTTTGTCATTTTACTATTTTAACTAAAAGAGGGCTTTTAAAAAGTAAAACAAAGTCGTCACTCACTAAAAACTGGAATATGATAATACAATCATCAACATCAACAATAAGCTAGTTTAAATTAGCTAGCTTAAAGTTGAAGCTAACACATACACCTAAACTAACAGAGACGTTGGACCCTACAATCTTCCTATTTTTGATTTTTGCACTAATTAAAAATATGACAATTTCCAATTTCCAAACTAAAAATAAGTACCTTTACGTCCTTTTCAACTAATGACCTATGCACAGTGCACTAGCTAGATTTACTTATTGATTATTGCCATTTGAATCTAATTCGTCGCTCATCGTCTCATTGGAGTATTGTAGATTTGGAGTCACCGCAGCTGAGGGATACCTGATTTCTGATTGGAGTCACATCTGATTCGACTTACCATCGCAATCGAGTTCACCATCATCGAAGTCTGGAGTCGCATTTATCATTTGTTGTGCCTGGGCGTGCTGCTGCTCTCCCCTTTCCTGAATCCAAATGGTGAAGTCGATTGTGATTTTTCTTTTTTCCTATACTTTTGGGCTATGGATTGTGATAGTTATTCCTCCTTTTTGGGCTATGCTTTTTTACACTGCATGTTTGATATACAGGAGAAGATGGTGCCCTAGATTTTTCCTCGCCCAAAGCCAATGCTTTACCAACTTTACCAAAAGACCGGCCCTGTGTGTGTGTATATATATATGTAATATGTTGTTTATCTTTATGAGTATATATATTCATTTATTTCAAATTTTACTATGTAAATATATGTTGTTTTATATGGGTTTTTATTTAAAAGCAATGATTTTGAAATACATATATATTTAATTTAATATGTGTTTAAATTAATATTGATTTGAAATTAATAATAATAATGCAATGTACATTTCGTTTCTGCCTCTATCAAGATTGATTCTAATTAGTTCTCACTGATTTTTCCATTTATCAGCTTGTTCGTCGTGCCTATTTTCTTCATCGAATCATGTCTATCCAGCGTTGCTTTGGAATTCGGAACTCAACTTCATTTTCTATTCTCTAAAGCATCGAAAGGTTAGCAATCACTCATGATTAACGTTCTTTTATTTATTAAAATTGATTTCAATTAGAACGACAATTGAAATATGTTGCTAAAATTTAACTGTTAATTGTTTAAATTGTTATATATATGATATGCATTTATATGTAATTGTTCACCTATAGATATGACACCATATCCTGTTGTTTATATTATATTGTTATTGATGATATATGCCTGTTATTATTATTGTCATATCTGTTATCACTCTGCAAGTTCCCTGTTAGTATATAATTAACTATGGGTTGAAATGATACATACCCGAACGGACTTTAGAATAGGAGAATTTCGTTATGGGTTGAAATGATAGACACAAGTGACTTTCATCTGAATTGAATTTGGGATTGCGGGTGGAAATGATATCTACCCATATATATTTAAATTACGGATTGAAATGATAAATATCTGTTTCACTTAACCATAGGATAGGAAATTGTATACAGACGTCGTTGATTTATATATAAATATTCTAAAAATGATTTCTATGATTTTGAAAGGGAATATATATATATATATATATGGTTTTATTAAATATTCGAAATATCTTTAAGTTTTTATATAAAGTAGATTTAATAATAAACTTAAATCTAATAAAGTTTGATTTAATTAATATAATATGTCCAAGTATTATATCTTTGAACAGATTTTCAAGGATTTGTATAAGTTAAGCAAGATAAAGTGGAATCAAGTAAAATTGTATCTAACTAAGAATTCTACTTAATTAAACCAATTTTAACTATTGAATTTGAAGTTTAAGATTTGATTTTTTTAAGTTGATTTTTTGATTTAAAGTGATTAAATGATATTTAAAGTTTAAACAAATCGGAAGGAATATTTAATCTAAGGGAAAATTAAGGTTATTTAATAATACTGAGTTTATTAAGTGAATATATCAAGACTAAAAAAATATGAGGTTAAATCGAGATCTGTAGAAAACTCTTAAATTTAACTTCGAAATGTTGAATATTAAAGCTTTGAAATATACTAGAAATTAAATAGTAAAGTTGTGATTCAGATCTATAATCGAAATCAATATAATTTGATTTTGTTATTTATAAAACTGAATTGAATAGAAATTGATAAATTGAGATTGAATTAATTTGAGTGGGAAAGTCGAGTTGATTTTTGAGGAAATTGCAAATACCTTGCTTTATAAATTATTTAATATATACATACCATTTTGGAAATTAGATCTATTTGAAATGGAAATGGAAGTATGAATTAATTTGAAATGACCATGGTGTTATAGTGTATATTTCTACATTGTAGATAGTTCCATGGATCCTTAGAGGATGGTTATTCCAAACATCCTTTAAGTTAATTATATTTCAGTTGATATTTCACTTGAGTTGGATTTACTGATATAAGAATGTTAATCCTGACTCGAGTGTTTTTGTGTTTTGCTTTACGCTCGAGTCAGAATGAGTGATACTGCATTTGAGGCTCACCTTTGGAGTTTGGAGCTTCGTTTGGAGATCCAACTATCGATTCAGCTTTCAGCTTTTCCAATTGATTGGTTTAGAGAAGCCATCGGTTCGTATTGGAGACTTCACTTTAGTTAAGATATTCGGTTGTATTTTATTTCTAACTCTGATGTTTTTATAGTAGCTTCATGAACTACTATTTATTTATTCCGCTGCATATTATTGTACTACTTTGTATCAGTGATTCTGTGATTGATTTATTTACCGTATACGTTCGGTTTTGCCAAATTTTAAATTAATAATCTGATATTTTGAGCAATTCAAGTCCGACATGTGTGGATGCGAATGGTTGAAAATATCGGGTCGTTACATTATATTAAAATAATTTATTTTGAAAATAGTATTAAATCAAACTGTTTCCTTCTATTTCAACAAATTTGGACCCATGTCCAGTATTCAAATCAGCAAAACTCAATTTCGATTTAGTTTCATATCAACTTTATTTCAATTTCAATTTGAATTAACTTCAATTTTTGAAACATTCATTTTTAACTTCAAATTGGATTAACAATCCTATTCAATGATTTAAATTTCAATTAAATTCTTATTTAAAACCATTTCAATTTATATCTATTTCAAGTCCCATTTCAATTTACTGATTTAGAAGCCTTAAATCCATTTAAACATCATTGTTCAATTATAAGGTTTGAATTTTTAAAATAAATAAAATTTTCGAATTAAAGTCAAATATCAATTACAACTTCACACTTCCTATCCAATTCTTTAAAACAATTTCTTTTAACCAATTCTAATTCTAACATTTCAAAGCTTGAATTAGAAAATTATTTTATTCATAAAAATCCACAATTTATTTCTTTTAAATAATGATATTTAATCAACATCTAAAAATCAAGATTTTTAAAACCAATTAATTTAACCAATTCGTTGTCCGTATATAATTTTCTACCCTATGGCCAAGTAAATGTTATTTCAATTTTAATTATAAGAATGGATATATATCATTTCAATCTAAATCCTTAATTTATTCAAAATAATTTAATAACAATTTATATGCTTTCAATTAATATACAGAGCAATAACGGGGATACATATAACTAAATAAACATCCAATCATCCAAAACATCAACAAATAGCATCCATCACAATCATCATCCAAATCGACCAATAAATCATAAAAACTAACTAGTCATCAATATCAGGTACTTAACTGGCAATAAAATTCAATATTAATTCAAATGTCAATTAAATCCAATATAAATTCAAAGTAAATTTAAATGACAATTTAAATTACCAAACAGTGATCAATAAAATTCATATAACTTCATAAATTTAATTCAACTAACATAAGAAGATATAGTATTGCGTGAATGTGTTAAATCACTCATCTTTGATTTATAGCCAATTTAACATCCAATAAAAGCTTAAAATTTGAACGGTCTCCAAATTCAACCAAATCAATTTTATATTGTCTGGAATTTCGATACGAACTCAAAGAAAGAAACCGCATGTGAATCAAAGTTTGTATTCAAAAGTTATGTGTGTTAGAACATTGAAATTTAAAAATTAAATAAAAATAAAACAAGGGTATTTTTGTAAATTTGTACCATCTCCAAACCCTACGCTTGCTACAGCTCGAACCACCCTCACGACCGCCACCCAAAACTCCATGCCGCATGCACCTATGGCTCGCCGCACCTAGATCAGGCGTCACCATTGTCTTCCCCGCGCCGAGCAGCCCCTTCCATAGCCGTGCGACCAACTCCGGTGCCTCCAAAGGCCAGCCACCACCGCCGCATTGTTCCTCGATTTCTGGCAAAATCATATGCCAACTTGATGGCCTAAGACCATAGATCGACTCCGTTCATCGCACTCTACACTCCAGTATCCTCTTATTGTTGTATAGTCGATGATCCACCATTGATCGCTAAACCCTAATATGAACGGCCGAGCCTTCTTCACTGGTTCCTAGACAAAACAAAACTCGATTGCAAAAAAGAACTATAGATGCAGATTACATTCATCGAGAGCATCGCGATGATATATTATATGACATGATTTTAGCAGTTTGAATTTTGGAGTTTGATTTGGAATTGTAATTAGAGTTTGAGATGTCTGCCATTGAGAAGGAACAAATGAGATAGAAATTGTACGCACAGAAGATGAAAATAAAAGAGTACTAGGGTTTATAACTGCCTATATATGGACAAAGATGGATAAGAATGGATGGAGCAGATCAAATGGGTCGGAGCGATAACAATGGCTCGAAAAGCCAGTTTCGTTCCCAAAATAAAAATAGGTCATCCAGTATATCAAAATATAGGTTTTCAATATTTTTAGACTCAATGAAACTAGTTTCAAACCCTAATTCCATTGTATATAGAAGTTAGCTTTTAAAATCAAATTATATTCATTTAAATTCCATTAATTGAGTTCAACGCGTTTCGAGCTCATACGATAAAACGATAAGTCCGACCACTACGAAACTTGAAATCCTATAATAATTCACTATTACGGATCCGATGAAGCTGGTGTTGTCGAAATCTGAGACAGTGCCCAAAAAGACTAATTTTACACGTTAAATACTTGAATTATTAATTTGAAAATCAATTTAATCACTTTTAAATTGAAATTTAAAAGCTAACAGTCTCCATCATTCCTGATTACATAGAAATTTAACGATCTTTTCAAAAATTAATTTTTCCATGTAAAAATACAATATTTAAATATTAAACAAATTTTAACGTTAAATTACAATAGGAATAAAGCCTAGTTTATTATAATTTAAATTCCAACATATCCTCTTATTTTGATTTACATTCTTATATTAAATCAACTATTACCTTATGAATATAATTAACATTAGTTTACATTTTATTACATTCATATTCTACAGTTATCATCTTAACTCATATTAATTGCACTATTTCAATTACATTAATTTTATTGATTTCTAAATTAATTTCAACTGATTAATGAGATGATAAAAATCAATTTTTACCATTTAATAATTCAAAACATTTCTAAATTTATTGTTTACAGCAAAAGCTAATAAATTTACACACTAAATGATAGATTTCATATTCTATATTAGAACCAATTTTAATTAATAATATGTGATTTCTCCGTTTAATACGACATTTAATTTTATTCCCAATTATCCTTTATTATTGTAATTGATTCGAATTACATTAAAACGGTTGTTAACTACATACAATCAAAATTATTAAGTTATATTCTAATATATTTTTCCATTATTAAATCTTAAATTTTAATTTCTGACAATATTAAATCCCAAAAATTGTATTAAATTTAATATTTTTAATTATCAAAAGTACTGGTCGTTACAGAACACATGTAGATACAAATATAAAAGCTATATACAATTATTCTATCATCCATCTATGCCCAACATCCACAATTTGGTCGACTCATCCATGAAACCTGAATAATGTCTCGGACTGACCTAAGTATTATATAAATAATGCACGAGTCAGACTGTGTCTAGAATGTAGATGTCAATAAGAAGTAACATTGGCATAATATGAACAAGTGCTACGCAAGTGGCATTGCATATCCAAAGTATCAAAATATCTCAAAACCATGCACATAAAAGATAACCCATATCAGTCAATCAACACACCAAATAGGCAAATAATCAAGTGGGTGACACAAACATAATATAATTGTCATCGTATATAAAACTCAATAACAATACAAGATATGCTCTCAGCAATGCCCTTGATTATCTCTCAGATAATCATAAATTAGACATACCCTGGGTTTGTCCCACTCATTATACACACACACACACATAAAACATTGTAATCGCCCAAATCAAGCATATATAAAATATAATTATGGCATACCCACGATAGCTAAGGTCATCTCACAGATAACCATGTAAATATAGGTATAGGGTCAAACTGCATGCTCTCCGCATCTCTAGCCATCCTCGATAGCTATATAATTGAGGTGTATGGGGTTATACTACTGCATAGACTCTCGGACTCATAAATAATCCAAAAGATCGATAACCACATAATCACTATCTAGATCTTCAACCTCATAGTAATCGACTTTGCTCTCAGCTAATGAAATAATCACATGGTATCTCAAACCTCTCTAATCCACTCGACTCTCAATATTGTGGATAATCATCGAGACTCTCAGTCCTATGTGCTCTTGGCATCATAAATATCTATTTCAACATTGGTCTCTGACTCTGAGTCTGTCTAACCTAGGTGATGAACTCGTATCGATGCCAGGGAATGAAGATGGTATCGATCATGATACATGGAGTTTTGGAGATAGTGGAAAGCAATCTTTATGATCGAGGCTAAGAGTAGGCGCTTGGAAATGATGTGGAAAAATAGGCTTGATGATCGATCTAAAATCAAAGTCCATGGATCGATATGAAGGGATGGAGTGATGGATACGGGGAGCATCGATACGAATGAAGGCTATGGGTGAAGTGATCGGTACGAACAAGTTATCGATCCGAACGTTTGATCGATACGAAGAGGTTGTCGATCTGAATTATTGGTCGATACGAACAAGTGGCAACCGATTGATATGAAAACTTGTTTCAGGGGAATGATCTGAAATGAGTTATAATGGATATGAACTTTATGACACTTGCATGTTCGATCACTTGACTCTGATGAGCTTTAGCCTTGCATATTTGGACTTGGTCATAAAACTGCATTTATGACTACCCTTCAAAGCTCGTCGATGGAAGTATAACTGTTAAAGGTAATGAAATTTTCAAATGGATCATTCTCTGAAGTTAGAATGGCACATTTGAGACGGTCAGCGATGAACGTCGCTCCGGTTGAATCTCGAAGTCATGTTTCTTTATTATCTTTTAACCTTGTATATATTTAAAGTTTTATGCAGCACTTCTCTACACAACACGATCACTCACTTTGCATCTTTTTTACCTTCTAATAATGGTTTTTACTGAGTTCAATAGCTATTGATCCTGGAAGCTCGGAGTAGCAAGAAGTTCGAAGTCCTTCACTCCTTAGAATAGAAAGGCCTGATATCCCGGCAGATACAGTGAATCCTACACCGGATGAACTGCTGAATGCAGTGGTGATATTGAATCCAGAAGATTCCATCCAGTCCAAGATTACAAAAGAAATGCTAGGAAGTATTTTCCTTAGACACGGGCTGCCTTTGAAAGAAGTTTGGTTGCCAGGACCGGAAGATAAAGTGCATAATCCCCTGGAAGGGTTCACCGCATGCAACAGATTCATGTGCTGGACTATAACAATACCCCTATTCAACCAGGTCATTCGAGATGTGCTATTTTATCTGAGGATCACACCTTCTTAGTTTCATCCTAGCGGATATGCACTTCTCAACAGCTTGTGCATTATATTTATGGAACATCTCTTCCGTCCCCCGATTGTCGACAAGATTATATATTTATTTAATATTAAGAGTCAGGTAGATAGTCCATCATTCACCTTCCTAGAAGCGGTTAGGAACTGCCAAGTCATGAAAGGCACATGGAGCTAGTTGAGCTATTTCAAAATGGAATGCTTTTATATGAGGTGCCCACTAGGATTCACCAGGCGGTGGTTGGTAGACATAAGTTCTATTATTTGTTTTGTTGCTAACCATGACTGGATAATATAGGTTGATGTTGAATTCATTGCTGTGTTTCTCTTACAACTGCTATTCTACGGCTCGAAGGATCCCAGTACAAAGAGCTAGTGAGGACACTCAGGCGGTGCATGTTGAGTTAAGTGAAATAGACAAAGTTCTCACCTATGGAAACTTGATAGCCATCGAGCTTTTAGAGAAGGGACAGAGCATAGGGATCACACGAGTACCAAGAGTGGTCCCAACAATAAACGGTGGAAGACGAGCTCCTATCGTGCCCCCATTCGAGGGAGCTCAGGCTACGCCCGACATAATAATCATCGAACCTTGCAATAACGAGGGTACAGAAGCTAGTCGAGAACACATGGTCATGCTTCGGCAGGGCCCTCAATCATCTCTGTTAAAGAGAAAAGGAAAAAATCTTGTCCATAAAATCAAAAGGCAAAAGAGAACAAAAGCAATCCAACTTGTTACAACTTCCATAGGCCTGGAGACTTCTTTCCCGTAGACAGAAATTTCATTGAAACGGCTGTCAGATATCCCTAACTCGGAGGAGATGTCATTATTCTCTAATCTCGGGCTAGAGGGGGCTTCACTCCTCTTCGAGAACCAACACATGCCTAACTTCAATAGATATAGGGGAGTCAACTCCAATAAGCAAAGCTGCTACAACCGGTCGGTTAGGGGGTTTACACATGCATACACTTCACGGCATTACAAAACATTCCATCATGTGCTTCTCAATATCCAGTAGTAACTAATTTCCTCTTTCTTTGCAGATACAATGGTGAAACAAGGTTCTATACTTAATATACTCCGCTCTTTGCGCCAGTCGTCTGGATCGCATTTTGAATCGCATCGCTATGAGAGTGAGAGAGATTATGGTCGTGGCCACCATTCTAGCCGAGAAAGTGAGCGCTATGACAGAGAAACAAAAAAATCACACCAAAGCAAGCGTCATTCCAGGTCACACTCTCCTCCACCGAAAGCTCCTTCTAAGCCTTCTGGCCCCAGCATGCCCCCTTCTGAATCTTCATACCAGACAACGCCATCTCACACTCCAAAAATTGAACATCACTGAAAAGAAAAACAGCAGCTCCCGCTGTTGCAGAACAATCCGCTATAGAGCCAACGGGGGAAGGAGCCGTCCGCATTGCTAAACTGAAACTTGAAGAAAATCCCAAATGACATAGAAAACTGGTGCAAGACTATGTGCACGATGCATACGGCTAATACCATGAGTGGGTCAAGATGGCAGAGCGGGTTTCGGCTATGTCCTTTGAATGAGCCAAGGTGATTGAGAAATTGGAAAGCGATCTTTCTCATAAGGACAAGATAATGGAGGTGCTCCCTAATGAACTCGAGTCCTCAAAAAAAGATGAGATGGTGGCTGACCAGAGAGCCAAGGAAGCTAGGAAGTCCATGAAAGAAATGAGAAAGACTTATATGGACTTAGTGTAGGAGATGGGTCACCGCAACATCGTTATCATTCGTGAAAGGGATGTCGTGCTGAAAGAAGTCGACGTACTAAAGGAAAAACTTGTTGAGGCCATTAAAGAAAAAGATGAAGCCAAAAAAGTTTCCCAAGAAGCATGTGAGGAGGCGGCGAAGCTTAGCGGGGAATGTGATATTGCAAATCAAAAGGCCGAAGAAGTAGACACCAAGGTTGAGAGGGAATTAAAAGCCATCGAGGCCAAGATGGAGAGTGAGTTTGAGGATCTTCTAGTCACCTACAATGCAAACATCTTGAAAAATCACAACTTGAACTGGCTTAGAAAGGACTGTCCCTTTCAATTGTATAAGGCTTGGAACCGCCTGATTGAGGATGAAAAGGCGATCCGTAAAGTTGCAACGATCGATGAGTTTGAACGAAAACTCAAATGTTGAAAGAAGATGAGCCTAAAGTCCTTCATGACACGACGATCGCGCTTCAAAGAGAAAATCTAGCTGTTAAGTACCAAGAGGCCGGAGAAGGATCTGTGGGTGAAGACCTTGACACTGCTTCTGAAATACCCCTAGCGTCTCAAACTGTGCCCACATCTTCTACCGACTCTCTAGTCGTCCCGAAGTATGATCCCGACAGGCCACATCTCTCTCTAGTCATCGAGCATACTTCAGAAGGCATGTCGGCCCAACCCCGGAGCCAAATCGAGGAATGTATTCTGGACACTTCTTCTATTCTTCAAAATGTAGGGACATTATCAAATGACACTACTAATATATTCTCCTATCTTTATTCAACTTTAGATTCTGTATCGATCAACCCTCCTGCAACTCAAGAAGTTCACCATGAGTAGGAGGCACTAATAACAAGGGCCACGACTATGACAATTACTACTTTGCCGGGGAGATGCATGATAGCGGCTATGTGTTTAATGACCAATTGATGGAAGCACTCCTCAACTGCCAAAGCGACCCGAGCATTAAGGTGCCCTTTAATGTGGATGAAGACGTTATTATCATGGGCTCCTCGGGTCCAATCGGCAGTCTCTCGATGGGCGAGCATGATAAATGATAGAGGAAATTAAGGCTGAGATTGAGCAGGCTCGTACAGTTAATGGAGGTATGGAGGGACATGGTCCTAACCTAACCCTTATGATTTATCCTAGTGGCACCATGATTGAGACTAGCGCGCTTTATTCTTCTGGTATCGAAACTGCCACTATCCTACTAGCTTCACACACAGGGGATACATCAATCCCCGCGGGCACCTAGAGGGAGACCGCCTCGATTCCCTCGGTTGGAGACAAGCCAACTGAAGCAAACCGGGGAGGCAGGGGTTCCAAAAGAGGTCCAAATGGTAGCTCGAGCAGGTCTATGCCAAAAAAAACTAGAAAGGATAGGAAATCTAAGGCGTAGATTTGCATTTGGACTTCCTTTTTTGTAGGTGGTTAGAATAAGCTTGTTTTCTTTTGCTTTTGTAGGCCATGTATAGATGCGGACTTGACCCTTGCTTATAGGAATTCTACAAACAGATTTTGTATTTCTTTTCTGAAGAATAGTATAAATAAAATTCATTTTTTGTTTTTGGCATAACTCTACGTTTATTTGTTTAAGTACTTAAGCGTTCACATTTCCATTCAATGTACTCATAAAGCTTAAGTCTCTGAGTGAAATTGAGTTCGGTCTTTAAGTCCCGAGGTCATGACCTCAGGTCATAATCAAACACTGAGTGGAGTTCCAATGTTGCGTTGTCTCAGTCAGCGGCTGGTACTTGAGTTGTTCCCACGGTTTTGGGGATAATTGACATAGTTAGTTGGCAGTCATCCTCTACCTTTACTAACTTTGATTTAACTTAGTTGGAACCAAGTAAAAGTAACATGAGTTTTAGCTGTCGGATCACACTCACTAATTTGCTAGCATTTGCATCCACACTTCGGGGATTAGGTTTGCAAGTCGGCGGTCGATCACGCCCGTTTGATGTTTATACTCTAGTTCACACTCCGGGAATCTAGAGTTAGTTGACATAGAGTCGATCACATTTGTTAAGGATTAGGATCTTATTCACACTCTAGGAATAAGGAGTTGGTTAAGGTCGTGGATGGTTGGATCGCATCCTCCTTAATCCAGTAAGTGAAATTGCAAATGGATGGATCCATCCTCTTCGAGCTCGGAAAGAAGGGAGGTCGTGGATGGATGGAACCATCCTCCTCGAGCTTGGAAAGAAGCGAGGTCCTGGATGGACGAATCCCTCCTCCTCGAGCTTAGAAATAAGCAAGGTTGTGGATGGATGGATCCATCCTCCTCGACTTGGAAAGAAGCAAGGTCGTGGATTGATGGATCCATCCTCCTCGCTTGAAAAGTGGCGAGGTCGTGGATGGACGGATCCATCCTCCTCAATCTGGATGGTCGATTCACGTCATGATTTTGGAGTTCGCACTTAAGCTTGCACCCTAAGAGATGAAGTTTGTTGGAGAACTATTGTGTTTCAACTCTCTTTTAATTGATTATTGTTTGCTCCCGAGCTTGGGGTTTCATTTAACGAGTGGCTGGTCGGATCACGACCACTCTCTATTTGACTGAGTCCTACCGTAAGATGGAACTCAGCTCTTCGTACATCATAGCGGTCGCACGATGCATTTAGGAATCACTAATCTGGCTTGATGAGTGTACGTTTTATTGCTGAAATAAGAAATAATGGAAAAATCAGTTGCCTTATTACGTGTACAAATTCTCAAATTGCATAAATACATTTGAAAAAGAAAGCAGACTAAATAAATAAAAGCCAGTTATATGTAATAGCAGCGGAGACTTTCGCTGTTCCATGCTCTCAGTAGAGTGAGACCATCAATGGTCGATATCTTGAATGTGCTATCTCCAAGCTTACGTTTGATGACATACAGTCCTTCCCATGTTGGTTTCATGTGCGAAGGGACTGGATAGACCCGCTTAAGTACGAGATCACCGACTTTAATGGTTCTAGGTCGGACCTTGGCATTGTATAATTGGGTGACTCGGTTGTGATGTAGGGCTGCCCTCAAATCAGCCTCTTCACGTTTCTCATCTAATAAATCCAGAGATTCTGCAAGTATGATGGCATTCATCCTCGGATCGTAATAAGTCACCCGGTGAGAAGGCACTTCTAGCTCAACTGGAATAACAGCTTTGGAGCCGTAAGAAAGTGCGATTGGAGTATGGTCGGTTGCGGAATTGTGGGTAGTTTGATATGCCCATAAGGCTATGGGAAGCTCATCGACCCGCTTACCTCTATTCTCTAGTCATTTCTTCAAAATGGACTAAATGACTTTGTTAATAGCTTCGACTCGTCCATTCGCCTGAGGGTGAGCTGTCGTCGAGAATTTTATCTGGATGTTATAGCGTCGGCAGAAATACTTAAATTCGGCACTATTGAATTGGGCCCCGTTGTTAGTTACAATTGTTTGTGGGAGGCCAAAGTGATAGATGATGTTACACACAACTAAGTTGATTACTTTCTTCGTCGTGTTAGTAGCAAGGGGCTCAGCTTTCGCCCACTTAGTAAAGTAGTCAACTGCAACGATGACGTACTTTGCACCACCTTTAGCTAGATGCAAGGACCCTATTATATTAATACCCCATGTAGCAAATGGCCATGGACTGATCATTTGAGTAATCTTGGTTGGTGGGGCTCTTGGAATTCTGGCATGTTTCTGGCACCTATCACATCTCTTAGCATAATCCGATGCATCTCAGTTTACGTTGGCCAATAGTACCGGTACCTGAGTATCTTCTTTGCAAGGGCTTGCCCTCTGGTGTGGTTGCCACATTCTCCTTCATTCACTTCCTGCAAAGCTCTCTTGATTTCATCGTGGGCGAAACACCGGAGTAAAGGGACATAAAATCCCTTTCTGTATAAGACTCCATCTTGGTTAACAAACCGTGAAGCCTTCCGGAGAACCTGTCTTTTCTCACTCCTATGCTCGAGCAATGTTTCGAGTTCAAAATAGTTTTTGATTGGAGTCATCCATGACTCCCTCTCGGGTGTTGCCTCATGAATCTAGTCTGTCTCCACCCGATCAATACTTAGAGCAGTAAGTGTTCCCATGGGGACGAGTCTCATCTACTGTGCTTCGTCAGTGCTGGCCAGTTTTGCTAAAGAATCGGCCTTTTGATTTTTCTCTTGGATTATGCAACAGATAGTATAATAGTCAAACTAGTTCAACACTTCCTTGACACGCATAAGATAGGAAGCCAACCTTTGGTCTCTGGCTTTATACTCTCCTCGAACCTGGCGCACCACCAGTTGTGAATCGCAGTAAGTTTCCATAGCAATTATTCCCAAGTCCTTGGCAAGCCTCAGTCCAACGAGCAAGGCTTCGTACTCAACTTCATTATTAGTTGCACGGAAGTCAAATTTCAAAGAATAGCATATGGATCGCCCCTCTGGGGTTTCGAGCACCACTACAATGCCTTAGCACTGGGCGTTTAATGCACCATCAGTGTATAGCTTCCATATATAATTTGGAGGTTCACTAGTTTCGGGCAAGTCCTTCGGTATGGTGAATTCAGCCATGAAGTCCGCCAAAACTTGTCCTTGAATAGCTCATCTTGGCGTATAAGTTATATCAAATTATCTTAGCTCGATGTTCCACTTGAGAAACCTACCAGACGTCTCAGGTCATGTCAGGATCTATCGTAATGGCTGGTTGGTGTAAACAGTGATCGGATGAGCTTGGAAATATAGGCGGAGCTTTCTTGAGGCCACAACAAAACAGTAAGCCATCTTCTCTATCTTTAGGTAGTTTCTTTCTGCCCCCATCAATCTTTTGCTGATATAATAGACCGGTTGTTGGATCCGATCCTCTTCATGAACTAACGCATCATTGATTGCGCTTGCCGAAACCACTACATAGACATACAACTTCTCGTGATCAACCAGCTTCGACAAGATAGGAGGTGTTGCGAGATGTTGTACTAGTTCTTGGAAGGTGCCTTCGCACTCCTCTGTCCATTTGAAATTCCATTTCCCTTTTCTGATCAGATCGAAGAAGGGAACGTACTTGTCCGTGGATCTGGAAATGAACCTACTTAAGGCTGTCACCTTCCCATTACGACTTTGCATCTTCTTTATGGTTTTAAGAGCTTCCAAATTCCAAATCGCCCAGATCTTTTCGAGATTGGCTTCAATCCCTTTGGAATTGGCAATAAACCTAAGGAACTTTCTAAATGTGACTCTGAAATGACACTTCAAAGCATTGAGCTTCATCCTGTATTGTTGGAGTATGCTGAACATCGTCTCTAAATCACCGATATGGTTGCTGGATAGTCACAACTTAATGAGCATGTCATCTACGTAAGCCTCCATAGTCTTTCTGATCTGGTTTGCAAACATTCGGTTTACGAGCCTCTGATAAGTTGTTCCAATATTTTTAAGTCCGAACGACATCACCTTGTAATAATAAAGTCCCAGATCATTGATACAGCTAGTGTGCTCCTGGTCAGGAAGGTGCATCGGGATTTGATTGTAGCTGGAGTATCCGCCCATGAAAGATAAGAGCTCATTTCAGGCTGTTGAATTCACCAGCTGATCAATTCTGGGAAGCGGAAAAATGTCTTTAGTGCAGGCTTTGTTCAGATCTGAGTAGGTCACACATGTCCGCATTTTTTATTTGACTTTTTAACAAGCACTGGATTCCGTACCCATTCTGGGTATAAAGCATCATGAATAAACCCATTAGCCTTGAGTTTATCCACTTCTTCCCTCAAGGTGGAAGATCTCTCTAGATCCATACCACGCCTTTTCTGTTTCACCATGACGTGCCATGGATCGATATTTAATGTATGGCTCGTAATGTTCGATGAGATCCCACACATGTCTGAATGAGTACAGGAAAATACATCAAGGTTTGGATGAAGAAAATCAGCCAGTTCTTGTTTCATCTGGGGGCTGAGCTAAGATTCGGCCTTTACCACTCTGGAATCATCATCGTTGATCGGAACATCAATCGTCAACTCTGCCGGGGAAGCTTGGTATTCTTTGACTTCCCCTTCATCGTCGTCGTCTCTAGGATCAAGATCCTTAGGAAACTTGTTGTGGCACCCGAGCCTAGGCCCAAGCGTTAATTGTCAATTCTCCAAAAAACGGACGCTGAGAGATTCCTCCACACACTCACCTTTCTCTTTTCATCGTGCATCCTATAGCTCTGCAACATAACAGGCGCATTCATCCGCCTGATCACCATGTATAATCCCAACCCCATTGTCAATAGGGAACTTTAGGGTCAAACACCACAGGGAAATAGCTGCCCTAAGCTTTGCATGGGATGGTCGGCCCACAAAAGCATTATTTGAAGAATGTATATCCAACACCACAAACTATAACGTCCGATATCATCAACGATCACCAATGCCTAACTCAACAGGTAGAGTTGTCGTTGGTATTGCTGACTTCGATACAAGCCGCATGGAACCTTTCCAAATAATGCCTTGGAGTCTCTCCTGAAGTTTGAGCAACACTGGACAAGGTGCTAACATCCTTCATCTTGTAGCATGCATATGAAACTACTTAACAAACTTAGTAGCCAACTGGTCGAAATATGAAATAGATCTTGGTGGTAGATGGATGAACCACATAGTTGCAATGTCTCCCAAGGAGATAGGGAAGCTTCTACACTTAACCGCATCGTCAACTCGAGCAGTATTCATATTTCAGAATATGTTGGTTGGTATCTAAATTTCCTTCATACAACGGCAAGGTCGGCATCCTGAACCGATGGGGCAGTTCCGCATGAAAGATATCATTGGTGAACGGGGTGTGACTTCGAGAAATCCCCCAGTCATCATTACTGAGGCTTTGATTTTCTCTTATCATATGGCGTATCATAGTTGGAATATCAGGCATCTGGAGATTCGAGGCCATGACACGGTCGGGTTCCATATCACGAGGACGGTCTGATCATTGTCTACAGTCCGTTCCATGCCTTTATGGATCCTGGGCTTCATGGAAGTGAGGAACCTGGGCATGAATGCGGTGACAAGGGGCTGGATCTAGTTGGTTATGGATCTCGACATCCAGATCTACAGCAACAACAGTGTCGTCATGTGTAGTGTTGCAAGGAAGAGCCCCTCCTCAGGAGGAGGGTGCAGCTTGATGCCCTGTAGAAGGACCTTTCCCGACCTGTCCAGGATTTATAGAATATGTGTGCCTGTAGGCTTCTGCGTAATTCTCATCTAATCGGCGGCGTGTATATCTGTGATAAAAGTCAACGACGTCGAGCTTTTGGACAAGGAATAGGAGGTATGCTCCCTTCTATATCTCCCTCGCATTTCTTCATTCAACTAGTTTATAAGTTCCATATTAGCACAGATCTGTTGAGTGAGCTCTTGCATGAGGATCTGGTATTCCTCCCTAGTTACTGGGTCAGATGCATCTGGAGCTCCTGTTGGAGTTTGGCCTGTAGTAGTCAGCTGCGTGGGATTTTGCCTATCCCTACCTTCTGGATCAGCGGCGTTGGAAGTGGATCTGGTAGTACGCACCATGTTGAACGTAGTTCTTCTTAGATCTGGAAATCTGAATAGAATAGAAGGAACTACTTGGTGTCGGATCTGGATCTCCTCCTTAGATGTTTGCAATCCAACAACAGCAGGGGATCCATAAAATCAGAGAAAAAGCGGAGTTTTCTTAGTGAAAGCACCAAAGTGTTTGTACCAAAAATAGGCACAACACTCGTTGGATGTAATTGAAGAGATTAGAATGAAGAATTAAAATAAAAAATGAGGCTAATGTAATAATCACACGAAGAAAATAAGCAATAACAGAAAGGAATTTTTTTTGCAGTGGTTCAGCACTATGGCCAACATCCACTATGAAGGTTTTGATGTTTATTGCTGATTAGAAACTGAGTTACAACAGTATAACAACTAACACTTGAATTACAATGGAGTTCAACTCAAGAAGCAGCATAAAAGTCCTCTTTTAGTTATAACTAGGATGCTATTTATAGGTATGAAGACGGAAATATATGCCTTGAATCTTGGAATACCCTTTCTCACGCCTAGGTGGGCCCACATAATCAATCCGGAGTCGTTTGGAATAGATTCCCGATCGATCCACAAAGCCTTCGTATCGATCAAAAATGGATCCAATTGGGCTGGATCAGTCATGGACGTTACTAAAATGATATACAACCTTCTATGAAAATCTCATTGCATTTGAATGTGTTGTTATGGAGTTATCGATCGATCAAAGTTCAAATATGGAGTGGCCGATGCCTTTGTGTCGATACCTTTCGTATCGATCCCTTCATGTCGATGACGTGGCACGCGCGCTTTGTGGAGATCCATATTTTGTGCATATGGACCGCTTCCTTTGGGTTGACCGCTATGCTTTGCTTTCCTTATCGAAGTTCTACCCCCATCTTTGTATCGATCAACAGTCTTACTCTACGTATCGATCAAGCAGTTGATCGATATGAAATGTTTAGCTCTTGACCAGGTGAAGTGCGATCGATCTAGGGAGTGTTGAAGTCCATCGATATAGGGTTGAACCTTATGGATATGAACGACAGATGCCGAGTGATGGAGTTATGTTCACTTCGTATCGATGCTGATGGATACAAAATGATGGATACGGAAGGGGCATGTTTCACGTGGATCTTGATCGTTCAATAACTTGAGCATACGAACTCCAATTGACTTGAAATTTGAAAATTTGCCTTACATAGCTCTGCTTGTCATATCATGCTAAATGTGGGTCGATTCGGACTTGGACCAAGTTTTCCTATATCCATCGTGAATCTGTAGATAACCTTTCAGAGCGAACTGTCTTCAATCTCTAATCAAGCCCTTGGTATCACGGCCTTGCCAAAAGGTGGGATAACATCTCCATCATTGCCTTCACACACCTACACAACCTCTAATTCTTAACGTTTCCATCCACCTACGGCTTTATCGTCGTGCATCCTTTTTCTCGTGTTGATCGTCGTTAACCGACACCAACCGCCTCGTGCAATTTATTCTTTTTCCTATACGTGTATTGCGATTTCGGTTCGATATTTCTAAAAGAGGGGATTAAGGAAAAAATATAGAATGGCTTCGAATTGAAATGGGATGAGCCTGTATTGAGATGAAAATAACTTGGGTGAATTTTAATGGCTTGGGCAAATTATTTTAATTTGGGTCCTAAAATTCATGCTCAATCAAGTTTTAATTTTCATTTCATTCCTTTTCTTTTCATAGCTTCTTTTAATTTATTTGTAAATAAATTTAAGTTTGATTTAAATTAATCTACACTTATAAAAGTGTTTTATATTCAATTAAAACAATTATTCAATTTCAGTATATTATTCAAAAAGAATTTATTAATTAAATTAAATTTATTAAATCTTAATCTTTTGTTAAATAGTGTTTAATTAAATAAAAAATATTTTCAAAATATTAGTTATCAGATTCGAACAATCTTATTTTAATTAAATTTACATTTTTATTACAGCGTAGAAAGTAGGGTTGTTACAGACTTCCCACCTTAAGAAAATTGCATCCTCGCAATTTCTTATAGGGCAATGTCGTATGAAACTCATATCCTGATTTTCTTCGTATTCTATAAATTCTATCAGGCCAAAACTTACTTAATCCTCTATGTGGCTCTCAGACTCCAACATAATTAATCGTGTGCAATTTTTTCAAATAGATTCAATTAGCGGCTTTCTATTTTTTGCATAGTATGCATTTTTGTGAAATTTTTTCTAAGTGTTGAATTTTTCGGAAAATTTAGGCAAAGTCTCCTCTATACGGAGAGAATTTCAAAAAATCAAAATACAATATATATACACAAACACACACACACACTCAATCAATGGGGCATTCCAAAATATAAGAAAACAATATAATATCACAATATATCAGTATACAGTAAAAACGTACCTTCTAATTATCGTTTCACACATATTTGCTTATTATTAGGCAAGCAAATGCATGCCAACATCGCCAATAAGGCAAACATGCTTCAAAAATATCTATACTCAACTCAAATTTGCATATTAGCTTCATATGAAGAGATAAAATGGATATGATTTCAGTTAATCTCAAGCAACATGATATTTAAGGTTTTTAGCCACATTCCGACAAAATTTCAACAATCACAAACACAAAATTTGGAATGACACCAAAAAGTGAATTATTGTACAATGTATTAGCTTTCTAGAACACCTCCTGGATTGCAAAATTATGGATTACAACTCGAGTTACAGAGGATTTACAAAAGATAAGTTGCCCATTTTTTGCGAAAAATACGCAGGCCCACTTAGGAAATTCATGTTTTTGACCTTGAAAACATTAAAATTTTGAAAACTGTTTAAAAAACCGTTTCTTAAATTCTTAGCTTTCCGGAATATGCAAGATCATCCAAATAAGATAAACTGTTCAAAACTTTTGAACAAATTAGTTCAGCTTAGTTTTATGCAATTTTGCATTTCGGAATAGCAACATACAACTATTTTGATTCATGTATAAACCATGGCTAACTTTATATTTTGCAAAGTGATTAATATGGAAGTTGTTCTATATTAAAATATTTTTATTTTTAAATAATTCTCTCGCAATTCAGATGTCAAATTCATATAATATTTATTACTTTGCTTTTTCAAAAATTTCACCTTACTACAAAACCTAAGCTTTAAGATCAAAAATTTATTCCAAAATTCTTGTTTATTCACAACGTAGTTTTCTCAAAACAATAAAAAAATTATTTATATTTTGTAACACTATATCGGTTTCAAAATTTATTTTAAGTTAAAATTTATGTACGTAAACTTTTATGTCACAATGCATCATATTACAAATATATTCACATAATTCAACTAAGTCACGGAAAATAAACATACAACTTGATAGACATACAATCACAACATCACATACCAAACAATTTTAAATTCTGATATAATATATACAAATATATCAACAATGGCTCATTGAGAATTTTTTTTAGCAGCTCACTACGTCCACTATTTGTAATATTGACCGTGTTATCAACATTGTCTCGCTATCAACTTTGGTTATCCACTAATGGTCGATGGCTGCAATCATCACATCAAATATCTTGATATAGAAATATATGTTTTCTATTTTTCATAACACTAGATCTCCATTTTCTAAAATATTGTTATCTTTTCAAAATTTTAAATAGAACTCCTTGAAAACATTAATTTTAAAGATAGTTCGAATATTTTACTTTTTCTCAAACATTATATCACATCCCAAATTTTTATGTCCATAAGTCTTGCCTTAGTGTTTAGGAACTCCTATAGATGACGTTGATCAGACACATCGACCTAAATTCTTAAATCACCCAACGGATAAATTAACACTAAATTAGCTTCAAAAGTTTATTTAAATAAATTTATTTAAATAATTTCATATGGAAAACAATTATTTGCAAAACCAAACATTTATAATATCTTACAAAAATAGGAACCTTTAATAGAAAATGTTCCAATCACAAAATATACTTGCTTTAAAATATTATCCTATCTTCAAACAATTTTTTTGAAAATCATTACTAATATTTATCATCCAAAATTTCAATTTCTTTCAATTAATATTCAACTTATCTCAAACTATTACTTTTTCAGAATCTCAAATATCACTCGAAAATACGATTTACTAGTCACTTTATAAAATCGAATTCATATTCTTACCAAATCATTTGCTTGTTTGAATATAAATATTTATTTTCATTATCCGTGCATACATCCAATTCATCAGTCATCAACAACGATGAAAATCACCACACATCATCCATAATATCAAACAAGCATCAATACATAAATATATACTTTTTCAAACAAGCAAACGAACGCCTTTAGCGGAAAACTATCAATTAGTTTCTACCGCACAATTCTGACTGCTATTGGATCTTTCTACTCATCTTGGCTCATCACAATTTCGGGTTTGTGAAGAATTCAATAGGAGATTTGAATTAGGGTCTTTTGTAGCTACACTAACCGAAAACCTATATTCTTACTTAAAACCACATAGAGGTCTAACATTCATTGTCAATACCGACACTACTGACCGAACTAATTACCCCTACCTTCATAACATTCATCAACTAATTTGTATCTCAATAAGAGACTTACAATCAAGAAAGAAAGGGTAGAAGAAATATATTATATAGTAAGAGAAAATACAAATACGTCCCACGATGATTATACCAGTAATCATCGTCTACTCCTACTACCACTTAAGTATAAAAATAATATACCATGCAACCATAGGGATAGGGACACTAATTCTCATTTAAGGCCAGAACTCGCGTCTCCTATACTCTATATTGTCTAAAACCTTCTCTGATACCAGAATGTAACACCCTAGCTCTATAGCCATAATATCCAAGAGTATTAGTGGGTAATACAGTCAGATAATATGGAGAATGAGGCTGTATTGGGTACACACGTGAATATTGCATTATGTTAACACCCGTACGTATCTCAAAAATTGAATAAATAACTCACCTTATACGTACACAATATCGGTACAAAAAATAAGCGCGTGTGCCTCCAGCATAGAACAATACGCAATATAAAATAGATTACAGAGAACACAGAGTCATCCCCACAGCAATAAATATACACGATCCAAGTGGGTCTACAAAAATAGTCAAATGCCCACTATCATCAAAATTAAATATAACATATTTAATATACATCTCGACAACACATGAACACATGCAAATACAAATATACAAACTATATACAATTATTCTATCCTCTATCTATACCAAACATCCACAATTTGGGTTAACTCGTCCCTGAATATGTAATGTCTCAAACTGACCTGAGTATTATAAAAATAACATATAGGTCAAACTATGTATATGTATATGTCAATATGAAGTAACAATGGCATGGTATAAACAAGTGCAATGCAAGTGGCACGTGCTTTTCTGGATTATCAACATATCTCAAAACCATGCACACAAAAGATAACCCATATCAAAGCATAGTCAATCACCACATCAAATGGGAAAATAATTGAGTGGATGATACAAACACAATACAACAATCATCAGGTATAAAAATCAAAAATAATACAAGACATGCTCTCAACAATGCCCTTGATTATCTTTCAAACAATCGTAAAATAGACATACCCAGGGTCTATCCCATTCACTATATATATAACATATAACAATCAACCAAATCAAACATATACGAAATATAAATGTGGCATACCTTTGGTAGCAAACGTCATCTCTCAGATAACCATGTAAAAATAGGTACAGGGTCCAACTCCATACTCTCCGCATCTCTAGCCATCCTGAATAGTTGTATAATCAATGTATATGGCATTATACTACTATATAGACTCTTTACATAGACTCTCGGTCTCATAAATAATCCAAAAGATCGATAATCACCATTTACATCTTCAACCTCATAGTAATCGACTTGGCTCTCAACCAATGAAATAATCATACGGTCCCTTACACCTCTCTAATCCACATGACTCTCGGTATTGTGGATAATCATCTAGACTCTCGGTCCTATGCGCTTTCAGCATCATAAATATCTATTTTGGCATCAGTCTTGACAAATGATCAAACGACTTTCAGCCGTAAACACGATGATCTCATATAGGTGAATAAGTAGGTGTCTATAGCATCTCATGCTATCATGTCAACAATAATGACCAAATGGGAGATTGGCGGTTCTCAGCCTACTCTAGGAGCCTTCCTCACATGATCTCCATGATATTCCTACAATTTTAGTTACCTTGATGGCCACTGTGACCTAATATACATCAAATGCAAGACTACGCTATGCGTTGGTCATGACACTGCAAGTTCCCCTAATGGTAACAGACTACTGGCTTAATTGACACAGGGTTAGTGGCTCTTAGCAAATATACATTAACAGGCTACCACAGATTCGGGGAGTAGCCCCGTAATCAGGCTACCAGAATGGATATTAGTCAATCTAGTTTACTCCCCAATGTGTGATATGATAACACAAAATAAATAGACACTCTTATGGCTCTCAGTCTGCACATTCTTAACATACATCACCAAAAATATAATACCCTGTATGCTCGATGTTGTTAGAGTGACATCTACTTACAAAACGTAATCAAACAAATATCAGCTTAGGCATCCTTACCATCTAGTGTTACTTGCCCATTTACCCAATACTGTTAAATTGCACTAATTATCGCACAGTTTTTCCATATAACAAGTCCAAAGAATAACCAAAGAAATATTACCAAAAGTCTCATACCAGATGATATTATAACTCCGTTTATTCTAATTCCTCATTACATAGTAATTTAAAACAATCAAAACATACAATTTAATTATTTATCAGTTCGAAAGGGGTAAAAAATACATTTTCCCAAAATCATAAAAATAATTTCAATTATAAATTTTCAATCAAGAGAAAATTACTTTATAAAATTTCAAGTTCTTCGTCAAAATCCATTTTCTGTTTAAAATGATTAGTCGAAAATCTATTATTCTATTACAAATAAATCTATAAATTGCAATTCAATTCCAATTCACTTGACAACTCTTTCTAAAAATAAATTATGCATTTTAAAAAAATTTCTCTAATTATTGTAAACAATAATAATATTACATAAGTTTTATAATTTAAGATTTCTTTTAAACAATGAATTTAATTAATTTTACTTTAGCAATAAGGAATTTCAGTTAAGAATAATCTCCGAAAGTCATAAAATAAAATTCCATAAATGAAAATTTCCATTCGATAAATAAATTGTATTTCACTTACTATAACCTCAAAATATTTTTTTGTAAACTTCATATCTATTAAATCCAAAATAAAATTAACTAATCAACTTTAAAAAAATATCAATTAAATATCCTTCATAACCACCCTTTAAATATTTTGTAACCAACAATAAACGAATAAAAATATAAATATATTCTAAAATTTAATTTACTTAACGAAATCTCAAATATTTATCATTTTCTTAACAATTTCAATTCATAGAGTGTTTAAAAAAAAATTAACTTAAATAATTTTTTATCAAGAATAATATTTCCAATTACAATAAAATCATTCCAAAAATCCAGTATTTATTCCCAAAATATTTCCTTTCTCAAAATCTTCATTTTAATCAATTAATTCACTTTCGATCAATTACTAATGCGATCTCATCACAATAACAGTCGATAAAAAATATGTGATCTCATCACAACAACGATCGACTGAAAATATGTAATTCAATTTCATTCAATTCAATCCATATCATTAAACATACATCACCAAAAAAACCAACAAATTCATATAAAATTAGGATCTAGATCATATTGGTGAGTTGCCAAAATATAACTCACCTAACCAATGTTAATATGTCCAATCAACTATCCAATAGCATAGCATAACCAAGTACTACAATCAAGCAATAAAATGTAAAGTGATACACAATAGCCGTGCGTAAAAGAGTTTACTCACTGTATCAATGCTTTCTCTTCTTTAATTTAACAACCATTCTTGTTCATCACAACACCTTGTCATGCATAGTCCATAGTATAATAAAATGAAGCGAATCACCAAACACAGCAAAGATCGACGTCCATCCTCTGCCTTTAACTTCACCTACACAAAACGAATCACTTCCAACAAATTGGGTGCGGGCCTCCAACTTCGCAGATCCCACTTCGGAACTTCCTCCTTCATATGCTCGATATCCACCTTCGACCACTACATTGCTACCAATGACCATCCTTGCCTCTCCATCATCTCCTACATGCACTTGCATAACCTCTAAGCCATGATGCTTCCACCCACCCATAGGTTCATCACCTAGCATCCCCCTTCTCGTGTCAATCGTCGTTGGCGGCAACCTATCGCCTCGCGCAATTCATTCGTTGTTTTTTATATGTATGTCGTGATTTTGGTTCAAAAAATTTGGAAGAGAGGATTAGGAAAAAATAGAGAACGGGTCCAAATTGAAGGGGGTGATCCTATTTTGAAATGAAAAGAAATCAGGTGAAGTTTTAATGGGCTTAGGCTAGTTAATTTAATTTGGGGCCTAAAATTCGTATTCAATCAACTTTTAATTTTCATTTCATTCCTTTTGTTTTCACAACTTCTTTAATTTATTTGTAAATAAATTTCAATTTGATTTAAATTAACTTATACTTATAAAAGTATTTTATATTCAATTAAAACAATTTATTCAATTTCAATATATTATTCCAAAAGAATTTATTAATTAAGCTCAATTTATTAAATCTAAATCCTTTATTAAACAGAGTTTCATTAGCTAAAAAATTATCTTTAGAATATTAATTATCAAATTTGAACAATCTCATTTTAATTAAATTGACGTTTTTATTATGCCATAAAAAGCGGGGTTATTATATAACGAAACTCGAAGTCAAGCCTCAAAGCAAGATAAAATGTAGTCAAGCCGCTTGAACCAACAACACCCTACAAGGTCAAGCCATAGAAATACACTTCATAATATCATAAGCTATAGAAATGACAAGCTAACCCAAAATAAACTCTTGATTATAAAGTGCTAAATACTTTCCAATATAATCACTTGAGTATCACTCGAGTGTCCAATCCATCTTGGTGTTACTTGAATATTTACTATAAGTTAGTAGCTCTACTCATTCAAAATATTTACGTAATAAGCCGCATAATTCCCCATATACTTATCAACATCCTGCTTCATACCTTCCCAATAGCATAGCCTCTTCATACCGCATACATCTTGCCACTATCGGTATGTAAAGTACATTTAATATGGTGACGGTCCTCCATATGTCTCTTCAAAGATAATCAGTATCAGGTGTAATAAGTTTACCCCATCTACAATGACGAACATCAACTTCAAACTCCTTCACCCCATCCACATCACTACTCCTGGAATAACACCGAATACGCTCTACTATCTCGAGGTCTTGCTACTAAGCGTTCGCAACTTGATCTAAAATGGAAAGTCGGGCATCTAAACTGCTAACATAGCTCCAGAACTCAAATCAAATACCAATTTCTGACTTCACATAAAGAAAGAACTTCAAGATCCTTTCAGTTTAGCGACATCATGGATACAATAGCTTGATGCTTATGGCTAAGTGCATCGGCTACTTGATTAATCTTTCTAGGAGCTTACTAAACTTCGTAATCAAAAGTTGTAAGAAATTCCAGCAACCTCTGTTGTCACACATTAATATCTTGTTCGGAAAATAAATACTTCAGGGATTTTTGACCAATATATATAATAAACTTCTCTTTCGGTAGATAAGAATGCCAAATTTTTAGTGCGGAAACTAGAGCTGCAAGCTCGAGATCATGAGTGGCATATCTTACCTCATTTAGTCAGCATATGCAACCACTCTGTCTTTCTACATGATCATGGCTCCATGATCGATAAGCATCAGTATAAACAATGAAGCCCTAGCCCCTTCCAAAATAATAAGAATATGAGAATGAGTAAGAAGTTCCTTCGACTTCTTGAAAGCTTCCTCACACTTCTCTATCTATTGGTACTTCAAGCCATTTCTAGTCAGGATAGTGAGAGGAAGAAATTTTTGAAGAAGTCTTTAATGAAATGCCAGTAATAACCAGCGAACCATAGAAAACAATGAACTTCTATCAAATTACGACATCTTCCAATTCTGAATTGCTTCAATCTTCACTGAATCAATCGAGATTCTATTCTATGAAACTACATTCCCCAAAAGCTTTACATAGCTCTTCCAAAAATGAAATTTAGAAAATTTATATTTCAATTGATGATTTCAAAAAATCTCTAACACAATACGAAGATGCTTCTCATGATCTTCCTTGGACTTAGAATAAATTAGAATGTCATCGATGAAGAAGTAAACAAACTTGTTTGAATAATCTTGAAATACCATATTCGTTATGTCAACAAAATACATGGGCAAATTTGTCAATCGGAAAGGCATCATAAGCCATTCGTAAGACGCGTATCCTGTTCTGAAAGCTTTCAAAGGAATTATATCATCTTCCACACAAAGATGATAAAAACGGTCGCTATGTCCAGTTGAGAAATGACTTTAGCGTCGTTGAGTTGATTATATATATCGTTGGTTCTAGGCAAAGGATATATGTTCTTGATAGTATGTTTTTTCAATTTCCTGTAACAAATACATAATTTGAGGATTCTATCGGCCTTCTTTACAAATATTACTGCGAAACCCCAAGGGGAGCTACTGGATCGAATAAGATGTTCCTCTTCAAGCTAAGCTCGGCATGCAAATTGGTGCAAATTGCCAAGAAACTTAATCACATGCAAATTGACACACAAATTCAAGCATAAATTACAATTGAAAATGTGATCATAGCTATTACAATAGCATGCAATCGATATATAGATAGATGTGAGGGTAACTCACATTAATACCTTGGATTAGCTTGCCAAATCAAAAGTATTGTCCTTGCTTTCCAATTTTTAGCTCAGCCTTGATTTTTCTCATCTAAAAATAATGCAAAACTATTCAAAACCACTTCGAAACTGAAAAAAGGCTTCATAAAAGATGTATTATGCTTTGAGAGTATTACCTGATTTTATTATATTTTCTGTGATTTTATTTGAATTTTAGATATGTGGATTTGCTCCGGGGTTCCAAGAGAAAGGAGTAGCACTCTTTTTCTTCTTATTGTAACTTTATTTTCCTGAATGTTTTATGAAGATGAGAAGGGGAATTATCATCTTAAGTTGGCTAATGGGCTTTAAGCTTTAGAAATCCAAACTCCCATTTGTTGTCTTATTTTTTTTTCTTTCTTTTTTAATTTCAATTTCATCCCATACTTTAAATTATATTTCAGAATGCATTTTTTAACAAATATTACTAATAGATTCTCAAATTCATTTTTTTATAATATTAAATTATAAATTTTAACACAACTTTTTAAATCAAATTTCTATACACACTTTATAATGATTATTTATAAAAATGCACATTTCTTGTGTTCTTTTGGAAATAACTAAACAATTTTTGTTCATTTTTCTTGTAATATAGATTTATTTATAAATTAAAAAAAAATACTAATTTCAAACTTTTAATTTCATTATTATTATTTTTACAAATTTCACTATTTTATAATTTTGATTAAAAAATTTCCACACTTTTCAATTCTTTTGCACATTTTAAAATTTCAAACATTTAGTTTCCAAGTAACATAAAATTTATTCTTATAATATAATTTATTTTTATTCCAAATTTCATATTTTTATTTTTGTAGATTCACAAATTTTGTATTTCTTGAAAATCCAGTACATGGAAATTTCCATATTTTATTTAAAATCCCAATTTAAGTTATTATATAATTTATTTATTAGGTAGCCCTCAAATCTGGTCATTATAGACTCACCCTTAAGAAAATTGCATCCATGCAATTGTCCTTTGGAGAAAGTCTATAATATGCTTTTTTACATCTAGTAGTAAATCCGTCTAAAATTCAAACAACCTTAAAAACAAAGGCTACTGCACTTGAAAAGAACAGAGAAATTTACTAGATCCGTGTGCTTTGGGAAATAATTCTGGACACGTCTGCTTAAAAGAACTTCCAGTCTCCCAAAGACATTCTTTAGGATTCTCTTACCACTTCTCCTATACAAGCCACACATATTTATTCGAAGTCATTTAACCTTGAAGGCAACAATTCAAATCTACCTCGACAGAAAGGCCAAATCTGGAGAAATCTCGAGTTCTTCAATATGCATAATCTCCAGCACAGTCTCAGAAGCTCTCAAACACACATGGAGCTAAGAGACATGGAACACATAGTGTATTCCAGAAAGATGAGCTGGTAAAGCTAAACGATATGCTACCTGGCCAGGTATGGTTAGATATAACGAGGAGCCAATTTCCCAAATCGATTGAAACACATCACTCCTTTTAAAGCGGAGACTCTGATGAAGACTAAATCCCCAATATAAAATTCCAATTCCTTTCTCCTCTGATCTACATAGGATTTCTACCTGTTCTTGGCTTCTTTTATACTTCGTTTAGTAGTATCTATATTCTTTGAAGCTTCATGAACAGAATCGAAACCCAAAATAAAATTCTTACTAGTTTTTAGTAAACACAAAGGTGATCGACACGGCCTTCCGCATACAGCTTTGAAATGAGCTATACCGATATTAGACTGGAAACTGTTAGTGTGGGAAAATTTTACAAGATAAATATGGTCTTCCCATCAATCTCCAAAATTCAAAACATAAGCATGTAGCAAATCTTCAAGAACTTTATTTGCTTGCTCCATCTGTCTATCACATTATAAGTGATAAGCGATGCTAAGATCTGCTTGAAATCTCTTCCAGAGTCCGCTTGTAAATAGCAGATCTCGATCACAAATGATGATACCGAGAACACCATATGACCTTACAACTTCTTTGCTATACAATTTTGCCTACCGAGGAGCCATCCAGTTTGACTTTACAGGAATATAATGGGCCGATTTGGTCAACAGGTCCACAATCACCCACACACTATCTTGCCGTACTTAAAACATGGTAACCCATCTCCAAAATTCATAAACACCTGCAAATGATAATTTATTTGATCATTACAACATTAGTGCAATATAAGAGATATGAATATGAACTTATTAAATCTTTAAGTCCATGTTTCTTGATCCCGCTTCCACGACGAGACATCCAAATGCATCCATAATGCTCTTCGATATCAATATTAGGTACAATGTGTCTAGCCCATCTTCAAATGCAACAACGAGGATCAACTTTATACTCCTCCTCATCTACACCATTGCTACTAGAATAACATCGAATAAGCTCTGCAAGCTCGAAGTCGTGCTTCTGAGCCTCTGCAATTCGATCTAAAATAGAAGGAGCCCATCTAAACTAGCCAACACAGCTCTAAAAATCAAATTAGATTACCAATTTTCAACATCACATAAAGAAAGAACTTCAAGGTCCTTCCATTATGGCAACATCATAGATACAACAGCTTAGTGCTTATGGCTAAGAGCATCGGCTGCATGATTACCCTTTCCACGAGTGTATCAATCTTGAAACCATAAGCTACAAGAAATTCCAGCCACTTTTGTTGTCGCACAATGAGCTCTTTATGATAAAACAAATAATCCAGGTATTTGTGATCAGTATATAGAATGAACCTCAATTCCAAATAATTAGTGCAAAAACTGTAGCTACAAGCTCAAGATTGTGAGTGGCATAACTTACCTCATGCGGTCTTAACTACCTCAAAGCATATGCAACCACTCTATCTTTCTACATAAGCAGGGCCCCAAGACCGACAAGCAACAGTAAAACAAGGAGGTTTTAGTTACCTTTTGGAGCAATAAGACTAGGGGCATAAGTTAGAAGTTCCTTCAACTTCTGGAAAGTTTCCTCTCTCTTCTCAGTCCACTGATACTTTATGCATTTTCTAGTCAGGAAAGTGAGAGGAAGAAAACTTCTGTCACATTGTCCAGCCTCTTCCGATTCTCAATTTCTTTAAGCTTAATTGGATTGACCAAGATTCCAGCCTCTGAAACTACATACCCCATAAACTTCACCTAGATTTTCTAGAAATTTCATTTAGAAATTTTATCCTTCAGCAGATGATTTCAAAGTGTCTCTAACACAATACGAAGATGCTTCTCATGATCTTCCTTGGACTTTGAATAAACTAGAATGTTGTTGATGAAGATGATAACAAACTTGCAAAAATACTCAAGAAACACCATATTCACTAAGTCAACAAAATACGTGTTGAATATGCGAGTATATGATTTTTGTTTGATGATAATAAACATATATATATATATATATATTCATTTAAATGTATTTGTTAATGTACTATTTTATTTTCATAAATTAAATAAATATTTGCTGAATAAAATAAATAACACAGAATTTAAATCCAAACAGATATTTTATTCAAGCAAATATTTATTATCACTTTGAATAATATAAATTTGTGCTCTCACTGTATATACAAAATTTTAATTACAATACATTTTAATTTATGCAACTGCCCTCACTACATATCGCTCATTTACTTGTATTATTCTTCAACTCTATTCCAGATTGAATGCAGCATCTGAGCAATCTGCAAAAATATACATTGACGCGGTAAAATTGAAATGAAAATATTTTTGCAGTGTAAAATAAAAATGTATTTTGACAGTATTATTTCCCTTAGTCATTTGTGTTGTTCGTCATCATCTAAATTTGAATTCATTATACACGAACAGCTTGTGACATGCATAGTGTATCACTGTACATGCCACAAGGCCGTGCACACCGATATACACTTGATAAAGTTACAGGGACATGTGCGCACAAGGTCAAACCCAAATCAAAAGCGGGGTTCAATTCAAGTGCAATAAAAATAAAGTCACGATATCAGCACAAGGTCAAAGCCAAGCTACAAGTTGGATTCAACTTAGGTGCACTACAAAACATCACAAAACTGTCGAGACAAGAATTCAAATACAACCAAGGCAAAATGAAAAAAAAAATTCTAAAATCATCAACCCGCAGCAGTTACAACATAGTCAGATGAAGACATAAATATCAATGGCACAGCCTCAACAACAAAGACCGGACCTAAAGCATACATATCGTTGCAGTGAAGACAGAGCTCGAGGCTACAACTTATATAATGCAAGTGCAGACAAGCAACATGATCACTGTCCGCATATAAAGCAACAACTCAAGTCAGTGCACAACAACCCAATACAAACTACATGAAGTCAATGCACAAATATATATACACACACACACATATATATACACACACACATATATACACACATGTGGTGACAGCATAGCAGACTAACCAAGTTAAATAATGCAAGCTCAAATTAAATCATGTACAAATGTAGTCTCAGCTAAGAAATGCATTAGTGACAACACAAGTGTAGCTTCAAAAATGAAGCATGGTCAAACCAAACTATAATGAAAAAGTTTAATTCATGCGACAACAACAAAATGTTAAGATAAATGCCGAAGTCATGCAACAGCAGGTACAGGTCGAATATGCCACAAATATGAACACACATATATATGTGTTGCATTGAACATAAAACAGTGGCATACCAAAAAAAGAATGAGTATGGCATCAAAGTGCATACCGGTTCAAAAAGAAACTCAACTGCATACAAATGCAATGCACAAGTGCAGTGAAGACCAACAGCGAGTGTCGACCAAACAACAACAGAGTGAAATCCAACAGACACACATAGACCAGGAATCAAGACCAAATTCAAACCCAATGCAACGGTGGTGGTCGAAGTCGTACTAGTAGTGAAAGTGCCGAAGACACAGAAGTCAAAATCAATAACCAAGACAAAAATTGAACAAGTTCATAATTTCACAAAATCAAATTCAGGCCCGAAGTCACAAAGAACGAAACCAACATCGTCAAATCAAGCCAAGCCGTGGTGGCCATGAAATCGATCAAAGCCGTGACTATCAAGTAAACACAGAAATATACGAATTTGAAAAGGTCAGAAATCATCACGTTCATCCATACAAAATCAAATAGCCAAAGCTTAATTATTTGACGAATTCGTATAAAATATACGAACGAAAATGTAGGACATTGAACCATATATAACCTAATCATCATCGGCCTAAATTGGCATTCGAGTTCAAGCTAAAAGAATAATCATTCCACTCAAATCCAGATTGTAAAGACCCGGAAATTTCGATCCCGAAATTTCCAGATAGTTAAGAAAAGAAGAAAAGAGAAGAAAGAAGAAAACATAAACAAGTCACAGAAGCCTCACATTCGTAGCGGATCAAAATATAATATCACATAAATAATAGTTATACAAAGGTAAACTGTACTTGTCAAATTACACTTTAATATATATCAGAGTTACAACATACTTACAAGCACAGGACAGATAAATCAATCTGTTTCAGATACTATAATATATCATAGTAGAAACTCTCCATACGTTCCTGCTCTCCAGCTCGCCTCCTGAGCTCCAGAACGTCCTTACCTGAAAATCTATAATACTCGGTCTGACCCGAGCGTTACATCAAAGTAACACCCGGATCAGGCTGGAAACCAGCGTGAGTAAACTCGTTTAACATGGAATACAACAGCATGCAACTTATATAAACCCGGGGTAACTTATATCAGTTTACAACTTCACAAGCTGTTATAGACATCACTTATTTCACACATCAATTTCTAAGTACCAAAAGTTAGAACAAATAGTTCAATTCACTTAAATCATTTCATTACAGCATATTGATTTCCCGTAGCAATTTATAAAGAATCGAAGTGCTTCTCTATATAAATAGGTCCATGAAGTGCAATAAACTCTAACTCTACCTCCACATCCTCTAACTGATTGGACTTGACTCTAATAGCTAAATCGTGAACATACTTCTGTAGATGTGACACAAGAAAAATGTTTTAAATGCCCGTCGGCTTTTAAGGAAGCTCTACTTTACATTCCTTACTCTTTTATCTAAAAACACCCAATATAACATGGTGCTAAACAGTCGAATCTCATAACATGCTTTAGTAGCAAAACTTTTACAAACACCATATAACCTACTATTAACTCTAGCTTTGTATGCCTCCTACTAGCATATGACTTCTGCATCTTATGCGGTCTTCATTCTATTTTGTATTGGGTCACTTTCTTAGAAGTGTTTCTACTTATGTCTAGTCCAAGTGTAACCCTATTAGTCATCTCCTACCAACAAGATGAGGATTTGAATGATTGTCCATACAAAGCCTCAAACGATACCATGCCTATGTTCGATTGATAATTATTATTGTACATAAACTCTACTAATGGGATATGATCTTTCCAAGCTCCACTAAGATCAATAATGCATGCTCTTAGTAGGTCTTCCAATATCATGTTCACCGCCTTTTTTCATCCATCGATCTGAGGGCGATATGTACTGTTGAGGTTTAACCCCATTCCTAGAGCATCCTAAAAGTTTCTCCAAAACATGCTAGTGAAAAGTATATCTCTTTTGTTCACTATAGTCACTGGAAATCCATGTAACCTAATTACCTTCTTAAAATATAATGTCACTAGTAATGCTGATATCTGCATGCTTTGTACTGGAATGAAATAAGCGCATTTCATTAAATGATCAACAATGACCCAAATACTCTCATTTTCCCTTTTGTTCCTAGTAAAATGTTTATGGATCCATAGATATGTATTCCAACTTCCACTATAGTACGTATAAAGGAAACATCAATTCACTTGGCTTCTTCTGCTAAGCCTTGAATCTCTTACAAGTGAAGCATCTAGAAACATACTTTATCACTTGTCTCGTCATCTTCGGACAGTAAAATACCACTCTATATACCTAAACATATTGTCTCCATCGGGATGAATAGTCAATCTAGAGCAGAGAGACTCCAAAAAGAACTCATTAGTCATCTCTCTAACTTCTAGCACACATACTCTACCATCTGTCCATTGATATTCTCTTGATTTAGAGGAGTATTTATCCAAATGTGAAGACTTCTGTCCTTTCTCTAACCATACCAGAAAACATATTAATGCCTCATCAGGCCTTTGCACAGAACCAATACAATCCATAAGTGCTGATCTAATCTCTAAGGCTTCCAATAAACTATGAACTAACTCATACGATGGTATGGAATCAAATCTAGAAATAAACTCCAACTGTATCCACTCCAACAAAATGGAACTCAATTTCGCATGTTCCTTACTCAAAGCATTTGCCACTACATTACGTTTACCTAGAGTGTGTGAAACACTAAAATCATATCAAGCTAGAAACTTCATTCATCATTACTGACAAATTCAGATCCTTCTAAGAAAACAAGTATTTGAGAGATTAATATCCATATGCAACTCAAATCTCTCTCCCAATAAATAATGCCTCTAAGACTTAAGTGCAAAAACAACCGCTGCTAACTCAAAATCATGAGTCTAATAATTTCTCACATGGGTCTTTAACTCTTTATTTTCCTATGCTAATACTCCGCCTCCCTAAATTAATACAACTTTAAGCCCGATACCACAACCATCGGTATATACAATGAAAAATTGATTCTTCTCAGCAAGCAATGTCAATGGGCTAAAACAATTGCAAAGTCGTTAATGAAGTTCCTATAATAGCCAAAAAACAAAAAAAGCTCTGAACCTCTATAGAGTTTTTCGGTACGCGTCAATCCTGTATCGCTGCCACTTTGCTTGGATCAACAAATGGTCCATGCTTAGAAATGACATGGAATAGAAAGTGGACCTCTATTCTCCAGAAATGACACTTGAAGAATTTCACCTTCAAATGATATCTCATAAGTACATCAAATACAATCCTCAAGTGTTGTTTATGCATCTCCTTGCTTTTCGAATAAAATAAGAATATGGTCAACAAAAACAACTATGATATTATCCAACTGCTCCTTGAAGACTCCACTCATCAAATCAATAAAATAAGCTAGAGCATTAGTTAGTACAAAAGGCATAACTAACCACTCGAGTAGTCTGTTTGGTATATGAAAAGAAGTCTTAGCAATACTATCATTTCCCACTCTTAATTGATAGAAACCTATGGTTATCTCTACTGAGATAATATCTTCTCTCCCACCAATTAATCAAATAAATCACTTACCTAAGGAAAGGGATAGCAATTCTTCTTTGCTAGCTTATTCAACCCTCGATAATCAACACAATGCCACATTGAACCATACACCTTAGTGATGAACTCTATCGGTTCTCCCAATTTTGAAATGTGACTATGAATAAATCCCTTTTGTAACAACATAGAAACTTGCTTATCTAATTTCCTTTGGAGCCACATGCATAAGTGGCATAACTATAGGCCTTGTGTCCTTCTTAAGATCAGTATAAAATTTAATATCTCTTTACGGTGGTAAACCTGAATCTTCTTCAAATACATTTGGGAATTCCTTAACTATAGAGAAAGAAGTTAAATCATCCAATGCTTGGTCTAGTGAATACAAGTAACATACGATTATAGAGCCATCGAACTTACAATACATCTAATTCACACCCTCTAATGCTTTTCATCTGAATTACCCTACCACAACAAAGTAATGTTGCCTCATAACATGATATTCAGTCCATTCCCAATCAGTCCATACCCGAAAAACTAAGCACATATCATCACATAGAAATTCCACACCACATGTTACTAATATCAAAATTTAGAAAACCAGAGATACGTAGGCAGATCCCCCAATAGAATTCAACACTACTATATAATCATCCACAATATGAGTCTCTAACTGTAAGTCATCTACTAAGTGACAAGATATAAAGGTATGAGATGCTTATGTTTTGAATAACATACAAATGGGAAAATTAGAAATAAGTAGCATACCTTCCATAATTACCTTATTTCCTTTATCAACCATGGAGGGTGGTTTCCTAGCACTTGGAACTGCTTCAAGTACATAAGCTTGCACGATTGGTCCACACTTGCCTAACATTGGGCGTTGGTGCTTCATATGTTTGAATGGGTTGCAATTGTGGCCCTTTATCTTTCCTATATCTGATCCAAAATTCTTTACTCTTTGGTCCTTTTTGTTGCATTTCTTACATGACTACTTTTTCCTTTAGAATTTTCCTTGTTCTCCTTTAACTGCCACTACTTTTCGCTTTTCTATTTGGTTCCCACTATTTTCATCCTCAACATTATGCTTAGAAACATTATTCGGGAATGCCATCTCCACTCGATTCATAGGCAGCACCCAAGAGAATATGACTAAGAGCTGAATCCTGAAGTGGTCATCTCAACCCCTTAGCAAACTTTCAAGCTTTCTTTGAAGGAATGTTCAATAGATCGAATCCAAACAGAGCCAACTCATTAAATTAGTTCACATACTGCTTCATAGACATGCCTCTTCACTATAAATAAATAAAATTTTATAATTGAAATTAGTGCTCGACTACTGATAAGAACTTTACTTCAAAGTGCCTTTTTAAGTCGCCCCAAGTTATTTCCTCTTCATTAGTATTCGCCGCTACAATATTCTACTAATTTAAAGCCTCTCCTTGCAAATCCCAAGAAGTAAGTTGTCTCCTAATAGTATCATCCAGACCCTGCCTTCCAAAGATCCTCTCACATGTGGATAGTGTAGCCTTCGTATTGATAAAAGTTTTGGTACCTACATACAATTTCCCAACCATGCTTGGAAAGTCTCTAGATAACCTAGCAATGTCCATGATAGGTGGATTAACAGGGCTACTCCTGTATCTATTGAACTGGAGCATATGGGTCAATATTAATTTGTGCTTGAGCTTGGAGATACCTATGGAACCAAAGTGGAATGCTCATGCCAGGAACCTCTAAGGCTACATCTCATGTATCCGCTTCAGTATTGTTATCCATCTCAACTATCTGTAAATGGGATTCCATAGCAGCTCCCCAAGATTATAGGTATAATTTGAAGTAAAATTGTGTGTGCATATGTACTTTACTTCCAACTTAAATATCCCTACTATTAATAATGAAAATTCAATTAATAGGATTACTAGCATGCCCTTTTGAAATTCCAAAAATACCCTAGATAGCCTTTCATGGCCGCACATTAATTAAATCTCACATCGGTTTGCGGCCTCCACCATTACCCCCTTTTCGACCACCTATTAATGAAATTTCACTAATGATTTGCTTCTAACACAAACACCATCAATAAGAGCACTAAAAATAAAAGTGTTGTGATAACCAAAGATTTTGCACTTATAACACACATCCCCTATTAAATTTTATTAAACAAAAAGTAAATATACTTAGATATAAAATTCACATACGTGGATGTGATTTATACTAGTATACAATACAAGTATACTTTATCGATACATTCTTGACCTATACAAATTGGATAACCAATCTCTAATACCAAGTGTAATAACCTGTCATCCACTACCCTTTTAATCACATATCCCCACTGACGCTTAGATCTCCAAGCCTATAAATAGTGAACCGTTAGGGTAAAATATGATATAAATAGTACATAGAGCTATCTACTTTTAATTACACTTTTGGATCTCATAGCACAAGGAAGCAAAACATAATATGACATAAGAGAACTACCTTAACCGATTGAAATAAACTTAAGTGCAATTACATCAATCTAAAATAACACTTCATGGTACATAGTTCGACATAGTTAAATAAAGAACTAAAATAGTAGATAATAATGAGTGACATAAATTATTTATTATCCAACGCCCCCAACTTCTTATCTCACGTTCAGCATTCCCTAACCCCTGTCTACCTATCATAGGTAGATACAAAAATGGAAATATATAGTGGGTCAAACATAAGACATGTGAGTGAGAATATATCTCTAAGTATGCGATACCAACATGTTAATAAATCATTTTTATAGACTACTCTAACAATTATCATGTCATGATTATGTACCATTATTAGTTAATCTGTTTATATATAAATACATACATACATACATCATTTCAACAATATCATTTCCATAACATTTCTCATATAATCAGAAGCATTATATAATATCGATATTGATACGCTTTACGACTATTAATGTATCATATCACCTTATTTTTATTGCTGATACACTTTACAATATTAACGTACCCTTGCAGCCTTGTCTTCCTGCTGATATGGTATAAAAAATCAATGCGATATTTTGCTGCTAATATGCTTTACAATATTAATATATCAATATAGCATTACTTTCATTAGATCGATATGTTTTATAATATTAATGTACCATATTTTTGTGGATATGCTTTATAATATTGACACACACTCATGGCGTAACTTGACTATCGATACGCTTTACAATATTAATGAACCATTTTCCTACTAATGTGCTTTACAATATTAGCATACCATCATAACCTAACTTGACTATCGATATGCTTTTCAATATTAATGTATCCTTTTCCTACTAATATGCGTTATAATATTCACATACCCTTGCAGCTTATTTATCAAGTTGCTTGTATCAATACATATTCAAAACAATCATCAACTTGTGTATTACTCCACAAATACATGTATACATTATTCAATGTCCACTACTTTTCTCGATCGATCTAAAAAGTCTTATCTATTCATCTTAGCCTCTATAGGTCTAGGTTCAACTTGCGCTTTCTACAGACATTCTAAATTCTAAGTAGCTAAATATAATATTTGAATTGACTTTAGATGTCATTCATTTCAAATGTCTAGATTTAAAATTCTACGAATGGAAAATCGCATCAGCTATTCCAATGTTTAACCCCCGGATTCAGACGTGTAGATTAATATTTTTAAACATATGAACCCTATATTAGACATTTAAAATAGGCAATTTTTGTACTTGTTACATGCGATTTTCTTCAATCAAATTCATATGTATGAAGAATAATTTCAATGTCAAGATTACCGTTACATGCAGATTTTCATCTTTTTATTGTTTTTTCGCTTAACAACTTGTCTACTATCATACCCACTACATTTATACTTCTAAAAACATTATGGTAATGTCATACAATGTTTTTTTTGCTTATTTTCCCCATTCATCACACTAACTCTCGAGTTTATTAGCAAAGCTAGCGCGGGTGACAGGCCCCTCCTAGATATATTAGAAATAAAGGGATACAAAAAAGGAAGCTATGGCAACAAACTACTAACACCCTAACAAAATAAAATTATGTATCGAGCGTCTATCACCCTTGAAAATTCTTGCATTTATCTTTACCTTGATAGCATAAACAATTTCTTAATCAGATGGGTAAGGAAAGTACCATTTCCAGCATTCCATCTTGTAGCTTTAAATATGGTGGCCCATTCAAGGTTCGAGTACTTAAAGAAACATGCAAGTTGAAATGACTATGCACACCACACCATATGTGGAATGAATAGATGATTCAAAGTATAAATGATAATTGCTTTCTGAAGCTCTAGGATACTACACATAAGAGGAAGATGATAGAATGCTTCTAAGTTGAAGATTTTCCTAATTAGCATTGTAGACTATCTTCCATAGAAAAAGATTCTCCTTTGGTCTTGAATTAATGCACCATATTCTACTGCTTTAATGGAAAATAGGTTCTTGATCAAAAGCAGCAACATATTTGTTGGGCCAAAAGATGACACAACACCTCGAATCAAACCAAAAAGAGATTATAGATCTAGGGAATAAAAATAATACAAAAACATTGAAATTTTTTTAAGTGGTTTGGCCTTAATTTAGTTGCCTAAGTCCACTATTAGTTTACGTTGGATGATCTTCACAATTACAGCCACTTTTGATAAGTTTAGCTCAAAAACTAATTGGCAACAAAAATGTAGAAATTTGGTGTAAGGATCTCCTAAAAAATTCTTATTTCATTACCAAAGGATGGATATTTATAATTAAAATCCTCCTTCAAAGTTTTTATCTCTCGTTGGAACAAGTAATAATGTAAATTTGATCATTCAGTGTAATATTTCCTACTTAGAGGCCTAAAAATGAATGATGATGATGTTGCAGTCATCGTCATAATTATTTTCAAGCAACTAGTATCAGCTCGGTATATATAAAAAACAATCTAAGCAAACAAAGTGGCTAAATTATTTACATTACATTTATACCAACACAATGTTCATTACATACATTTTCCAAATTAACACTAAAATCATTCTTGCAGAGGCAAATTACAATAGTAAATAACATTACATAGTGTAGAGACGACATGTAATGATATTGTCCCTAACTCTTTAAATAGCGAAAATAAACAATCTTTATTAACTAACAAAGCCTCCTACCTCGCCTTTGGTCGTCTCCCTTTGGCTCTTAAGATAATCTGCCTAGACCATAGAATTAATCTACTTAAATGAGTAACTGTGAGTTCATTGAGAAAACAATAATAAAATTACGGGTCTGACATAATTTTTGGTGTGAATAATACCATTACCCAAATCATAACATATAGCGATATCATGCCGCCATTTGCAAAACTAATTTTCCCCTCATTAGAATAGATATCAAACATAAATGCAACAGAAGTGATACATATGTCAAATTTAGGCGATCCTTAAAACCCCCCTGTGATTTTAGCCTCGACAAACCCCTAATTGGAACCTCCCTCTAAAAACTATGCATGAAAACTTAATTACCGAAGGTACTTCCCCTATGATTTGGCTTCCAAATGCCCCGTATTCCTCACTCTCAAAATGTGCAGTCCATCGTTGCAAAGCTCGGCCTTCGAAACTCATGACCCTGAATTACACTCCTAGAATAGTTTGGTTTTCTCTTATGTTTATATACTAAAGGACTAGCCATATATAGTTGCATTTATCTTTTATTTACACTGCAAAGACCTAGCTACATGCAATTTCACCTTTCTTTATTTTGTACTGCAAAGAACCATCCACATGTATTTTCGTTTATCTTTAATTTATACCACAAATACTAAGCCATATGCGATTTAGTCTTTCTTTATTTTATATTGCAAAGAAAAAGCCACATGTAGTGTGATATTCCGGAATTTCACACCCAATTTAAATATGATAATCTATATAATAAACTAATTTAATTTGATAAATTTGTTATTTTATTCAACAGCAAATAAATGAATTGTAAATATAAATTTATTCTAATTAAAACTAAATACATATAGAAGGAAATGAATGTGTTAAAATTTTATTCATATCAGATTTAATTTTGAATTGAATTTAAAAACTAAAATTGAATTTGAATTGGATTTTAAAATTTAATTTGTGTTTGAATTGATAAATTAAAAGATTTAAAATATGTCAATTTTTATTCTAAATTTTACTTTGAGTATTAAGTAATATGCTCATGATTTTATTTAAGTTCTAACATTTGTTTTATATTCATTCTTTAAAGAGAATTGATTTTTAAAAATGGATTTATATAAGGAAAATCTATTAAGAAAAACATCTTAATTTCTTTTTGCATGAATAAACACTTGTTAACATTTAAAACCTATTATTAACATGTGTTAGAAAATTAGTTAGGTTTTGTGACAAGTGTCATAATTTAGGTTTTATTTTCTTTAAATTTTATAAAGCAAATTTTTAAAATACATTTCTTATATACTTCCTCATTTTATTAAGCAAGAAATTTTACACTCCTTCATTTTTTCAAAATCTGAACTTCATAAATCTCTACACCTTCAACCAAACATCATCAAGAAATCTCAAGTTTTTATCACATATTAATTCAAGATCTGAAGCATCATCAACAATAATCTTGCAAATTTCAAGAGGTGGGTAGAAATTTGCAGTCTAAATTCTTTTCCAGCAGCTTAAGGCTGAGCAACAAAACTGGTGAGTAAATTCTTAAATCAAAACTTTAAGTATAAAATTGTTGTATGCTGAATGTTAACTCTGAAATGCTTGCATGTCATTTATTTGTGAAGTATTTGTTTACAGTTTTAAAATTTGACTGTGCATGTTATAAGAAAATTGAACTCCTCTTTATTTCAAGTTCAAAGCAAAATTTCTGAACAAACTTCAAATTTAAATACAGTAAGATGATGTTGAGTTAATATCTTCAAATATAGAAGTTAAATTCAATATGAATTAAGTGAAAAAAATAAATTTGCATAGGAAACAGTTAAATATCTGCAGAAAGTAGATATGCAGTAAAAAAAATTATATCATGTAAATTTTGTTGAATTTTAATGAATCAAGATTATATACTAAATCTATAATGCATGATATGAATTTTAAAACAGAAATCAGAATTTTTAATTTACAGTTGAATATGAATTTTGGGTTTAACTAAATTTGGGACTTTTGTCTAATTCTTAAGATTGGATTGATTATAGACTTTGAAATTTGAATCGAAGCTTTGTTTAATGTTGTGAAACACTAGAAAAATACTGTTTGAATTTATTATGCAACAGAGAATTAAAAATTTGAATTTGTAGGGTTTGGGTTCTGTGTTTTTTGAGTTTGGGATTTTCGATCGTGTGAAGCATTTGGTTGACCGAGTTGCGTGCGGCTTTGGGTGGAGGCGTGTTAAGGTTGTGTGAGTGCATGGTCGAAGTGGGACGGCGAATGGTGGTTGGCATTGCCGTGGGTGATGGGGTTTTCCAGGCGTATGCAGTTTGAAATTTGGGTTCGAACCATCAATTTTTCGCTCGAGGTTGAATTGACGAGTTCTGGGTTTTGGAATTGGATCGTGGTTTGGTTTGGGGTCTGCGCAAGCTGGCGGCGGCGGTGATGGAGGTGCCGGAGCACCGTGCATGTGCACGGGCGCGTGTTGTGTCAGTGGGGTCGTTTCGAACGCGAGTGGGTTTGACTCGAAGAAACGCTCGTGTTTGGTCGCGTGCGAGTCGCGTGTGGCTCGGGGTTGTGTTTCTGTTGCTCGAGTGTGCGTGTGTGTTGGGTTCAGGGGAATGATGAGAGTAGGGAAGAGATGAGATGGAGTATGGTGTAATGGTAGTTGAAGTTTTGGTCGAGTTTAACCAAGTAAATGAATCAAACTTTAAAACTTGTTTAAAACTAAAATTAATTTTAAGTTTAAATTTAAAACTTTATATTTTCACCACTTTTTAAATGTCAAATATTTTGTTTCAAAAGTATTACACATTTTATTTGTTGAAGTTTGAAATGATTTTACATTTTCAAATCTAACTTTTTCAAAGGTAATTAGTTTTAACAAATTGAAATGTTTAAACATGTAAAAGTTTTTAAGTAATGAATGAAATTATTTGGTTTTGAAAGTTTATTAAATTTTGAAATTTAAGTTTACTTTAATTAGTTAGTAATTAGAGTTGGAATTAATTAATTAATTTTGGTTAATTAATTTGTTAAGATTTAATTAGTTACTTATGAATTATTTAATGGATAATTAAGGATTAAATTAAATAACAATTAATAGGTTATTAATTAAATTATTAATTAATTTAAGGTTAATACATAAGTGATTAATTAATTAAATGATTAATGATTAATAAATTAGTGATTAAGTAGTTAATTAATCAATTGATTAAGAGTTAATTAATTAAGTAATTAAACATTAATTAATTTATAATTAATAGTAAAATAATTTAGGGTTAAGATTTAATTAATTAAGATTAATTAATGAATAATTAATTATGTAATTAAGATAAATTAATTTGTGATTAATTAAGAATTAATTAAGGTTAATTAATTATAAATTAAGGGTTAATTAATAATCAGTTAAGGAATGATTAATCTTTAATTAAATTTTAATTATAGTAATTAATTGATAATTAAATAAATATTATTAATTAATTAAGGATTAATTAATTAATTAATAATGAGATAATTAAGAGGTGATTAATTAATTAAATGATTGTGATTAATTAATTAATGTTTGGTTAAGCAAGATTAAGTGATAAATTCTTAAGTAATTAATTTAAATTAAACTAATTAAATTAATTATGATATGAATTAAAGTAGTGCTTGCTTATGGATAATTGTTTGAATTGGTATCTGAATATGGTTGATATCTGTTGAATGGTAGTTGAGATATTCTGTGATGAGATATTGTATATCTGTGATAGATAATGGTTATTATCTGTTGATAATGCTGTGTGATGCTATGTTTAAATCTGAATTGAATTGTTTAAATTATTAAACAACTTGGCCTTTAAGACACGTTTGGATTTCGATGAGACCGGGATCGGGAATCAAATTTGATTTTCCGAAAACCACATCGATCCAAGTTAAACGTTAGGTCGTGACATCTCAAGTGAGGATCGAGATGGAGTTTTTGAAGTGCAAGGGTTATTGTCATTAACTCTGAGGGTGATTCCAAAATGAGTGTAACGAAATAATGCCTTCGGTTTCGTTCGAACCCAGAACGAACTTGTATGGATTGAATGCTTTCAGATCATCGTCAGGAGGACGATGAGCATTCTAAGAGATGTGTTCTTTATAAAGGTAATCGTAGCCTCAGGCCTCATCAACCGGGAATGGCTAAAACAGGGGAGGTGCAGCATGGCTTCGTGGGTAGCCCCCACTTGAGAGTGAGATTTACCCCTGTCTAGAAGTCCCTTATTTATTCGGCTGTGTAGGCAGTTGTTGGCCACAACTGTGGGGTTGTCTTGTTCGGAACTGTCCAGTAAGGGATGGGTCCGGCCTTGTGTTGCAGAGGATCGGGAATGTTCCTCGGTACGGTGATCTAGGCCCCGTACTGTGACGGGCGTTACCCCAGTAGCCCTGCCATTGTATGGAATCCAATCTCCAATAAGTGCCGTACGATTTGATTGTGCCCAACTATGTTGGAATGTGAGATGTAAGCATTCCAGCTATTTCTGTATTTTATTTTAAAACCCTAGACCCTATCATAATATCACTGAATTTCCTATCAAAGGTTTTGGTTAGCGTAAGGTAAAAACTTACCCATATTTATTTGTGGGAAGTCTCACGTGATACCTTTTGTTTTAAAATGATTTTTAAAGTTAAGCAACTTTAACTGATTTACTCACACCAGACCCATGTCTGACCCGGAGTTTATTTTGTTTTTCATAAACTCTTGGGTACTCAAATTTTGATGAGTAGCCAAGTGATTAGGTTTGGATTAGCATATGTTTTGGAAGCTGGAGCTGGAGTCCAGACGTACTATCTATCTATATTCGCTGTAGTAGCATTTTGGTGTTATGTTTTGAGTTGTATGGGTTGGGAAAACTCTTATGAATGTCAGATGTAATGGAGTAGTATTATTTTGTGTACTCTGATATGTAAACTATGTAAGGGATATATGTAATATTATATTTTGTTCGTTTCCGCTGTGAGATTCTGATGATTGTTGTTTCTTTTCTTCCTATCTTTCTATTTCTATCTCTTTCTTTTCTTATGGATGATACGTCTTTCTGTGGAATGAAAGACGGGTCGTCACAGTTGGTATCAGAGCAATGGTTGAGAAACACCTAGGCTCTGGAGTAGAATCTATCTTGAGAGTGCGTATTTGTAATTTTCTTATATAACTATATCCCTATCTAAATTGGTTGGATTACCTGTTCAGGTAGCCAATATGAGTTCAAGAGGCCGAAGGGGAAGAGTTGTTGGAAGTGCATCAACTGGTAACAGAAGAGAGCAGACTGATAATGAGACTGTTAATCCAGTTACGTCTCCGGTCAATTTTGCCGCATTATGCAAGGACTTAGTTCATCTTGGAGGGAAACCATTTCAAGGATCAGAAACTATAATAGAAGTTCAAGCATGGATTCGCTCGTGTGAGAAGATTTTTAAGAGCATGAAGTTATCAGATGAGCAGAAGAGAATAATGGCTGCATGGCAATTACAAGGTGGTGCCGCAGTATGGTGGAATTCAGTGACTGCTAATATCTCGGAAGATGGTATGTCGTGGGAAGAATTTAAGGGGATGTTTGAGGAAAAGTTTATGCCTGCTGCAGGAAGAACTCGCTTTATCAAGATTTTCTGAATCTGAAACAAGGAAATATGTCTATAGCTAAATACGAGACTAAATTCAACGAGTTATCTTGCTAAGGTCCAGGACTTATCGACACCTCTCTTAAGAAGAACGAAATGTTTGTCCAAGGGTTGAGGCCCGAGTATCATGAGAGAATGACTGCACATTTGAAAGGGTCTTTTGTGGAGCTTATTGATATGGCGTTAAGGTATGAAGATTTGATGAAGAAGAGGTCAGTGGCACAAGTTGTTGCATCAGGAGGGAATTCTTCTAACCAGAATAAGAGAAAATTCAATCCTAACTGGAAGAAGCAAAACAAGAAGAAGTCTGGGAATAATAATGGACCCCGAAAGTGTTATATTTGTCAACAAGAAGGCCATCTAGCAAACAAGTGTCCCAGCAAAGGATCTCAGCAACAGCGGCAGCAGTATAGTGGACCAGGGTCAGCCTTAGTTCAGAAGTCTCTTTGCTTTAACTGTCACCAACCGGGACACATGATTAGAGACTGCCCGCTCCTTCATAAGGTTCAACAGAACAAAATATTTGCTTTAGAAGGCGCACCATCAAACTCATCGAAGGGCAAGGGAGTTTTAGAAGGTACCTTACTTTTAAATGGAAAATATATTAAAGTCTTATTTGATTCTGGTGCTTCTTTAAGTTTTATTTCCCTGGGAACTGTAGAGAATTTCTTACTTACCCCTAGCATCGTAGACAATCCCATTTGTATATCAAATCCTATAGGAGGGGTAACCAAATTGGATAGGATTTGTAAAGACTTGAGAATCTCCTATCTATCCCATAGTTTTTCCTATGATCCTTATGTATTGGATTTTAAAGGTTTTTGACCTTATATTGGGAATGGATTGGCTTGACAAATATAAGGCTATATTAAATTGTGATGAAAGAACAGTTTCGTTGGAAACTGATCTGGGTAGGATTGCCAGAGTAATGTGTGATAACTCTGGAATCCACTTGAGTAGTCTTTTACATGGAATAGAGACTTCTCAAGAAGAGGTTGTAGATATTGAAGTAGTCCGGGATTTCTCTGACGTATTTGAGGAAGTTAAGTGTTTACCACCGCATCGGGAAAATGAGTTTCGTACAGATTTGGTTCCTGGAGCAGTACCTGTAATTCAACCTAGTAGGAGAATGGCTCCAAGAGAGAGGGAGGGATTAGTGAAGCAAACTCAAGATTTGTTGGAGAAGGGTTTGATTACCAAGTTTTTCCTGTTGGGGTTCTGCTGCAGTTTTTGTCACCAAGTCGGATGGGTCGCTAAGGTTCTGTGTAGACTACCGTGAATTGAACAAGGTGACCATTCGGAATAAGTATCCTCTTCCTCGCATTGATGATCTCTTCGACCAGCTTCATGGTGCATCTGTATTTTCTCAGTTAGATCTAGCATCAGGTTTCCATCAGTTAAGGGTAGCTGAAGACAGTATTCCCTTAACTGCATTTAGGGGACCTAATTGTTTCTATGAGTGGTTGGTTATGCCTTTTGGGTTAACCAACGCTCCTGCCTACTTTGTTGATCTGATGAACCGAGTCTTTAGAGATGTTCTGAATAAGTTTGTTTTGGTATTCATCGATGATATTTTGGTTTATTCTAAATCGGAAGAAGAGCACAAGCAACACTTGAGAATAGTTTTGGAAACTCTGAGAAGGCATGTGCTGAAGGCGAAGTTCTCTAAGTGTCATTTTTGGAAACCTGAAGTAAAATTTTTGGGCCACATTGTTTCTGGTGAAGGAATCTCTATAGATCCAGCTAAAGTTGAGACTATTCTGGAATGGAAGCAACCTCGGATTCCTACAGAAGTTCGTAGTTTTCTTGGATTGGCCGGTTACTACAGGAAGTTTATTAAGGATTATTCTAAGATCTCTTCTCACCTAACGAAGCTGACAAGAAAGGGAGCTAAATTCAAGTGGACACCGGAGTGTGAGGAAGCTTTCCAGAAACTGAAGACAAAATTGACAAGTGCTCCTGTATTGGCTATTCCAGATGGAAAGAGCAAATTCGAAGTGTATACTGATGCCTGTATTATTGGATTGGGAGCTGTGCTTATGCAGAATGGTAGGGTTATTGCGTATGCGAGTCGGCAATTGAAGCCACATGGGAGGAACTACGCTACGCATGATCTAGAGCTGTTGGCTATTGTTTTCGCTTTAAAGATATGGAGGCATTATCTTTTAGGAGAAAAGTTTGAGTTATTCACGGATCACAAACCGTTGAAATATCTTTTCTCTCAAAAAGATCTTAATCTAAGACAGCAGTGATGGGTTGAATTCTTGGCATCATACGATTTGGATATTCTGTATACTCCGGGGAAGGCGAACGTTGTGGCAGACGCTCTTAGCAGAAATGCGGTTCTTTCTCTTTCGGAAGCTGTTCCGTCTCTCCAGGAAAGAATAATAAGCAAGAAAATGGAGGATAGGTCTTTTGAAGAATTGATTCTTGGAACTAAGGATGGTCGATATTCGGATTTCAAGATAAACAATCCAGAAGCATTGAGAATTAATGGTCGATTGTGTGTACCGGATATAGATGGATTGAGAGATGAAGTATTGTCAGAATGCCATCGCTCCAGATTGAATATCCATCTAGGAATCTCGAAGATGTACAAGGATATGAAGAGAGTTTTTTGGTGGCCGAGTATGAAGAAGGATGTAGCCAGATTCGTTAATGGTTGTGCTATCTGCCAGCAAGTGAAAGGAGATCAACAGAAGCCAACCGGTTTGTTACAACCTTTGGAGGTCCCGGCATGGAAATGGGAAATGATTTCGATGGACTTCATCGACGGATTGCCTAGGACTAAGAAAGGGAATGAAGGAATATGGGTGATTGTAGATCGTCTTACCAAGAGCGCCCATTTTATACCAGTTAAAGCAACCCGTACTGCAGTTTCTTTGGCAGAAATTTTCTTAAAGGAGATTGTGAGATTGCATGGCATTCCAGTCAGCATTGTAAGTGATCGAGATCCGATCTTCACCAGCAAATTCTGGGAGGCATTGCAATCAGCTTTGGGGACTAATTTGAGATTGAGTACAGCATATCATCCACAAACAGATAGACAAATGGAAAGGCTAAACCGAATTCTAGAAGATATGCTGAGAGCCTGTGTATTAGATTTTGGAGGATCGTGGGAGGATCATCTACATCTGGTAGAGTTCTCGTATAATAACAGTTACCAAGCAAGTATCAAGATGGCTCCTTATGAAGCATTGTATGGAAGACCGTGTAGATCTCCAGCTTGTTGGATAGAGTCGGAGGACTGTATTGTGCTTGGACCAGATCTGATCCGTGAAGCATCTGCTAAACTCAAGCTTATCAAGAAAAGGATGAGGGCTTCTCAGGATCGACAAAAGAAGTATGCTGATAAAAGACGAAGACAATTGGAGTTCGAGATTGGTGATTTAGTCTTTGTCAAAGTTTCCCCTATTAAAGATGTAAGATTCGGGAAGGCAGGGAAACTCGCTCCGAGATACATTGGTCCATTCTGAGTTCTCGAGAGGATTGGTGCTGTAGCATACAGGATTAAATTGCCAGTCCGGATGACTGGAATTCACAATGTTTTCCACATATCTCATCTACGGAAATATGTGCACGATCCATCTCTTATTGTGGAGCCAGCTGTGCAGGAAGACTTAGAGGTTGAGCCGGACTTATCAGTTGTCCGACATCCTGTTCAGATTGTTGATCAAGATGAGAGGCAACTCAGAAACAGGATAGTGAAGCTCGTTAAAGTCCAGTGGAGTGAGGATCCCAGAGATTGTACCTGGGAGACTCTGGATAGCTTTAGGAAGGCTTATCCGGATATGTGTCCGGATAGCTAGTGGTGTTTGTATTGAATGAATGTTTGTTTGGATGTTTTGTTTGATGGTTGCTTATGTATGGATGTTATGTATGCTTGGAGTGTTGAATAAAATAAAATTTTGGATTATCTTTTGTTTAAATTTCGGGGACGAAATTCTTTTAAGGGGGGAGGATTGTGATATTCCGGAATTTCACACCCAATTTAAATATGATAATCTATATAATAAACTAATTTAATTTGATAAATTTGTTATTTTATTCAACAGCAAATAAATGAATTGTAAATATAAATTTATTCTAATTAAAACTAAATACATATAAAAGGAAATGAATGTGTTAAAAATTTATTCATATCAGATTTAATTTTGAATTGAATTTAAAAACTATAATTGAATTTGAATTGGATTTTAAAATTTAATTTGTGTTTGAATTGATAAACTAAAAGATTTAAAATATGTCAATTTTTATTCTAAATTTTACTTTGAGTATTAAGTAATATGCTCATGATTTTATTTAAGTTCTAACATTTGTTTTATATTCATTCTTTAAAGAGAATTGATTTTTAAAAATGGATTTATATAAGGAAAATCTATTAAGAAAAACATCTTAATTTCTTTTTGCATGAATAAACACTTGTTAACATTTAAAACCTATTATTAACATGTGTTAGAAAATTAGTTAGGTTTTGTGACAAGTGTCATAATTTAGGTTTTATTTTCTTTAAATTTTATAAAGCAAATTTTTAAAAGACATTTCTTATATACTTCCTCATTTTATTAAGCAAGAAATTTTACACTCCTTCATTTTTTCAAAATCTGAACTTCATAAATCTCTACACCTTCAACCAAACATCATCAAGCAATCTCAAGTTTTTATCACATATTAATTCAAGATCTGAAGCATCATCAACAATAATCTTGCAAATTTCAAGAGGTGGGTAGAAATTTGCAGTCTAAATTCTTTTCCAGCAGCTTAAGGCTTAGCAACAAAACTGGTGAGTAAATTCTTAAATCAAAACTTTAAGTATAAAATTGTTGTATGTTGAATGTTAACTCTGAAATGCTTACATGTCATTTATTTGTGAAGTATTTGTTTACAGTTTTAAAATTTGACTGTGCATGTTATAAGAAAATTGAACTCCTCTGTTATTTCAAGTTCAAAGCAAAATTTCTGAACAAACTTCAAATTTAAATACAGTAAGATGATGCTGAGTTAATATCTTCAAATATAGAAGTTAAATTCAATATGAATTAAGTGAAAAAAATAAATTTGCATAGGAAACAGTTAAATATCTGCAGAAAGTAGATATGCAGTAAAAAAAAATTATATCATGTAAATTTTGTTGAATTTTAATGAATCAAGATTATATACTAAATCTATAATGCATGATATGAATTTTAAAACAGAAATCAGAATTTTAAATTTACAGTTGAATATGAATTTTGGGTTTAACTAAATTTGGGACTTTTGTCAAATTCATAAGACTGGATTGATTATAGACTTTGAAATTTGAATCGAAGCTTTGTTTAATGTTGTCAAACACTAGAAAAATACTATTTGAATTTATTATGCAACACAGAATTAGAAATTTGAATTTGTAGGGTTTGGGTTCTGTGTTTTTCGAGTTTGGGATTTTCAATCGTGTGAAGCATTTGGTTGACCGAGTTGCGTGCGGCTTTGGGTGGAGGCGTGTTAAGGTTGTGTGAGTGCATGGTCGAAGTGGGGAGGCGAATGGTGGTCGGCATTGCCGTGGGTGATGGGGTTTTCCAGGCGTCTGCAGTTTGAAATTTGGGTTCGAACCATCAATTTTTCGCTCGAGGTTGAATCGACGAGTTCTGGGTTTTGGAATTGGATCGTGGTTTGGTTTGGGGTCTGCGCATGCCGACGGCGGCGGTGATGGAGGTGCCGAAGCACCGTGCATGTGCACGGGTGCGTGTTGTGTCAGTGGGGTCGTTTCGAACGCGAGTGGGTTTGACTCGAAGAAACGCTCGTGTTTGGTCGCGTGAGAGTCACCTGTGGCTCGGGGTTGTGTTTCTATTGCTCGAGTGTGTGTGTGTGTTGGGTTCAGGGGAATGATGAGAGTAGGGAAGAGATGAGATGGAGTATGGTGTAATGGTAGTTGAAGTTTTGGTCGAGTTTAACCAAGTAAATGAATCAAACTTTAAAACTTGTTTAAAACTAAAATTAGTTTTAAGTTTAAATTTAAAACTTTATATTTTCACCACTTTTTAAATGTCAAATATTTTGTTTCAAAAGTATTACACATTTTATTTATTGAAGTTTGAAATGATTTTACATTTTCAAATCTAACTTTTTCAAAGGTAATTAGTTTTAACAAATTGAAATGTTTAAACATGTAAAAGTTTTTAAGTGATGAATGAAATTGTTTGGTTTTGAAAGTTAATTAAATTTTGAAATTTAAGTTTACTTTAATTAGTTAGTAATTAGAGTTGGAATTAATTAATTAATTTTGGTTAATTAATTTGTTAAGATTTAATTAATGACTTATGAATTATTTAATGGATAATTAAGGATTAAATTAAATAACAATTAATAGGTTATTAATTAATTTATTAATTAATTTAAGGTTAATTCACAAGTGATTAATTAATTAAATGATTAATGATTAATAAATTAGTGATTAAGTAGTTAATTAATCAATTGATTAAGAGTTAATTAATTAAGTAATTAAACATTAATTAATTTATAATTAATAGTAAATTAATTTAGGGTTAAGATTTAATTAATAATTAATTTTGTAATTAAGATAAATTAATTTGTGATCAATTAAGAATTAATTAAGGTTAATTAATTATAACTTAAGGGTTAATTAATAATCAGTTAAGGAATGATTAATCTTTAATTAAATTTTAATTATAGTAATTAATTGATAATTAAATAAAGATTATTAATTAATTAAGGATTAATTAATTAATTAATAATGAGATAATTAAGAGGTGATTAATTAATTAAATGATTGTGATTAATTAATTAATGTTTGGTTAAGCAAGATTAAGTGATAAATTCTTAAGTAATTAATTTAAATTAATTAAATTAATTATGATATGAATTAAAGTAATGCTTGCTTATGGATGATTGTTTGAATTGGTATCTGAATATGGTTGATATCTGTTGAATGGTAGTTGAGATATTCTGTGATGAGATATTGTATATCTGTGATAGATATTGGTTATTATCTGTTGATAATGTTGTGTGATGCTATGTTAAATTCTGAATTGAATTGTTTAAATTATTAAACAACTTGGCCTTTAAGACACGTTTGGATTTCGATGAGACCGGGATCGGGAATCAAATTTGATTTTCCGAAAACCACATCGATCCAAGTTAAACGTTAGGTAGTGGCATCTCAAGTGAGGATCGAGATGGAGTTTTTGAAGTGCAAGGGTTATTGTCGTTAACTCTGAGGGTGATTCCAAAATGAGTGTAACGAAATAATGCCTTCGGTTTCGTTCGAACCCGGAACGAACTTGTATGGATTGAATGCTTTCAGATCATCGTCAGTAGGACGATGAGAATTCTAAGAGATGTGTTCTTTATAAAGGTAATCGTAGCCTCAAGCCTCTTCAACCGGGAATGGCTAAAACAGGGGAGGTGCAGCTAGGCTTCGTGGGTAGCCCCCACTTGAGAGTGAGATTTACCCCTGTCTAGAAGTCCCTTATTTATTCGGCTGTGTGGGAAGTTGTTGGCCACAACTGCGTGGTTGTCTTGTTCGGAACTGTCCAATAAGGGATGGGTCCAGCCTTGTGTTGCAGGGGATCGGGAGTGATCCTCGGTACGGTGATCTAGGCCCCATACTGTGACGGGCGGTACCCTAGTAGCCCTGCCATTATATGGAATCCAATCTCCAATAAGTGTCGTACGATTTGATTGTGTCCAACTATGTTGGAATGTGAGATGTAAGCATTCCAGCTATTTCTGTATTTTATTTTAAAACCCTAGACCCGATTATAATAACACTGAATTTCCTATCAAAGGTTTTGGTTAGCGTAAGGTAAAAACTTACCCGTATTTATTTGTGGGAAGTCTTACGTGATACCTTTTGTTTCAAAATGATTTTTAAAGTTAAGCAACTTTAACTGATTTACTCACACCAGACCCATGTCTGACCTGGAGTTTATTTTTTTTCATAAACTCTTGGGTACTCAAATTTTTATGAGTAGCCAAGTGATTAGGTTTGGATTAGCATATGTTTTGAAAGCTGGAGATGGAGTCCAGACGTACTATCTATCTATATTCGCTGTAGTAGCATTTTGGTGTTATGTTTTGAGTTGTATGGGTTGGAAAAACTCTTATGAATGTCAGATGTAATGGAGTAGTATTATTTTGTGTACTCTGATATGTAAACTATGTAAGGGATATATGTGATATTATATTTTGTTCGTTTCCGCTGTGAGATTCTGATGATTGTTGTTTCTTTTCTTCCTATCTTTCTATTTCTATCTCTTTCTTTTCTTATGGATGATACGTCTTTCTGTGGAATGAAAGATGGGTCGTCACATGTAGTTTCATTTGTCTTCAATTTATACCGCACATGTAGTTTAGTTTTTATTTATTTTATACTACAAAGAACCAACCACATGCAATTACTAGAGCGTACGACCCGCATAGACATTCCACCTCCCTTCAGAAATTGAATGCCTCTTTTCACCTTCGCATGGTGTCCATCCAAATAAGCATACCCATTCGACATCAATAGCCATTTCGAACTCGTATTCTTACCTAGATCCTTCTTTTACTAGTCTTCTTAAGATATTCGAGCTATACCTAATTATCATATGGTTCCCTCCCATGTGTTATAATTCCCATACTAGCATACCCACATAAGTCTCCCTCCTATGCATTATAAAAAATTACGTTAGTGCATCTATTAATATGAAACAATCAATGATAATACTTATATATATAATATATGTGTGTGGTCTACAACAATACATAGTCAATACATATGCTAAGTTGATACAAAAAGCTCCATATAAGTTCTCTTAACCTTATCCTTTGTTTTCCCTGGTACAATGTAAAAACCCTAATTTTGATTAACATTATTTAGGACATTTAATTAGTTAAAATAAATGAAATAACGTAAATGGTTAAGGGAATTGAGATTTTAATAATAGAAGGGCAGCCGTGCCTAGCTAAACAGTGCTAAAGGAATTAAAATGAAATAGGAAAGGCTAATAGATAAGGGAAAAATTGGAATAAGTTATATTCATATATTGTAAACCCTTCATGCCACTTTCATTTTACACGTTCATAAGCAAAACTAAATTAAAGAAGAGGCCAACCAGCATTAGAAGAAGCAAGATAAAGATTAGCTAAAATCAAGAGGAAGTAAGCTTAATCAATCAAATTCATTCAAGAAGCAAATTTCAATTCTTAACAAACAAAGCTAAGGAGAATAATAGGTTACATCTCATATTTTCTTATTTTCGATTGTAGTTGAGATCCGAAATTATTTTGCAAATGATTTGCTATGTTTCGATTTTTTAAAAGGATATGTATACTTATTGACAATTTATGATATTTCATATAGGTTTTATGTTAAGGTTTAACTTGAAAACCCTATTAAATGACATCCAAATGCCTTGTGAATTCGATATAAGTTCTGAAATATTATTTTAGGGTTGTGTTTCAAGTTTCAAAATTTTCTGAATTAATGTGGATTTATTATGAATTTTCTAGTAAACAAAATGGTTAATTGGATTTAAAATTAATTACGGGTACTATATGTTAATTTTGGGTCAGAAATTTAAATATGTTAGAAAACATATTAAAAGTGATTTATAGAAACTTTTGTAGAATTTTCCTAAGTGTTTTAATAAGTGTATAATATTATTTAAGGTATGGGGCATAAATGTTTTATGTGTTTATAAAAGGAGAAGGGGCAATTTGTAAATATTTTAAATTATTAATCTCTGAAATTCAGTAGTACTTTTAGAAAAAAACTGAAAAAGAAATTGGCAACCAATTATATGATGGCACATATGCAAGTTAGTTGGAAAGGAATTTCTTTTTAAATTAAAAATCAGTTTTAAAAGTTTTCGCTGTTTCGCCACTTTCGACAACTACCTTTCGACTACATACTTCCGCCTCCAACTAGTTCAAAACCAATACACATGGTATCGAAGACAATAGTGGATTGGAGATAGGCGAAAGTTATAGAGTCGAAATAGGGCTTTCGAAGGGGTCAAGACCTTGTTTTGCTCTTAAAAGTAAATGTTGCTTGCTTTGCTTTTGAAAAGATGGCTTTCGAATGAGTTGGCTTTCAATTTGACCAACTATTTTAAAGAAAAGAGCTTTCGAATAAGCTTGTCGCCTTTATTTTAAATAGAAGCCTTCGAAGGGCTCGTAACCCCTGCTGCTACATTCTACATTTCGAAGCAATGCCTTCGAAAGGGTTCTTTCGCTTTAAACCCTGAGCCGCTTCTCCTATGCTTTCGAACATATTGGTTTCGACACCATCCACTTCTTTTACTTAGGAAATTGTTTTCGAAAGAGTTGCTTTCAACTTAGTTCTTTTAAGACCATTTTGAGATTTTGAAAGTCAAACTCAAAGGTTTCAAAAGGAATGGTTTTAAATGGTATCGAAACTATGTTCCACTTATTTTTACTTAAATCTAATGCTTTCGAAAGGTTTGATTTATGTAAAGGATGTAATGCTTTCTAAAGGTATATGATAAAGGTTTCAAAGAGTTGGTTCCCCAATGTTTTTGCAAGGTTTACCTTTGTGTTTAAATGGAGGGTTTCCAATGTTTTTGAAAGGCATGTTTAAAATGTTTTGAAAGAAAGATGTCTAAAGATTTATAAAGCTTTTGAAAGGATACTTTTAATGTTTTCGAAAGATCTATTGTAAATGGTTTCAAAGGTATGTTTTGGCCTTTCAGCCTAAGGTTATATAGTAAAGTAGTTTACTTGTATGAATGGGGTACTTTCAATGGTTTTGAAAGGGGAACTTTCAAAGATTTCGAAAGAGATTGTTTAAAGGTTTAAATAAAGGTTTTGAATGTTTTCATCAATAATATTTTGTGTAAAGTATATATAACATGGCAAAGTGATTTGAGTAAAGCATAGAGTATATCTTCCTTGTTTAAGTATGATTTATAGGGTTAAATCAATTTGGCAGAAATGTTTTCAAGGAAATTTTAATAGGGTAGTTGACCCTAAGTAAATTAATTAGATATTAGAATACCAGATGGGAAAGGTATGAGGTCATGCTATATACTTTACCTAGTAGCCCCTAGCTAATATAAGTCCAAAATTCCAATGTGTAGGGCTTTGTCACAGGTAAGACCAAAATGATGTTACACACAGAAGGGAATATATAGTGCAAAGATAGGTTATTGGTGAGCCCGTAAAACAATTAGGATCGGTTGACCTTGGGAGAAGTAAGTTAGGGACAGACGTCCAGAAGAGTACCTACAGGAGTTAGATTATTTGGTTATTTTGTCTGGTAGGCCCGAGTCAGCCAAATGTTAGTAGTTAGCCAAACAAAACTATAGTGTTCGGATAGATAGTCCATTGATTACCTGATTTGTATGCATACATGATATTGCCATGCTTTATCCATTTGGTTGTGGGATTTTGATTTGCAAAAGATATGTTTTAAAAAGGATAATAGTAAGGGAAACCCATTTCTATGCGGCGTGGTCTCGCTTAATATCAGTAAACTGAAATGTATAGTATTATTCACACCTGGCTTCATGTCTGGCTCAAAGTTTATATTTTCCCCATAAACTCTTGGGTGCTCAAAAATATGATTTGAGTATGTTGAGATCGAGGATTTGCAGGCCTTAGTAAGTGGATGAGTAAAGATTCCGAAGACGTGCAGGCGACATGGATTGCTATTTAGGAGTTGTTATTTTTATTTCTATTTTCGATGTGTTGTAATGAGACAGTTTTTGTAAATTTAATACTCTGATCATCCAAGGGGGCATCTTTATATGTCGCTCTTAGCGTATTTTGTAATAATTATATTTGATCAAAACCTGGGATACGTTCTAGGATTTTGTAATGGAATATGAAACATGTTTTGAAATGTAATCAGTAAAGTATGTTGTTTTTGGAATCTATGATTTTGTTTCATATTCATGCGCTTCTGATACTATGGATGCATTAACATTACTATATTTTTTCATCAGAAGTTAATATTATAGATGACTGCAGCATCTGTAGCGCTTAGCTTCGGGCCTTAATATAAGGGATGTTACATACAATCTTCTCGGTTCACACTCCACAGGATACAAACTTGCTTTCTTACTTTATTTCGAAGCCACTACTCATCCCAGTCCACTATCCGAACTAGTTTCCTTATACAGTCATATTTGGCTCTATGGACAAGTCATCAAATATCCTCGGACTTACTACTCCCCCTGGTTCCCCAACACACTTTCCTCAAATATGACATGCGAAACACATTACGGATCTCACAAAAGCCCTTGGCAGCACTACTATATAGGCTACTTTTCTTACCTTCCAAATACCGAAAATGGACCTACATATCTAGATACTAACTTCCCAGCCTTTCCACAGAACGCACTCTTTGCATTAGCATAACCTTCACGAGCACATGGTCGCTTACTTAAATTCAGGTTCTTTTCTTCTCATTTTGGTATAACTCTTTTACTTAGACTACACTGCCTTCATTCTAGTCTGGATCGATTCTACTTTCTCTGTAGATCGTTCATCACATCTGGCCTAATATAAGCCTATGCCTCATCTCTAATCAACATGTGGGTGATTTACATGGCCTTCCATACAATGCTTCGAATGGTGCCATTCCAGTACTACTCTGGTAGTTTTTATTGTATGAAAACTCCATCAAGTGCAGCTGATCGTCCCAAAATCCCCCAAAATGTAAAATACAGGCTCTCGGTGGACCTTATAGAACTCTATTGACCCTTTCAGTCTGCCATTTTCCTGTGAATGGTCTACAGTACTCATGCACAACTCTAATGCTAATGCACGCTTCAAATACACCAAGACTCACTAGTGAATAGTAGGTCTCGATCATAGTACTAGGCACTCCATGCAGTCTCACTACCGCCTTAATATACATTTCAGCTTACTTCGGCGCCATTCTTATGGTCTTCACCAAATGAAATGAGCACACTTAGTCCATTTATCAACTATGACCCATACATTTTCATTCTCTGCTCTATACCTTGGTAGTAGGTCCATGAAATCTGTAGACACGGAATCCCACCAATGGCCACAAAATCCCACTCAACATTTGATGCTCTACCCTCACTTGCTTGCATATGAGACATCTACTCACATACTCGCTCATATCCTTCTTCATTCCATCTAGGAAGAAACTTCTCTTCATATTTTGGTACATCTTAGCACCTCTAGGGTGAGTGATAAACTTTGAATGATGACATTCGTTCAATTCTTCATTTCGAAGGACGATCACATCTAGTACATACAACCTTCCTTTCTTTGACAATCTACCTTCTCTATCAGTACTAAACCCCTTCAACTCAATTACCTCAGTTTTGACCCAATGCTTCCTATTATATCGACATAGTTTTGATCTCCCTTATGCATTTTGGTAATCTTCTCTACCAAAGGTTGAACTTAAAGAAGGATAACATTTCAGAAGTGCTACTCATTTCTACACTAGATGAAATTGCACATTATAGGGAAATAGTGTTTCTCAGATATCTCACTCATTGATCAATGCCAAAAAATAATTATACCACTTCCGACTTAAGGCTTCAGCTACTTTATTTCCTTTCCTTGAGGTATATTTTATTGCAAAATCATAAGATGCTAAAAAATCCTACTACCACTTCTGTCTCATGTTCAATTCCTTCTAAGAGAATAAATATCTCAAGGACCTACGGTTAGTGATTAGTTCAAAGCTCTCTCCAAGAATATAATTCCTTCAAATCTTCAATGTAAAGATAATAGCCGCTAATTCTAAGTCATGAATAGGATATCGAACTCCATAGAGCCTCAACTGTCTAAATGCATAGGCTATTACTTTACCCTTCTACTTTAACACTACTCCTAGCCCTATGCTTGAAGCATCTGCGTATAAAACATAGTATCATAACCTTTAAGTATTACTAGCAGCATTCATAAATAGATGCTTTAATTCTTAGAAGGATGCCTCTGACTCCTTCATCCAAACATATTTCTTGTTCTTCCAGCTTCGTCATCGACATAGCTACATGGGAGAAGCCTTTAATGAATCTTCCATAGTAGCTAGCTAAGTGTAGGAAACTGCGCACCTCAGTCATGTCCCGGGTCTCTTTACCCATTTACCATGTCAATCTTTGAAGGGTCTGCTATGAAACCCCTTTTCAAAACAACATGGCCTAGGAACTTCCCTTCTCCAAAAATGACAAATAGAAAATTTCTTCAATAGTTTGTACTATCTCAAGGTCTCCAACACAAGCCTTAGGAGATCTGTGTGCTACTCCTCATCTTTCGAGTACACTAAGATGTCATCTACGAACACCGACCCATATTAAGCCGGTCTATTCATCAAGTCTATAGAGAATGCAGATGCATTGGTGTTGTAACCTGCATCTCCGGCACACTGATCCAAATCATAAGGTGACTTTCGAACTTGTGTCGGTGTCAAGAAGTACGAGTTATCGGTTTTCAAAATATTACAAAGACTAATAATATATAGATTATCTAAGATATACTAAACTTTTAGATCTCACAGCATAAGGAAATAAAATATAAATGTAGAAAATAACCATCTCGGAAAATATCTCAAAATACAGTCCCAAAAATAGAACGTAGTCGTATCCAAAGTACACAGAAATACAATACATAGATTGATGAATAATAAGTATTGAATACGATAATAGTTACATGGAAAGTAATACAAATGATAAGAAACTCTAATGCTGGGTTTGCCTCTCCACGTACTAATCTTTGGCGTATCACCTAGTGCCCTATCCTTCTGTGGTAAGGGAAAAAGAGGAAAAGAATGGGTCAGACAAAGATATGGTCGATGAGCTATTATTAATGAATGGTTGTCACATGAAATTGACTTTGCTAATATTCTATGTAGCTTATAGTGTCCTACATATGTCCATTAATTACTTTTCATTTTCCTAAGGGGTTTAACTCAATACATACCAACACTAACGACTTGTGCATGCTCATACTTGGGGTCAAACAACTAATCGAATCTAAGGACAAATATTGACCAGCTAATAGCGGCTGAAAATATTCCAACATAAGGGTTACCTACAATTCTCAACCATGGGGCTGAATTTCCCATACTACGGCTACACATATCATACCAACCATGGGATTATATTTTCCATAACTACGATTACTTGTATCCTAGTTACGCATCGAGGGAGAGCTCGTAATGCCGACTCACTGGGGTATCTCATCGTCATTGCATCCATGTCCACCTCTTAATGGAAACATATTGCCTTTTATTGCATCACGCGGGACCCATCAACAACACAACATCATATCGGCTCATCGAGAATACTAAGGAATTGCCGTTAGTTTCAGGCCACACACTTCACCAAGCATCATCGTCAGTGTTGCGCATCCATTATGGAGCCTACTGTGAGTGCAAATTGTGATATAATCACCTGTAGTCGAATATCGAGCCTTCTGGATAAATAGCATTTATCCAGTCCCACGACATCCTAGTGTCGTCAACGTGGGGAAATAGCTTCCCTATCTATACTAACATACATACATACATATATATAATATGCATATATATATGAATATATTACTTATTCTACTTATAACATGGACCTTAGGTCGAGGTTCATACTAGGCTCAGAAAATGCCAACCGATCGATAGTTGGTATTAGAGCAGTCGACCGCTTGCCATCGACTGGCTCAAGTGAGAGTGGCCGACTGGTCACAATTTTAGGTTAATTAAATTATGGTCTACGAATTTCGGTTAATTAATGTCTTCCCCAAATTTTGTACAGTAAACATACAAATTTCATATTATAGCATTTACAATAAACCCAATTCGTGAAATCTAGCATTTATAATTGTGTGTCCCGTATTCAGTTTCATATACTATAAAATAGTTTAACCTAGGTTGTGCATAACATCAACAGATTATGGGTTCACGTTTGATTAGAAAAGGGTATATCTCAGATTAATTCTTATTTAACAGGTTGACATGAATTTATAATTACTGTTAAATCTTAGATCTACAAACGGGGTTCCCAATTTTTATTTTGAACAATCTAAATCAAATAAAGCACACTAAATTTAACTGAATATAAATCATCTAACTATCAACACATCCACTCACCTCAAATCAAAGTTATTCCCTCCGAGTTACTCTAGAATCTGTTCTATTATCTAGCTCTCCTCTTGGTTTGATTTGATTTACCTTTTTCTTTTTTGGATTTTTAATTTAATTTGTTTTGAAGAAATTGGTTTGAAGAGAAAATAATTTGGCAAAGTTTGGACATACAGACAAAATTTTTGTGAATTATGGTTTACATTAGTTGTTTATTTATAGGGGTTCAAGCTAATATTGACCGTCTTAAAGATACGATTTAACCTTTAGCATTGGAAAAATATAAGATCAAATCTGGTTGACCAGCCAAAACCTTTGTCCTGAATCATCAATCGGTAGGTCACTATGGTTGGGGGCTATCAACCTTTAAGGGTTGACCGGTCCCAATATAAATATCAACCGGTAGAGCTTTTCAAATTAATATATGTTTCTTTCATTATTTTCTTATTAAATTAATTTCAATTCTGAAATTTAAAATGTTTATAACTACTTCATAACGGCTACATTTTAAAATGCTATATATGAAAATTGTCCAAAAAAGCACTATAAATGCAACGTCGCAAGTTTCATAGCCAGATTCAGATGTTTGCAAAATTACATTTTTGCCCTTGTGATATTTAAATTTGATTCTTTTATTTAAATTTTTAGGGTATTACATTCCCTCCTTAAAAAGATTTTATCCTCGAAATTTCTAAGGATGGAAAAATGTAACTTGTACGTATGGAAATCAATAACTACGACTATTTATTCATCCATCAACCACCGGTAATCGTTGTCTTTAATTCAAATTATATGCAAGTATGTTCATGTAGTCATGGAATGCATATTAACCTATACTAATGCAAAGATTAGGCGGTCTCCTGATCTAATCAACCTCCTTTAATGCATGTGCTTATGCCACGTATCCAAAATGTATGCAACGTCCTGTGTAAATATGCTAGAAATTCTAGACAATGCACAACCTTTTAATCCACATGCAATAGCCATATGCATATAACTCAATAAATAAAATAAGTTATGGTGTGAGTGTATGCTAAATCGAAAATATATTTGCTCCAAACATGCAAAGATCAATGTAGTAATACATCCATTAGCATCCATCATTCAAAACATGTCATAGTGACATGTTTATAACCAATAACATCTAATAGTCCTAACATATGGGATATACTAAGCTAGAACCTAATACCTAAGAAGTCTATACCTATTAGATTAAATGGAAACATACCAGAAAAGAGTTGTCGATAGGTAGCTCATTCCTTCTCCTCAAGATCCCATATACTCTCTGTTGGTTTGTCTCTCCACTAAACCTTAACAAGTTTTTGACAACTTTTTTGCAAAGTAGCTTTGTACCATGATCAAGAATATAAGTGGGTGCATGGCGAACCAGTGATTCCCTCTCTACCTCCATTTCCTCTAGCCGACTCGATTACGGTTACTGTATAGTGTAGACACTTCTACAAATGTGACATATGGAAAACATCATGTACTCCTGCTAACTTCTCAAGAAGCTTCACCCTATAAACTAGCTTTACTATTCTTCCAATGATCAGAAAAGGCTATACAAACCTCTATACTAACTTCCCCGAACTACCAAATCTTATAACATTCCTAAGTGCTGAGACCTTCAAAAAAACCATGTCATCCACTGCGAACTCCGTGCATCACTTATCAACGTAAGACTTCTGCCTATCCTAAGCGGTCTTCATCCTTCTACAGATCAAGTCTACCTTCTCTAATGTCTCCTTCACCATATCTGGTCTAGTAACAATATATTCGTAGTCTCCAACCAGTAAGGCGATGATCTATAAAGCCTCATATACAACACCTCGAATGGTGATATCCTAATACCTGCTTGATAGCTATTAAGTAGACTCCACAAGTGGCAAGTGATCTTCCCAAGATCCACCGAAATCTAAGGTACACAACCGAAGTAAGTCCTCCAACACCTAGTTCAACTTTCCATTTGTCCTTTGTCTGCGAACGATAAGCAGTACTCAAACTCAACTCCATGCCTAACTCCTCCTTAAAACCCCTCCAAAACTCGCTGGTGAAAAGTGGATCTCAGTTGCTTACGATGCTAGAAGGAACTTCATGTAATCTAACTCTCTCCCTTATATAAAGTTTCGCCAAAAATGCTGTAGTCTTCATACTCCTAATTGGAACTAAATGAACGCACTTGGTCACTCGATCGACTATGAACAAAATACTCACATTCCCCTTCCAACTCCTAGGTAGTCCATTGGTGAAATCCGTAGAAATACCCTCCCACTTCCACTGAAAAATATCTAATGGCTACAAAAATCCTTTTGGTTTCTTCTACTCCTCCTTTACTCTATGGCATTTCATACATTTGCCATGTACTCTACCATATGTTACTTCATACCAGGCTAATAAACGACTCTCTACATGTCAACGTCGGTTTTATCTCTGTCGGGATGAATGGTCATCCTCGAATGATGGGACTCGGCTAGTACCATGTTAACCAAATCCATAATGAGAGGAACACATAATCTACGATCTCTCTGTAACCACCCTTTCGAGTCAACGGCATAACGATTCAAATGACTCGACTCCTCTCCTCTGTTAAACCTCTCGAAAATATCCAATAGCTCTGTGCCTTGCTTCTGACTGAACTCTATGCGGTCCATTAGTCTTGCATGTCCACTATAGAATCTTCTATGAGTGAAAGTTGCAATAGAATCACCTCTAGTTGAATATCGAATCTGCTAGATAAGTAATATTTATCCAGTACCATAATGTCCTAGTGTCATCAACATAGGGAACAAGCTTTCCTACTTATACTAACATCCATTCACACACACATACACACACACACACATATCTATACACACATTTACATATATATTACTTATTCTATTTATAACCTGGACCTTAGGCTGAGGTTCATACTACGCTTGGAAAAATCCAATCGGTTGACTGTTAGTACTGGAGCATTTGACCGCTTGCCGTCGAACGGCTATAGTGAGATCGGTCGACCAGTCGTAATGTTAATCTTTAGGTTAGTTAAATCATCATTTTTGAATTTTGTTAATTACCATTGTCCCCAAATTTTGCATAATAAACTTACAAATTTCATCATAGCAATTACAGTGAACCCATTTTGTGAAATCTAGAATTTATAATTACCTATCTCATACACGATTTCATATACGATAAAACAGTTTAACCTAGATAGTCAATAATATCAGTAGATTATATGGATTCATATTTGATTAGAAAAAGTTATAACTCTGATCTATCTAATTGAACAGGTTAACATCAATTTATAAGTACTGTTAAATCTCGGATCTAAACAAACAGGGTTCCTAATTTTTTATTATAAACACCTAAATCAAATAAGGTATACTAAAATTAATTGAATATAAATCATCAAAGAATATACCTACTTATCTTAAATCCATGTTACTCCCTCTAAGTTGCGTCTAGAATCTCCTCCATTCACTCGCTCTCCGCTTGATTTGATTTGATTTATCTTCTTCTTCTTTGGTTTTTTAATTTTATTTTATTTTGAAGAAATATAGTTTGAAGAGAAAAGAATTTGGCAGTGTTTGGACATACAGAAAAAACTTTTGTCAATTAGGGTTTATATTAGTTGTTTATTTATAGGGATTCAAGCTAATACTAGCTGTCCAAAAGATACGATTTAATCCCTAGCATTAGAAAAAAATTACAATCAATTACGGGCGGTTGGTCAACTCAAACCCTAGTCTAGAATCATCAATCGGTCGACCGCTATGGTTGAGGGTGGTCGACCACTAAGGGTCAACCAGTCCCAATTTAAATGTCGACTGGTGGAGATTTTTAATTTAATATATTTTCCTTTCATTATTTTCTTATTTATTTAACTTTATTCCAAAATTTAAACCGTTTATAACTTCTTCAAGCTATCACCAATTTTAAAATGTCATGTATGAAAATTGTCCAGAAAATCATAATGAATGCAACGGCACACTATTTGCCAATGTTCCGTTAACCAATTTTATATGAAATTTGTAAAATAGAATATTTGCAAATGTTTGCTTGAAATATTTGCAAATTTTATTTCATTTTAAAATTTGCAACGGCACACTTTTGTATGGGTCGTAACATTTGCAATCATAATAGTGTTCCGTTAACCAATTTTAGGATGAGTTACGACCCATACAATTTGCCAATCCAAAAGGGATCACTAACCATTCGTATGGGTCGTAACTCATCCTAAATGCGGTTAACGGAACACTATTATGTCCAACTCTTAGCTGATTGAACCTCGAAATCAAATCTTGCTATGAAAACACCTTATATCCATTCAATCAAACACCATGACTTCTTGGTAAAGGATATATTCTTCACTGTTTTTTCATTCAGCTACCGATAATCAATACAAGGCCTCAAAGACCCATCAGACTTCTTCATAAATACTGCATAGCTCCCTTAGATGAGCTAGTTGGCCTTAGGAAGCTCTTGCCTTATAACTCCATCAGTTGCATCTTTAACCACTATATTTCCTTCTAAGGCATTCTGTTAGATGGGCGACTAAATGGTTCAGCTCCCAAAAACAATTCTACATCAAACTCTACTACTCTCGAGGATGGAAACCTTAAAACTGATTCAAACAAATTAGGAAATTCCTGCACCATATCTAATGCACCGAAATCTTACTTATTTCAAGTTAAAGTGAATAAACCATCTCTGCACCCAGCTTTAAACTCTGTCGAAACTATAAATTTTATTTTTTTTCGGCCTAGGTGACTCAAACTTATTATATTCTCGGTATAGTATTTTCTGGCACAATACATCTCCAGCCAGTCCATCCTAAAAATAAATCCATGAAATCAAAGATGTAGGGTTCACACAAAAATTTATACCCACCCAACTTGTAACGTCCCCCTACTTGGAGGCCCAATACTAACGACTACAGATGCTGCAGTCGTCCATAATTATTATTCCTTGACAACCAAACACGGCGATGTTAGACTCATTGATACATAGAAACACATGAATATGGAAAAAAAATTAAACTTCAAACAGAATCACATTTCATTTCAAAATATTTCCAATTCTTTACATAATCTCAAATACGCAAATCACATTTGGAGAAAATATACTTATTACAACATATGCCAAGACAACATTTTAGGATGCTTCCTTGGATGATCAAAGTATATGTAGGCAATATAAAATCTTTGTCAATACAAACAACGCAGCGGATCATAAGAAAAGAGAGCTCTAAATAGCTATCATGCCTCCTGCACGTCTCCAGAAGCTTACTCCTCTTAAGAGGTGCCTGAAAACCTCAATCTCAAACTATTCAAAATCAATTAAGTACCCGAGAGTTTAAGGGGAAAACATAAACTTTAAGCCAGACATAAATCCTGGCATGAATAATAATCTACCATCTCAAATTATTTATATATCTATTAAGACCACGCCGCTTAGCGGAACAGGTTTTCCACTCAATAGTATCTCAAAACCTTTATAAAATCATATATTGTGCTCTTGTATCCACAATGATTAAATCAATTCCAATAGTATAATATGATAATATGCAAAACAAATGAATCAATTCTAGATTACCCATCCCTATTCATTTTAGACTATATGTCTCAATTATAGTTTCTAGAATTACTATTAACCTATTAGTTTTCATGGACTGATTAATAACCGGGTAAACATTTAAGGACTCCCTGTCCAATTACATAGTTTTCATGGGATCACTAAGAACCTATTTTTATTTCCAATATCATACTGTTATCCTAGTTTTCATGGGTTGACTAGGTACCTATTGGTGACCTCAATATCCTTTCTTCTTACCCTAGTTTTCAAGGGCTGACTAGGAACCTACTGACATCCATCAATATCTCAATCTAGATATAGTTTTCATGGGCTAACTACAAACCTACTAGCCCCTTCCAGTTCCAATCATAGGTTTCGTGGGCTTACTATGAACATGTCTTTCCTACATCTTCCTTTATACATAGTTTTCATGGGCTAATTATGAACCCATTCGCCCGTGCTAATATCTTTTCCTACACACAGTTTTCATGAGCTTACTGAGAACCTATTGGCCCCTGCTAGTATCTTTTTTTTTATTTTAGCATTCTATATCTGGTCTTCCTGACCTCTTGGATGCAATTCTACTCATTCAGGAGTTTAATCAATTTATATTCACTATTGGGTTAACCTAGATGGTTATTCTACCCTTTATCCCCGAAATGCAGTTACGGGTCCGTTTCAATGTGAATATATTTATATTTGAAGAAGCACACATAACAACATAGTTATACCACTCATGTGGGTTTATAAAACATGGTTAATCCCTTTAACCTATTATTTTATCAAAGAATGTTTCTTCTTAAAACCATTACAAAACTCGTTTAATTTAGCCATGGGTTTTCCTTTTAAAATAGAGTCCAGGTTATAAAACTTTCGATACCTTCAAACCTAGCTTTCAACTTCATAGGATGACCCCCTTCGAAAGCCTTAAAAATTTATCTTCAAAATATTAGGCTCTTGCCTTTTAATACTTTAAAATCTTCCTTTCAAACCCTTTCGATTGTTGTAAAGTTATATTTAACCTTTAGAAGCTTAGTTTCGAAACCAGTCGAAAGTACCTCATTCGATACTAATGGAAGTAACCCTTTCGAAATCATTGAAAGTACCCCTTCGAAAGCATTGGGTTTATAATCAAAACAATATTTGGGTCAAAGTAAATATAAGAGAAAGCGTCTCTTACGAAACCATCCTTTATCATATAAAAATATTGGGGAAAACTCGATGGCGTCGGCACCATCTCTTTTGAAAGCATTTAACTCCCGGGTGAAATATTAGAAGGTTGGTGTCGAAACCCCTTGGAAACCATTACCTTCGAAACCCATAACCCCTTTCGAAAGCTATAGAAATTAGCTTTAACTTATAACACAAAGTATCCTTTCGGCATTATTAATATCTTCAACACCATTGAAAGGTTAAAGAACGGAAGTAGGGTTTCGACGAGATCGGAACCCCTTCTTTCAAAACATTCTTTCATAAGTAAGGAACCCGGTCGAAAGCAATCTTAAGTTAATAGCAACCCTTTCAAAACCTTTTTAGAATCTCTTTCGAAACCATATGCTTTGACTCCATCGAATGCTTAAAACAAAACAAAGGCAGTTAGTTTCTTTTAAAACAAACTAAGGTTTCGACTCCTTCAGAAGCTATGCTTTCGACACTTAACCTTTTTCCTATCTCCAATCCACTATGTACCATCATGGTTATACCTTATGTATTAGTTTCGGATGAAGGCAGAAGCTTCTGCGTAGAAAGGTGCTTTCTAAAGTAGGCGGAACCAAATTTTCGAGTAAACCCTGTTTAGCTCTTATTAAAGTAAACTTTTCTCTAACTAACCTGCCACCTGTCAATGCGGATTGGTTTCCATAACTTTTTCGAATTCTTTTTAAAACTAACTGCCGCTAATTTAGATCTAAACCATGGTTAAGTTAATCAAATAAGCCCTTCTATTAAGCAAAACCAATTTTGCAAAGAAGTCCCTCTTCTAAAATAATTTATTTTGCATAGAAAATCACTTTGGAAAAATCCTCAAAATTTTTGAAAATTCACTTTAATCATGTTATTTAACATATCAAAATTTAAGACCCAAACTCTCAATATATTTACCAATATAAATTTATAAACCGAATTAACCATATGTTCTTTGAAAATTCATAATAATCTTCCATAGCTTGAAAAAATTATCAAAATTGAAACCCAACTCCAAATTCATGTTTCTCATAACATATAATTTTCTCATTGCATTTAAAAATCTTTAAATCTCGGTTTTACATAAAACCGTGCATTTCCTCATTTTAACAATCTTATTTAAACCATATAAATTTTTAATCAAGCATATCATCATTCAATATATCATAAAGATGAATTTACCCTTAAATTCGAAAATATATGACTCAAAACAAAATAGAGATGGAATTATTATTCACCTAGATCTAGATAAGGAGATTGGATTGAGATTGATTTCCCCTAAGCTTGATTCTCTAGCTTTTAATTTGTATTGCTCTTGTTCTCTTAATGGTCGGCCATTCTCTCTTACGTTAAGTTTTAAAAATGACCTGAATGGGAGGAAAAAGGTAGGAGTGAATATATATAAGGGTAATGGTTATGGGCGGCAATTCCAATTATACCCTTGTTTAAAACCTAAAACCATTCTTTAGGTCATTAATTATTATATTAGGCTTGGCCTTAATTAATTAATTCAAGTCTCAATCCCCTTATTACTTAACATTTACATTATTATGTTTAATTTATCTAATTAAATCTCCTGAATAATGTTATCAAAAATTTGGGGTGTTACACAACTCTATCTCTAATTTATTGCACCTTAATTCAAGGGTGGCATATCACCCTATCAAATTTACTACACTTATGGATGTGACTAAATAGGTCACCCCTAACCTAAGTATATCAACCAAGTTCTCAGCTACGAATGAGTTTGTAGCACCGGTATCAAATAGTATTCTAAATGGAGTATAAGAAATAAAAATCATACCTTCAAAAGAAATATTCTTACATCTCTCTAAAGTAGATGGACCTCCCTCCGAAACTTCCAAAGCATAGACCTGTGCTTTGAGCTCCGGACAATCCTTCTACAAATGTCCCATTTATAACACTTAAAGCACTACACTCATCCAAGATTCTTTGGTGCTAAATAAGGTTGCATAGTGTCCCTTCTGTCCATAATTAAACCAAACAATCTTAGCAATAGTAACTTCTTCACCCCTTCCTTTTATCACAATTTTCTTGCTTTTGGTATATGGAGTAAACTTTTTTTTTACACTGTCTTAGGTTTCATCTTCACTATTATCTATTTTTGATACATCCCATCATGCCTTCGTGCCATGTCAAAAACAAATTTTCAAATTAAGATGCTAAGTGCACCATTATCTTATGGTCAAGGCCCAACATCAAACCCTTAACAAACATCTCATTCTTATTCAGTTGAGTGTTGATAATCTCCCTTCCATACTTATCCAAAGAGTAGAATGTTGTAACACCCCTAATTTTCAATAATATTATTTAGGATATTTAATTGGATGAGTTATATAGAATAATGTAAATGTTAAATCATAAGGTGATTAATATTTGAATAAATTTAAGTGGCTTTGCTTGTTAATTTAGGTGGGCTAAAGAATGATTTATAGACTAATTAAATTATGAAAGGGTACAATGGGATTTAGCTAAACCTAACCTTATCTGTATATATATATATATATGTTTACCACTAAGCTATTTATAATCATAATTCATTTTCTCACAAAAATAAAAACATAAGTAAAGAAGATAAAGTCGGCCGTTAAAAAGAAAAGAAGAAGTGGAAATTCAAAGAAAAAGAAGAGAAAGTAAAACGGGGAATCAAACTCATCTCTATCCATTTTCCTTGTCAAAGATTAAGTTGAATAATAATATCCATCCCTATTTATTGAATATATGTTTCGAATTTAACTTTAAATTTGTATATATGATGTTCGATGATGGTATGGTTGAATTATGGTTTGTTTAAATTTAAACAAAATTGTTTAAATGATGGTTCATATGGTTAAACCAAAATCATGTAATGTTGACGTTTAAATGCCATGAAAAAATTATATGTCACACAAAACATGATTTTAGAGGTGGGCTTTAAGTTTGATAATTTTCCAAGCTTTAGAAAGGTTGTTATGAATTTTGAATGAAAATATAGCACATTGGGTTTATAAATTTATTTTAGAAAATATATTTAGAATTTGGGTTTGAAATTTTGATATGTTGGATAGCATGATCAAAGTAAATTCATGTAATTTTTGGGGATTTTTTCTTAAGTGATTTAATATACAAATTAAATTATTTTGGGAGAAGGACCTAAATGATTTAAATGTATTTGCAATGGAAGGTTTTATCTGCAAAATTTTAAGCTTGATAGATATTCAAAATAAAAAGGTGGTTCATTTTGAAAAGCATGGGAAAAGCTAAGGCAACCAACAAGAAGTTTACATGTAGGCAGGTTGGTTGATAAAAGTTAATTAAATTGGGCATTGACTAGTTTTGACCAGAGAAACAAGTTCCGCCTCTGTTAGAGGTACCTTTCGCCCTTTTCCTTTCGCCTTCGACAAAGTCGAAAACCCATTAAGCCATAGCCAATACACAGGGTATCATCTAGGTGGTACGTAGTGAATTGGAGAAAAATGGAAGGTATGGTGTTGAAAGCATGCTTCTGATGGAGTCGGTACCTTAATTTGTTTTAAAAAGTTAAGCGCCTGCCTTTGATTTACTAAGCCTTCAACTCAGTCGATATGTATGTTTTCGAAAGGAATTTCATAATGTCCTTCAAAGGGGTCGCCATGTTTATTTTAAAAGAAAAAGGTGTTTCAAAGGAGTTCCTTTAATTATAAATAAATGCTTTCAAAAGAAGGGATTGTGACATTGTTGAAGCCCTGCCATCGATTCTTTTATCTTCCGAATGTATTGAATTTATCAATGCTGTCGAAAGGTATCATATGCTTTAACGTATATTAAGCCGCTTCCTAAATGCTTTCGATAGGGTTAAGGGTTTCGAAGGCAACGATTTCGGAAGGGGTTTCAAAGTTATCCTTTACTACTTTAAATGTTTGCTTTCCACTCTGACGAAAGGGATGGTTCTGACACCATCGTAAATTCCCTAACATTTTTATCTGGTAATTAATTATTTCGAAAGAGATAATTTTATTTATATTTACTTTGAACCAAATGATAATTTAAAGGTAAACCCAATGGTGTCGAAAGGGGGACTTTAAATACTTTAGGAAAAGGTATTTCTAATAGTTTCGAAGCTGTGATTCTAATAACTATTAAGTAACACTTTATTATATTCGAAAGGTTTTTGAAAGAACGATTTTAAAATGTTTTAAAAGTTTGGAGTCTAATGTTTTGAAAAGAAAATTATGCTTTCGAAAGAGGCCAACCAGTGAGATCGAAAGCAGGGTTTCGAAGATTTCGGAAGTATGGTTTTAAAACAAATAACCCAATCTCATTTAAAAGCAAAACCATGGCATATTAATAAACAAAATAATTTGAAATGAAGTTTTTGAAGAAGTTTAAATGGGTTAAAGAGATTAACTAGGTTATTCTAATTACTTCTTCATACATGTATATATTCACTTCGTAATGAACCCAAAATATTAATTTGGAAAGAGGTAGAATAATCAGTTAGGTTGATTCAGTAATGAATATAAATTTAAGATATTGGCAGGGCCAATAGGTTTACAGTAAGCCATTGAAAATTGTGTAAGGAAATGATATTGGGAAGGGCCAATAGGTTCATAGCTAGCCCATGAAAGCGATGTATAATTGAGGACGTCAGTTAGAAAGGTTTATAGTTAGCCTATGAAAACTATATCCGGATAAGAAAATGAGATATTGACAGTTAGTAAATAGGTTCCTAGTTAGCCCACGAAAACTTAGGTAAAAGAAAGATATTGACAGTTAGTCAATAGGTTCCTAGTTAGCCTTTGAAAACTATATAAGCGGAGAGGAAGTCCATAAATGTTTAACCGATTATTGGTCAACCCATGATAACTATTAGGTTAATAGAAATCCAAGAAACTATAACTATGACAGATAGTTAAAATGAATGGGGATGGGTAATCCAAAATTGATTCAATTATTTTGCATATCATCACATAATAATGTTTTAAATTGATTTAACCATTATGGACGCAGGAGCATAGAAAATGGTTTATAAATGTTTTTAAGATACTAGTGAAGGGAAACCCGTTTCGTTAAGTGGCGTGGTCTCACTAGATGTCTAAATGATTTAAGATGATATATTATTATTCATACCAGGCTTTATGTCTGACTCAAAGTTTATGTTTTCCCCTTAAACTCTCAAGTACTCAATTGATTTTGAGTAGCTTGAGATTTGAGGTTTTTAGGTACCTCTTAAGACGAATTAGCTTCTGGAGTCGTGCAAAAGGCAAGTAGTTATTTGAACTCTCACTCTATTTCCGCTATATTTTTTTGTTAAGGCAAAGTTGTTTATTTCTTATTATATACTCTGATCATCAAGGGGGCATCTTTATATGTTGCTCTTGGAATATATTGTAATAACTATATATTTCTGAACGTGGTTAACGTTGTGGGATTATGTAAAGAATGTTGAGGTAGGATTTTTGGAATGGAATGTAAAAGTTGTTTAGAAATTTTAAAACTTTTCCATATCCATGTGTTTCTAGTATATCAATTTATCTAATATTACTGTATTTGGTCGCCGAGTATTAATAACTATGGATGACTATAGCATCTGTAGCCCTAATTTTGGGCCTCCAAGTAGGGGATGTTATAAACGTCTAGATGTATCGTTAACCAATAAAGTCGCATTACTTCAATTCTATAAACTCCCATAGTAGCACATTCCGCTAAGACTTAGATGTGAACCGAGTCTCAAACCACTCTTTAAACCATGCCCATGTAATTTCCTCCTCAGAAGTCTACGTAATTAATGTCTCCCACTAGTCTAACGCATCTTCACACAATTTTCTTAATGTCGCCCTTCTTCTCTACACATCATTCAATCCTAAGCCTCCAAATATTCAGGCATAAACTTTGAGCTAATTTAGCACTTAAACTACAGGATCCTTCTGCATTAACATCTTTCCTCCCAAGTTTTTATAGTCTTGGTTTAGCTCTGAGAAGTCCTCCTTACTGCCATGGGCATTGGGCCTATAGCATCCGGCATATTACGTCTCATCATTTACACAATTTTCTTCCTAAACAAGGGATTCACATCAATCATCGCCATATTAGCTAGCTGTGTAGCTTCTGGCTCAATGCTCTTGGCATTTTACCTTTATTCCTCCCATCAGTCTACGTACCCTCAATTTCCCTCTTTTTATTTTTCCTCCTATCGTAGCTCATCCACTACTCATTTCCTCTTATTTTTCTATTAAGCAAATCTTAATTAGAAATAAAAAGAATAATAGAAGGGTTGATATATTTTCCTATATATCTACTTATAAATATACAAGTACGTTATATATTAGCGCATACCCTTCCCTGTATGTTTGTTATACTCTAAGTGATATTCTTATTCTCTAGCTCTATTTTACTTAAGTGTCCCTTAACCTATGCTTTAATGACAAACTATACATCCTACAAATGAATGCAGATGATACTTCAATCATCATCAGAATTATTTTTCAAGCGACTAGAGTGAGTTTAGTATATATGAAAAAAATCTAAGAAAATATAGCAATTAAAATATATTTTATTACATTTAAACCAATATAATTGAAACATCCCACCTTTATACCTATACCATCCAAGAGTATTACTAGGTAATATTATCAGATAGTATGGATAATGAAACAATATGAGATGCACACGTGAGTATTCCCTTGGACTAACACTGGAACAAATCAAAACTCATATAATAATTAATATAGTTGTACATGGTCTAAGTACAAAGCAATAAACATGTGTGCCTCTAGGACAAAATAATATATAACATACAATGAATAATAGAATATGCAAAGTTAGAATGCAACAGATAATATGTAATACATCACATTTACGTAGTCTAGAGGGCTTAGAAAATGATAGTCTCCAACCCACACTATACACGAATCACTACATCACATCATAACATATACACAATAAGGCTATAAAATACAATAGGGAATGTATCATCCTAATTTAACTACTAGCCTCAATAAAGTCTAGATGTCAAAAGGATCTATGGAGTACCCGCACTTGCACCTGAAGTACCTCAGACTAAAGTTGTAGAATCTGAAATTCACTTTAGCTCATGTATCCCCTTTGTTTGCACTTTCTTGTAATTGTCAGGTTCTCTAATATAATGTCAGAACTTAAATTCCTATATAGATATAGGTGTAGTTTGGCGTCAAGAAGCAACAGTTAAGTTGGGGATTTAAGGGAATGTACTTGAATTATTTTGGAATTTTTTAAGAAGAGGAATTAGGTTTAATGAAGTTTGGAAATGAATGGAGCGAGCTACAGGATGCTCTTTCCTTTGAATGAAAGATTATATATATAAAATTGGGGTAAAGGGTCTAAATCTAAAAAAATCTAGATTTCATGAAGTGGTATATTTGCATTTTAGGCTAAGCTAGTTTGTGCTTGGGCTTGTTTTAATTGCATATTCTTTTTTTCTTTTCATGAGAACAATCTACACTCTCATATTCTAACCCAAATACTCATCCAATTGATTACATAATATCTCCCTCACATCATGTCACTTATTTAGTATTTTATAGACCATTATCTATAATTTTATTTATTTAATTTAATCACTTTCTTTAAATTACTCTTTAAACTCATTTATCAATTAAATTCCAAACTCCTTTAATATTTAAAATAAAACTCTCTCTATTATTAAAAAAAGTTCTAAAATTATTTATCCCAATTATTATTTACTTTACAAATTTAATTTATCATTTTATTTCAAATTATTAATCTACACTTCGAATTTTAAAGTAATTAAATAAATTACCAAATCCATATTTATCGATATAAAAATTTGTAACGACCCGGAATTTTCGACTCCGAAAATTCCGGATAGTTAGAGAAAAGAAAAAAAAGATAGAAGAAGAACAGAAAGAAACACACAATCTCACATTCGCAGCGGTCAGAGTTACAACAATTTTATACAACATTTGACAGATACAATTTAACATGTCTCAGATATATATACAATAATATAACACAGCGGAAATCACTTCGTACGTTCCTGCCATCCAGCTCGCCTCCTGAAATCCAGAACGTTCTTACCTGAAAAGCTGTAATACTCAGTCTGACCCGAGCATTACATCAAAGTAACACCCGGGTCAGGCTGGAAACCAGCGTGAGTAAACCCAACTAACATGGAATACCAAAACATATAACTTATATAACCTGGGGTAACTCGGAGTAACTTGTATCAATTTACAACTTCACAAGTCATTATAGACATTACTTACATAACACATCAATTTCTAAGTATCATAACTTAGATTAAATGGTCCAATCACTTTAATCATTCCATTTCATTTTATTAATTCCACACATCAAATTATAAAGAATCGAAGTGGTTTCGGGTATTTACTAATACCCGACTCCGGTCTCTTCGAAACCAATATCATCTTAACTTATATTGTTCAAGTGAAATACAACTCAATTTTAAATACAGGATGTCACCTAATTCATCAACAATAGATAACCACATCATCACAGTTTAAAACAACATATCTTATCACATAGCATCACAAACCACATATTAGGAATAACAATTAATCAAATGCTTCCAATATCATTATATTTATCCTTTAATTACATTTAAGTAATTAACCCCTAATTAATTCCACAAATTAATTATCCTTAACCCAATACGGTAATTAACCTTTAATCATTTTATTAATTAATTGCTAACCATAATTATTAATCACCCTTGATTAATAACATCAGTAATGAACTACCCTTAATTACTTCATCAAATAAATAAATTACTCCTTAATTACCCCTAATTAATCCCTTGATTAATTATACAAAATAATTTAATCCAAATTATTTTCACAATTCCATCTTCCACTAATTATATCCAGTACTTATCATTAATTACTTCACTAAGTAATTATACTTCATCAATTACATTAAGTAACTATTGTCAAATTATCGAGTGATTAAGATTAATTAAACTTAATTAATTACTTTAAACCAATCACAATAAACTCCATTTATTACATTAAGTAATTAATTTCTTAATTACTTCCACAATTAATTAATCTTAAATAAATTTCATAATTGATTATCATAAATTAATTAATCTATTAATTATTAAAAATTAATCATATTAATTAATTATGAAATAATCCCTAGTTAATGACCTTCATTAACTACTAAAATTCTTTAATTACTTTTCTTAAGTAGATAGCTTTCATTAATCATTATTAATTTCAAATTAGTTAATCTCAACCATTAATAAATTAATTTAAGCCCTTAATTACTTATTTAATTAATCCAAATCATTAATTAATTAAATAAATTAACCACCCATTTAATTTCCTTAAAATTTTTAATGAATTACAAATCATTAAATTCTAGCATACTTTAAGATAAAACTTTGTTTTTATTAACGATCAAGTTATCATTTACAAAATATTTTAAATCAATTCACTTTAAATTTACTTCCCAATATCATTTTAAATTTTAGATTTAAAATGAATTCAAATTATCTTAACAAAGTTTTAAAACACAATTCTAAATCTTTCATTTCACAAGTTAAAGAAATACTCATTTAACACATAAGTTTTAAAGGATTAAAGACCAAATCCAGATTTAAATTCAAATCAATTTGAATTACATTTTAAGCATTCAAAATTGTTTAAATCATTTTAAATTTAAAATTTCCAAAAATTTGAATACATATTTAAATTTGAATTCTGATATGAACTCTTATTATTGACATGTGTTCCTAATAAAATAATAATTTTATTTTTAAAAGTTAAAAACTATCAGTGCAAACCCGTGCTTCGCACATAGATGTGACGGAAAAATTGCAGAGGTCATAATAAAACTGGAAAGTTATGCATGGAAATATGCAGCATGTCCTAAATTAATAAAACACGATAGTAGTACCCAACTAAAGAATAGCAGTAGTTGGTAGAAGTTGAAACTGCATGAAATTATATGTTGCACACATATGTAGACCAAAGCATGTGTGGTTCAGGGGAATTTCAGATAAAACCATGTATAATCATTATTAGGCAGCGAGAATAAATAAAGATAGGATGAAATATCCTTTTTCACATACGGTGGTGATATAGTAAGTGAACACATTGATTGCATTCAGTTGGAAGCAGTTTATTGTTTTGTTTTTTGTATCTGTTTTTGCAGCTAGAGTACGGTTAAAAGTGAGCAATTTATGATTATCAGATAGCACATTATTTTAAATCTGTCATAATGGCAAGGAATGGTACAAAAAGGTATAAAGCTATGGCAGTAGTATCTCTTCAGTAAACATTGTTTTACAAGATTGTTTGAATGATGAAACACCAAAAGTAGGTAAAATATAATATAAATAGTGAGATGTAGTTTGATAAATTTCAGTTGAAGCCTACTCGTTGGTTTTTGGTCATCCATCTATGTACAACTGTTGCAAAATATCAAAACCAACCTTTAAAAATAAAAAATATGCCTATGCATAGTTGTGAATAAATTTAGTATGCGGCAATAACTTTAGCGAAAAAAGCCTGTAAGAACAGAATTGTCCAGTAATAGTCAGAACTTAAATATAAGTCCAAATTAAGTGGCTTAGTAATACGTTATATGCCACTGTCTGAGCAATAAATGAGTTTAATTCTTGAACAGAAAACATAGCTAAATACCTTCTAAAACTCTATGATTGAGCTTACTACATGGAATAAGAGAGACAACAAATGAAAAAATAATCTATTCACGAAGAATTTTCAGGGAAAACAAAGTTGCTTATAATCTGATGCGTAAAATACTTGAAAACACAACACGATGGGGTTGATGTTACAGTTCAACGACAATGGTATGCTTTGATGGAGATTGAGATTGCTATAGGTTTAGTGAATATTATATAATTTTTCAACTGAACTTATTTGAATAAAACAACAAAGAGACAGCATTATGTACTTAAATTTGTGAATGTTCAAAAACTGCATTGTATTTTAAACAAAGAAGCTTTTTTTCTAGATTACTTTCATACTTGGAACGTGCAATCGTCAAAAGAACGTCCAAATTATAGAATATGTTTTTAAGGGAACATACATGTGAAGCTTGTCTATAGTAAATGGGAAATACAAAAGGACGGTAGGCATACAAAAAAATTTCATCAGCAAGCTGCTCGTCGCCGTTATTTTTGGTCAACTGTAGTTCACAATGCGAACCTGCACTACGCATATGGAGTGTAGTTACACGAGCAAGCAATGAAGAACAATGAAAAAGCATTTACTACACATAACGCTGTATTATTAATTTATTATTGATATTTTAAATATTGAAAATATGTAACTTGACAATTTTACCAATCCTATGAAATGGTAACAAAAAATCTAAGTAAAGACCTAATGGAGGACATAGTTCTCTAATCAAAGAATTTGCTTGACGGAGTTTTACTGAAGTTAAACCAAACAATATCTCTAATACTAACCATTTACATTTAAAACCATCGTGTAGAACCATTCAAGAGATTCTAAGCATAGAAAGATGACTGAACCAAACTAAAATAAAAACAATTGATTCAAGTACAAAAAAAATTAGTTAGACCTATGTTTCTTTTTCTATTAACAATTTTAAAACTCCTTGCCAATCTAGCAGGAGGAATGTATGTTAGACAGAAGTAGTGGAAGAAATCTAATAAGCAATAAGATATTGAATATTGTAGATTTAAGAGTAGCTTGCATAACCTCTGTAGTTAGAGGATCGGAAATCGTGTTTGGCCCATATTTCGTAAATATTTTCATATTTTACATTTTTAGTGGAAATTTTTGAAAAAAATTTACAGGTGTAGCTTAAGACACAATAAAAATATGTTGGAATGTAGTAAAAATTATTTAATTGTCAAACTAACCATTCTGTATCATCGTTAACATTAAACTATTGACATGTAATATATAGTTTATATTAAACATTAAAATAAAAAACTAAAGGTAAAAATATGTAAGCAACACGTATATGTTTGAGATTATCCACTCTTACAACCTTCGGAATAAATATTATTACCATCGACGGTATGAAAAAAAATGTAATAAGATCTTGTATCAAGCATAAAGACATAATGACTTACATTTTTAAAAAAAAAGTATAGAGCATTTGTGAAGTCAAAAGGAGTTGGTAGTCAAAATATATTGTCAATGGATGCGAGAAAAATCCAAATCCATCCGCATTCATATCCAGAAAATGGAAAAATATCTAAAATGAAAGAAAATGAAAATGCATGCGTATGATATCTGTATCTCAAAATTATCCCATCAATGTTGTCAAGATTATGTATATTTAATTATGCATTTTAGTACATAAAATAGTAGATATTTACATTGATATTGAGGAAATACTTTATATTATATGCGTATAAATTAATATTTGTTGTTCAAAATTATATTTCTTACTATATTTTTTCTATCTTTAGAACTAAAATGGTTTTATGTTAAACTAAAATTTTCATTTTATTTAATTAGAATTATTTAACTGTAAGTTCATGTATATATATTTGATATGTCTTCTATACTTAGATCTATATTTGACATCTTAATTTTTGACGCGGATGCTGATATAATTCCTTTATGCAATTGTGTGTGATCGTTGACACATCTACATTAAAATTAAAACTCAGGTGCTAAATAGGCTACAAGGTTTGCAAACATCAGAAGTTTCACAACATCGGTTTTACTATTAGGAACTGATAGCATCCAGATCTATTTAAATCTCAAAACAAACTAAAGAAATGGCAATGGTAATCTATTTTTAGACGAAGATCAACCTAAATATTTGATCCGTTTATTCACAAAGATCATCCATAAATATTATTAGAAAAAACCATATATTTATATAGATACATCAATAGATTAACACACTAGCAAAAAAATTCTGTGTAAGTCACAACCACATATTTGCAAATTAGATAGATATGTTTACATTAAGAGTTGAATATTCTGTCGTCACACCAAGTACCATGTAAAATGAAAGATTAAGATTCAAATCAAAGGGTTTTCTCTTTTTCTCATTAAAAGGAAAATCTTAAATTAAATAATGTCAGACTCATACTTCTTATTTAATATATAGTTAATATTGCAGCAGAATCATCAAATAAAAAACATAGCTTATCTTTGATTCAATAGACAGAAAAACCACTTCCTAAAACCTAAGAAAATTGATGCGTAAAAGAAAAGAGAAATTACCGATGAAAACCATGAAAAATTGCACTAAAGATTGGAAGGGTACCTTAATTACTTTAATATGTGTTAGCAATTCAAATTTACTCAAGACAACGATTTTCATTACGCTCATCATTCCAAACCTACAGTGAACTTTTACTTTGAGAAAGCAAAATATGATCCTTTGAGTTAAATATGTTAACACAGGTCATACTTGCGATCAAATACATTTGAGTTAGATCCATTCAAAAAATGAATGGGAGATCTTTTCCAATGCTTATGAATAACACCAATTTACATAGAAAGTATGTTATATGATGGAATTCTAAAATTCATCTCATTATAAATGACATTAAGACATGTACAGTGTGGGTATATTAAGAATTTTATGATATATCTTTATGATTTAAGAAAACAGCAGGTTTTTTGTCTTAAGATACGATTAGAATTATGTAAATTATGAACATTTAGTTTCTTAAAATATAAAAAAAGGAAGTAGACAAAATTTAAGGCATTGAGTATATTTAGACACCTTGTAAAATAATAAAACATAAGCCATGACTTTGTATAAAATTTGTACCTAATGAATTTATTATGCAAATGGTAGATTTCTATTGTATATTTATGAGAAATTTCATGTTGCATTTTTCAAAAAGGCAGAAATAAAATGGAATATTTGGATTGGTAGTTTGAACTATTGAAATAAAATGGAATATTTGGACAGTCAAAACTTCTGAATTAATATATGAGTTGAAACTTAATAATTATGTTGAATTATGCAGTTGAATTTGATAACCTTAATTTGAAAGCAAGTGAAACAAGGTTAATTTGTTATAGTTGAGTAGAATTATTATATACATTATTGGTATTTAATGTAATAATATTTAAAAATTAAAATTGTTAACTTAGTTAACATTTATGAAATGTGTCATAAATAAATTAAAAGGTAAAGGTGAACTAAAAATGAAATGATTATAAGTAAAGTCATGCTCTGTAAAATTGTATATGAAATAAATGGAAGTTGCAATAAATAGTTATAATTAAAGTTGTGATAACTTTAATCCCGAATAATGTTTAGAAAAGAATTTAAGCTTTTATAAATTGGTCATGAACTTAAGAAAATTCCTTATGAAATGATTTGCAAATAAATATAGTATTAAATGAGAAATATTACATGAGAAATGAATGAAATTTAAATTAAAAAGAAATATAAGCAATACTATGAGAATGAATAAATTAATATTTTACATAAATGGAGAAATTTTGTGAAACAAATATTAAAGTAGGAAGTGATATTTGTGTTATTCAATAAGATTAAAAAATGAATTTAATTGAAATGTAATTGGGATGAATCCAATTGGAATAAATAAGTAAGTTGTGCGCATATTATTTTATTCGCATAATTAATTTGATCCGGATTTAAGTACATAAGTTCGAGGTGAATTACACCATTTCGCGTTAGGATTTTTCATTCGATTCTTGATGAATATTTGATATGGATTTTGGTTTGATTCTAGAATTTTCTATCATAGTATATGGCTATGCCGGGGGAATGATGGTTTCTAGTCAAGAAACCATACCGAAGTCCGCATTGGGGAAGTTTAATGGGCATCTTTGTAATTGAAAGTTGTTGAGTTGGATATCTTTGTAATTTAAATTGGAATTTTTTCTATGCAAACTACTATTAATTTAAAACCATTTTTTAAACTATTTAAACTATTTTATTTATAAAACTATTTTATTTACAAACTAGTTTACACAACCATTTTATATACAAACTATCCTATAAACTATTTTATTTACAAACTATTGTATTTACAAACAATTTTGTATACAAAACCGTTCCAAATTCAAAACCTTTTATAAAGCAAAGATGTTCAATCCCATATGGCTTTTTATACAGCGAAGTTGATTTTGAAATTTTTTGATTCTTGTATAAGATGGACTTTATATAAGTACATGTGATTTTGAAACTATTGATTTTAGAAGGTATTCGATCTGAAGAGATAAATCTTGTATATAACGGAACTTATATAAGAATGATTTGATAGATTTGAGATTACTGATTTTGGAAAGTACTTTATCTGAAAATGAAATCTTATATATAATGGAATTTATATAAGTGCAATATTTGAAGCTATGATTTTGAAAGGGTACTATATATGGTATGTTATATTTTGAAGTAAGAGGTATGGGGAAGTATCCTCCGTGAAGAAGTATAGTATGATATGCTTCGACCCAGATGGACTTAGAGAATCAAGGAATGGATTCGACCGATAAACCCTAATGGACTTGGGTGAATTCAGAGATGGATTCGAAATGATATGGTTGTCCGGACTTAAACTCATGAGTTCCTTGATTTTTTTCCAAGGTGGTTCTTTAGTTTACCCATTGGAGGCGCTTTCGATCCTGGGATCTGTTGTTTACGGATCTTCCGGGAAGGAAGTGCATCCATTGCGTAAATCATTGAATCAGCAGCGTATCACTACAGTAGGGGTCGATAGTCCCTTGTTTACGAACTGGCTACGATATTTTTTTGGAATCCGAAAGGTAGACGGATTTTTTTGGAAATTTTTATGTCCATTGCGTAAATACCGGATCAGTAGCGGGCCAATGCTACCGTATTATCATCATTTGAAATTGGATTTTGAGCGGTACATCTCATACCTATTTTTATGTTTTTTCACTCGGTGTTGAAACAGGTCTACTAAGTACTTGGATAATTCTACCCTTGCGCTTGATCAACGCATGGCCAGAGCCTATAAGAACGAGGATAAACCTGTTAAGACATCGAGTTATAAAAGTATTTTGATAAAGTATTATATAAAGGATATTTTGACCAGTTTTGTCAATTCCAAATACTTTAAAATGTTTAAAATATTGTTTTCATGTACAACATGGTTTAACAGTAAATTATTAGTGTTGTAAATATTTGAGAAGTTATTTATGAAATAGAACATATTTAAAGTAAATGATTATTGATTTATTAATAATGTTTGAAAAGTACCTTGAGATAAAACTAATAAATTTATAAATAATGGATTTAAGATTTTCAATAGCTTCTTTGTAAATATAAGTAATGATGTAAATAATTATTTTCAAATAGTTTACATATATTTATAAAGATGTTATTTAAATATTTAAATACCAAAATGGTATTTTTATATGAAGCAACGAATTTTACAAATGAATTTTTTTGAAAAAATATTAAAGTATTAAAGATGGTTGATTTTCAAATGAAGCTTTCAAATGAATATTTCAAGTAAAATTTATATAAGTTTCTTTGAATTTATAATTTAAAGATATTGTATAAAAGGAAAAAAATTGATTTGTGAAGTTCATTTATAGCAATGTACTTGAAAATAAATGTGAATCTCTATTTCGGAAGTATAATTTGGAATATTTACTTGATTTTAAAGTACTACTAGTAAATTTATTGATATATTTACTATTTGAATTTTTTTATTAAACCATGATAAATGTTTTTTCATAATTTGAATATTCATTTTTAAACAAGTGTGAAAAATTAATTATGAAGATATGAAATTTTTATACTTTGATTTAGAAATCTATTGTAAGATTTGAGTATACTACTAGTTTCAGTTTAATAATCTTGAGTTTATGCTTATTTTAAAAAGAGTGAGTCTAATAAATTATCGGATTTAAGGAACTTTATTTTAAAACCTATTATAATGTTTTAATATAAATTTCTAACATTGTTTTAGACTTCTGAAAAATAATTGCATAATGCTATGAGGATGTTTAAGTATAAGTTATATTTTTACTAAGTGAATGAGGTTAAATGTTTTAATTGAATTTTTAGATATATTGAAATGTTTCTTTTCTCTTCAAGGGTGAATACGAAAAAATTAAAATTTTATTCAATAACCGAATTAAGTTGTAAACTTAGGTAAGGTAGTAGGAGCTTAAGTTATATTTTATGAAATGATTCATTAATGACTTAAATCCTTAATGGAAAACAAATTATGTTAGTGATTGATCTCTATATAAATAAATGAATGGAAAAATAAATAATGAGAAGAAAAAAACCCAATAGAATAAACTAAAGTAAATTTAAATTAGAATTTCAGTTATTGTAATGGAATAAAATTTTAACTATTTAATAATTGAAACTTCTAAAGTTGAAAGCAAGAAATTTAATGCTAAGTTATAAATGAAATAAACAAGGAATTTGAAATTTGTAACTTGTAAACAAAAAGGATATGAAAAATAAGAAATGATAACTATTGAATGTTTATTTACTAAAATAAAATAAAATAAACTTGTGTAATTTTCAATTACACTTTTAGAAATATATATATATATATATATATATATATATATATATATATATCTCTGTGTGTGTGTATATAACTAACCAGAATATTAAAAGTTGTAATGTTACATAAGGATATGTAAGGGAATATTATACAAGAAAAACTTAAATAATGAAAATGTTCAATGAAATTTACTTTTATAAATAAGAAATTTGATATTAAATAGTTATAAACCTGAGTTATAATTGTAGTGCTACTTAATAAAATGAAATAGAAAGTGAATATTGTGAGCAAAGAATAAAGAACTTAAGTTAATGTTTGAAGCTATTGATAATTAAAGAAAATAATTAAATGAATACTATATTAAATTTAATGATTGTAACTTCAGAAATGGTTGATTACTTTGATCCCTTATGAAGGTTGTATGCTTGTTTACATTGATTGTTGTTACGTTGTATTGATTTATTTTGATTTTATGTGACGATGGCATGCTTTTGGTTGAAAGTGATTGTTGTTATGTTATGTTGATTGTTTGTTATTAATTTAAAACAATACAATCATTTCACTTCTATATAATTATTAACCTCTTTGGATTATATAAGTGTAATGCAGGTTATGGAAGCAATTGCTGCTGCTTTTGGTTTCATAAAATAAACGTTATTTGCCCGACAAATTGGTACGTTCTCGGATTACGGTTTTCTAGTGATATTATATTGTTTCCCCAACTATTGGGATATATTATATTGAAAATATATGATATATTTTGTTATTTTGATATTATGATTTCTCCCAAGCCTCTCCATACAAAGGAGACTCTGCTAAAAAAATTCGTGAATTTTGGGCTTAGAAATTTTCTACGAAATGTTTTTCAAACTTTTTTTAATGTCAGGACCCGATTCTTCGACTTTCGAAAATCGACATCAATACGTCCACTGTATCAACTGCCGAGCAATCAAATGTCGGGAAACCGAACCATGAGAGTTAAAAAGAAGAGGTAGAAGAAAAGGATAGAAGAAGTAAGAAAACAGAACAGAAACAATATCAGAATCTCACAGTCGCAGCGGAACAACATATAATACACAAATGAATAATCTTTAAAACAAAGAACTATCTCAGTTATTACATTACATCACATCATCATCAGAGTATACAACAACAATATACAACACAACTGGACAATGGACAGTTATACAAACATGTCCTTACAAGCGAATTCTACAGCGGAAAAGATAATATCATATACAAGTGGTATGTCTCGCCATCCATCTCGCCTCCTGAGCTCCAAAGCACTTTTGAATCCAGAATGACCTGATAACCAGACTCTAGACTGCCCGTGTGGAAAATTATGGGCACCCAGAGTTTAGGAAGAGAACAATAAACTTCAGGTCAGTCATGGGACTGGTGTGAGAGCTTAAACAGTTATTTATCTTTAAAACAACAACAACAATAAGGGAAGTGAAAAATATCCGCAATGCTTTTGGAAAATGAAACTACCATAAGGCCTTCCCGCACACACACAATGCAAACGCAGAATTGGAGGAGATTTCTCCTTATGATAGTCAAATATGCTTACTACGCAAAACAAATTTTTTTATTATTATTAGTGCATAGTGTAGAAAACATTTCGAAAGTAGAATATAAACCTTAGCCAGCATAGACATTTCGAACTATGCCTACTATAGCAACCATCCAAACAGTGGGGCGCCATCATAAGTGAATGGCAGGTTCCACAACTAAAACCGTACAAGATGCGTATTGTTTTATTTGGATTTCCAACAAATGGTCAGGCTAAGGAACTTCCTACTGTCAATGGGATCGCCTCTGGCGGGACGTCCCGAGAACCTAACGTTACGGTTAGATCTCTGCCAACACAAGGCCGGGTTACCTTTGTAACTAGGTAACTACTACACGAATATGCCACCCCCAGTCCGTTTGGACCTTTATCCGAGCGCTCGATAACCAACATCACACAGTAATAAATACAGTGTGTCAACATGAGTAAGTATCTGGGCTCCATACCATGATACCACCCTTTCCAGAAGGAAATGACATACCCTAAAGGGCGCGACCCTCATAACCTTGCCGCATATTCCTGTTTTGACCATTTTCGGAGAGTGAGGTCTGACGAAATCTCGTCCACAAAGCTACGCTTTTTCACAAATCCATGCTTTGATCAACAAATGATCAATAAATGATCAACACACAGCAGCACTAAGCATGTCACATTACCAAAATGGGAGTATATCGCTGATAACCTTCAACTACATAACCTCAAAGGGTGTTGAGCTAAGAGAATAAATTCTCCGCCACCAACGAAAATATATTTGAAAGAAATCTGCTTTATATCTCAAAATGTAATGTCAGACACGTAACCATACAAGTCTGTTCCGGGTTAAAACAGCACCGAAGACACTTCGAAAGAAGCCCTTGCAATCCGGGTATTCACAATCCTGATCGAATTTCCCATCATAAAGGAAATCTCCATACCGTAGCTAACGGTGCAGAGACAATCGATAGGTCATCCTATCGTTTTAACAAATACCCGGTCTTCACCACCGGTCTTCAATGCTATCCATTACGTCGTATCACTATTCGGAATGGGTAATCCAAATAACGAGCGCAATAATTTAAAAATAAGTGTAGCATTCAATTTCAACCAATTCACAACAAATAGCCATTCCATGGTCAATATTGATAGTCGGTTATTTAACTATCAATCAATATTCACAACATCACCCGATTTCAAATAATTTCCCAAATTATTTATTTCCAAAAATATCTTTACAAGATATATGTCCCACACTTCAACCATTTGAAAACCAATTTCAAATCAATTTACACCCTTACAACTACCATTTCAAAATGGTTCATTTAAACCAATTAAATAAATCCTTACCGATTTACTTTAAATTTACGTTCCAAATCCGTAAATTTATTTCCACACTTCAAAAATAAATCAATGTTTATTTTTAAACAAATTTCCCTTTCTTTTATAAATTCCATATTGAATTTACATTTCCAAAATATCTATGAATATACGATTTTTAAATCGATTTCTAATATTCATTTTCAATTTATCTTTAAAAGATAAAATCTCAAAACATTCACTTTATATTGGAAAAACATTTCCATACTTATTTAATAATAAGTAATTCACAAATCTATTTATTTTCAACACTTGGAAAATATTCAATATACTTAAATCCAAATTAAGTATATATTTTATTCTATATGGAAAACATTCTCTTAAACACATTTATTTGGGTCAAAACGAATGTTGCGTGAAACATCGTTACGACAACCCAAAATCATTAGTATAGGGATTCGAACTTAAAATAGATATATAAATCCCAATTCTATATAAAACATTTCCTTTCGGAAATCATTTACTATAACAACAATGTTATAGTCCACCATTTTCTTATATTTCTCGAAAACGTCTATTTCAACAATGAATGTTGAAATCTATGGTTTCGATACTTAACACATTTTAAAACATTTTTAAATCGTTTTAATTCTATTTAAAATATCACTTTCCCAAAATATTTCTTTTTAATATATTATTTACCGTCCAAAATCGTGAATATACTTCATTAACCAAATTCAATTTCTACATATTTTATTTAAAGGATTATCCACTGTCACAAAATCGTGGATATATCTCCTTTAATAAGCTATAATAATTAAACTTATTAAAATAAGTCAATTTTGGATTTATAAAACAACGTTTATAATTTCCATTTATATTTTATAATAACTTCAACTTATAAAATCACTTTATTAACAAATTCTATCCATATTCCATTTACACGCAAAAATCCAATTTATAAGTTAATTACATATAAATCTTTTATTTTAAAAAATCCATTCATTTTATAACTTCACAAATTATAAATCTATAGATTTCATCCACTTATGAAATCCATTTACATTTATTTTAACACTTATAAAAACTTGTTTTATAATTCCAATATTTTTAATTTATAAATATCAATTTTATAAATATTTTATATAAATCATTTATAACAATTCCAAAATCCCAATTTAAACCATTTTATAAATTTATCAACTACTTATCTAAAAAATCACATTTTGGTTATATTTCTCAAAAATCATAATTTGTATAACATATAAATTACAACGTTTATTCATTTAAAATGAATCGATTTCAAAATTAAATTTTATTATGAATTCTCAACTTAATTTTCAAAAATCAAATTTTGTTTATTTTCGGTATCTAACGATACCAAAATATATTCGGCTAAAATTTAGCCTTTAACGATTTCAATCACAAAGATAATCACAGAGATTATAAATAGATCAACACACAATATTGAAACTAATTCAATCATTTGAGGAATCCAGTTGGATCCCTCCAACCTGTTTCCCTGCATCCAAAGATGTTAGCACAATACCAATTTCGCTTCAAGACGAAATATCGCGGTATATGGGATTTATAAAATGCTATCCGCTATTATGCGGCGCAATAGGGTGTCATCCGCTATATAATGCGGGAAAATCAACTCCAAGTACATATATAATACCAATTCCATACAAGTTGCAATTATGGCGGTATATGTTTTTAATAAATAACCTCCGATTAATATACAGCGTATAATGTCTATTTAACACAATAGATAACAAATTATCATCCAATCACACAATCAAGCAATTTTAAATCTAACTATTAAAAATTTAAATCGAAACTAATTCGATTGAGTGAGAAGTTCTCACCTTGAGTTTTCGATAACAGTTGTAGCGTTTTATTTCGAATAAAATTAAACGTACGTTTAATTTTGCCCGAAATTTTCACTAGCTCCAAACGAATCCAAACCAGCTCCATTGCGTGTGCTCGACAAAACGAAGCCAACGCAAGTTGTTTCGTAATTTTTCGACCTCGTGTGAACAAGATATAGCATTACAAAGTTTACACAAATTTAAATATAATTAATTTACATTTTTATTTTAATATTTTACAACCTTAATCTTGGCCGTGCAAATTTTAAGCCCTAAATCGTGGCCGCCGAACGCAACATTCCTTCCCCAGTATACACACGCGACCGTAACCCATTATCACGACGTTGCCCTAATTTTTCAAGCCCTCTCCAATCATCTAGCCAACGATCAAGCAGTGCCATCGCGTGTGCCTCCACGTGTACGGCCCTCGGCCAGGAAGCGGTCGTGCTCGGCTGCCTATCCATCTCGAAATGCATGCACGACTTTCGTCCATTCCAAGGGAAATTGCCATCAATCCATTTGCCTAAATTCGATCTCCACCGTTGGATACGTAGCCCTTGTTGTGCTCTACAACTTTCATGTTGAAAGTTTCTTGAATTAAAGTGTGGACTGAAAGAAAATTGAGGGAGAAGATGAGTGATTTTCGGGCATTGGTGGTTAGGGCCGGCGGCTAATGATAATAACTTAGGGTTTTGCAAATGGTAGAAGGAGATGGTCCTTTTATAGAAATTTTCACCAACAACTATTCATCCGACTTTTCCGAACTCCAAATCTCGCGTGGTGACCAGCGTTTCTAGAGTTTACCCCACATTTTGGACACAATGGAATAGGTTTCGGGAGCCAATTCGATCATCTATGCGAGTTACGGCAATAAACGATTGATTTTAAATTAAATCGGTTAACCAAATTTCTATGCGTTTTAGCTTGCTCCGGACAAACGGTAAATCCGATTGACACGAAATTTGAAACCACGCAATAATATGACATTACGGATCCGATGCAACTAGTTTCGTCGAAATCCGAGACTGTTTGAAAAATGGCTATTTTAACTCGTCAATTAAATATTAAAATATTTAATTTTCACAAATCAACTTTTAATTCAATTTTAAAAGTTCTATAGCATTGTTCTAACTTCAATATGATTTAATATAACTTTTTAAATCTTTTTTAATCACATTAAATCAAATATTCAATTATTTTTGGAATTTCAATTATTAAATTATCAATTAAATCCAGATATTCGAAAAATAAATTATTCGACTTATAAATTTGACTTATTAATATTTAAAATTAATTAAATATATAATTTTTTTTATTGACAGAAATTCTGGGTCGTTACAAACTTCCCCCCTTAAAAGAATTTCTTCCTCGAAATTACCAAGTAAGAAAGAGTTTTGAAATCCATTAACTTTTCAAAACAAACCGTTCAAGTTTGATTTACAAATCTCTTAACTGTTTAACATTTCCAAATCCATAGTTAAACCTCTTACAATAACTTTACTAAGTTTTCAAATCTATACTTAGGTATCTTTTCAAAATTTTCCAATTTTCTCAAAAATATTCTAACGCCTTAAATTTTCGAAAATTTTTGTCATAACCTCCTTTGTACGGAGGAGCTTTTACAATATCACAATAGATATAAAAATGTATACATCGACCCACCCGGTCGGAAAAATAGAAAAACAGTTCATATTTCCTATTTTTATTGCGTAGGCGTACCTTTTTTTAGCATTTTTAAGCAAAGCAGTTATTTATTTAGCATTTTGCGCAACCCAAATCCCGCTAACGGTAGCCCCGGTACCTGTACTTACTCAATATAAATATGTAGGTGACATATATAAGAAGTTATTAACATTTTACTCCTTTAAACGACTAAAATACATGCATATAGCAACATAACAACTACATATGCCAACATAGCAAATGCAACAAAACAACAAATGCAACCATCAAACAACTATCATACAATTAACATCCAAAAAATCAATAACCAAATCAATATTCTTTCATTTCTCATTAACATTCAATGAATTGGTTTTTCATTTTAATCACATTTGATTTATTAACATTGGACTTTACAAATATTCATTTATTCATTTCCAGTTAGTACACATTCACTAATTTACATTCATTTTAGTTCACTTTCAAATCAAATTCAATTCTATTCAAATTCATTTTCTTCCAGTTTGAATTCAATTACATAGCTTTCAATTTCACTAATTTAATTTCATTAACACTTAATGAATTTATATACAATCAACTAAAAATCAAATAACAACCAATGTACATTCAACATAACCAAATTATTAAATTTACATTCACTTTGGTTCAACACTTTTAATTCCGATTTGGTTTAATATTAAATTGGCTTACATTCAATTTATTCAATTTATTAACTTTAATGAATTAACACCTATATCCATTGTTTCATATCAATTCATTTACATTCGATTGATTAACATTCAATCCCTTCATTAATTCAATTGCTAATTCATTTCACAAATAAAGCTGAATCTCCTTTTATATAACTCAAGTTCACATCCATTTAATTCACTTCATTATTTTACTACGATACCAAAATCAACTTTATTCAATATTACTTACGCTATATTCCATTTCAATTCATCATTTGTTTAACTTAACTTAAATTTCCACTTACAAATTCAATTCAGATTCCAATTCTAAAGTTAATTCTATTTAACTTTTACCAAAGTCAATTTTCATCACTTATTCAAATGCATATCTTGTTTTGCTTATCAAAATTGTTTAACCATTCTAATAATTGGTTTTACTTACATCTTCACACTTAATAAGTTATACAACTTACTTATTTAAACTTCCAAATCTGATTTAATTTATTTAACTCCTTTTAGTTAAATTCCAAATCATATGTTTTGTTATGCCAACTCAAATTCTTTAACTTTACCAAAGCTAAATTTTTTATCTCATAATATAAGTTCAAAACTTGTTTTACTTATATTTATCAATTTCAACTTGGATTTCCAATTCAAATTTGTTTATCACAACGAAATTCAATTTAATTTACTATGGTAGCAAATCCATCACACAGAAAATCGAAAATGATACTGATGATGCTGCAGTCATCACCCTTATAATTTCCCAGTAACAGTAGTGAATTCAGTGCTTAATATTCTTTCAAAATTTTCCTTTTCATTATTCATAAATCACATTTATAACAAAAAATTCCTCATATAATTTCACTATTTATATATAAGATTATTTTACAATTGTAAATCATTTTAATTATAATTCCATACTTATAATTCATTTGCTTATACAATTCATTCTTTTACAACTGTTGTTTTTATTTAACTTATTCAAACAACTTTTATTGACCTATACATTTTTACATTTTCAACAACCAAACAATCAATTTATATATACTTTAATAATTTCTGAAAAATTATTTTCTGTATATAAAAATATAATCGAGCTAAAATTATTTCATTTACCCAATTTAAAACGATATCGTGCTGAATTGTTCTGAACAAGTGTTTAGAGATCCCTATCGATAGAGTTGTACCGACTATACCGACCAGAATCCATATACCACTTCACAAACCAATCATCACAATATAAAACAATTTTATATTCGCTAACAAATACGTGCTCATATCTATTATTACACTCAAACTCATTCTAGAGCACTACTGACTCTATCTCTAATGAGTAACAGCCAACAGAGCCAAGGTTGTCACTTAACCATATGCTCCGATACCACAATGTCAGGACCCGATTCTTCGACTTCCGAAAATCGACATCAATACGTCCACTGTATCAACTGCCGAGCAATTGAATGCCGGAAAACCGAACCATGAGGGTTAAAAAGAAGAGGTAGAAGAAAAGGATAGAAGAAGTAAGAAAACAGAACAAAAACAGTATCAGATTCTCACAGTCGCAGCTGAACAACATATAATACACAAATGAATAATCTTTAAAACAAAGAACTATCTCGGTTATTACATTACATCACATCATCATCAGAGTATATAACAACAATATACAACACAACTGGACAATGGACAGTTATACAAATGTGTCCTTACAAGCGAATTCTACAACGGAAAAGATAATATAATATACAAGTGGTACGTCTCGCCATCCAGCTCGCCTCCTGAGCTCCAAAGCAGTTTGGAATCCAGAATGACCTGATAACCTGACTCTAGACTGCCCGTGTGGAAAATTATGGGCACCCAGTGTTTAGGAAGAGAACAATAAACTCCAAGTCAGTCATGGGACTGGTGTGAGAGCTTAAACAGTTATATATCTTTAAAACAACAACAACAATAAGGGAAGTGAAAAATATCCGCAATGCTTTTGGAAAATGAAACTACCATAAGGCCTCCCCGCACACACACAATGCAAACGTAGAATTGGAGGAGATTTCACCTTATGATAGTCAAATATGCTTACGCAAAACAAATCATTTGATTTTTATTATTATTATTGCATAGTGTAGAAAACATTTCGAAAGTAGAATATAAACCTTAGCCAGCATAGACATTTCGAACTATGCCTACTATAGCAACCATCCAAATAGTGGGGCGCCACCATAAGTGAATGGCAGGCTCTACAACTAAAACCGTACAAGATGCGTATTGTTTTATTTGGATTTCCAACAAATGGTCAGGATAAGGGACTTCCTACTGTTAATGGGATCACCTCTGGCAGGACGTCCCGAGAACCTAACGTTATGGTTAGATCTCTGCCAACACAAGGCCGGGTTACCTTTGTAACTAGGTAACTACTACACAAATATGCCACCCCCGGTCCCTTTGGACCTTTATCCGAGCGCTCGATAATCAACATCACACAGTAATAAATACAGTGTGTCAACATGAGTAAGTATCTGGGCTCCATACCATGATACCACCCTTTCCAGAAGGAAATGACATACCCTAAAAGGCGCGACCCTCATAACCTTGTCGCATATTCCTGTTTTGCCTATTTCCGGGGAGTGAGGTCTGACGAAGTCTCGTCCACAAAGCTACGCTTTTTCACAAAGCCACGCTTTGATCAACAAATGATCAATAAATGATCAACACACAGCAGCACTAAGCATGTCACAATACCAAAATGGGAGTATAATGTTGATAACCTTCAACTACGTAACCTCAAAGGGTGTTGAGCTAAGAGAATAAATTCTCCGCCACCAACGAAAATATATGTGAAAGAAATCTGCTTTATATCTCAAAATGTAATGTCAGACACGTAACCATACAAGTCTATTCTGGGTTCGAACAGAACCGAAGGCACTTCAAAAGAAGCCCTTGCAATCCGGGTATTCACAATCCCGATCGAATTTCCCATCACAAAGGAAATCTCCATACCGTAGCTAACGGTGCAGAGACAATCGATAGGTCATCATACCGTTTCCACAAATACCCGGTCTTCACCACCGGTCTTCAATGCTATCCATTACGTCGCATCACTATTCAGAATGGGTAATCCGAATAACGAGCGCAATAATTTAAAAATAAGTGTAGCATTCAATTTCAACCAATTCACAACAAATAGCCATTCCTTGGTCAATACTGATAGTCGGTTATTTAACTATCAATCAATATTCACAACATCACCCGATTTCAAATAATTTCCCAAATTATTTATTTCCAAAAATATCTTTACAAGATATATATCCCACACTTCACCCATTTGAAAACCAATTTCAAATCAATTTACACCCTTACAATTACCATTTCAAAATGGTTCATTTAAACCAATTAAATAAATCCTTACCGATTTACTTTAAATTTACGTTCCAAATCCGTAAATTTATTTCCAAACTTCAAAAATAAATCAATGTTTATTTTTAAACAAATTTCCCTTTCTTTTATAAATTCCATATTGAATTTACATTTCCAAAATATCTATGAATATACGATTTTTAAATCGATTTCTAATATTCATTTTCAATTTATCTTTAAAAGATAAAATCTCAAAACATTCACTTTATATTGGAAAAACATTTCCATACTTATTTAATAATAAGTAATTCACAAATCTATTTATTTTCAACACTTGGAAAATATTCAATATACTTAAATCCAAATTAAGTATATATTTTATCCTATAAGGAAAACGTTCTCTTAAACACATTTATTTGGGTCAAAACGAATGTTGCGTAAAACATCGTTACGACAACCCAAAATCATTAGTATAGGGATTCGAACTTAAAATAGATATATAAATCCCAATTCTATATAAAACATTTCCTTTCGGAAATCGTTTACTGTAACAACAATGTTATAGTCCACCATTTCCTTATATTTCTCGAAAACGTCTATTTCAACAATGAATGTTGAAATCTATGGTTTCGATACTTAACACAATTTAAAACATTTTTAAATCGTTTTAATTGTATTTAAAATATCACTTTCCCAAAATATTTCTTTTTAATATATTATTCACCGTCCAAAATCGTGAATATACTTCATTAACCAAATTCAATTTCTACATATTTTATTTAAAGGATTATCCACTGTCACAAAATCGTGGATATATCTCCTTTAATAAGCTATAATAATTAAACTTATTAAAATAAGTCAATTTCGGATTTATAAAACAACGTTTATAATTTCCATTTATATTTTATAACAACTTCAACTTATAAAATCACTTTATTAACAAATTCTATCCATATTCCATTTACACGCAAAAATCCAATTTATAAGTTAATTACTTATAAATCTTTTATTTTAAAAAATCCATTCATTTTATAACTTCACAAATTATAAATCTATAGATTTCATCCACTTTTGAAATCCATTTACATTTCATTTTAACACTTATAAAAACTTGTTTTATAATTCCAATATTTTTAATTTATAAATATCAATTTTATAAATATTTTATATAAATCATTTATAATAATTCAAAAATCCCAATTTAAACCATTTTATAAATTTATCAACTACTTATCTAAAAAATCACATTTTGGTTATATTTCTCAAAAATCATAATTTTTATAACATATAAATTACAACGTTTATTCATTTAAAATGAATCAATTTCAAAATTAAATTTTATTATGAATTCTCAACTTAATTTTCAAAAATCAAATTTTGTTTATTTTCGGCATCTGACGATACCAAAATATATTCGGCTAAAATTTTGCCTTTAACGATTTCAATCACAAAGATAATCACGCAGATTATAAATAGATCTACACACAATATTGAAACCAATTCAATCATTTGAGGAATCCAGTTGGATCCCTCCAACCTGTTTCCCTGCATCCAAAGATGTTAGCACAATACCAATTTCGCTTCAAGACGAAATATCGCGGTATATGGGATTTATAAAATGCTATCCGCTATTATGCGGCGCAATAGGGTGTCATCCGCTATATAATGCGGGAAAATCAACTCCAAGTACATATATAATACCAATTCCATACAAGTTGGAATTATCGCGGTATATATTTTTAATTAATAACCTCCGCTTAATATACGGCGTATAATGTCTATTTAACACAATAGATAACAAATTATCATCCAATCACACAATCAAGCAATTTTAAATCTAACTATTAAAAATTTAAATCGAAACTAATTCGATTGAGTGAGAAGTTCTCACCTTGAGTTTCCGATAACAGTTGTAGCGTTTTATTTCGAATAAAATTAAACGTATGTTTAATTTTGCCCGAAATTTTCACTAGCTCCAAACCAGCTCCATTGCGTAGTGCACGACAATACGAAGCCAACGCAAGTTGTTTCGTAATTTTTCGACCTCGTATGAACAAGATATAGCATTACAAAGTTTACACAAATTTAAATATAATTAATTTACATTTTTATTTTAATATTTACAACCTTAAACTCAGCCGTGCAAATTTTAAGCCCTAGATCGTGGCCGCTGAATGCAACATTTCCTTCCCCTGTATACACACGCGACTGTAACCCATTATCATGACGTTGCCCTAATTTTTCGAGCCCTCTCCGATCATCTAGCCAACGATCAAGCAGTGCCATCACGTGCGCCTCCACGTGTACGACTCTCGGCCAGGAAGCGGTCGTGCTCGGCTGCCTATCCATCTCGAAATGCATGCACGACTTTCGGCCATTTTTTAGGGTTGTTCATATTTTTATTTTGTTTCAATTCCTATTTTGTCTATATTTAGCTTTATTAGCTTTTCACTAGTTTTAATCTTCATTCTTATAGCTTCATTTCATTTTTTTAAATCTCATCTTCTGTAGCTTCATTTTTTGTCTCCCTACACCTTCCTCCTTACTTTTTTTATGTTCTTCTTCAAATCTCCTTTCTCTTTTTTTTTCCAAAGCTTTATTTCTCTTTTCTTCTTCCTATTCTTCAAATCTTCTTCTTCTTTTTCAAAGCTTCCTTTTCTTTTTCAAACCTTCTCTTCTTTCCATGTCTTTTTCTTCAAATCCAGATCTGTATAATCTTCTCTCCAAAACTTTCTATAAAAGACTAAGATAGCAAGGAAAAAACAAAATGAGAAAGTAGTTGCAGATCCAATCTGGCTATAAAAGAGAAAGCAAAAAGGTGAGTGATTCAACCCACTCACACAATACTAAAAATTCCATTGCAAGTTAAATAAAATATATGATGTGATATATAATTTTTTTATTACTGTTTGTTGATTTAAGCTGACATTTGAATTGATATTGAATTTGAATTAACATATAATTTTATGTTGGAATTTAATTGATAGTTAAACCCCGATATTGCTAACTATTATATGTTGAAATATATTGGTTGACTTGGATGTTATTTGAAATGGATGCTTATTAATTGATATGTTGGATGTATGGTTGTTTACTTATTTTAATATGTCCCTGTTATCACCTTGTATATTATTGACATCATTTAAATGGTCCTTTGAATCATTTTAGAATTGGATAATTAAGGCATTTAAATTATGGGTTGAAATGATATATACCCATACAATTTCTTGAATTTGGATTATTTATTGAAACTGAATTAATTAAAAGTTTAACTTTTTAATTTAAACTACGGATTTATTTTAAATAAAGTGGTTAAAATTGGCATTTCTGTAACGACCCAATTTTCCGACGCCCGAAAAACCGAACCATGAGGGTTAAAGAAGAAGAGGTAGAAGAAGAGAATAGCAATCAACTTTAGAATCTAACCATCGCAGCGGAATAAAATATAATAGATAATAAATTGTAACAACCCTAGATTTTTCATATATTTTAATATTTGACTTTATTTTATTTTGAAATTATTTTTAAACTTGTTTTATTTCAAACATTTCACATTTTTAAATATAAGTGTTGATTATTATGTGAATTATAATTTCAAACAGGTATAAATTGGATATTTTACTGAAAGATGAATTTCTGTTCAAACTGGTCAAACTTTGACTTTTAAATTTCAAATTTAAATATTTAAAATCCTAAATTTTATCTTTTATTATGGAAATAGATTTAACAACTTGAATACTGCTTTTTGTTTCGTTGAAAACGGACTTAAACTGTGAAAGTTATGCATATTTCAATTTTGAGTATAATTTGTTTTATTTTGCAATTTTGTCTATTTTAGATTATATAAATCATACTTTCTTTGTTATATTTTATTTAATATGTGTTAATATTTTATTTTATGTATATTTTTGTCTTTTAATATTTTTAAAGTGATAATATAATTTTTCCAAAATTTATTGCATATATTTTCTATTTTTAAAGGCTAGTTTCCATTTTTTTGCTATTTTCTTCATTTAAATTATATTTAATTAAAATTTATTTATTTATTTTTATGCATGCATTTTATTTTTGTGTCTTTATCTTTATTTATAAATATTTTTCAAGTACACAAATTTTTTCCAAAGTTCATTTCATTTATTTTCAAATTTTCTAGCCTAGTTTACATTTTCTTTGCTATTTTCTTAATTTAATTATATATAATTAATATTTATTATTTATTTATTTTTATTTACTAAATTTTCGTGTTTTTAACTGAATTTATACTTATTTTTCAGTTATTTAAAAATTGCAAAAGAAATGGTGGAAATTTGAAGAGTTTTGCGACCTTTGATTTGCTTAAGGCTTTTTGTCTTCTTGTCTTTTCACATTTCAACCATCACCTTTTGATTATTTGCTGCCATAACTCATCCCCTTCAGCCGACCACTTCTCCACTTCATTTTTCACGAATTTTTTTCTTCTCAAACTCTAAAAAAAAGTTTTGGCCATCTCCAAGAAGAAATTTTGATAAAAACTTTCATTTCTTTTTACATTTTCTACTGGATTTACTTGATTTTTGCACTTGCAATCTCTTATGCAGTTCGGCCCCTCCATCTCCAGCGCCTTGGCCGCCTCCACCACCACCTATGCCAGCCACCATACTCTCCTCTCCACTGCCATTCCAGAGCCGAGGCCATCCATGTTGATGATCCACCAAAATATGAAGCAAACTCCACCTATATCTAACATAGCCTAGCTACCTTACTTCCATCACCTCCTCCATCACTTTGGCCGACTATACACCACCACCAGCAGCAAATTCCTGACCTGAGCCCACTGCCACATCATCCTCAAGCCCACTACAGACCTGGCCATGCCCTCCTTGGCCTTGGCCGAGCCCTCTAGTGCATAGGAATCCATGATATTTGCCTTGTAGTGTTAGTTCATGCTCATATATCTTTGCTCCATCATTTTGCCATGCTAGGCCCACCTTTAAGAACCCAAACCAGATCCAAACCATGCCTTTAGCCATGCCATTTCAGATCTGGAGTTGAAGCATAGGTGCTAGAAAGCAAGTGCAAACACTTCAGTGATGTTTTGTGTATTCATTTCTAGCTTTGTTTAATTGAATTTGGGTTGAAAACTTATGTTATATTTATTTGTTTTGTCTCATGTATCCAAGGAGAATTAATCTTTGGCTCTTCCACTCATCTTTGTGTCGTGTTATCATTCTTGTCTGGATCTCATTCGTGCATTCGTCGTTGTGTCTCCAGCTCAAAATAGTGAGTTATTCTCACCAGACAATATGTACATATATAACTAGTAAATTGACCCCTTTTGAATCTGTAAAATGCATTATCATGGTACACCTGCTATATTATGATTATATGATATTCACCCATGCTCATACACCTATTATAACATCTGTTACTGTTATATTATGTTGTTCTGTTATTTTTATCAGTTTATCACACTGCAAGTTCCCTTTAGGTTAGAATCACTATGGGTTGAAATGATACATACCCGAACGGACTTTAGAATAGGAGAAAATCGTTATGGGCTGAAATGATAGGCCTGAATGATTTTCAATTATTTTATTTTACTTGGGATTGCGGGTTTGAAATGATCAAACCCGGGTTTTCTTTGTAAATTACGGGTTGAAATGATATATTACCCGTATCACTTTACCTAGGCTAGAAAATGAAATACAGACCCGTTGTTAAAATATGTTTTTCTAAAAATTTTAAATTACTTTAGAAATGTAAATATTATAATATTTTGATTTAAATTTGATTAAAAATGATTTTTGTAAAGCATTATTGATTTTCTGAAAATTTATAAGTGAAATAAATAAATGGTAAAGTTAGGAAATCTGAAATGTAAGTTATTTTGGAAATTATAATTTGGTGATAAATAGAATTTAAATTAAATATTAAAATATGATAAATTTATTATATTTTGAATTAAATGAATTAAAAATGATTTTTATAATATATTAATGACTTTTGAATAAAGTTAAAATGTGAAATGAATGAATATTTAGGTTGAAATTTGGAAATATAACTAAAATTGGAAATTTGTGAATTTGGCTTAAAAGTGAATTTTAAGTTAAGTATATAAAAATGAAATTAAGTTATATTTGAAAATTTTAAACTTAAATGTTAAGTTAAATTTAATTTAATGAATTTAAAATTTAATGTTGGAATTTAATAAGTGAATTATTATTAAATTTTGATTTTTGAATGGAGATTTAACTTTATAAAATCATGAATATAAGGGTATTTGAATGACTGTTTTAAAAGTGAAATTATATGATTTTATAAGCTAAAAATGTTTTAAATAAAAATATAATTGTTTGTGAAATTATATTGAATACTTGAAGTTAATTAACTGCATTTCAGAAATGCTATTAATTTTAATGTAAATGATAACACAGCATTTGTAAGTGCTGTAGTTGATAATAATTAACCAAATGGCTAAGTTTAATTAAAGGCTATCATAGCATTTTTGTAAATGTTATAATTGTTGAATTTAACTAAGTTTTATTGAAACTGATGTAACTCTATTATAGCATTTTTAAATGCTATCTTTTGTTAAATTGAACTATTATGAATGTAACTTTCTGTAGCAATTTCTAAATGCTGCGAAAGTTGAATTTTCATTTGTTTTAATAAATCAAGTGAATAAATGAATTTTGAAAGACTAAATTTTTGTAAATTTAATAATTTAATTGTTAAATATAATAACTTCATTTTACGATTTAAAATGAAGTAATTTGTTTTGAAATATAAACTATTTTGAAATGTGTTTTGTAATGGTATTTAAATTAAATAAAAATGAATGTGGTTTGGAAGATATTATATTTTTGATATTTTGAAATGGATTTTTGAATGATATCAAATTTTGAAATGATATTTGATTTTGAAGTATAAAATACCATTTTGAAATTTTAACCACGGGATGTATTTAATTTATAGTTTAACTGATTCTTAAAGGATGGGCGATCCCAAGCATCCTTTAAGTTATTGTGCATTTCTACTACAGTTCACTTGAGTTGGTTTACATTATATAAGTATATATTGTCCTAACTCGAGTATTTTGTGTTTTACTTTACGCTCGGATCAGCCTGAGTATTTACAGCTTAGCTTTGGATTTCTTTTCTGGAGGTAGGAATTGATAGAGATTCTGCTTGTCTAGTTATCTATCCCTTCAGTTTTAGTTGTTCTATTTCAGCTTTGGTATTGATAAACTACTATGTAATTGAGATTTCTATTGTACATGTTTTTCAGACTGATATTATGTATTATGTTTTGAGAGTTTGTTATAGTAGCTTCATGAACTACTATGGTATTTTAATTTCCGCTGCGAGTTATTCTGATATTTCTGTGTCTGTGATTTGTGACTGTATTTCATTTGCTCCAAAATTATTTACAATGCGATATTTTGAGCAATTCAAATCCGACATGTGCGGATGCGAATGACTGAAAATATCGGGTTGTTACCTAAATGATCTTTACAAAAAAACAAATATATTTGTTTATACATTACATCATCAGAGTACAGCATCAGAGTTCAATACAAACAACAACACAACTCAGGACGGCTATAATATCTCGTCCTTCCAAGAACCGAATACACAGCGGAATATTTCATACAAGTACGGAAGTACGTATCGCTATCCATCTCCACGGCATCCTTTCCTGTAATCTATAATACTCGGTCTGACCCGAGCATTATAGTTAAATAACACCCGAGTCAGTCTGGAATACCAGCGTGAGAAATCACACTCAAATTGATTATTAAAGTTTCAAAATCCTTTGAAAATCAAAAGCATCTCGTAAGACCACGCCACAAATAAACATGTCGGTTTTTACCTTACGATAGCTAAAACATTTCTTATCAAAATCCTCTGATATCATAATAGTGTCTATTTACAAATACTTATTAAAATAGCTGAAATTGTTACATGATTAAATTCTAGCATACTAGCCACAAAGTGGGCTATACAAACAAAAACCGTAAAAGGCGCGTAACGAGAATGGATTTCTAATTAATGACTAGGCGCTGGGGTACCACCTGTCACAGTACGTGGCCTAGATCACCGTATCGAGGATTACTCCCAATCCCCTACAACACAAGATTGGGGCTACCCCTTACTGGATAATCCCGAGTAAGATCACCCCACAGTTGGGATCAACAACCGCACCACTAAGCCGAATAAAAGTGACATCTAGACAAGGATGACCTCGCCCTAATGGGTGCTACCCACTTAGCCTTGCTGCATAACCCCTGATTTTTGGTCATTCCGGATTGATGAGGCTCGAGGCTAAGCGTTACCTTTTAGAACATTTCACTTAGAATGCCCATCGTCCACCTGATGATGTTCCGAAAGCATTCATCCATACAATTCTGTCCAGGGTATGAATGGAACCGAAGGCACTACTCCTACTACATCCATTTTGGAATCATCCTCAGGATTAGTAGGGACTAGCCCTTGCAATTCATTGCTCCATCTTCGAATCCAAACTCATCTTCCTCACGAAAACGTACAAACCGGATCGAAGTGGTTTTCGAGAAATTAATCCCGATCTCGGTCTCTTTGAAATGATCAGCGCATTAGCCAAATATTGATAGTCGGTTATTTAACTATCAATTAACATTCACAAACAGCCATCAACCATAAATAATTTCCCAAATTATTTATTATCCTCAAAATATCTTCGCAAGATATATTTCCATTTACAACCCTTTGAAAATAGTTTCAAACCCTCTTCTTTTTATGGAATAAATTCCCAAATATTTTTTATTTCCACTGAAATCACCAAGTACAAACACTTTAGATTTTAGAATAATTTAAAAAAACACTTTGTTATAAAATATACTTTAAATTATTTAAATTAAAAACTACTTTAATACTTTATTAAAAATATATACTTTAAGAATATTTAAAATAAAGCTACTTTATAAAATATAAAACTAAATTTTCACTTTTTAAAACAAAATACCAAGTCACCTTTAATAATTACTACTAAAATAAATTTGTACTTTAAAAATTTTAACATTTGAAAATAATAAATTTTCTAAACATTTCTTTATAACAAATTTTAAAAGCCTTTAACTTATACATAAAGTCTCCTTTAAAATATACTTGGGTTTTCAAGGAAATAAACTTCCCATTTCCATTCCTTTAAAAATAAATAAAAATAATGATTTATTTTTAAAACAAATTCGCATTTATTTATAAATTCCCACCATGAAATTTATACTTCCAGATATCCACTGATATCCATTTCACTTTATAAACCCAGTTAGTCCCATTCTCCTTTAAAATTCCAATTCCAAACACTTAGATCAATTTCCAAATTGATTTCCAATTTACTCCATTTTGAAATAAATTTCTTTACTTACTCGATTTATTTCAAAACCCAGTAACTTCAGATTTTATTTCTTAATTATGATTTAAAATCTTATTTAACTGAAAAAACCAATTTCATACTTTTTTTCCAAATTCCTTCTTTATCTATTTTGATAACTTTAAACCTTGAATTTAAAATAAATTCTTCATTCCTTTAAATAATATCACTTGGATTTTAAAATCCATTATTTTTTCCTTTTATTCAAAATCTCCCTTTCCATCCTCAGATTTTATTTATTAAAATTTTAAAATCCACTTTTACCCTTTTCCCATTCATTCTATGATTTACCCCAAATTTTCTATAATCATTTTACTTACAAATTCTCTTCTTTTATTTTCTTCTCAAATATCCAATTTATATATTTTTGGTAACTCAGTAAACCCAAATATATTCAATCAGACCGTAGAATCCAATACTCCAATTATCAATATATCATCATAGGATATCAAATAATCATATCACAGAATATTTAAACAAATCTAAATATTTTGAGGAATCTAGTTGGATCCCTCCAACCTGTTTCCCTGCATCCATATATGTTAGCACAATATAAAATACCAATTCCACTTCGAGGTGGAATATACTAAATACTACTATATATAATATAGCACATCAAACCAATTTAATCATTCAACCAATTATTTAAATTTAACCATTTAAATTTAAATAGCAATCCAGAAGAGTGAGATTAACTCACCTTTGATTTTGTATGCAATCTATTTACAATCCAGCTTGATTTCTTCATGATTTCAGACCTTTATTAAACATTATATGGTTTATTAATATTCGAGCTAATCGAACAAACTATTAGCATTTATTGAACTTAATTAACTAATAATTTAATTAAACTAATTTTACCTTTAATAATTTCTTAGTAAATAATTAAATAAGTTAAAAGTTAATCGAACGATTTAATCACCAATCTATTTTTTTAAAATAAACTAGTAGGTTAAAAATGTATATATCTATATTTATTTTCTTCCTTTTTGAAACTACACGTATATATATACTTATAAAATAGTAAATAGATTTAAAATCTGATTTTATATAAACTCCTAACATTTAAAATTCCTACCCTCTTATTTTTTTTCAAAACCTTATCTACAAATACTTTACTGTTTTAAATTGAAAACGAATCGTATACCTCACTGCTTCCAGCATTTCAAGACCCGACCTGCTATAGAAGCCTCATCTTCCCCATCCCATGCCGGTACACGCCACAGAAGCTATGGCCGCATGCACGAGCTACTGACACGCGCATCCCACATCGACATTGAGTTCGATTTCACCAAAGACTTCTCGCCACGAGTTCCACCCACCAGACCACTCAAATGGAAGCCCGAACCCCCTTCGAGATTCGCGACTTGCCGCTTGCTCCACCAAGCCTCCAATCGCCCGCATATGCAGCATAAAGCTACTGCCTTTCACTAGTAGTGACCCCTCTCGCTCGATCTCCACCTTCCAGAATTTGCGATCGAATCCCCTCCACGAAGTCGCTCGTCCCCTAATCGCGACCCCGATACGAAATCGAACCAGATTTAGATGAAGAAATCTATCCACGGACTGGAAGATTAGGAGGAAACGACGATTATGGTTACACAACTTCCTACTGAGTTCGACTGTTCCCCCTCTTTCCTCCTGAACGAGCTCGCGCTCGACTCGAAGATGCAGAGAAAGGAATTGGCAAAGTTGATTTTGTGAAATTTGGGTTTCGATTTTTTTTTTCTTTTTTTTTCGTTTTCATTCTTTTGAGAATAACGAAGAGGAAGGCTTGATTTTTATTTTGGTCAAGGAGGCAGAAGTGATATAAAGAAGCTTGATTTGAAACTGAGCAGAGGGAAAGGAGACGTGATAGAAATGCTGTGTGCCTGAACATACTTACTACAGTGAACTGAAGTGGAAAGGAAAAAGGTTGGATGTGAAAGAATTTGACCAGTCAAAGAAAGTATATTTTATATTTGAATTTAAATTTAAATTGTCTTGATTTCGCAGCTTAAAATCTTGACATCGTATCTAGACGTGCCGCTAGGCGTTCATAATGTTATACCCTTATTCTGAACGCAATGGAAAAGTTTCGAGTCCTAATTCGATCGTATGAAGAAGATAGCTTTTTGGACCTAGTTATCATATTAAATTCTCAATATAAATTCAGCGCGTTTACTTACCGTACGCTCACACAACAACTCCAAACATTACGAAAATTGAAATCCGATAATAATATAATATTATGGATCCAATGGAACTAGTTTCGTCGAAATCCGAGACTATGCCTCGGAAGGCTATTTTTAAATATCGATTTAAACGATAAAATTTCAAAACTTAACAAAACACTTCCGTACCAAATTTTAACACTTTTACTATCTCCAGTACTATCGATATAAATTTTACAAACCCTTAAATTATTTTTAACATGCTTAAAATTCCAGATTCAACATTTTACCCAATTTTCAATAATTAAATCCAATAATTAAATTTCCAAATAGTGGTGATGTTTGAAATTTAAGTTAAAAACTAACTTTTAAAGATTAATATCAATTAAATATCCCAATTTAAATTGTCCAAAATTCCGGGTCGTCACATTCCTCCCCCCTTAAAAGAATTTCGTCCCCGAAATTACTAAGGCAGAAGAATGCCCCAAACCCACTAACTTACTAAAACACACTTAGTTGAAATCCCATATTCACTTTTTATAACCCTTTAGTCCCAACTAAACAATTAGTTTCAATTCCCATTTCCAAAATCCTTTTATTTCAATTCCAATTTGAAATCGTTTTGTCACCAACAAAAAAAAAATTCAAAAATTTTCTAACCCCCAAAATTTTCGGAAAATTTTAGCAGAGTCTCCTTTGTACGGAGGAGCTTTTGCAATTTGACAAGAGATATAAATATGTATACATCGACCCACACGGTTGGAAAAACAAAAACAGTTCATATTTTCTATTTTTACTGCGTAGGCGTACTTTTATTTTGCATTTTTAAGCAAGCGGCTTATTATTTTAGCATTTTGCGCGTCCAAATCCAGCCAAAACGGCTTCCCGGTACCTGTACTTACTCAATTCAAACATGTAAGTACTTAATATATGAAATTTATTAACATTTCACTTACTTTCAATAGCTAAGCACATGCATTTCATAAGCAACATGCACTAAACACTTTCCATGAGCAATTTATATGATTTCAAAACTAATTCAATTGCTTTCAACCAATTCATATGCCATTTCATTCAATTTTAATGGTTTACAACTCAATTTCTTACATTCGATTCATTTTTAACCCAACAACTCAAATTTATTTCAATTGATTCCTAAAATCAATTTTATTTACTTCTACCAATCCATAGAAGTTTTATTCACTTCCGTTTAAGTCGAACGACTAATTTATTCTATGCAATTTAACGATATTCACTTAATAGAATATCCATTTTAGTTTTTATCCACATCCAATTGATTCCAACTCATTTTATTTTAAATTCCATCCCATTTCTAGTTTTATAAACCAACCATACATTTGCATTTGATCCCATCTCCGCATTTGTTTCATTTTAAAACCATTTGATTGAGCTTGACAACATTCAATGCTTATATCAATAACCATTTTCCAAATTAATTTAACCCAAACTTTTATTTACCGAACATTCACCCTTCCTCAAAGCCAAGCTTCTATAAATTTTAAACTTAAGTTAATTTACTTTAATTTATTCCAACTTCAAACTTAAGTTCACTTTATTTGATTCTCGTCTAATCAAATTCCATTTAATTCAGTTAGCTCATTCATTTTATTTTAATTCACCTTCTCAATTTATCAAAATAATATCTAAGCACATCTTTACTCATTTATACTCGAATTGGATTTTATTTGTAACTCAAATCATTTCTATTATAATCCAATTCCATTTTATTTTTACAACATCTCCACTTATTTTAATTCATTATCAATCCAAGTCGAATTCTATTTATAATTCGAGTTTATTTCCAAACTTCATTATTAACTTACGATCCATTTTATTTAACCGAGTTAAATTTTATTAACATACTCTATCAAATAATTTATTTAGCTAATTAGCTTACGTCCAACTTTTAAATCAGTATTCGATTTTCTTACAAAAATCACTTCATTAAATTTTCCTGAGTTCAATTTTTTTTTTCGTAACTCCAGTTTGGATTTTCTTTCATTTTCAAAAATTCCAACACTTTTATTTCGGCTTATTTATTCCCTTTTTACAAATTTATAAGCTACTCACTTATTAATATTCATACTTCTCCATCCATTTACAGTAAATCACATTTTCACTTTACCTTTAACTAGGGATTATATTTTTATTTCAGTGCTTTTCAATTCTTTTATAAGCTTCCAAAGCTTATTTATCCCAATTCAATACTTACTTAGTTTACGCTTATTTATTTAAGTAAGAATTTTAGTCCATTCAATATTATCTATAACTCAACTGAATTTATTTCAATTCAATTTTATTTAACTTAACTTCAGTTATATCTAGCATCATACCATTCTCTTTAATCCACTCAATCCACTTGAATTTAACTTAAGTAAGAACTTTCTTCCACTTAATATCATCTACATCTCAATTTATTCCATTTCAATTCAGTTTCAACTTAATTCAAATACAATTGGGTTTTATTTTCAGTTTTATTCAATTTATTTCAATCCAATTAAATTTTATCTCACAATCCAAATTTAATTTCTATTTTCCCATTCCAATCACATTCAAAATTTACTAATTATTTCTTCCAATCATCCATTAAATTTTCCATTCAAGCCAAAATCAATTAAACTTTCAACAATTTAATTCCTTCACCATTATCCAAGTTAAATTTATTTTAACTCTCTTCTTTTTTTCACTTTTAAATTTTGATTACAACATTCACATCTCTTATTTTCCTTCCTTATTTAGAAATCATCTCAATTTATAAATTTATAACTTATCTCATCAGGATTTTCAATTCAAATAAGGATTCAGGATTTTTGAACACTCGGCTTTTGTTTCAAATCATTTTGAAATCACCAATATCTCAAAGTCACACTTCTCAAATTTTTAAACCAATCCTGAATTTTATTCCCAACAAATTTCCTTTAAAATTTCAAAAACAAAACTAGTTCTTCTGAACAAATCAATTTGGCAGCAACCCATCACTCAGAAACTCGAAAATGAACATCGATGATGTTGTAGTCATCACAAAATTTATTTTCCAGTGAGTGAAGTGAGTTCAATGCTATATCCCTTCCCAAAATTTATTTAAAACAATTTCCTTCCAGAAATACTTTTGAAATAATAATGCCATTATTTATCTTCAAAACACTTCGAAAAACACTTCCAAATCTCCGTGGTATTAAATTTTCAAATTTTGACGTAAATCAAATTTTAACTATAATTCATTTGTATAATTTATGCTCTTACAAATTCCCCTTTGATTATCCAAGTCATTCCAATTTTTATAATCTTATTTGTTTAAAATATCAGCATGCAAACATCCAAGTTATATATCAATTTATGGAAATGTTTCTTTTATATCAAAATATATTTTGGGTAAAATTATTTCATTCACCCACCTTTAAAACAATACTGTGTCAATTTATCGTGTCAGGTGTTTATAAACTCCTCTCGAATAGCGGCCAACTTACTTGATCAGAATTCATATTCCACTCAACAAATAAGTCAACACAATATTAAAACAATTTATATTCACTAATAAATACGCGCTCATATCTGTTAATACGCTCAAACTCATTCTAGAGTACTACGGACTCTATTTTCAATGAGTAATCCCCACCAGAGCCAAGGTTCTCGCTTAACCATGCTCTGATACCAAAATGTAACGATCCGATCTTCCGACGCCCGAAAAACCAAACCATGAGGGTTAAAGAAGAAGAGGTAAAAGAAGAGAAAAAAATCAACATCAGAATCTAACCATCGCAGCGGAATAAAATATAATAGATAATAAATGATCTTTACAAAAAAAACAAATATATCTGTTTATACATTACATCATCAGAGTACAGCATCAGAGTTCAATACAAACAACAACACAACTCAGGACGGCTATAATATCTCGTCCTTCCAAAAAACGAATACACAGCGAAATATTTCATACAAGTACGGAAGTACGTATCGCCATCCAGCTCCATAGTATCCTTTCCTGTAATCTATAATACTCGGTCTGGCCCGCGCATTATAGTTAAATAACACCCGAGTTAGTCTGGAATACCAGCGTGAGAAATCACACTCAAATTGATTATTAAAGTTTCAAAATTCTTTGAAAATTAAAAGCATCTCGTATGACCATGCCACAAATAAACATGTCGTGTTTTTACCCTACAATGGCTAAAACATTTCTTATCAAAATCCTATGATATTATAATAGTGTCTATTTACAAATACTTATTAAAATAGCTGAAATTGTTACATGATTAAATTCCAGCATACTAGCCACAAAGTGGGTTATACAAACAAAAACCGTAAAAGGCGCGTAGGGAGAATGGATTTCCAACAAATGACTAGACACTGGGGTACCACCTGTCACAGTACGTGGCCTAGATCACTGTACCGAGGATTACTCCCAATCCTCTACAACATAAGACCGGGACTACCCCTTACTGGATAATCCCGAGTAAGATCAACCCATGGTTGGGATCAGCAACCGCACCACTAAGCCGAATAAAAGGGACATCTGGACAGGGATGATCTCACCCTAATGGTTGCTACCTACTTAGCCTTGCTGCATTTCCTCTGATTTTCAGTCATACTCGGTTGATGAGGCTCGAGGTTAAGCGTTACCTTTCAGAACGTTTCACTTAGAATGCCCATCGTCCACCTGACGATGTTCCGAAAGCATTCATCCATACAAGTCCGTCCCGGGTTCGAACGGAACTGAAGGCACTACTCCTACTACATCCATTTTGGAATCATCCTCAGGATTAGTAGTGACTAGCCCCTGCACTTCATTGCTCCATCTTCGAATCCAAACTCGTCTTCCTCACGAAAACGTACAAACCGGATCGAAGTGGTTTTCGAGAAATTAATTTCGATCCCGGTCTCTTCGAAACGATCAGCGCATTGGCCAAATATTGATAGTCGGTTATTTAACTATCAATTAACATTCACAAACAGCCACCAACCATAAATAATTTCTCAAATTATTTATTATCCTCAAAATATCTTCGCAAGATATATTTCCATTTACAACCCTTTGAAAATAGTTTCAAACCATCTTCTTTTTACGGAATAAATTCCCAAATATTTTCTATTTCCACTGAAATCACCAAGTACAAACACTTTAGATTTTAGAATAATTTAAAAAACACTTTATTATAAAATATACTTTAAAATATTTAAATTAAAAACTACTTTAATACTTTATTAAAAATATATACTTTAAGAATATTTAAAATAAAGCAACTTTATAACATATAAAACTAAATTTTCTCTTTTTAAAACAAAATACCAAGTCACCTTTAAATAATTACTACTAAAATAAATTTGAAAAATACTTACTTTAAAAATTTTAACATTTGAAAATAATAAATTTTCTAAACATTTCTTTATAACAAATTTTAAAAGCCTTTAACTTATACATAAAAGTCTCCTTTAAAATATACTCGGCTTTTCAAGGAAATAAACTTCCCACTTCCATTCCTTTAAAAATAAATAATGATTTATTTTTAAAACAAATTCCCATTTCTTTATAAATTCCCACCGTGAAATTTATACTTCCAGATATCCATTGATATCCATTTCACTTTATAAACCCAGTTAGTCCCATTCTCCTTTAAAATTCCAATTTCGAACAATTAGATCAATTTCCAAATTGATTTCCAATTTACTCCATTTTGAAATAAATTTCTCTACTTACTCAATTTATTTCAAAACCCAGTAACTTCAGATTTTATTTCTTAATTATGATTTGAAATCTCATTTAACTGAAAATACCAATTTCATACTTTTTTCAAATTCCTTCTTTATCTATTTTAATAACTTTAAACCTTGAATTTAAAATAAATTCTTTATTCCTTTAAATAATATCACTTGGGTTTTAAAATCCATTATTTTTCCCTTTTATTCAAAATCTCTCTTTCCATCCTCGGATTTTATTTATTAAAATTTTAAAATCCACTTTTACCCTTTTCCCATTCATTCTATGGTTTACCCCAAATTTTCTATAATCATTTTACTTACAAATTCTCTTCTTTTATTTTCTTTTCAAATATCCAATTTATATATTTTTGGTAACTCAGTAAACCCAAATATATTCAATCAGACCGTAGAATCCAATACTCCAATTATCAATATATTATCACAGGATATCAAATAATCATATCACAGAATATTTAAACAAATCTAAATATTTTGAGGAATCCAGTTGGATCCCTTCAACCTATTTCCCTACATCCATAGATGTAAGCACAATATAAAACACCAATTCCACTTCGAGGTGGAATATCGTGGTATATGGGTTTATAAAGTATCATCTGTTATTATGCGGCGCGTAGGGTCTCATCCGCTATATAATGCGGAAATCAATCACTCCAATATATACTATATGTTACTATATATAATATAGCACATCAACCAATTCAATCATTCAACCAATTATTTAAATTTAACCATTTAAATTTAAATAGCAATCCAGAAGAGTGAGATTAACTCACCTTTGATTTTGTATGCAATCTATTTCTAATCCAGCTTGATTTCTTCACGATTTCAGACCTTTATTAAACATTATATGGTTTATTAATATTCGAGCTAATCGAACAAACTATTAGCATTTATTGAACTTAATTAACTAATAATTTAATTAAATTAATTTTCCCTTCAATAATTTCTTAGTAAATAATTAAATAAGTTGATCGAATGATTTAATCACCAATCTATTATTTTAAAATAAATTAGTAAGTTAAAAATGTATATATCTGTATTTATTTTCTTCCTTTTTGAAACTACACATATATATACATATAAAATAGTAAATAGATTTAAAAATATGATTTTATATAAACTCCCATCATTTAAAATGTCTACCCTCTTATTTTTTTTCAAAACCTTATCTATAAATACATTTACTGTTTTAAATTGAAAATGAATCGTATACCTCACTACTTCCAGCATTTCAAGACCCGGCCTACTATAGAAGCCTCATCTTCCCCATCCCATGCCTGTACACGCCACAAAAGCCATGGCCGCGTGCACGAGCTACTGACACGCGCATCCCACATCGACATTGAGTTTGATCTCACCAAAAACTTCTCGCCACGAGCTCCACCCACCAGACAACTCAAATGGAAGCCCAAACCCCCTTCGAGATTCGCGACTTGCCGCTTGCTCCACCAAGCCTCCAATCGCCCGCATACGCAGCACGAAGCTGCCGCCTTTCACTAGCAGTGACCCCTCTCGCTCGATCTCCACCTTCCAGAATTTGCGATCGAATCCCCTCCATGAAGTCGCTCGGCCCCTAATCGCGACCCTGATACGAAATCGAACCAGATTTAGATGAAGAAATCTATCCACGGACTGGAAGATTAGAAGGAAACAGCGATTATGGTTACACAACTTCCTACTGACTTCGACTTTGACTGTTCCCCTTCTTTCCTCCTAAACGAGCTCACACGTGACTCGAAGATGCAGAGAAAGGAATCGGCAAAGTTGACTTCATGAAATTTGGGTTTCGATTTTTTTCTTTTCTTTTTCTCTTTCATTCTTTTGAGAATAGCGAAGAGGAAGGCTTGATTTTTATTTTGGTCACGGAGGCAAAAATGATATAAAGAAGCTTGATTTGAAACTGAGCAGAGGGAAAGGAGACGTGACAGAAATGTTGCATGCTTAAACATACTTGCTACAATGAACTGAAGTGGAAAGGAAAAAGGTTGGATGTGAAAGAATTTGACCAGTCAAAGAAAGTATATTTTATATTTGAATTTAAATTTAAATTATCTTGAATTCGCAGACTAAAATCTTGACATCGTATCTAGACGTGACGCTAGGCGTTCATAATGTTATACCCTTATTCCGAATGCAATGGAAAAGGTTTCGAGTCCTAATTCGACCGTATGGAGAAGATGGCTTTTTGGACCTAGTTATTATATTAAATTTTCAATGTAAATTCAATGTGTTTACTTACCGTACACTCACACAACAACTCCAAACATTACGAAAATTGAAATCTGACAATAATATATCCAGTGGAACTTGTTTCGTCGAAATCTGAGACTATGCCCCGGAAGGCTATTTTTAAATATCAATTTAAACGATAAAATTTCAAAACTTAACAAAACACTTCCGAATCAAATTTTAACACTTTCGCTATCTCCAGTACTACCATTATAAATTTTACAAACCCTTAAATTATTTTTAACAGTCTTAAAATTCCAGATTCAACATTTTACCCAATTTCCAGTAATTAAATCCAATAATTAAATTTCCAAATAATGGTGATGTTTGAAATTTAAGTGACAAACTAACTTGTAAATATTAAAATCAATTAAATATCCCAATTTAAATTGTCCAAAATTTTGGATCGTCACAATTTCAAATTATTTGAAACCTCGTAAGTTATTACACTCACATTGTACACTTGATAGGAGATGAAAAATCTCATAACATCTCTGAAGCCATTGTACTCGTATTTTTATTTGAGATTGATTTGACTTACATAGGAATTTTTTGTTCTGACTCGAGTGCATTGTTTTTCATTATGCTCGGGTCAGTATGAGCTTTTTTAGTGTATTGAGGACCATTTTATTTTCTGATGTATGTATAACTCTAGGTGGTCACACCTCATCCCAAGTGTTGCATACCCTCATATCAGATTTGCAACCCTTAAGGAAGTAACTAGGTATGAGGGTTCTAGGTTAAGCTTACCTACCAAATAATAAGATATAAAAGAATGCGTTGCACCAGTATCAAACAAAACACTAACTGCCATACCAATAATCATAAGTGTACCTCCCAACACTGCTTTCCCTTTTTCCCCTACAGTGTGCCTCAAGGTAGTTGGCTCCAATGCTTATACTTTGCCCTTCCCATCCTTAGTAGGCTCCATGCATTGGCTCTTGTAATGACCTATCTAATTGCAGTTGAAGCGTTCGATATTCTTCTTCAAAGTCACCTTCTTTTCCTCTCTAGAATGACATTCATTCGCAAAATCCCCTTTCTTGTCGCACTTAAAACAGACAACTTCTGACTTTCCCTTCCTCACGGCTCCACCCTTTTGGGCTCCCTTCTTAGGAAAGAACTTCCTTCTCTGACTCTGCCCCGCCTGGATCTCCTTCGCCTTATTTTTCTCCATAGAAGCAATCATTTCCTCATGTCTTAGAGTCATGTCTACTACAATATCACAAGGATCCCTGGTATGAGGTAATGTATCCCAGGCCAATTCAGATTTCATCCCCATAATGAACTTCTCGTTTCTCTTAATCATGGTATCTACAGTGGCATAAGCATATCTTTCCAACTCCTTAAACCTTGTAGCATACCCTAACATATTCATCTCTTCCTGCTCTAACTTGGCAAACTTTCTAAGCAAGATAGAATTCGCCATCACAGACATGAATCTCTCCTCGAACCTCCCCTTAAACTCAGCTTATGTCATCGTTTCTTCATCCACTCCAACTATCACACTATTCCACCAGCATAAAGCTGCTCCTTAAAGCTGTCTCAAAGCGAGCTTTCTTTTCTGCTCATCACTGCGCCCTTAATCTGCAAAAATCCTCTCATAATGCAACAACCAGTTCTCCACATCTATGGCGTCTTCAGTCCCAATGAATGGTTTTCCTCCCAACCTAGCATAGTTCCTACTCAGAGAAGCATAATTCTTTACTATTGGAGCTTCCTGGACTCCTCCTCCAACTACCCCAGCAGCAACCCCCGCTTGCATCATATTCACGAAAAGCTGATACATGGTTCCCATGTCAACTTGTGGGACTTCAGCACCAATATTTCCAGCTCATGCCTGACCTTTGTTCCTTCTAGTATTAGGTCTGGCATTCCCATCTATAGTAGTGCTTCCTCCTCCAACATTAACTCTTCGAGGATCCATATCTGCATTCGAATCCTCATGAGATGCAAAAAAATAACCTAATACAGATAGGAGACCATAGGTAAAGCGCGTACTTATCTAGAGTAAATACAAGTACGTTACTATGGCGTTATCCCTTACCCTAATCTTATCTGTAATTCCTTAGGATTATGTTTTCAAAAATCATTTTTTTAGTTTTTCATAAACTTATTCTCTGATACCAAGCTGTCACGTCCCCTATCTAGAGGCCCGAAGCTAAGCGTTACAGATGCTGCAAACATCTATAGTGTTAACTTCTGGTGACCAAATACGGTAATGTTAATGGTATCCGTAATATCAGAAGCACTTGAATATGAAATAAAACATCATAGATCAAAACATTTTCCTGATTACATTTCAAAACAACAATTCATATCCAGTAACATAATCCCAAATGTTTTCCAGGTTCAGATAAAACATAATTATTACATAAATACGCCAAGAGCAACATATGACGATGCCCTCTTGGTTGACCAAAGTACTATATAGTCAAATTGACATAATACAACACGTGGAACAGAACAAAATAAAACAGTAATTCTTAAATAGCTATCCGCTAGACACCTGCTTATCTTCGGAAGCTTTATTCGCCAACCTACTTAAACCTAAAAATCCTCAACCCTCAACCTACTCAAATCAATTTTGAGCACTTGAGAGTTTAAGGGGAAAACATAAACTTCGAGTTAGACATAAAGCCTATTGTGAATAATACTATACATCACGGTTATTTGATATTAAGTGAGACTATGTCGCTTAGCGAAATGGGTTTCCCCTCACTAACATCCTTTTACAATTTTTTTTTTGCAAATCATAATCTTGCAACCAATACTGGTCAATTCTGTAAAGCAGTACTATGTATATGTTCATACTAGTTATCAAATGGACAATCTATCCAAACATTGCAGTTTTGTTTGGCTAATTACTAACCCTTGGCTGACTTGGGCCTACCAGATAAACATAAAAATATGATCTAACAACTATTAGATAAATCTTCTGGATGGTCTGTCCTTAACTTGCTTCTCAAAGGGTCTCCTGATCCTAATGGTTTTGCGGGCTCACAAATAACCTTTTTCTTCTCTGTACATATATTCTTTTCTGTGTATAACCATCATTTAAGTCTACCTATGACTAAGCCCTACAAACTGGAATTTTAGACTAAATTAGCTAAGGGCTAATAGCTAATAAGTAGGGCACGATCCTACGCCAGTCCCATCTGGTATTCTATTCTGAGTCATTTTCTGAGGGTTAACTACCCTTTAAAATTTTCCTTGAAAACATTTTCAAAATGATTTAAACCTTCAAATCATATTTATACAAGGAAAATATATTCCTTGCTTTACTCTAAGCTATTTTCCATGTTATATTTACTTTATCCAAATCTTTGTTGATGAAAACATTTAACCCTCTGAAAGTATCCTTTTCGATCACATTGAAAGTACCCCTTTCCACAAAGTAAACCCTTCTTTATAACCTAGGCCGAAAGGCCAAAACAACCATTTCAAAACCATTCATTACCTTAGTTTCGAAACCATTGAAAAACCATTCCTTTAAAAGCTTTAAAACCTTAGACATCCTATCTTTAAAACCTTTAAACATTTCCTTTCGAAACCATTGAAAAACCTTTCCTTTCAAACCTTTCGAAACCATTGAAAAACCTTTCCTTTTTAACCTTTCGAAACCATTGAAGAACCACCCCTTAGAAATCGTTCTTTAAAACCTTTCAAAAGCATTAAAACCTTTATAAATAGCAAACCTTTTGAAAGCATTTGGGTTCAATTTAAAACATACGGATACCTTTTGAAACCTTTAAAAACTATCTTCCTCAAAATCTTTGGGTCCTACCTTCAACAGAGAAAAAGGGTCATAAAACGTTTAAGTCGAAAGCTCCGTTTAGAAAATAGTTCCTAAGAAAAGAAGTGATGGTTTCGAAACCAACCTTCCGAAAGCATTAGAGAAGTAGCTTGGATTTTAGAACAAAGTATACCTTCTGAAACCATTGATTTCGAACGGTAGAAAAGCGGCATCTAGGGGTTTCGACCCCTTAGAAAGTATTTACTTAAAAGAAAAGGCACAACCCATTCGAAACCTTTTTTTAAAACATTTGACTAAGCCAAAAGCCAACCAAGTTGAAAGAATATCCTTCAAAAGCAAAGCAGGCGCGTTATCATTTGAAAGCCAAATAGCGCTTCGACCCTTCTGTACCCCTAGTTTCGACCTAATACCTTTTGCCTATATCCAATTCACTATGTACCAGGTATCCAATACCATGTGCATTGGTTTCGATGGAGTCGGAGATGGAATTAAGGGTTGGAAGCTTGGTGTCGAAAGCATTGAAATAGGAAAAAGCATGTATAAACTGATTTGACCTTTTAAATTAATTCTTTTTACCTAACCAGCCTTGTTTGTAAAATTATGATTGGTATTAAATTTTCTTTTCTAAAAGTACTGCCAATTCTTTAGAAAGAACAATTTGAATTATTTACAAAATACTCCTCCTTTAAACAAATGTATAAAACACTTAAGTCTCATACCTTAAAAAAATTTATATATCCATTAAAACACTTAGGAAAGTTCTACAAAAATTCCTGCAAATCATTTTCAATATGTTTTCCAATATATATATAAATTTCAGACCCTAAGACAATATCATTTGGCCGTCATTAATTTAAAACCCAAAATAGCATTTTCTTCACTAGAAAATTCATACAAAATCCGAATTAATTCAAAAAATTATGAAAATTGAAACTTATTTCTAAATCACCATTTCTGATCTAGATCTAAATCTAAATTTGCACGACAATTGGAAGTCATATAATAGGGTTTTCACATCAAAACATATCAAGAAATCTATGTAAATTAACATAAATCATCAACAACGTATAGATATACATTTTATCATTCAAACATGGCAAAACATTTGAAATAGTTCGGATTTCATACTAAAATTGAAAATCATTAAAAACTTTAGATGTAGTCATTATTCATCTTAGCTTTTTTTATTAAGGTGTTGAGAGTTGAGAATGGATTTGATTGCTTATTATTCCTTTCTTTGATTTCTTTACCTTCTTCTTGTTTTTCCTTTAATGGCGGTCGATCTTAATTATTTTAGTTTGTAGAAAATAAACATGTGAAGTGACTGAGTGTAAGGGTTTAGGGTATAAGGGTGTGTCCTTTTCTATTTTGCCCTCACATATTTCCCTCTCTTATATTTAAGTTCAAATCCCCTCTTAGTTCATTTGTTAACATGGCATGATTACCCTTTTTAATTAAAATTCTCAATCCCTTAATCATCACATTATTTTATTTAATTTGACTAATTAAATATCCTAAATAATGTTACAAAAAATTAGGGTCATTACATAGTACCCGGGGATTACATGTGCCATGAGCTGAAGCAGATATGCATAATTTAATTTATCTCAGGAGTCTATCAGTTTGTCAGGATCTCTTGGGTATGTTTAAAAAAAGATAAGAGAAATTAATTGGCACCACAAATAATATTTCAACTTTAATACTTTCATTGATGTATAATTTACTTACAATATGGATTAATTAAATTTATAGCCCATTAATAATTTATAAATCACTTGCTTGCAATATTTGATTTAAATTGTTGCTTAAGAAGGTAGGATACATATTTAATATTTCTTATGCTGAAAATATTTATCTTCGAAGTGGATCATTGTTGTGTGCACTCACAAATGTCAGGTTTTGAATCAATCTCCCTTCCAAAGTCAAAATGAAAATAGATCTTTACCATAATAATTACCTCATCCCTACTTTTACGGAACACTTGCTAATCAACATACAGTATCAAATTGAAAAACAAAGAAATTATACAAAAAAGGCATACCTAACTGTGAAAAGAATGGAGCTTACACCATACTTATTACTACTGGTTCAATACTCATTATAATGAACATCATTCAACACTTATGTATTTTCTAAGCCCCGTCTTTTAAAGGATGGAGAACGTCATGAAACTAATTAGAAACAAAAGGCAAGACACGTTGCCTTTATTTCGAGTGATTCATGAAGCAAAGTGCATTACAGAAACATTTAAAGCTACAAGCTAGGTTAATGGTTTGAAAAGTACGTAATATTCTTTTTGCAACAGTGATAATTTGAAAAGTATCTAGAGGGATGCTATGCATATGCACTGTTACTCCGCCTTTTGGTTAAGGCTGGGATATCAATAAATTGGCTAAAAAGGATAGATATCAGGATTGAAGATCGATTGGAAACAAGGTTGCGATCGCTACCGTCAAAATTGGACCAAGCTCCAATCAAGATGTGATTCATTGAGAATGATAAGCAAGTCTCGGTAAGGATACCTTTCGAATTTTAGGTCAGTCGGAGTTGTATGCTCAAGTTATAAATGGATCAATATTGGTGAAAAATGGTTTCATATTGATACTTTCGTATCGATCGTTATAGTGTTTGGTTCGTATTGATCTATATTCGTATCGATACATCTCGTATCGATATAATTTGCATCGATTTGGCAATTCTAGGATGGATATGGTTGGATAATGCACTGCACTTTTGGTTTGGATCGATCAAATTTCAGCTCGATACATTTCGTATCGATCGAGCAAGCATGGGATTGATACGAGGATAGGGCACTAAATGGATTTGTAGGCATACTTCATATCGATCATTCGTATCGATCCGTACGAAAGAAGTGGTTAAGGAATAGAGCGCAAAACATGGATCACTGCATAAAGCTCGGATCGATGCGAAACCTATGGATATGGGAGATAATGGATACGAGATGATGGATACGAGAAGATGGATACCTGATGATGGATACCAGGTGATGGATACGAGATCATCAGCCTACACTTGCAAACTCGAACTTAGATCAATCATACCTCACAATCTATCCACTGGAACTTCATGAAATTTAGAGAGCAAGGACTTTGCACCATCATCTTTCATCACGATCGATCTCGTATCGATCAAAACAGTTTATGATCGATACAAACTCCCTATGGATTGATCGAGGATCGATCCCAAATTACTTCAGATCGATCATGTGGGACCATCTGGACTTGATGAAAGAGTATTCCAAGATTCAAGGCTGATATTTCCAGCTCCACACCTATAAATAGCACCTCCATTGCAACTAAATGGGGGTCTTTTTTCTCGGCTCCTCTTTATTTTCTTCTCTTTTGGAAAACTCTGCCATTTTTGGCTATTGAAATTCAAAGGATTGTAACTGTAACCATAGTATAAAAGAAATAAAAGGATCATTTCAAAGTGGACCTAGGCCGGAGATAGCAGAACCACTATAAATCTTGTGCTTTCCTTACTTTCTTTTATTTTAATTTTTTTTATTTCTTCATTTTTACTCTCTACATAATCTGGATCTGAGATCTGTGATTGGATACTAAGGATTTATGTGTAAACACTAGTGCTTTCATTGCATTCGAGGTTTGTGACCATTTTTGGCGCTTTCTTGCTTTCACTGAGAAGACTGGCACCTGCTACATCGGATTTGGAGTTCAGATTTGGTAGCCGAGGGATTGGATCTAGAAGGAATCATGGTTAGCTAATTAGCAAGAAGGACATTACTAGAAAGGAGCCATCATGAGGGAAGTCAAGAGGCTTCCTCCTGAGCTGGAGCAGATCAGGCATCCATCAATATCACAAGGGATGAGATGCGGACAATGATGGATTCCATGCAGGAGAGATTGTTGAAGAACCAACAAGAGATGATGCAGAATCTCTTCAGGCAAATAGGCACAGCTAGAACCCAAAACCCAGGAAATGGAGCAACCGCATCTGCAGGTGATGTAGAACAAGGAGTCGGAGCTGTGGAAATCTCTAGAGGTCAGATCCAGAACTAGTATAGAGTACGCGAAGGTAATCAGCAGAGACCTAGGGGTATACCCTCGGGATCAAATATTGGAAGGCCTGTGAATGAAGCTCAGCAAGCTGGGGCCAATGAAAACGTGAATGAGCAACATGAAGTGTACTACCAAAAATACCCTCCAGGGCATGGGGGCAGGATGGAAACACATATAGGAGGCCATGCCGGGATGGAGACAGGCGGATGGCTGGATTAATAAGATGGATTATGAGAGGAGGGTTACCGAGCGGAGGCTTGGAGGAAGTTAGTCGGAGCCCGTTCACTCCGAATATTAGAAAGGCAAGGAACCCTCTAGAATTTAACCTACTAAGTTGGAGGCCTATGATAGAAAATCAGACCCAACTATGCACGTAACCAGATACATTAGGCATATGGAAGTGCTGGGGGGCATCAGAGGAGGTTATGGTAAGATGCTTCCCTTTATACTTGATGGATTTGGCTACGCTCTAGTTTGGGCAGCTATTACTTAAGTAGAAATGAATTTTAAAGACAAGTTTTTGAATTTAAATTGAAATAGTTTTAAAACTATTACTTGTTAATGTTTAAAACATTTAAAAGATGTTGTGTTTTGTTAACCTTAATTTACCAAGTTGAATGAGTATTTTAAAACTTAATTAATGATTTAATTAAGAAAGTTTAATTATTAAGACGAATGTTTTAATTAAGTCATTAGTAAGATAATGTTTTATCTTAAAGATAATTAAAGCTTTAATATCTTGATAGTAATTAATTAATTAAGGAAAGTAGATATGAGTAATTGATTTAATTAAAAATGATTAAGAATTAATTAAGGAATTAATTAAGAGTAATTAATTTATTTAAAATTAATAATTAAGGGTTATAAGTTAATTAATTTGAGATTAATTAATTAAGTAATTAAGATCGATTAATTTGTAATTAGAGATTAATTAACTTATAATTAAAAAGAATTTAATCTGTAATTAAGTTTTATTAATTAATAATTAGGCTTTATTAATTAATAATTAAGAAATTACTAATCTATAATTAAAGTTAATTAAGGATTAATTGACTATTATTTAAGGGTTAATTAATTGTTATTAAGGATTGATTAACTGGTTAACTAAGGACTAATTAATTTGTTATTAAGTTTTACTAATTGATAATTAAGGTTTCTAATTAATAGTTAAAGAATAATTAATCTACAATTAAGGATTAATTAATTTGTTTAAAAATGGGTAATTAAGGAATAAATTACCCAATTGTAATTAATCAAATGAATGCAATTAATTAATTGGTTGATTAATTATGGATAATCTTGATAATTGATTAAGTATGAATACTTAATGAGATTAAATAGTGTAATTACTTAGTGAAGTAATCAATGTATAATTATTGGATGTAATTAATTAAAGGAAATTACTTAATGGGAAGTAATTAAAGAATAATTATTTAGTAGAAGTAATTCAGGATTAATTATTTGATGTAATTAATCAAAGGATTAATATAATTAATTAAGGATTAATTAACTAAGGTAAGTAATTACAGGATGGTAATTACTGTTTATGATTAATTAAAGTTGATTAATGGAAGTAATTAATTAAGGATCATTAATTAATATAATTAATGAGAGTAATTAAGGATTGATTAATTAAGATTAATAAATAAATAATAAGTGATTATAAGGTAATTAATTAATTGTAATTAATTAAGGATTAATGTAATTAATTATAGTTAATGAAGTAATTAAGGTCAATTACTTTAATGGTTTGTAGGTAATTAATTTATGTAATTAATAAAGGGTTAATTACTTAATGTAATTAAAGGATAATTAATCAAAGGTGATTAGTTAATTGGTTGTAATTAATTAATAGTTAAGTAAGCAAGATTTTGTGATAAAAGTAATTAGTTTAATTTATTTTAAATTAATTAGAGATGAAGTAATTAATTTAATTCATTTTAAATTAATTATAGATGGTATGATTAATATATCATTGCTTATGGATGGCTGATTGATATTAAATGCCTTGATTGTTTGATATCTCTAATGAGATATGTGGTGTGATATGTGATATGAGATGATTGGGTTGAATGATGATGATATGAATTGTCTATCCATGATGACGTGAATTATCTATCTGTGCGTATATAGATAGTAAAATTGAATTGTTTTAACTTTAAAACAACTTGGGCCTAAAAGATGGCATTTTGGATTTCGATGAGACGGGGATCGGTTTCCAGATTTGGATATCCGAAAACCACATCGATCCAAATTAACGATATGTCGTGAATCTTAAGTGAAGATGAAGATTCAGAGTGCAAGAGTTATTGTCGTTAACTCTGAGGGTGATTCAAAAATGAGTGTAACGAGATAATGCCTTCAGTTTCGTTCAAACCCGGAACGATCTTGTATGGATTGAATGCTTTCATAACATCGTCAGGTGGACGATGAGCATTCTAAGATAGATGTGTTCTATAAAGGTAATCGCAGCCTCAAGCCTCATCAACCCGGAATGGCTAAAACAGGGGAGGTGCAGTAAGGCTAAGTGGGTCATGCCCAAGTAGGACAAGATTTACCCCTGTCTAGAGTCTCTTTTTATTCGGCTGTGTGGGCGGTTGCTAGCTACAATCGCGGGGTTGTCTTGTTCGGGACTGCTTAATAAGGAATGGTTCCGGCTTTTTGTTGTAGGCGATTGGGAGTAATCCTCGATACGGTGATCTAGGCCCCATACTGTGACGGGCGGTACCCCAATTGCCCGCCATTGATGGAAACCCATTATTCCTGTGTGCCCTTACGGTTTTGATTGTATTACCCACTTTGTGGCTAGTAGCTGGAATTTAATCATGTAACAATTTCAGCTATTTCTTATTTATTTGAAAACCCTAGACCCTGTTATAATATCACTGGATTTCCTATCAAATGTTTTGGTTAGCGTAAGGTAAAAACTTACCCGTGTTTATGTGTCGGAAGTCTTACGTGATACCTTTTGTTTTCAAAAGGTTTTTCAAAGTTAAGCAACTTTAACCCGTTTACTCACACCAGACCCATGTGTGACCCGGAGTTTATTCTGTTTTTCTAAACTCTTGGGTACTCAAATTTTTACGAGTAGCCAAGGGATTCAGGTTAGGTGTGACGAATTCTGAAGGAGATATGGAGCAAGAGGCTTCAGTGTTTGTAGAAATATAGTAGTTCCGCTGTGTTGATCTCTATTTTGATATCTGTATTGTATATTGAGTTGTATAACTAGACAGGTGTTTATAACTGTCTAGTATGTGTTTTATAAGCTGTGTAACTCTGATGTATATGATACTATGTAATATTATGTGATTAATATAATTTATTCATTCCGCTGTTGAGATTCTGATGTTGTTTCTTTCTTTCTTCTCTATCTTGTCTCTTTTCTATCCCTTTCTTTCTTAATAATGATGCGTCTTTCTATGATGAGAAAGGGGGTCGTCTCATTTGGTATCAGAGCGGTAGGTTGACTGAATACCTAGGCTCTGGAGTGGTGTCTATCTTGAGAGAGCGTATTTGTACTTTTTATATAACTATATATACATATATATATTCTACCTATTTGTTCGATTACCTGTTCGGGTTTTTCCAATGCGAGTTCTAGAGATAGGAAGGGTAGTGGTGTGTGTAGCACGACTACCAATGGAAGGAGTCCGAGAGTTGAGGTTGGAAGTGTATTTGTCGAGACTGTAGATCAAATACCGTCTCGAGTGAGCTTTGCTATGGTGTAAGGATTTCGTAAGTCTCTGAAGGAAACCTATTCAGGTTTGGAGTTCATCTTTGAAGTATAAGCTAATCGCGCTCGTATAAGCGGATTTTCTAGAGTTTGGATCTGTTCGGTTGAGCAGAAGCGTGTGATGGTATCTTGGTAACTTCAAGATGGAGTAGCTGCATGGTGAGACGCAGTGAATATGGATGTTTCCGAAGATGTTTCTTTGGAACAAGTTTAAGGATGTGTGTCTGCTTCGGTGTTGTGGCTGAGTTTAGCAAAGTGTTTGTATTTGGTTTAAGGTCCGAGTTTCTCGAGGAGCTTTGGATAGGAAGTCTTTGGAATCTGTGGCAGCTTTGCAATTCGGAGTGTTTGATGTGCCAGTAGGAAGATCTTTTGGCTTAGAAGTTTCCTAGAGGTGGAGTTCAGAAGCAGCAGAGTGGACCCGTTTCTTCAATGGATTGGTCGACAATAAGTGTTTGGCTTATAAGGGTTGAATTGCCAGTTTGGAAGGTATTTCACGTATCTCTGACGGAGTACATGTATGATCCATCACTGGTTATGGAACCAGCAGTTCAGGAGGATTTGGATGTTGAGTAAGATCTTGAATGTGGTCTGGTATCTTGTGTAGATGATAGATCTAGATGAGTAGGAGCTCAGTAGCTTAGTGGTGTGGCTAGTTTGGATTTAGTAGAACGAGTATCCTAGTGTCTGTACCTGGGAAACTCTGGATAATTTTAGGAAGCTTATCTGGATCAGTGTCCGCATAGCTATAGTTGTTTGATAGAATAAATTGTTTGTTGGATTGAATTGTTTGTTTGGATGAAATGATTTGTTTGGTTGATAGTGTGTGATTGATATGTATGCTTGAATTGGTTGAAATAAAATAAAATTTTGGATTATCTTTTGTTTTAAATTTTGACGATGAAATTCTTTTAGGGGGGAGGAACGTGATATCTTGGAATTTCAAGGAATTTAAAATGTGATAATCCCTTAATTAATTATTTAAAATTGGTAAAATTTGTTAATTTCAAACAATAATATATATAATGTGATGTTTTTAATTATGGTCATAGATTGATTTTAAATAAGATAATTATTTACAAATTTAATAATGTGTTCGTTTAAAATTGATATTTATTTGAATTGATTTTAAATTGGATTTTACATTGAAATTGAAATTGAATTTGGATTTAAAAATTAAATTTAAAGGAATATATATCTTTAAAATAGAAATAATATTGGTTTGGATATAAAATATGGATAAAGTTTTTATTTAAAATAAGATTGTTTTCTATTATTTTCTTTTAAAGGAAATTTATTTATATAAATTTGGAAAAGTATTTATTTAATTGTAAAGTAAATACAAAAGGTTTCATATTAGCATTTAAAAATGGATTAAATAATTTTATATGATTTTATTTAAAATATGATTGGTTTTATTTTATTTTCTTTTAAAAAGTTTTATTTATTTAATTAGAAAAGCATTTATTAATTTAGAAAGTAATTTATTAATTAGGAAATCATAATTAAAAGCTTTTAAAATCATTTATAAATAATATAAAAATAAGTTATTACATGTGTTAAAGTTATAAACCTCTTAAGTAACATGTGTTAGCATATTAACTTAAGTTAGAGACAAGTGTCACATTTATTTTATTTTCTTTAAATTTTAATAAAGTCTAAATTAACTTATATAAACATCTATCTTCCTCTTCATTTCTCTTTTTCTATCTTCATTTTTCTAAAAACAAAGAGAAATTCAACCTGCAAAGAAAACTCAGATCAAATCTATCTTTAAACCTAGATTATCAAAACTCAGATCACCATGAAAACATTCCTCAAACCAAAATTTAAAACCCTGTAAACAAATCCCTAAATATAAACCTGTAAATCAATTTTCAAACTGGATATCAAAACTTGTGATTTCCTCAAGAACAAATCTTCAACTAGAGAAACTCAAGCTTATAATAAAAACTGCAAACATTTCAAATCCTGAAACCTCCTTTAATGAATCTAAGTCTGTAACCATTTTTACACCAAAGCCCTGTAAACATCCATCAAAGCATCAAGCCCTGTTAAAAATCAAGTCTGTAACCATTTGTTCTTCAAGCCTATAATCATTTTCAAGAATTCATGCAAGTAAATCTAAAGCAAAAGAAAAGTTTTCAAAAGAATTTCAAGTTCAAAGCAAGCTTTCCAATTTTTAAAGAAATCAAGGCAGTCAAGTTCAAAGCTTCCAGTTTTTCAAAGCTCTGATCATCTTTAATCAGTGAGTAAACATTTTTATTAAAGTTTAAATAAGTTAATGATTGTTGCTTGTGTAATCTTATGGTGATGCTGCTCTGCATGTGTTTAATTAAGTGTAAAATCTGTATATGAATATAGTCATGTGTGCATGTCTGATTTTATTTATCTTCTCTGTTTCATAGTACAGAGTTTAAATCCTAGATTAAAAATTCCAATTCTTTTACCTGTTTGTTATTAAACTTCGGATTGCAAACAGAATAGCATTTGAACATAATCTAAGAGATAAAAAAATAGTATGTTCAAATATTTTAAAGTTTGAAATATGCTAGAATTTGGAAATACAGTAGCAAATCTTAATAATATGATAAAACCAAATTGTTGAAATTTATCGATTCAAGTGCATATCTTGAATCATTTCTGGAAGATAGGATTTTTAAAACAAAAAATCAAGATTTTTAGTACGAGAATGAATGGGCATTTTGGATATAACCAGAATTGGTTATTTGAAGAAATTATGATGATCTAAGTGACTGGACAGGTCGAGGTTCCTGTTGGAGCTAGCTAAGTGATCTGTGTATTTGGAAAAAATGGTAGGAGCGTCGAATGATCACTGTGGGGTCAACGATGGTCGAGAGAAGTTTTAAACCCCTAAATTAGGTCATGTTTGGAATTGGGATGACCGTATCATCTATGGTGGATTGAGTTGCTTGATACTTAAGGAAATGGTGCAATGGTGTGTCGGCAGGGTGTGGCCAAAGTCGTCTGACCTCTGGTGGTCGGAGCAGTAGGGTCGAAGGGTTTCTCTGGCATGGGTTTTTGTTTCAGATTTGATTGGGTTGCTCGATCTTACTCGAGAGCTCGTGATGGTGGTTTGGTGATGGGAGAGGGTTGCTGCGACGTAGGGTGACATGCCGGTGGTGTCGTCGATGGTCGGAGGAGGCTCCGGCGCTAATGCACATGCAAGCGATGATTTTGGTGTCAGTGGTTTTGAGGTTGAGGTTTGCTCGAAGAATGGTTTGAGATTTTAGGATTGTGACTCGAGGGGAAACTCGAGTAGTCTGTGTTGTCTTAACTTGTAACTGTTGAGGTGTTATAGGTTTTTAAATTTTTGAAAATGGAAGAAAAGAAATGGAGTTTGGAATGGCATGAGTGATACTCGGGTTAAATCTGAAGCAGATAATTAACGGAAATTTTAAAAGTTAAAAGATTTTTATGAAACAAGTTTTAAATTTAAATAAAGAAAGTTGTAAATTTTTGAAATGAATCTTGTTTTTAAAATTCTATTCTTTATAAAATATATGTTTTCTTTAACATTTTATTAAGAAGTTTGAAAAGTTGTTTGATTTAAATTTTGTTATAGTTATTTCAAAACTTAAGTAGAAATGAATTTTAAAGACAAGTTTTTTAATTTAAATTGAAATAGTTTTAAAACCATTATTTGTTAATGTTTAAAACATTTAAAAGATGTTATGTTTTATTAACCTTAATTTACCAAGTTAAATGAGTATTTTAAAACTTAATTAATGATTTAATTAAGAAAGGTTAATTATTAAGACAAATGTTTTAATTAGGTCATTAGTAAGATAATGTTTTATCTTAAAGATAATTAAAGCTTTAATATCTTGATAATAATTAAATTAATTAAGGAAATTAGATTTGAATAATTAATGTAATTAAAAATGATTAAGAATTAATTAAGGAATTAATTAAGAGTAATTAATTGATTTAATTAATTTATTTAAAATTAATAATTAAGGGTTATAAGTTAATTAATTTGAGATTAATTAATTAAGTAATTAAGATCGATTAATTTGTAATTAGAGATTAATTAACTTGTAATTAAAAAGAATTTAATTTGTAATTAAGTTTTATTAATTAATAATTAGGCTTTATTAATTAATAATTAAGAAATTATTAATCTATAATTAAAGTTAATTAAGGATTAATTAACTATTATTTCAGGGTTAATTAATTGCTATTAAGGATTGATTAACTGGTTAATTAAGGACTAATTAATTTGTTATTAAGTTTTATTAATTGATAATTAAGGTTTGTTGATTAGTATTTAAAGAATAATTAATCTATAATTAAGGAGTAATTAATTTGTTTAAAAAGGGGTAATTAAGGAATGAATTACCCAATTGTAATTAATCAAATGAATGTGATTAATTAATTGGTTGATTAATTGTGGATAATCTTGATGATTGATTAAGTATGAATACTTAATGAGATTAAATAGTGTAATTACTTAGTGAAGTGATTAATGTATAATTACTGGATGTAATTAATTAAAGGAAATTACTTAATGGAAAGTAATTAAATAATAATTACTTAATAGAAGTAATTAAGGATTAATTATTTGATGTAATTAATCACAGGATTAATATAATTAATTAAGGAGTTCATTAATTAAGGTAAGTAATTACAGGATGGTAATTACTGTTTATGATTAATTAAAGTTGATTAATGGAAGTAATTAATTAAGGATCATTAATTAATATAATTAATGAGAGTAATTAAGGATTGATTAATTAAGATTAATAAATCAATAATAAGTTATTATAAGGTAATTAATTCATTGTAATTAATTAAGGATTAATGTAATTAATTATAGTTAATGAAGTGATTAGGTTAATTACTTTAATGGTTTGTAGATAAATAATTTGTGTAATTAATTAAGGGTTAATTACTTAATGTAACTAAAGGATAATTAATCAAGGGTAATTAATTAAGATGATGACTAATTAATTGGTTGTAATTAATTAATGGTTAAGTAAGCAAGATTTTGTGATAAAAGTAATTAATTTAATTTATTTTAAATTAATTAGAGATGAAGTAATTAATTTAATTCATTTTAAATTAATTATAGATGGTGTGATTAATAGATTATTGCTTATAGATGGCTGATTGATATTAAATGCTTGATTGTTTGATATCTCTAATGAGATATGTGGTATTGATATGTGAAATAAGATGATTGGGTTGAATAACGATGATATGAATTATCTACCTATGATGATGTGAATTATATATCTGTGTGTATATAGATAATAAAATTGAATTTTTTAACTTTAAAACACCTTGGACCTTAAAGATGGCGTTTTGGATTTCGATGAGACCGGGATCGGGTTTCCAAATTTGGATATTCGAAAACCACATCGATCCAAATTAACGATAGGTCATGAGTCTGATGAAGATTCAGAGTGCAAGGGTTATTGTTGACAACTCTGAGGGTGATTCCAAAATGAGTGTAACGAGATAATGCCTTCGGTTTCGTTCGAACCCAGAACGAACATGTATGGATTGAATGCTTTCAGAACATCGTCAAGTGGACGATGAGCATTCTAATAGATGTGTTCTATAAAGGTAATCACAGCCTCAAACCTCATCAACCGGGAATGGCTAAAACAGGGGAGGTGCAGCAAGGCTAAGTGGGTCATGCTCAAGCAGGACGAGATTTACCCCTGTCTAGAGTCCTTTTTTTCGGCTATGAGGGCGGTTGCTAGCTACAACCGTGGGGTTGTCTTGTTCGGAACTATTCAGTAAGGAATGGTTCCGGCTTTGTGTTGCAGAGGATTGGGAGTAATCCTCGGTACGGTGATCTAGGCCTCGTACTGTGACGAGCGGTACCCCAGTATCCCTGCCATTGATGGAAACCCATTCTTCCTACGTGCCTTTATGGTTTTGATTGTATTACCCACTTTATGGCTAGTAGCTGTAATTTAATCATGTAACAATTTCAGGTATTTCTTATTTATTTGAAAACCCTAGACGCTATTATAATATCACTGGATTTCCTATCAAATGTTTTAGTTAGCGTAAGGTAAAAAGTTACCCATGTTTATGTGTGGGAAGTCTTACGTGATAACTTTTGTTTTCAAAAGGTTTTCCGAAGTTAAGCAACTTTAATTTGTTTACTCACACCAGACCCATGTCTGACCCAGAGTTTATTCTGTTTTTCTAAACTCTTGGATACTCAAATTTTTACGAGTAGAGAAGGGATTCAGGTTAGGTTTGACGAATTATGAAGGAGATATGGAGAAAGAGGCTTCAACGTTTGTAGAAATATAGTAGTTCCGCTGTGTTTATCTCAGTGTTGATATATGTATTGTATATTGAGTTGTATAACTAGACAGGTGTTTATAACTGTCTAGTATGTGTTGTATAAGCTATGTAAGTCTGATGTATGTGATACTATGTAATATTATGTGATTAATATAATTTATTCATTTCGCTGTTGAGATTCTAATGTTGTTTCTTTCTTTCTTCTCTATCTTTTCTCTTTTCAATCCCTTTCTTTCTTAATAATGATGCGTCTTTCTATGGTGAGAAAGGCGGGTCATTTCAACAGGCGACCCTGTAATGCATGGGACGAGTCGAGGGAAGTGAGTCCGATTTGCAATTGATGTGACAGTGGACAATAGGCTACCATGTAGCACATAAGCCAAGTCCAGGGAAGAAAATCCACATAGATGCGATGTGATGCGACTAGATGTATATGATAGCTAAGTATGATGTAACCAGCAGGACGCGAGGTGACCGAGACATTTGACTCATATCATGTTATAGTATTATCTTTATAGAATATATAAAGTAAGTATGACTCATTCACCGGGATTGTGTCTGACCCACTCTACTTTTCTTATATCCATTTTAGTGGAGTTTGAAGACTTGATGGTATGGTGGATAGAAATTTATATGTGTGTATTATAAGTGATGTAAATAAGTGCAATGACACATATTTGATTGTATATGGATTGGGTTTGATTTGTGTTGCACAGACATATATATATTTGACAATGTAGACATATTCTAGTGTTATGAAATAGTTATAGTTATTTATATTATACTTTATTTCCTTCTACTGTGAGACTCTGAAAGTTATCAATTTAAATTATATTTGTTTCTTGTTACCATATCCCTAAGACTTATCCTTTTCAGCTTCCAAGGTTTTGATGATAGTTCGGACTTTTGAACCTTACGGACAAAAAGGCAGGTTGTTACAACAAGCAAAGGTGATGTGTGAACATTAATATTTGAATTTTTCAATATTAATCTCTGACTGAATTTACATATTTGAGTTGCACAACAAAAATTATGGATACTCCAAATGGACCATGCTATTTACTTAATTTTCAATCATTGAAAATTAATTAAATTAATTAATATTTATGAAATATTATTTATCAAAATTTATTTTATTTTTTTGAATTCCATTGGTGTTAGCAAAGTGCGCATGTAAAAGTTATAAACGTGCACGTCGATATATGATGTTGGTAAAATATATAAATTAGATTGAAATAGAATAAAAATTAAGTGCGTTTTTAAATAAAATAAATAAATGAAATAAATTAATATCTTTGAAATATTAATTACTAAAAATTTTATTTGATTTTTTTAATACCATTAGGATATAATAAAATGTGCATGTAAAATTATAAATGCGAGCAACAATATACGATATCAGTAGAATATTTAAATTGTATTTAAATGTGATTAATGCTAGTGGGATTTTATAGATTTTGAGAGCCCAAGTGGTATCATCTATGGTTGGCCATGCATGCTAAAGGAGGAGAGGATATTATTGAGGTTTAATAAAGTATTAAGGGGGAAAGGTTTCAAGGAGGAAATATGAAAGAGTTCGAGCATTCGTTTAAAAGAAATCCCCATTTATTTCTTTCATTAGTCATTCTTTCCGGACAATTCATTTTCTCAATCCCTCTTCCTCCCTCTTAGCCAAACTTTCCATGGCTCCTAAGCCACAAAATTGCAAAAAAAATTCAAACTAAATCAAATTAATTCAATGTGGTTCTTATCTCTAAATCATTGCAAAAACCAAATGTTGATTCAAACGAATTGGGGTTTTATTTTTCATTCAAGGTACAAATCTTTGGCATTATCTTTAGGTATTTTCAAATTATATTTTAATAATAAATTCACCATATCAATAAAGTTTAGACCATACATTTACATCATCCAAATCTGAATTTGACACCATGGTTTAAACAACAAACTGGATGACATGGTTTAATTCAATTATTTTGGTTTAAAAACCCAAAAAATTTATGTGCGGAAAAATCATAATTTTATCTACAAATATTATTATATATACATTATGTATATCTTCTTTAATAAAATGAATTAAAAAATTGCATTTATACATTATAAAAATTATGAAACTAGTTTATTTGATTTAATTTTTAATATATTTTCAGAAATGAAAATACTCTAATATTCAATTATGTTATATAACAGTTTTACGTTTATTTAAAGTATATTCGCGCATGTTTTTTGTTTAAACTTATTTATGTATTAATTATAATTCAATTGAATGATAATTTTTTACTTCATTACCATTTATATATTTGTAAAAACATTAAGCACGAGTTTTATATGCTATTTTAGAGTCATTCGCTATATCCCGCTATATCCTTGCTGTATCCCCGCTATGACTTTTTGCACCTCCACCGCTTCGAATCCGCCGAGCGCTTTAACTGCACAGTTGCAAGTACAATAACATTAGTCCAGAGCCAATGTGTATGTTTTGATCTTCATATTTCTTTGGATTGTTTTACTTTAGATTGCATTAATCTTGGGAGATAAAATTAAAAATTATATACATGCTCATATATATATAAAGACATTTAGAAATATATGAATCTCATGTTCATATCAGAACTATTCAAATGAAATTACTAAAATCTTTTGTTCATTTACAAATATAGTTGAAAAAATTTATTTGATTAATAAAATGTATGCATTTTTATTATATGAAACTATTTCTAATTTCACATTTATATACATACATATATTTTTAATGTTAGTACATAATTCATTAAGTTGCTTTTTAGATGTAATCTTGATCTTAATTCCGAATGAAACTTGCCAAACCAAACTTAAATTCATTATTTTGAATTTGGAAATTGAGTTTGTATTAATCAATTTATGATAAGTTCTGTCTAAATTAATCGTTGTTCTTTATATTTAGATTCTTATCATATTTTGCAATCAATTAAACATCTCACAAATAAGACTAAATCGATGATATTAGTATATATGCATTTATTGTCTTTGTTGTTGCTTTTTACTTTATTTATGATGCAAGTGATATTTATACATGTATATGTTATTTGTCATGTTAACCATTTATTATTACATTTATTATGAATAATGATTAGGAATAATTATAGTAGAACATTTGCAAGAGAAGGAGTAATCAATTGTTGATTCAGCTTTTCATCTTTCCCTTTTAGATCTTGATGTGATTACATTTAGATCTAACATTAATATGTTATTCGCTCTTTTACACCTTTCAGAAATGTGAATATATTTGAAATATTCATAGTTTTAAACTTTATACTTAGCAAAACCATTCTTCAATTAATTGCATTAGTTTTAGAGAGAGAAATGAATTTTTCTTCTCTAAATTAACAAGTAATTATTACACACATGGGCATTTTTGATACACTTACGCATTAAAATTAGCTCCAATATATTCACAGTGGAAGCTTTTTTAAATCTACCTATTTGAGCCGCTTTTGACTAGCCTTGTTCCAATAATATTCACCTTGTTTAATTCATTTGTTTTCTTGTTTAATTCCTTAATTAAATCAATTGATCCATATTTTTACAATTAATTTCCTTAATTAGTTATTCATTAATTTATTGGTCATTATAGATAACTTTGGTCTCGTATGTTAAACTAGGTGCTCTTTTGCCTATACTTTCGGATTGGGCCGCCAAAGGCCGTTTCCTTAGGTATTGACCGTTTAGGTGTCCTCGTAATAATTTGAAGGTAGTATGTAGACTTGGAACTGTTGGCATACCATGATGCGTTTAGCCTTTTGGCATGTACTTGGTCTTATGACGTATGCTTTCGACTAAAGGTTAGCTGGATGACCGTTGTTTTCGGTATGAGAGACACTTGTAATCCTAAGTTTGCATCACCTTACAGGCCTATTCTTTGGGTCTTAGTATTTATTTGGCAATTATCCTTCAGACATTTGTCTACACTTCAATATGAACACTTAGTCCTTTGGTTAAGATATCGAAGGGTGCTATATGAGGCTTTAAACAAAGTATTGATTGATATTTAATATTTATAGGAAGCTGAATGAGAATAGGGCTTTAGAGCTTTAAGCCAGAGAGTTGAAAACTTTCAGTATTCATGTGCAAGGAATACGTTGGAATCCATCTTCCGAACTATGGCTTATATAGTTAACGATTAAATATAAACGAGTAAAAATTATGGTATAATATGTCTTTACTAGGAAAATGGCTTTGGAAATTTGATAATAATATTGAAACCGTTATTTGAAAGGAATGATTTCAAATCAATTTTATGATAAATCATTTAACCCCCGCCGTATCACTTCTAATTCCAACAATATGTCTCACTTTTGGAAATCCATCTAAAAAAGTTTTAAGATTTTAACCTTGAGATTAATAATATAGTTTATTTAGGCAACAATATATCATTTTAGCATGAGTGCTAGATTTTCGCCATACCCCTTATAACACCTCGTAAGTTGGCTTTAGGTATTTAATTAGTTATTTAATTAATTAGACTCCAAAAATAGAATTTGTGCAAACCATGGAATTTGACCATGAAACTTGTGCCATTGTATTCATGGTGAAATTCTGAGCAATTTTCATATTTGGAGTTTTGCGATAGAGCCTAAATGAATAAAATATGGATGAAAAGCAAATTCGAAACAAAAATAAATAAAGAAGAAAAATTAACGTTTATTAATTAATCGCCCGGGCCCACAGACCGACTTATCATTGGGACCAGTTACCCCTAGCGGTCGACCGATGCTCCATTGAAGTCGACCGGTCACCTTCGGGCGGCTAGGGTTACGCCTAGGCCCAACGGCGTGGATTTAATGTATTTCAATCTAACGGTTCTGGTTGATTCTAGCGCTTATAAATTCAGGCCTAGCCTTTCCTTCTCTTGTCATATTTTTCTGAAAGCGGTAGCAAAGCTATGCCATTTTCACTTCTCCGCTATTATAAATAAAATATTTATATTTTTATATATAAAAATTGGAGAAAAATAGAAATCAAATAAGATAAGAAGAAGAAGAGCGAATTAACACTATGCGATAACAAGGTAATACATACATACATACATATATTAATATACATATATATTTGTATTTGTATTTATATATTTATATATTTTTCCATCCCAAATCTCTTCTCAGATCTGTAATTCTAATGTATGTATATACCCTTTTATACGTATTTCTTAGATTGTAAAGGATTTGGAGATGAATCAAAGGATCTATTTCAGATCTAGAGATTTAGATGGCTTTTAAAATACGAGTGGGAAATTTAACATATTATTATAATATGAAAATTATTTCATTGGTGTTTACTTGATTTTTATGCCTAAAGGGATAATTGTATATGAGTTATAGGAAACAAATTGAATATAATAAATATCGCCTACATATTCCTATTTATGAACTGATCTAGAATTGTTTACTACTTGATTTAGAAATCAGTCCCAAAAGTGTGAATTTAGAATATTGATTTGAATGAAATTTTTTCCGGATCTGAAATAGGTTGTATAATAATGTTATGAATTTGGATTATTACTCTAATCGTGTTGGAATGTAAACTTTTCTATGTTTGAAATTGTTGGAATTTGAATTTTTTAATATTTTCAAATTAGTTTTATTTCTTTCCCTTTTAGGAATAATATAGCGTTTGATCTAGAAAAGAATAGATGAAAATAAAAAGAGGGGGAGAGATGTGTAAAGTATGAATTCATTGTATTTACATTGTCTATTTCAGTAATAAAAAATGATTATTTCTTGTAATTTGAAATGATATAATCTTTTATATTTTAAAGTTAAATATTTTGTTTAGGAACTAATTTATGGAAATTATAACGGATAATTTTTCTAGATATGATTCCAACAATTAATTATGAAAAAGAATATTCCAGTGAAGATATATAACTAGAATATATTCGATAAAGGTAGATATTTGCACGTAATTTGCTATACTTGTAATAATTAAATAAAAAGCTAATAAAGACGCATACACGTAATGTTCGTGTTTAGGATAATTAATTAATAGGAAAGGAATTTAAAAGGTTGTAATTCCAATAAATGAAAAATAAATGGTAATAAATAAAGGAGTTGCAATAACTTAATTGGGTACATAAATTAACGAGACTGATAAATAAAGAAGTTGAAATAATAACTATGGAACAGTTAAAAAGGTTACTAATCTGAAATTAGTAATCATACATAAATGTTTTAGGATATGTCTGCTAGGATTTTATGGACAAATTGACATTCATGAGCATAAAAGGTGATTTATGAGTAGATAAGTATTTAAGGTAATTCTTATTGCCTTAAATAAAAAGGGAATTAGTAAGCTATGTCCAATGTCTACATAATATAACATAAGTAAAGACTTAGGATGGTTAACTAGAATTAGTAGGTTGGTGATGCGAGGTTAGTAGGTTCACTCGAAAGAAGACTTCCCTTCACTTTGAGGCTACCAAAAGTCGGGTGCACTTATTGTTGATGTGAGATATCACTAATTCTATGACCCATGATGACGTGAGAGATTGGGCAAGCATTCATAATTAAAAGTATTAAATGGTCCACATTTGGAATTAGGAGCGGCGAGAGATATCTCCATAGGGGTTCGCTTCTGATTTGAGGTATCAAGTGGTTGTAGGGTCCGCCTCTCTCCTAAAAGGAAGTATTAAGTAACCTAGTGAGATTGCAAATAAATAAGGATGTCTCTAAAAGGGTTTACTTCGATGTTGAGATATTAAGTGGTTGTAGGGCCTGCCTCCCTACCGAAAGAAGTAAGCTAATGAGATTCTAGATTTAAAATTAAGAGTGATAGTGGATACCTCGGGAAGGGTTCGCTTCAGGTTTGGGGTATTAAGTGGATGCAGGGTTTGCCTCTTTCCTATAAAATAAATATTAAGTGGCCCAATGATATTTCCAAGCAATGTCAGCTAGATAGTACCAGTGAGAAGTTCACCTTGTGGTTTGGTATTAAATGGCAAAGGCACCAATAAATAGGTGTTAAATGGTCAGAGGTCTGCCTAGTCCTTAAGAATGAGGTATTAAGTGGCTTGGATACGGTCTCCCGCATTGCTAAGGCCATGATGACGATATTACCAGTGAGGAGTCCGCTTAGGGATAGGTATTAAGCGGCGTAGGACTTGTCTTGTAACGCCCCGCCTTTTGTACATTTTAAACCGACAATAAACCACACACGTCAAACTTAAACCATACAGAAGGGCGGATTGTTATGGGGTAAATAAGAAAAAAATGGAGAAAGAAAAACACAAAATAGAATCTTGCAACGGAACGATAAAATATAATAATCAAATATACAGTTCAAGAAGTTGTTTACCAAATATTTGATTATACTTATACAATATATATCAGAGTTAAACATACCAGAGAATATTAATAATGCAACGGAATACAATAGTGTAATGGAATAATATAATAGGTAATAGTAATAAAATCTTCATCTTCTTCCTCCAGAAATAAAGTCTTCAAATCCTGAAATACTCAGGATGACCCGAACGAATTGGAAAGACAAAACACTCGAGTCAGAACTAAAAGATCTTATGTAAGTTAAATCAATAGTAAATAATATGAGTGTAACGGTGTCAGAGATGTTTAGGGGATTTGACATCTCTTATCCAACGTCCAACGTGAGTGCAGTAACTTAAGAGATGTTCGGGATTCACACCTCCTAAGGATCCGTTTAACTATCTACTATAATATACGCTATTATAATAGTGTCTAAAGTAAAGTATAATATAAAAAAATAGCATTAAGGGGTTACCCATATAGCCCTTAACACACTTTTATATTCCCATAGTCTACACAGTACCGTAATCTCCCCCGTACTGGGCGTCGCCAGAGGGCACTCCATAAGGTATGGTACAAAACAAAATCGTATAAGGCGCGCTAGGGTAGGTGACACGGCACAACTAGGCAATGTCAGGGTAGATATACCAATTGCTATCCGGGCTAGTGGTAACGCATACCCGCAGCTACCGCCCACCTCGAGCCACACCCCTAAATAAAAAAAATCAAAAGTGGTCACCGAATCAATCCAAAAGTCAGAGTATAATATCGAAGGGATGTGTCCGATAAGAGGGGCGACCTCCTTGGCCCGAGAATCGCTCCTGTTTTAGCCACCTTATGTTAACTCACGGGAGTCGGGTCCATGTTTATACCTTAATAGAACGTCTCAACTATCCTACTTCATTCTGGAATCTCCACCGCATACACGGTGGTTAAAATGGTTTCGGAGTTGGCAGAGAGTATGACAACTTCCGATCCCGGTCTCTTCAACAACCAAACGTTATTATAACACCGCAGTCATTTTAAAATAGTTATACTTCAAAACCATAATAAAAAATCCATTTCAAAACCATGTAATTACAATATCACTTCCTCTTTTAAAACCTAAAACAATATGATATCATTTCCAAATATATCCCTTTCTAAAACCATAACATTTTCAAAGTTATAATATTTCGAAATCAAAACTTGAAACATAGCCTTTCAAAACATAAAACTTTGAATTTCGTAACTTTGAACCATACTATACCACTTAAATGGTTTAAATGTTAAATTACTTTATTTTGAAACAAAATAGCTTCTTCACCTTCATAAATCAATTCCAAATATAGATTTAAATTCCCAAATAAACCAATATAATTTCCATATATTTCAAACCTTTAATTATTCCACCATTTCAAAACTTATTCTTTGATAATTTCATATATATATATATATATATATATATCAATTTCAACTACTATTATTTAGATTTGAAATGTTGACTTACTAAATACAATATTCTTTAAATAAAACTTCAAATATCAATAACTGAATATTTTTCAATCACTTAAATAACCTTAAGCCCGAATTAAGTTATAAAACCATATTCTTAAAAAAAATCACAATTTCAATAAGATCTTAATTAAATAAAATTTCAAATCTATTTCAAAACTATCTTCTCAACTTTGATTTATAAAAATCAATATAACTCTATGTTAAAATATAATTTAAGTAAATACTTATCCATAATATATATTAACAAAATCAAACCTATTTTTAAATTTATTTCATACGTAAACAATTTTATACATAGCCTAAAACAAAGAAATTAACTATATATAAAATAACCTTTATCAAATATCCGCATCAATATCTCATAAAACCATATAATATTTCTTTACAAAACCATAGAAAATCATTTCAAAATATTTTATATATAGACCGTGGTGCCTGTATATAATTTTCTATCCTATGGTCAAGTGATACGGATATTTATCATTCCAATTCGTAATTAAAAAAAAATTACGGTTATATATCATTTCAAACCGCAATGCCGAATGAAATAAAAATGCATAACAACTTGCAGTTTATTACAATATAAATAAAACATCCATTCATCCAATATCAATCATCAACCATTTTTCACAATCATCATCAAATTTTTGACAATAACATCAATATATACAGGTAATAAAAAACAGGCATTTACTGGCAGTTTATATTTAATAATAAATTAACAACTATCTAACTGACAGTTTTTATGCAATAATGGATTTAAATAACAATTTATTTAAATAAATTAAATTAAACTGGAATGATGATAAAATTATGCCAAACAGTCATAAATAAATTTCTACTCGTGTCACAAATTAATTTAACAAACATAAGAAATTTTAGAAGTTGTTAGTAGGTTAAAACACTCACTTTTTGAATTTAAATTGAATTTGAATCCAATTTAAACCCAAAAATTTAATAGTTTCGAAATTCATCAAAATTAACGTCATAATGTCCGAAATTTTAATATGATCCTAACAAAAGAAATCGCGCGTAAAACGGGCATCGTATGAGAAAGTTATGACGATTAGTGCGATTGAATTTTAAATTTTGAAAATTTAAAAAAAAAAAAAAGAAGACACTCTTTTACCTTCACTGCCACGTCACACATCTTCTCCTCTCCTTTACGTAACTTCCGAACCCAGAACCCTATCACGCACACCATCACCTAGGGCCAGTTGCGCCAGTCCCAAACCGCGTCGCCCTCGGCCTCACACTCCACGCCACCTCCACGAAGCCGATCGACCACCCAATGCACTACGGCCGCCAATTATTTGAAACCCTAATTCGCGATTTGCTGCAAATCTGACCGTCAACTCGCCAAACTAACCACATGAATCGACTCCCCCCAGTCCCCTCTACAATACCCAGAAACGGTTTCCCGATCAGACGAGGTTCGTCGTCGAACGATGAACGGTCGAAACTTCTTCGATTTTTACTGATCAGACGATGAAACAAAACGAAAAACGAATCATGGATCTGAGATGCACTCGTCGAGAGCTTCGATATATAATTTTCCTGAATTTTTTTGAGGAGTTCGGATTTTTGACTTTGATTTTTGAATTGAAATTGAATTTGATAAATTAGGGCTTACAGTCATTGAGGAAGAGGTGCACAAAAGTTTTTGTACGTATAGAAATGAGAAATAGAGGGCTGCTAGGGTTTATTACAGGATATTTATAGACAATGTTTAAAAAGAATACATGGATCAGATTGGTATACGCGTTAAACGATAAAGTGGCCCGAAAAGCCCGTTCTGACTCCGGAACGAAATTTGGGTCAACCCATATATCAGAATAGATGTTTTTAAATATTTTAAGTGCAATGGAAAATGTTTCAGGTCCAAATTCCATCGTATGAAGAAGTTATGCTAAAATCAATATTTTTCAAATTGATTTCAATTGATTGATTTCTGGACGTTTCGAGTCCGTACGATCAAACGACAAGTCTGATCGCTACGAAACTTGAAGTCCTACAATAATTCACCGTTACGGATCCGATGAAAGTGATTTCATCGAAATCCGAGTTAGTGGCCAAAATGGCCATTTTTATATTAATTAAATAAATTAAAAATCAATCAGTTAAATCCAATTTTTAATTTCCCTTCTATAATTGACAATTATCTCACTTCTATATTTCTTAATCATCTATAAAAAATTTAAACAAGTTTAGATGTCAATTTAAAGTTGATTAATCTATCAATTGCAGTGTTAAATTTTCAATTTCACTATATTCAAAATTATAAATTAAATTTCCAATAATTAAATTTAATTTACTTTCCATTTATTATTCTATCAATTCCATCTTATGGTATAATTATCATGATTTTCATTTTAGTGCGTTAAAAATTTCCAGTTTCATCTAATTTCAACCAACATAGTAATTAATCTCATTAATTTGCACAATTTGATTTCCACTTCTATTTAATAGGCTAAAATATGTAACACGTAATAATTTGATGTCGTTAACTTTTTTTATTTCATTTATAAGTTTATTGCTTTTAAATCCTGGTTCATAATATTCTCGCATTTTAGCTTAATTCCAATTAACGTACTATTTAATTATCATTAATTGCAATTAATCTTATGATTACAATTTAAATTCCAAATAAATTGTTTTTATATGATTTCAATCTTTATAGCCCTTCCACCGATTTCAAATAACATAGTTAATGCTGGTTTTCATAACATTACTTAAATATACTCAATTTCTTTTCTTTATTGTGTGTTAACTAAATTTTCCACTAGTATTGAAATTTTTGCTAAATATACATTTGCATTACTTCCTTTGAATTTGACTTGCATTCAATTTATTAATAATTACCTTAGTTACATTAACGTAATATTAGATTATAAATCTTTTGTAACTGATTTCCAATTTAAAATCAACCAGCTACAAAATAGGTAACATCCAAAATCGTTACCGTTAATACTGTAGTCGCATTAATAAGCTTTTAATGCTCACATAACGATGGTAACATTGATTTTCATAATGCTAATTTCATTCACTCTACGCGTTACTACATTTATATCCATTAAAGTAATATTTAATTACCTTTATTCGAAATAACCACTAACAATTACCATCTATCCTATTATTTCACCCATTATTTATAATTAAAGTCTTAATTAAATTTATTTATCTGGATTTCATTCTTTTATTACATCATTTATTACTTTACAAAATAACCAACATTTCTATGCATCTTATTACATTTATATCTTGTAATTATTTTCTTAAACTCATAATTGTAATACCAAGTTTCATTTTAAATTTCAATTGATTCCCACTCACCGTTTAATAGCCTAAGTAAACTGGCAACAAATAATAACAGTCACTATTTGCCCTAAATCACATTTATAGGTTTATAGTTTACAACAAATGTTGCAATGACTCATATGATATTGATTTTATCCAATTACCGTTAAATTTATACTAATTCATCAATTTGTACAATATATCTCTTGTTTCCTTAAAATAAATTTATGTTTTTATTAAGTTTTCATTCACACTTCCATTACTATATTAATAATCATTAAAGTAACGTTTATTATCAATAACAACATTATAATTACTTAACATTTAAATGAACTTGATTTCCAATAAATTCATTGACCAATTAATTAGGTAATTTATAATAATTGTTATCATACCCTTAAATTTACACTTAAGTTTATGTTATATTCAATTTATTACGTATTACTTTCTTAGTTAATAATTTTTGAATTTATTCCCCGGTTCCCTAATTTCAGTCAATTATAACTTTACAATCTGTTTCAATTTATTTGCAATTTCATTTTTAGCATTTACTTCAGTATAAATTATAAAATGTTTATTTCTTCCTAAATTTAATTACAAAATTTAATTAAATTGACCAAATTTATTCATCAAAATTTACGGGTCGTTACACTTTCCCCCACTCAAAATTTTCATCCCCGAAAAGGAAAAAAAGGGAAAAGAAGAATTTTAAATCAATATATATTATTCAAAATTTTATATTCATAACAATAAGTTTACAGAATTGGATAAATTAAATAAAATATATAGATTTATAAACAATTAAATCTTTTATTCAAATTAATAGAGTTTGGAAAACATTTTTAAAAATATTTTCAAAGTCCAAAATTTTCGAAAAATTTCGACAGAGTCTCCTTTGTACGGAGAGGCTTGGGAGAAAATATAATATCAAATATAACAATATACAACGTATATTTTCCAAAATAATAAATACCCAACCCGGGAAAAGTAATACAATAACGATATAAACCGTAATTCGAGAACATACCTATTTGTCGGGCAAATAATGCTTATATTTTGAAATCAATTGCAGTAGCAAGTGCTTCCATAACCTGAATTTCACTTATATAATCCAAGAGGAGTTAATAATTATATAAATGAAATATTTAAGGTTGTTTCAACTACAACAAACAATCAATACAAACAACAATCACTTGCAACAAGGCAACCAACCATCACATAGAGTCAATACAATTAATCATTCATTCCTATCAAACAAACAAATAGTGGTTCGGGTTCAAAAACTTTAAATTATACAAAATGGAGTAAACTATTAAGTGCACCATTTACTCAACAGTCTTAGATGAAACTAAATAGGTTATTCATACATCCAAACAAATTTAAAGTATCCTTACCCAAACAACCATAAATCAAAACAAACAACAAATTCAAACAATAAATCAAGTAAAAAAAATTTCAGTTTCATTTCATAATCTTTTTTGTTTGATTTCCTTTTCATTCATTATTTATTTTTATCTATTTATATTCATTACCTACCAATTCATTTTCATCTATCTATATAATGCCAAATTCTATTGATTGCATTGCATTACATTTATTTATTTATATTATTCATATTCAATCATATTTCTTAGTAGGTAAATTTATTAACTTAAGTTTACAGTCATTTTCCAGTATTCATCTTTTATTCTTATTTTATTCAGGGGTAACTTCAACCTATTTGCTTAAGTTTATTATTATTTATAATACTTACCTTTTTTGTAGCATTTCAATTATAGTTAAGTCCATAACAACTAGAACATCAATTCTTATTAATAAACGCAATTTATTGAACACTTTCATTGCATAAGTTTACTTGTACAATTTTCCATTATAATCTTTAACATTTAAACTTTTAATATTTGGTAAGTTATATATATATGCTTTAAGAATGTAATTGAACTTATACAAGTTTTCTCATTTCTTTTAATTGATTTAATGTTTAATAAAATGTCCTTTGTCTTATGGATTACATATTTTAAATTTCTTTAATTTCATTTATAATTTAGCGTTAAATCTCTTATTTCGTTTAAAGGCTTCAATTATTAGTTAGATTCAATTTTACTACACTAATGGAAACTATTAATAAATGTAAACTTAGAAATTAAATACCGGGTTTTATTCAGAAATCATTTTAAAATAATAGATAAATGTATATTGTATATCCAATTATATTTAAAACAATTAAAATTTATATTTGTTTATCAAAATAAATCTGCAGTAAAACTACTACAGTGGCCTTCCCACTTCGAAACCCGAAAATGAATGTCGATAATGCATGCACTCATCACCGAAATTACTTTCCAGCGACAGAGAGGGGAGTACACAACTTATTACATTCTAAAATTTCTTTTAAAACATTCTTTCAAATCATTTTAAAGTATTTATATCGGAAAATACTTCTAAAATACTATTATTATATCCTAGAATCATTTGAAAGCAATTTTCAAAACCCCGGAACTTAAGTTCTAAATTTTCCATTTTCATTTACTTGATCTTCAATCTTATTTCAACTATTATATATAAATTTCATTACCTAACAACCAATATAGTACAACCAAATATAACCTTTACAAAAATTTACTTTACATATATAGAAAATATAATAGGAAAAATTATTTCATTCACCTATATTAAAACCAAATATTATGTCGGTCTGTCCTATTAAGTGTTTTGAAATCCCTATTGATGTCATAGCGTCCCAGGCATCAACCAGAATTTATAAATACAAAACGGAACAAATTAACACAATATCAAAATCATTTTATAACACTAACAAATACGCTCTCTCATATATATATACGCTCAATGACTCATCATAGGGTATTACTACCCTATTAATAAAGAGTCAGACCCCACAAAGCTAAGGTTTATCGCTAAACCTTGCTCTGTTACCAGATGTAACGCCCCGCCTTTTGTACGTTTTAAACCGACGATAAACCACACACGTCAGACTTAAACCATACAGAAGGGCGGATTGTTATGTGGTAAATAAGAAAAAAATGGAGAAAGTAAAACACAAAATAGAATCTTGCAGCGGAACGATAAAATATAATAATCAAATATACTGTTCATGATGTTGTTTACCAAATATTTGATTATACATATACAATATATATATCAGAGTTACACATACCAGAGAATATTAATAATGCAACGGAATACAATAGTGTAGTGGAATAATATAATAGGTAATAGTAATAAAATCTTCGTCTTCGTCTTCGTCCTCGGCCTCGGCCTTACGCTCCACGCCACCTCGCGAAGCCGATGACCACCAAATGCACTGCAGCCGCCAATTATTTGAAACCCTAATTCGTGATTTGCCACAAATCTGACCATCAACTTGCCAAACTAACCACATGGATCGACATATCTCACTCCCCTCTACAATACCTAGAAACGGTTTCCCGATCAGACGAGGTTCGTCGTCGAACGATGAATGGTCAAAACTTCTTCGATTTTTACTGATCAGACGATGAAACAAAACGAATCATGGATCTGAGATGCGCTCGTTGAGAGCTTCGATATACAATTTTCCTGAATTTTTTTGAGGAGTTTGGATTTTTGACTTTGGTTTTTGAATTGAAATTGAATTGGATAAATTTGGGCTTACAGTCATTGAGGAAGAGGAGCACAGAAGTTTCTGTATGTATAAAAATGAGGAATAGAGGGCTGCTAGGGTTTATAATATGATATTTATAGACAAGGTTGAAAAAGAATACATGGATCGGATTGGTATACGCGTTAAACGATAACGTGGCCCGAAAAGCCCGTTCTGACTCCGGAACGAAATTTGGGTCAACCCATATATCAAAATAGATGTTTTTAAATATTTTAAATGCAATGGAAAAAGTTTCAGGTCCAAATTCCATCGTATGAAGAAGTGATGCGAAAATCAATATTTTTCAAACTGATTTCAATTGATTGATTTCTGGGCATTTTGAGTCCGTACGATCAAACGACAAGTCCGATCGCTATGAAACTTAAAGTCCTACAATAATTCACCGTTACGGATCCGATGAAACTGGTTTCATCGAAATCCGAGTCAGTGGCCAAAATGGCTATTTTATATTAATTAAATAAATTAAAAATCAATCGATTAAATCCAATTTTTAATTTCCCTTCTATAGTTGACAATTATCTCACTTTTATATTTCTTAATCATCTATAAAAAATTTAAACAAGTTTAGATGTCAATTTAAAGTTGATTAATCTATTAATTACAGTGTCAAATTTTCAATTTCATTGTATTCAAAATTATAAATTAAATTTCCAATAATTAAATTTAATTTACTTTCCATTTATTATTCTATCAATTCCAACTTATGGTATAGTTATCATGATTTTCATCTTAGTGCGTTACAAATTTCCAGTTTCATCTAATTTCAATCAACGTAGTAATTAATCTCATTAATTTGCACAATTTGATTTCCAATTCTATTTAATAGGCTAAATAAAATATGTAACACATAATAATTTGATACCGTTAACTTTTTTATTTCATTTATAAGTTTATTGCTTTTAAATCTTGGTTCATAATATTCTCCCATTTTAACTTAATTCCAATTAACTACTATTTAATTATCATTAATTGCAATTAATCTTATGGTTACAATTTAAATTCCAAATAAATTGTTTTTATTTGATTTCAATCTTTATAACTCACCCACTGATTTCAAATAACATAGTTAATGCTGGTTTTCATAACATTACTTAAATATACTCAATTTCCTTTCTTTATTGTGTGTTAACTAAATTTTCCACTAGTATTGAAATTTTTGCTAAATATGCATTTGCATTACTTCCTTTGAATTTGACTTGCATTGAATTTATTAATAATTACCTTAGTTACATTAACGTAATATTAGATTATAAATCTTTTGTAACTGATTTTTTCAATTTAAAATCAACCAGCTACAAAATAGGTAACATCCAAAATCGTTACCGTTAATACTTTAGTCGCATTAATAAGCTTTTATTGCTTACAAAACAATGGTAACATTTATTTTCATAATGCTAATTTCATTCACTCTACCCGTTACTACATTTATATCCATTAAAGTAATATTTAATTACCTTTATTCGAAATAACTTTTTATCACCAATATACTCTTTATAATACTTGTATGGTTATTCTCCACAAACAATTACCATCTATCCTATTATTTCACCCATTATTTTTAATTAAAGTCTTAATTAAATTTATTTATCTGGATTTCATTCTTTTATTACATCGTTTATTACTTTACAAAATAACCAACATTTCTATGCATCTTATTACATTTATATCTTGTAATTATTTTCTTAAACTCATAATTGTAATACCAAGTTTCATTTTAAATTTCAATTGATTTCCCCTCATAGTTTAATAGCCTAAGTAAACTGGTAAAAAATAATAACAGTCACTATTTGCCCTAAATCACATTTATAGGTTTGTAGTTTACAACAAATGTTGCAATGACTCATATGATATTGATTTTATCCAATTACCATTAAATTTATACTAATTCATCAATTTGTACAATATATATCTTGTTTCCTTAAAATAAATTTATGTTTCTATTAAGTTTTCATTCACACTTCCGTTACTATATTAATAATCATTAAAGTAATGTTTATTATCAATAACAACATTATAATTATTTAACATTTAAATGAAGTTGATTTCCAATAAATTCATTGACCAATTAATTAGGTAATTTATAATAATTGTTATCATACCCTTAAATTTACACTTAAGTTTATGTTATATTCAATTTATTACGTATTACTTTCTTAGTTAATAATTTTTGAATTTATTACCCGATTCCCTAATTTCAATCAATTATAACTTTACAATCTGTTTCAATTTATTTGCAATTTCATTTTTAGCATTTACTTCAGTATAAATTATAAAATATTTATTTCTTCCTAAATTTAATTAAATTGACCAAATTTATTCATCAAAATTTACGGGTCATTACATGTCTAGAATATAGGTATTAAATGGTTAGAAGTCCGCCTAGTCCTTTTAAAGGTATTAAGTGGCTTGGGTACTGTCTATTAATAGCCACGATTTTATTGGCGATAGATTCGGTAACAGCTGGACATTAAATGTCGGAAACCTTAAATGGTGGTTAGAAGTCATTGTATCTAGGACCCACCGACCATTGACAAAATTGTTAGAAACCACGTTGAGAATAGGTCTTAACGGAGTCTACCTTGATTGATGTCTTAAATAACAGAGTCTGCCTATTACTCTTTTAAAAGTATTTTGTAATGATTATAGAAGCCCACTTCACACTTAGAAATATTAAGTGGCAAATAGGTTTGGAAGTATTGGATGGTTGATAAGGCTTCATCAATATTTTGTACCTTAGGAAGGGGTAAGTAGATAATCGTGTGTGCAATGCAATGTTAGATTAGAATTATGAACTCTAATGGACATAACAAATAAATACAAACCAATCAGTATAAATTTATGTTATGGACAGTTTATAGATTTCCATTCACTAGAATATTGTTCTGACCTCCTCCTCATTAAAACCCACATGATAGATTTAGAGGAGCAGGTCACTGGAGCTGGATGTGATTTATTGTTGGAGAAGTCTTCTTTTCTCTCATGCTCGATGCTGATGTGACAAACTGTTATCCAAGAAATACCATAAATTCTAAGGTAGTAGTCATAGTCAGTACTCTTATCCTATTATTGTTTCTGCTGTCAGTTTAGATTTCTATCAATCTTTGATAATGCTTGTGCTTATTTGAAGGTACCAAATCCAACGATCTGTGCTCTAATGGAGTTGGATTATGATTTTTGTCGAAATTTAGGCCCATTAACGTGCGAGTTGTTACCCCTTATAGTTGAGTACATAGAGTTATTTAATATCAGTAAATGCCTTAATATTGGACGGTTATAGTCTCCATAACGAATATCTATGAAACTTTAATTTCAACCGCCTTCTTAAATGTATTGTCTTAATCTAATTTATTTTACTTTGTTCAAAGCTAGAATATTATAATGTAGACAATAAGAGTGATGCTAAAATTTGGTTTTGGGAAAAATGTAAAACATACTTATCAAAATTGATTTACAAATTCTTGAATTTCTCAAGGACTAAACCAAATATATTCAAATTTATTTGGAAAGTTAAGGCTCCACCCAAAACTAAGTTGCACGTGTTGTCAACCGTGCATAAGAAGTTAAAACCGATTGAATTTTGGAAGAAAAAGAATTTGCACACGGGTAAAAAAATTTGTTTTTTTACAACTTAAACCTATATAAAATAACATGCTTTATAGGTTCCCCTTAACTAATTCTATCTCCATACACACTCTTAATATTTTTGATTTTAACACGACCAACACTGACTTTGATTGTAACTACCACTTGAAAAATTTTAGAATTTAATATGTTAAAGTCTATAGAGTTTTACGCGATACCATCTTCACAATTACTTGTTGGTATCTATTGTTTGAAAGAAATCAATGAATGTTTAATAATATTAATAGTCATTCCGATAACCTAAGTTATGCCACTGCATTTTTAGTTATAGTTCAATTACAAATCCTAACTATAAACTAGCCAAAAATCTTTCCTTCAAGCACTTTCTTCCTAAATTAAAATGATATATTGGTATCTTAAAGATTAAAGTTGTTTTTGCTAATGGGAGTCACAATATGGCCTTACGCAGCCACCATGTAGGAACTTTGATAAAGATAGTTATTCGAATGTTTTACTCTTGATTGATAACTAATTCTTTAGTACTTTTTGACATCACTTTGTTTTTCACACATATATATGTATATAAACATTTGATTATGTACACATATATGAGCTGCTTTCTTGGTTTTTTCCTTCAGTTTTAGTGGTTGTTATGGATTGGATTGATTACAGAGCATGGATGTTGGATTGCAGCGATCGGTTGCCTTTAATGGGCTTGCCATGCTTTTTAGGCTTGCCTATAGCCCTGGATGATTATGGATGACGTACTACTATCGACTTCAGTTCATAAACCAATAATTACTTAGCATACACCAAAAAATAAAGAAAGCTTGTGTACACCGAAAATTATTTTACAATCATCATATATTTTACAAGATTACCTTATTCCCATCTTCCCTCATTCAAACTTAAAGCCAATTCATGCAAATTAAGAAATCTATATTGTTAAATAAAATCGAAATTAAACAAAATTGTCTTTAATTGTTAGAACTATTACTGTAACTCCTTTATTATTACTTATAATTTATTAATTTTAATAAAATTAACTCTATTTTTTTATAAAAAACAATACATTTAAATTTTTTAATTTGGTGGGATATAAGAAAGACTTGTAAAGACGCAATTAATAAGAAGATAATTTTGTAATATATTGGTCATTGTAAATTAATTTTTGTGTATAAATAGAATTTGTCATTTCATTATTCATCGTTCATTGTTAACAATCATTAAAAAGCGAATGAATTTGATTTCATTAGTACTTTTGCATAAGTTAAGTTTCATCATTCCTTTGCAAAATAATAATTGTAGAAAGATGTGTCACAGACATCTGTACAAAACAAAGAGAAGGGGTCAAAAACTTCTAGGAGGGTAAGCATCAATATAGGAATACCCCTTATGGGTAGCCCTGGGCAGTGAACTCTGATTATTGACATGTGTTCCTAATAAAATAATAATTTTACGTTTAAAGGTTAAAAACTATTACATCTCCACTTATTAGTGCAAACCCGTGCTTTGCACACGGATGTGACGAAAAAATTGCAGAGGTCATAATAAAATCAGAAAATTGCGCATGGAAATATGCAGCATGTCCAAAATTAATAAAACATGATAGTAGTAGCCAGCTAAAGAATAGCAGTAGTTGGTAGAAGTTGAAACTGCATGAAATTATATGTTGCAGACATATGTATCCCAAGCATGTGTGGTTCAGCTGAATTTCAGATAAAACCATGTATAATCATTATTAAGCGGCGAGAATAAATAAAGATAGGATGAAATATCCTTTTGCACATACGGTGGTGATATAGTAAGTGTATGTTGATCGCATTCAGCTGGAAGCAATTTTTTGTTATATTTTTTGTATCTGTTTTTGCAGCTAGAGTACAGTTAAAAGTGAGCAATTTATGATTATCAGATAGCACATTATTTTAAAGCTGTCATAATGGCAAGGAATGGTACAAAAAGATATAAAGCTATAACACCATTATATCTTCAGTAAACAATGTTTTACAGGATTGTTTGAATGATGAAACACCAAAAGTAGTTAAAATATGAAATAAATAGTGAGAGGCAGTTTGATAAATTTTAGCTGAAACCTACTCGTTGGTTTTAGGTCATCCGTGTACAACTGTTGCAAAATATCAAAACCAACCTGTAAAAATATAAAAAATATGCCTATGCATAATTGTGAATAAATTTAGTATGCGGCAATAACTTCAGTGAAAAAATTCTGTAAGAACAGAATTGTCCACTAATAATCAGAACCTGAATATAGGCCCAAATTAAGTGGCTTAGTAATACGTTTCATACCTCTGTCTGAGCAATAAATGAGTTTAAATCTTGAAAATAAAACGTAGCCAAATACCTTCTAGAACTCTATGGTTGAGCTTACTACATGGAATAAGAGAGACAACAAACGAGAAAACAATTTATTCACGAAGAATTTTCAGGGAAAACAAAGTTGCTTATAATCTGATGCGAAAAATACTTGAAAACACAACACAGCGGAGTTGATGTTACAGTTCAATGGCAATGGTATGCTTTGATGGAGATTAAGATTGCTATAGGTTTAGTGAATATTATATAATTGTTTAGTTAAACTTATTTGAATAAAACAACAAAGATGTAGCATTATGTATTTAAATTTGTGAATGTTCCAAAACCGCATTGTATTTCAAACAAAGAATCTTCTTTTTCTAGATTACTTTTATACTTGGAACGTGCCAGCTTCAAAAGAACGTCCAAATATATAATAAATTACAGAGTATGATTTTAAGGGAACATACCGGTGAAGCTTGTCTATGGTAAATGGGAAATACAAAAGGATGGTAGACATACAATTTTTTTTCATCAGCAAGCTGCTCGTCACCTTTATTTTTTGGTCAACTATAGTTCACAATGCGAACCTACGCATATGAAGTGTGGTTACACGGGCGTGCAATAAAGAACAATGAAAAAGCATTTACTACACATAACACTGTATTATTAATTTATTATTGATATTTTAAATATTTAAAATATGTAACTTGAAAATTTTACCATTCATACGAAATGGTAACAAAAAATCTAAATAAAGACCTAATGGAGGACATAGTTCCCTAATCAAAGCATTTGCTTAACGGAGTTTTACTAAAGTTAAACCAAATAATATCTATAATGCTAACCATTTACATTTAAAACCATCATTTTGGACCATTTTCAGAGATTCTAAACATAAAAAGACGACTGAACCATACTGAAATAAAGACAATTGATTCAAGTACAAAAAAAATTTAATTGGACCTATGTTACTTTTTCTACCTATTATTTTAAAACTCCTTGCCAATTTAGCAAGAGGAATGTATGTTAGATAGAAGTAGTGGAAGAAATCTAATAAGCAATAAGATATTGAATATTGTAGATTTAAGAGTAGCTTGCATAACCTCTGTGGTTAGAGGATTAGAAATCGTGTTTGACCCATATTTTGCAAATATTGTCATATTTTACATTTTTAGTGGAAATTTTGGAAAAAAATTACGGGTGTAACTTAAGACATGGTAAAAATATGTTGGAATGTAGTAAAAATTATTTAATTGTCAAACTATCCATTCTATACTATCGTCAACATTAAACTATTGACATTTAATATATATTTATATTAAACATTAAAATACAAAACTGATGGTGAAAATGTGTAAGCAGCGCATATATGTCTGAGATTATCCACTCTTACAACCTTCGGAATAAATATTCTTACCATCGACAGTATGAAAAAAATGTAATAAGACCTTGTATCAAGTGTAAATACATAATGACTCACATTTTAAAAAAAAAAGTATACAACATTTGTGAAGTCAAAAGGAGTTGGTAGTCAAAATATGTTGTCAATAGATGAGAGAAAAATCCAAATCCATCTGCATTCGTATCCAGAAAATGGAAAAATATCTAGAATGAAAGAAAATGAATATGCATGCGTACGCTATCTGTATCTCAAAATTATCCCATGTTAGAGAACCCAATGTGAGACAAACCTCAACACGCCCTCGCACGTGTGGCGCATCATCAGCCAAACACGTGGACATTCTTTGAGGGTGACGTGTGACACAATTAAAACCCGCTTTGATACCATGTTGGAGAACCAAACGTTATCACAAAACCAATTGGTAATGTGGAGGGAGGTCTCTTAGTATTTATGCAGAATTCATATTGTAAATTGCCCGATGTGGAACTAATCTTAACACGCCACCGCACGTGTGGCGCATCATCAGCCAAACATGTGGACATTCATTGAGGGTGACGTGGACACAATTAAAACCCACTTTGATACCTTGTTAGAGAACCATATATTATCGCAAAACTAATTGGTAATGTGAAGGGAGGTCTCTTAGTATTTATGCAGAATTCATATTGTAAATTGCCCGATGTGGCACTAATCTCAACATCCCATAAGTGCTGTCAAGATTATGTATATTTAATATGCAATTTAGTACATAGAATGGTAGATATTTACATTAATATTGAGGTAACACTTTATACTATATGCGTATAAATTAATATTTGTTGTTCAAAAATATTTTTCTAACTGCATTTTTTTCTATCTTTAGAACTAAAATGGTTTTATGTTAAACTAAAATTTTCATTTTATTTAATTAGAATTATTTAATTGTAAGTTAGTATATAAATATTTGATATGTCTTTTATACTTAGATGTAATATTTGACATCTTAATTTTTGACACAGATGCTGATATAATTACTATATGCATTTGTATGTGATCGTTGACATATCTACATTAAAGTTCAAACTCAGGTGCTAAATAGGTTATAAGGTTTGCAAACATCAGAAGTTTCACTACATCGGTTTTACTGTTAGGAACTGATAACATCCAGATCTATTTAAATCTCAAAACAAACTAAAGAAATGACATCTATTTTTAAATGAAGATCAACCTAAATATTTGGTCCATTTATTCACAAAGATCATCCATAAATATTATTAGAAAAAACCATCTATTTATGTAGATACATCAATAGATTAACACATTACAAAAAAAATTCTATGTAAGTCACAACCAAATTCATATTATAGTAGCAGTGGCTTATGGAATAGTAAAGCATTAAAGCGGGAATGTAAATAAGCGCATATGAATTAGTAATTAAATTTTTGAGAAAAAACAAAACCAAAGAATAATACGAAGCTAATTAATAAGAAAATGATTCTAAAATTCATTCAATTAGGGAAATTATTATATACTCTAGAAGAATATTGAATTAGAAAAAGTAAAACATGTAAAAACTAATAGGTTGAAAATTTTATTAGGAATTATATACCATTTCAACTTTAATTTTCGAAAAAGCAAGCAATGGAGTGAAATTTTTAACCGTTGTGTCATCAAAAACCATAATAGCAGGCTAAAAATTATACATATAGAAACTTCATACCATCACCACCACTCAATATAATGTTGCATAGAATTTTAAGGTAAAAAAGATATTGTAGGACTCTGTGATATAACGAATGCCACTTTTATGGACACCGAGCTTAATAATGTGAGAAATTATGTGAGTATAACACATACCACTAATCACATGAGTGATTATCAAGAAAATTTCATGATAGGTAAAACAAATATATTTATATTTATTTTAAGTTTTAACCTGATGGGTGTAAACCTAAACACATTTATGTCACTTTTCTTCTTCCATGCAACCACCCTTATATGCTCTTATTGATCAAGGTTCAAGATAAAAATAGTGTGATTTATTACTTTACCAATAACTTACATAATATGTAATTGTGATAATTGAAAATTTGGCTGATAATATTGTGAATACCAAATAAGGAATCAAATTAGCAATTTTAAAAGCGATATGATTACATTAAGAAATGGCATTTCTTAAATATTACCCAACTTAATTATAGTATAAAGCATGCAATTAATAAACAAACATAACCAGATTGAATTGCAAATCAATGAGTTATTGCTATTTTCACGTGGTGGTTGCATATTTTGGGGTATTTCATGCATTAATAATTGAATTTCATTGCTAGTTATGAAATTTAAATCAAAATTTACATGATCGATTATAAGTACTATCAAAACTCAATAAACATAGATTTACAATGCTTAAATAGAATGACTAATTAAATTATTAATTAGTTGAAATACACACAAAGAGCTCAATTTATCTGTTTCTTTGGTCATGGTACACTTATAAAAGTACCGAAGCTCTTATGCTAGTGCTTAATTATGCAATAACTTAGTTAAGACTGGTCATGGTTGAATAGTGATTAAAAAACCTAGTTACCAAAATTGATCTTACCCATCATACAAATATTTTAAAGACCAAAATATAGCTTTAATATAGGTAAATAGGCACAAGGAAGAAGTTGCGAAAAAGTTTAGTCTCAGGGATAACAAGTTTGCTTTTTAGTCTGAAGGACGCTTTTTAGTGTAAACTTTTATCATTCTGTGAATTACACTATCATTCTGTGAATTACACTAAAAAATGCCCTTCAGCCTAAAAACCAAACTTCTTATCTTTGAAACTATATTTTTCTCTAACTTTTTCCTTGAGCCCAAAAACCCTATTTTAATATTATAGCCGAATATTTGTGATAAAATTTTATCATCGAATTATATAAAAAAATTACTGCGAATATATCATAGAGAGCAAATCAAAGGAGTACACATATTTGCAAATTAGATAGATATGTTTACACCAAGAGTTGAATATTCTATCATCACACCAAGTACCATGTAAAATGAAAGATTAAGATTCAAATCAAAAGGTTTTCTCTTTGTCTCATTAAAATGAAAATCTTAAATTAAGTAATGTTAGACTCATACTTCTTGTTAACTATGTAGTTAATACTGCAATAGAGTCATCAAATAAAAAACATAGCCTTATCTTCGGTTCAATAGACAGAAAAACCACTTCCTAAAAGCTAAGAAAATTGCTGCATAAAAGCAAAGAGAAATAACTGATGAAAACCATGAAAAATTACACTAAAGATTGGAAAGGTACCTTAATTACTTTAAATATGTCTTAGCAATTTCAATTTACTCGAGACAGCGATTTTCATTATGCTCATCATTCAAAACCTGCTATGAACTTTTACTTTGAGAAAGCAAAGTATGGTCCTTTGAGTTAAATATATTAACACAGGCCATACTTGCTATCAAATAATCATTTGAGGTAGATCCAATCAAATAATGAATGAGAGATCTTTTCCAATGCTTATGAATAAAACCAAATTACAAAGAAAGTCTGTTATATGATGGAATTCTAAAATTCATCACATCATAAATGACATTAAGACATGTACAGTGTGGGTATATTAAGAATTTTATGATATATCTTTATGATTTGAGAAAACAGTAGGTTTTCCGTCTTAAGATACGATTAGAATTATGTAAATTATGAACATTTAGTTTCTTAAAATATAAAAACAAAAGGAGGTAGACAGAATTTAAGGCATCGAGTACATTTAGACACCTTGTAAAATAATAAAACATAAGCCATGACTTTGTATAAGATTTGTACCTAATGAATTTATTATGAAAATAGTAGATTTCTGTTGTATATTTATGAGAAATTTCATGTTGTATTTTTTAAAAAGGCAGAAAGGGCACCTGGCAATATAATGGATCATAACTTCGTATGATATCTGTGCCTAATATAAATTGATTATGAAAACATTGTTGTCTATTTATGAGGAAATATAAGCTGTAGTGTAATTCAAAAAGTCAGAAAATAGAGTATCACATAAATACAATTGCCGGAGTTTTGATATAGTTGTAAACTTATTCAAATAATGCTTTCTCCTATGTATGATTTGAAGATTTTTTCATCCTAGATAAGATAAGGAAGAAAGTATTTCCTCAAGCCCAAATAAAAAAATGTAATGGGCAAATCTTAATTTATTTAATGTCGAGAGAAAGATATGTATTAGGTCAACATAGATTCTTAAACACTAATTTATTCTCATTTTATTATTTTGAATTAGTTTACAGAACTGTTATAGAACAATTATGCCAAATTATGCATCTTTATTTGGAATCATTTGATTATCCAAACAAATCTACATAGTTAGGAACATACATAACATATTCGAATAGAATTATCTAGGATCATTTGAATGAAACAGTAAATTGTGTAATTCCTAAATACAGGTACATTCCAAATAAAGAACAATTTCAAATTTGAAACTATTTAATCCTTCCTTAAGAGGAACATTTTCATGATATCTATAATTTGTCAGACAAATTGTTTAATATAGGATCCTATAAAACAAATATATAACGTATAAAAATGCATATACGAACAACTATAGAGACAGAATTAATCATGGGCTCACCTCAATTCATGATAGAAGTAATCCATCCATTCATGGTGCTTCTTACATTACCATATCTCGGCAAATGATACAAATATTTCATTTTTGTGCACTCAACCTGTAATTGCAATAAAATCAAAGTTGGATGACCAGATTATTTGTTTCAAGATGTAAATTTCTTGTGTATTTACATAGAAAAAGATATAATTATTTAGATAAGATGCAGATTCAACTTAATCCCTACACATTCACATTAATGTACCAGCAACCCAAACTTTAGTCATATTGAACAACGGAAATTCACATCAAAAATTAAAATATTGATAAAACTGAAATCGTCTAATTTGAAGGTAGCTCATTTGATTACGTTTATCGCTTACATTTTAGCTGACTTTAATGTTTGTGGAAAAAACATCAAAATTCCTCATTCGCTGAATCAAGAAAAAGAAAAACCTTTCCATTTGAAGATGGCTCATTTTCTCATTCTAGCTTACTTTTCTTTGATAAATATCTCACATAATACATATGGTACCTTCCACCCTATATTCCTCTTCGATGGTCCTTGAAATTAAAAAATAAAAATAAAAATTAATAAAAGTTCGCAAAATACAACTCTATATTATCATGAACTAAACATTTTTTTTTAGAAATAATAACCCAACCTTTGAGAACAATACCTGAAACATATCGATAAATGAAAAGAATACCTAAAACATATTAACTAATGAATAGAATATCTGAAACACGTTTGAAGTCTGTAAAAGAAGCAACAATGGTAGATTCAAATTGCAGGTAGGTGAAGTAGATTGATGCAAAAAAATTAACTGGACTTCAAATATAAGAAATGGATGAAAATTAGGTTCAAAATTACTTGAAACACAAACGAAAAGAAGGAAGATGTCTCCGTATGCAGGATGAATTGGGGACTGAAAGAATTTGTGAGGCGGGATAATATCTTCTTGTATTAATTTCCTGGCACGGTCTTTTTATATAAGTCTCATTATGTACAATGATGTATGATTATGTGAATCACACTACTTGCAAACATATCATTATTCTACTATATTTATTTTTGTAATTGTCATTGAAACTGTGTTATTGTTGGGCTATCATTATGATGATAATTAACTTAGCATTTCAGTAAGATTCATTTCTTGACAAATCTTTAAGATATTGTCCAATAGGTGATCTTTTATAGCAATTGTTTTAATTACATACCATATCATAATAAATTATTCAAAATTAGTGATATTAAAATATTAATCAAACTGAATGGTCATCAACATTGATAACATGTAAGATCTTTAATAGTAAAACTCATGTTTATTATCTACAAAAAGTTATAATAGGTGTTCTAATGTGAAATTAATTAGTAAATAAATATTCGAAGTTTAGTTAAAGTTGTACCTTACAAATGATGGCTTCATAACCAACAAAACCTAAGAAATCCAAAACTATTTAAAATAAAGCTATTCCAATAGTATAGGATGCTGATTTAGGATTTAAATTGATGACCTAAATAAAACAAAGAGGGTTAGCATCTTATAATACAAACTGAATGGTTATAGGCATTGATAACATGTACAATCTTTAATAGTAGGGCCTGCGTTTTTATCTACAAAAAAACAAAATAGGTGTTCTAACGTGAAGTAAACGATATCCAATTTTTGATTGATATTATACCTTATAAATGATGAGTCCATGACCCAGTGATTCTAAGCAAACCAAAATTATTTAGGTCAATTCAGTACTTACTGTAATGACCTGAAATGTAACATTAAGGATTGGCATTATGTATATTCAAATCAAATGGCTATAGAGGCAATTTAATCTTTGGAACAACGTAAAAATTGTAACCCTTTCCATTCATGATGTCAAAAATTTATTATATCCGGTAACTATCTCACGAATTTGAAAAAATAGAAAAAATCAATAGTTTTTGCTTAGTAAACAGAAACTTCTTTTCGATAACCCTTTTAAAATACCAAACTACAATCTCGAATAATCATCACAAAAGAAATTTTAAACAGATCATATGTGCAAAACTTGAATCAAATCAATTATATGTATTAATGGTAAAAATATAGTACAACAAACCGTTTGCATTTTAAATACGTATATCAACAAAACCTATTGAATAACCTTGAATAGAAATAAAAACTGATGGAACAAATAATATCTCGAATTGCCAATAAAAGAAGTGAGAGAACTTCAGGCAACTGCATACTGTAGTATCAAAAACGATTCAATAACAATGATGATAGTAATAATACATTGATTACCTGTACAATCTTTAATAGGAGGAATCATTTTTATTGTCCACTAAAAATTATAACATGTGCCATGATGTGAAATAAATCAAAAAAAAAAAGAAATAGCTAAAAGAAAAAGTTAGTTCACACTATTTCTTTTTCAACTAAGTACAGTTTAAATTTATTTTTAATTGTGACATACTGTGCTTATGTCCTAAAACGGTTGTCAAACACTTAATTTATTGCGTACAGGGCATAAAATTGAGCCTATATTCCGACGGAGTTTTTAAATTCTTCAAGGTTATGAATAAGAATGATATCAAACATTTTTTCTAGTAAAAAACGATATATAAATTAATACTATGACTGAAACAATATGTAGAAAATGATAGGAACTTATAATCAAAAATTACAGAATTAAATCAAACTGTGAAGGGTAGATGCATACCCGAATTTAATCATAAATACAAAAAAACCCAAATAACAGTTAATATCAATTTTAATTGACACTAAAGAAATAGACAAAAAAAATCAAAATTAATGTCAAAAGTAGCACGAAGTCAGATCCACACTATGCCTAATACCTATAGCAGTCCTGATACCCGATGTGGATAGCCTGTTTGTTTGTCGTCGGCAGTAATACGAAGGCAGATCGTCTTGCTTCTTCCATATTTCGTCGACATCTGGGTATCGGTGCAGTTAGAAAATCGAGAAACAATGGTGATTTGAGGGGAAGAAAAGCGATTTAGGTTATATGGTAAAGGACCAGGGAGATCAGGACGACAGAGGAGGATGGCAGGCGAAGGCAGTAGAAAGGTCAGACAGATAGGGCAAAGTGGAAAAGCGGCGAATTGCAGGAGAGGCGTAGGGTAGGAAGACGGAAAAAAAATTGAGAGGAGCGGCGGCGTGTTGTTTGTTTACGGGAAAGGAGGGGGAAGGAGAGAGGAAGTACGGGAAAGGAAAAGGCAGGAGCAGCGAGGATCCGTTTCACGAAAAAATAAGGGGGCTTCTATGACCTTGAAAGCAGACTCAGTAACAATATAATAGTATATATACTAATCCTCTTGGTGAGTGCATATATGTTGTGTGCTATCATTGACTCATAGAAAGATGTTTATGACTACCATTAAAGTTTATTATCTATCAATTTATGCTTTTGGCCACGGAGACTTTTTTTCATTCAGCTCTAAATATCTGTAGCCTCTTCATTTTTCTCAAGAAACTCATGTATACTATCTCAAAACATCATTAAAAACGTAATTTTAAAATCTAAAGCCAAAAAAAAGAATCTCCTTTTGTCTAATGATAAAGCCAAGTGAAGAGTTTAGTGGATGATCCTAAATTTAATGAATACAAAGATGTTATTAGCTTATATTTTAGTTCGCAAAGCCTATTTTCTTCTATATATCAATCTTAGATTTGTTGTGTAGGGTTTATTAATATTCTAGGATGAGTTTAACGATCATATGACTAACATAAATTTGAAGCATATAAAGTTTATGTCATTGAATTGTACTGTTTATGTCATTTTTTCACTAATGTTGCCTTCGTTTTTTGTCGTTGAATGAAAGATACCAATCACAATAAACTCGAGAATGCACCTGTCGTTTCGAGTAAAAAGTATTCGACAATAAAAATATGAAAGAATAAGATTGATGAAATGCTTAAACAAGCATCCAATTTGTCTTGACAAACCATTTTTAAACCCAAGTAAATATTTACTTAAAATTTCATCTTCTTAAATACGGTCGGAAAAACAAATTTCATTATTTTATTTTTAATTTTATGTGGAAGTTATATAAATTTTGTTACGTTTTGAAAAAAATTGAATTTAATTTAGAAAATTAAAGGGATAAATGTTGTGTTTGTATGAGAGACTTTTTATCGCGAAAAAATGATAAAATCAGGCTGATTGGGATTGTTTCGGGTAGGACTGCACAAAGTATGGTTGAGTCGGGTTGGACCAAATACTTCACCCAACGCGTATACATATGGACTAAAGATAGTTCAACCCATACTCGACCCCATATGAGGTTGGATTAAAGTACGACTGTACGAGTTGGATCGGGTTTAATTGAATTGGATTGGGTTACATAAACCTAATACGAAAATAAGAATTTGAAGGAAAAAATAAATAAAAAAATATTATAAAATATTCACCTCAAAATAGCCAGCATAATGCATTAAAAGAAAAGGTTTCATTTCAAAACTTAAAATATGGTTGGATTGAATAAAATATCACATCCGACCTGTATATAGTATGAGTTACAAACTATAATTCATATCCGACTTGAACTAGATTGGTTTGCGTTGGATTTATGTGAGTTGGATCGCACACCTAGTTTCAGGTCTTGCTTTTGGGTAAAGCAGCTTTAGTGAGTTTATGTTAATGGGCCTTTGGACTACTTATATATACGGGCATTAGCCCGACCCGCTGTACTCTGTCCTCTTCTCAACCCCGAAACCCTAGTTTTGTTCTTCATTGCTTCGATTAAATATAAATGGCCACTTCTGCAACCAGTTAACAGTTAAAATCGCAACCGCTTCCTTTCTTTGTCAATCTATTTGGGCCGACATCCCCCTGACGTATGAAATCCGTTTTCAAAACCTTAGTTTAAGTTTTGACGGTACAATGAGGTAAAAAATGATTTTGCTTGAAATACGTTTGATTAATTTACGTAGCGTCCTTCTATTTTTTTTTGGTTTAAGGCTTAATTGAATGCTGATTTGTTATGGATTTATTTGGAAAACTTGCCCTTATCCTATTTGTTTTCTATATTCATGGAAGTGCATTTTGATTTTGTCTTGGTAAGAATAAGATACAATGGTTTCTTTACTTTTATTTTGTTGCTATAGCATTGCAGATACCCTGAATAAGCATATGCTAAATTTTGATATAAGCCCATAAAAAAGAAATAATTACAACAGTAGGCTTCCTCGATACTTATTCCAGAAATACGTTGGTTTTCGGTTGATCAGAAGTTGTACTTGAGCATTCTAAAAATGTAAAAGTTCAAATTCAAAATTTCAACAAGAAATGTGTGAATGTAGTTCAATGATATTTGATTTTTAAAAGATTAAAGAAGGCTGGAAATATTAATTAAGAGGTTAATAAAAGGACAAGGTTTGAAAATTTGGGGTATTGAAAGTATTGTAAGGATTTAAATGGAATCAGCCGGTTAACTTATTTACAAACCTTTATATTGCGGTTCTTTATGTATCTTTCATCTTATGTTTCATATATGAGATATAACTTCAGAAAATTCAAAATATAGAAAACAATGAACTAAACTCTACAACATCATACTTTATATTTTTTACATGCATTTCTTACCTAGTTCCTAAGCTGTTTACATATTAGGTATGAATACTGCACATTAAAACTGGTTTCATTGCGTAATTTGTGTGTTAGAAACTTAAAATACCATGACATTAATTAAAGTAACATCATTACATGAGCGTGCCTGAATACTCAATTCATTCTTTTATCTTACATTGTAAATAAAAGGCGTTGAATGTGATAATTGCTCAATCACCAATTAAGCGACAGGTAAACATGCTTTACGGATTTACATCATTGTCATAGATCTGTCTATTTTTTAAGCACTTTTGTATATGCTCTAAGTTTTGTCGGAATGCCTTCTGTCATTGTCATTTATATCATGGGAAATTGTTATGGCTGAAAAAATTGTAAGTTTGAAAACCATAAAAACACGGTGCAATAACCGTTAATCCTTATCTTTCACGTTGATGTGAATTCTCTGACATATCAATCCATTTATGGAAAATCTTTCTTCAGTGTTTTTATGGTAATGAGGCGGTGAGGATTTTGCTTGAAGGTATGTTGGATTATTTATCCTTATATTTCCTTCACATTTCATTAGTTTAAGACATAATTGCATGCAAGCACTCTTTATTATTAATGTGGATTTAAAGTACACCATATCAACGGCGAGGCAGCTTGGAGGCATGTTGCATGGCAGGTACCAGCTGCAGCCGTTTGTTTTAGGGTGGCTTTTAGAAGCATTACAACAGTATTTGGGCTTCATGCCGATTATGATGAATAAAATATCTGAGCCTCACTTTTTTATCACTAAAATGTATAGTTTGTGAAAGTCTTGTGTCATGACATCATTTGTTAACTCAGCACTATCATCACCTTGCCTGGAGGTAGCTAGTGTACTGGCTAGTGAGGTTGATAAAGACTTCTCTGCCCGTTCCTTTTCAAGTGATTTTTCACTGTTGATTTCTAATGAATGTTCAAATGACTTGGAAGTTTCAAAATGATACAATTTGTGAATATGATTTTGGTAGCAAATCAATCAAATCCACAAATTTTTTTCTTTCTATTTTGGTAATTTTAAACACAAAAAAGCAGGCTGTGAATTTTGACGTCCTATATTGATTTTTGATTTTGAAGGAGTTGCAATTTTTGATCGATGATCTCAATACCAAATATAACATGTCAACAAAAGTTATGCCTCGTGCGCGCACGTATGTATGTCTAAGGAACCGCTGCCTCGCTTTTTGCTACATTTCATTCTGTACACCTACGATATTTAATGCTACTTTATTTGAAATCTAATGAAACTTTGGAGATGTTCATTCTACACCATGAACATGTTCACAAAAAAGATTTACTTTGATCGTCGATTTGATATATTATTTTGCAAATGTTATGATTATTCAAATCAAGCAAAACTGTATACACATGTAAGTGCAATTAATATAAACTTTACATTTGCTGTTTTGATTCGCATTTGGCTTGTGTGTTTCTGCTGTGATCAGATGATGATGGATTATAACTACATGAACACCGGTTTTAAACATGTGGTACAAATTGATGTTCGACAATGTTAATTAGCTCATTAGAATGATTGCCATTTTTATTAGTTTAATCATTTGTGGCATTCGCATTGTTGATAATTGGGGGATTTGTTGTGATAGTAATGTTCACACCGACACTATTGGTTAGCTCAGCATTATTATCACCTTGTTTGGAGGTTGCCGGTGTGCTCACTAGTGTAACAACCCTGTATTTTATGATTATTTTAGTTTTATATTTTAATTATTTTAACTGAAATTCCTGATTTAAAAACTTTATTTTGTATATTAAAATGGATAAATTTTGTTATTTTAATTTATTTTTTTATGTGAATTATAATTCCAAACCTAAATAAATGGAATATTTTCAAAAAGGTGGATTTTGGTCAAAATGGTCAAACTTTGACTTTTAAATTTAAATTTTAAATATTTAAATTTTATCTTTTATTATGAAAATTGATTTAATTTCAAGAATACTGCTATTCGTTTCGTTGAAATCAAATTAATATTGCGAAAGTTATGCTTTTTAAAATATTGTGTGTAAATTGTTTTATTCAACAAAAATTATTTATTTTAATTAATATAAATAATATTTTTGGTCGATATATCATGTTATAATTGTGTGTGTATATATATGTAACATTACATGTTATGTATATTTTTACAATATTTGTCCGTTTTTGTTTCATTTAATTTGGATATATACTTTGTAAATTAAGTAATAAACAATGTTGTCAAAAGCAATTAATTTATACTTTTCTTTTATATGTTTCTACATTCGTTTTCTTAGTTAATAAACAAATCAAAGAGATATGTAACAAATCAATTTTGTAAATTAAGTAATAAACAAACCAAAAGGATATGTAACAAATTAATTTTGTAAATTTAGTAATAAACAAAGGTGTAGATAGCAATTTATTTATACGTTTCTTTTATACATTTCTACATCCGTTTTCTTATTATTATTATTTTGGTGTTATATAAACGGTACGTTATTTACTGAGTTGTTTTTTAGCATATATTTTATTAGATAAATAGGAAACAAATGAATATAAGATACGTTACTTTGTTTTTAAATTTGGGCATACGTTTCAATTTATCTCTTGCCTTTATAATACACACTCATTTGATTACATACCTTAGCCATTCAAATCAACAGCCGTGCATTTTTAAAAGAAAAGAATTAAAACTTTAGCCGTCTATTTGCCTGGCAATTCACATATAATATTTCATCTCATTCCATTTTTTCATTTACATCTCTTTATTTAATAGGAATAAAATCCTTAAATTTCTTTAGCCGTTTCGAATATTATTTCTTACTGTTCTTTCACTTAATTAACGTGAAACTTCTCTGTTAAGTACAAACTTACGTACAAAAATTACCTTACCGCATCTCATTTGATTTCATCTTCTCGTGTGAAGCTCTCTATTGTAAGTTATGGCTTCATTTTTTTCTTTTTCTTCTTTCTTTGTTGTTCATGTCATCTTATTTAACTTATTCCTCCATTTTGCTTTATTCAAATATTTGTACTTTTATATGAATTAGTATATACTTAGAGTTGATTTATTTTTATTTCAAGGTTGAATCTGGTTATCACATCCTCTAAAATCTTATCTTATCGTGCCTTCCTGCGCTCTTCGGTGTGTGGATATTGTTATTTTGAATCAAATCTCTAGCGTCGAAGAGGTGAGTATTCACGCTTGACATTCATATTTATAGAATTGTAAATTGATAGCAAGTGAAATTGTAGAATTGTTATATCATGTTATACTTGTCCGTGATATGAATTTTATGATGTAAAACCCTGTTATAAACCTGTCACGTCATCCGCTACGTTATATGTTGTTATACTGTTTATTTATTTCTGTTTATTACACTGCAAGTTCCCTATAGAATAGAATCACTATGCGTTGAAATGATACATACCCGAACGGACTTTAGAATAAGAAAAAATCGTTATGGGTTGAAATAATAGGCCTGAGCGGTTTTTATTTGTTTTATTTATTTGTATTTATCTTGGGATTGCGGTTTAAAATAATCAAAACTCGGAAATTTTACTGACTGCGGATATAAATGATAATTTCTGCATCACTTGATTTACGTGTGAAATATTATCCGGACCCGTGATTGATTTTCAAAATATAATTTCTTATGAATTTCACGTATTGTAAATGAAAAAAAATGAAATTTGACTTATATTGGATTTAAAATGGTTAAGCCGTGATTTTTTAAAAGGTTAAATGGTATAAGTTAATAGATGGTTTGAGTTGTAGTGTAAAAGTTTGATTTAACTTAATAATGAGAATTTAAGTAAAAATGGAATTATAAAAGTAACTCGGTAATTAAATAATTGATGTATGAATTGGATAAATATAAAGTAAAAGAAAATACCAAGTTACTTGTAAAATAAAGTTAAGCAACTTACAGTGTATTTTGAATTTATGTAATTAGTTTAAAATTTTAAATAAATAGATGGTTAAAAGTGTAATTTGGAATTTAACTTGACTTGGAATTTTGAGATTTGGTTTTAAAATGGAAGATTAAGCAAATTAAATAAAATGGAAATTTAGTTTAATGTATGAAATGGAAATTTGAAATTTAAGTGATAAATAATTGCTAAAAAGTAAAGAATGGGAAATTTATATACTTGAATTTAATAAGTGAAATTATTGATATTTATTTGTAAAATTTACTTTATAAAAATCAACGCATACTAAAGAACGGATCCGGATAATATTTCACTCGTAAATCAAGTGATACGGAAATTATCATTTATATCTGTAATCAGTAAAATTTTCGGGTTTTGATTATTTCAAACCCGCAATCTCAAGACATATACAAATAAATAAAATAAATAAAAATCGCTCAGACCTATCATTTCAGCCCATAACGATTTTTTCTTATTCTAAAGTCCGTTCGGGTATGTATCGTCCGTTCGGGTATGTATCGTTTCAACGCATAGTGATTCTATTCTACATGGAACTTACAGTGTGATAAACAGTATAATAGCATATAACATAGCGGACGATGTAACAGGTTTATAACATGGTTTTACATCATAAAATTCATATCACAGGCAAGTATACATGATATAACAATTCTACAATTTCACTTGCTATCAATTTACATTCTATAAGTATGAATGTAAAAGGTGAATGCTCACCTCTTCGACGCTAGAGATTTGATTCAAAATAACAATATCCACACACCGAAGAGCGTAGGAAGGTACGATAAGATTTTAGAGGATGTGACAACCAGATTCAATATTGAAATAAAAATAAATCAATTCTAAGTATATGCTAATTCACATAAGAATACAAAAATTTGAATAAAGCAAAATGGAGGAATAAGATGACATAAACAACAAAGGAAGGAAAAAAAAAATGCAGTCATGACTTACAAGATAGAGCTTCACACGAGAAGATAAAATCAAATGAGATGCGGTAAGGTAATTTTTGTTGAGTTTGTACTTAACTGAGCAGTTTCACGTTAATTAAGTGAAAGAACGGCGGGAAATAATATTCGAAACGGCTAGAGAAATTTAAGGATTTTATTCCTTTTAAATAAAGAGATGCAAATAGAAAAGTGGAATGAGATGAAATATTATACGTGAATTGCAAGGCAATAGGCGGCTAGGGTTTTAATTCTTTTCTTTTAGAAATGCACGGTTGTTGATTTGAATGACAAAGGTGTGTGTATTATAAAGGTAAGAGATAAATTGAAACGTATGTCCAAAATTAACAACAAAGTAACGTATTTTATATCTATTTGTTTCATATTTATATAATAAAATATATACTAAAGAACAATTCGGTAAATAACGTACCGTTTATATAACACCAAAAAGATAAATAAGAAAACGGATGTAGAAACGTATTACTTAATTTACGAAATTGATTTGTTACATATCCCTTTGATTTGTTTATTACTTAACTAATAAAACGGATGTAGAAACATATAAAAGAAACGTATAAATTAATTGCTTTTGACAACATTGTTTATTACTTAATTTACAAAGTATATATCCAAATTAAATGAAACAAAAACGGACAAATGTTGTAAATATATACATAACATGTAATGTTACAATATATACACACAATTATAACATGATATATCAACCAAAAATATTATTTATATTAATTAAAATAAACAATTTTTATTAAATAAAACAATTTACACACAATATTTTAAAAAACATAACTTTGGCAATATTAATCCGATTTCGAAAGAATAGCAGTATTCTTGAAATTAAATCTATTTTCATAATAAAAGATAAAATTCAAATATTTAAAATTTAAATTTAAAAGTCAAAGTTTGACCATTTTGACCAAAATCAACCTTTTTGGAAATATTCCATTTATTCAGGTTTGGAATTATAATTCACACAAAAATCAAAATTTATATTTAAAATAACAAAATTTATCCGTTTTAATAAACAATATAAAGTTTTTAAATCAGGAATTTCAGTTAAAATATAAAATTAAAGTAGTCATAAAATACAGGGTTGTTACACTCTCACCCACTCAAATCTTTTCGTCCTCGGAAAGGAATGAGGTATGAAAAATACAGAAAAAGATAGAATGAAATAGGATTAAGACATGATGACAAGAAAATTAAAATTATACCTGATAACTGTTGTTATAGGTAAGTTTAATAAGGTGGAAAGTAGAAATGGCTAGAAGGAAAAATGGGTTGAAAGACAAAGATGAACCATTACTTTAAAGCTATATAAATTTCAATTATAAATGATCAAAATATCTTTTATATAATACTTTATCAAAATACTTTTATAACTCGATGTCTTAACAAGTTTATCCCCGTTCCCGTAGACTCTGGCAGTGCATTGATCAGACGCAAAGTTAGAATTCTCCAAGTACTTAGTAGACTTTGTTTCAACACCCAGTGAAAATACTGGAAAAACTTTTAAAAATAGATATGAAAAGTATAATCCAAACCAAAATCAAAACCAAAACCTTTGTCTAACCATGGTTCGTAGATACACAATAGTTACGCCTGGATTTTCTAGGAAACAATCCATATCCGTAAGCTTTTTCAGCCCCGCAAGTTACACCATGATGACTAGTAGACCGCAGGATACACAATGATTACGCCTGAATCGTCCAGGAAACAATTCTTAACCCTAGGCCTTCTCAACCAGGCGGATTTCGCTACTAATGCGACCTACATAGTTCACAGGATACACAATGATTACACCTGAATCACTCAGAAAACAATCCGTACCCCTGGGACATCTCAACCAGTCGAATTACGCTATGTAGTCGCGCTCGAAAAAAAACCATGGGTTACGTCATGGTGGGACACTCGAGTATCACATCCGGAAATCCAAAAATCAGAGAAAATAATATCGATAGAATGAATCCAACAATGTGGCCACAGAGCGGATATCAAGCAGAAGGCACTTTCCATATCTTTACTTCGAAAATATGTATTATATAGTATCTTTTCAAATCACTTTCAAATATCATACTTACATAAGGTCCATTATATAGGATTTCATTTTCAAATCGAATACTTTCCAAAATCAATAGTATATCAATTCATACTTATATGGACTTCGATTATATAAGATTTCTCTTTCCAAATTGAGTATCTTTCAAATCAATAGTTTTCAAATCAACGTCATACTTTTACAAATCCATTTTATATAAGTTCGATAACTTCCAAATCAAGTATTTAGTAACATATGGTTCTTAAATTTTAATCTATTTCAATATCAATTCAGTTTCAAAATAATATATGATTTCACCAAATCATTTCTTCCAAATTAAATATCTTCAGCTTCAAAGTTTTCAAAAATAATAGGTTTAGAAAATAACCCAAATTTCCATATTAACATAATTTAAGTCAAACAAATTCATTTCCAAAAATCATCATATAAATACTGGATTTTAAATTCCAATCTATTTTTGAAATCAAATATTTTCTCAAAATCAATTATACCCAAAATGGTTTCCCAATTTATAACTATCCCTTTAAAATATTTAAACTATTTATTTCAATTCAAAGATCCAGTTTACCTTTTGCACATTATTTACTTAATAAAAGTTTCAAATTCATTTAAGTCATACTCTTCATGCTTTAAACATACAAACTAAACTTATATACTTTATCAAATATTTTATACTCTTCGAAATTTCTTAGCTTTAAAAATTAAAACTTGATTTGGAAGTGTTCGAACCTTCAAAATAGTCGGTGAAATCAAATTTCAAATCCAAGAGTTGGAAATCGGCAACAAATCAGTAAATCAATTTTTATAAATAGAGTTATGCTAAATCAAATCGAAAACTCGAGGATTGAACACCGGGCTCACTTCTAATCATTTCAAATATAGATACATACATCTTTCGAAAATCAAATCATACTTCGGAATTTGAAATCAAAATTGGTTTCACAAAATCACTCGCATAGCAAAGCTACCATAGTGGCATCTCCCCACTTTGAAACTCAAAAATCAATGTCGATGATGCGTGCACTCATCACCGAAATTATTTTTCAACGACAAAAGTGAGATCTGGACTTCTATTTTCTTGAAAACTTCATTGAAATTTCTTCTAAATCATTGAAATTCATTTGAACTCTTTTGAAACATTTCTTATCCGGAAAATACTTTTAAATCGTATTATTATTATATATTTTTGAAATCTCAAAACCAAATTTCAAAATACCAGAGTTCAATTTCTCGAAATTCAAATTAAAAACCCTTCAGTTATAAATCCTTTTATATAATCGAATTCCTTATAAATTTTCAAAATTTCAAATCCTTTCAAAATTTCAAATTCTCGTTTTTAAAAGGTATATAATTCTTATCAAAAACATTTTATTTTATATAAAAATGCGGTCTATCAAAGTAATAATTTTGATGTATACACAATTTCAAAATACAATCAATGAAATTTTTTCAAGGAATGATTCAAGAATTCATTTCAAAAAAACAGAGATTCAAATTTAGAGGAACCCTACTTAAATAGAATTCTGATTCAAAGTTAAGCTCGAACGAAGATGAGATAATTAAATTACCAAATAGAAGATGGATAAGCCTATATAAATCGCGGGCGACCTTAACCGGGTCAACTGTGACTTCAGGAATATAATCAATGCGGAAATCTAAGGCAAATCGACATTCGATCACCAGAGATAGAATCCAGGTATATCAGAAGGTAGATAGCATCGTAAACCGAGGATACAGAAATCTTTGGTGAATCAATACCAATTGTAAAGGAGTTTCACCCCTTTACAAATCATTCAAAGATTTGCGAAATCACCGATCTTTATAGAGGTCATTCAAAAATAGACTTATGAAATGCTCCAAAATCAAAGGATAAAATAGGGAAGACAAGACTGGATTTCAGAACAAGTGGGAGCGTTTCAAAGTTCAAGAAATCCTTAATCGATAAGAATCCTAACCAAGAGATTACTAACAAGGTGGATACAGAAAGGATGGAGTTTAGAAAAATCTTGATTTCAAAATAAGAAAAAATTTATACTAATATGATCTTTGAAAATCCTTTAAATTTCATTTTATACTTCGAAAATACGTGTTCTCACAAAGAAATGATTCTGAGATTGATTTCACTCATTCTAGGGTATTTCTACCATATCTCTAATGAGTTTTCGCTCCGCAGGCTATGATTTTCCTAAAACCAAAGCTCTGATACCAAAATGTAACGACCCACTATTTTGGACCATTCAAATCAACAATAATCCATACATGTCAGACTTGAATAATTCAAAATAACAGATTGTAATAAAATTTGAAGCAAATGAAATCATTCACAGAATCACAGACACAGAAATATCAGAATACTCGCAGCAGAAATAAAATACCATAGTAGTTCATGAAGCTACTATATACATACTCTTCAAATATATACAAAATCTCATAGTAAAATAGATACAATAGAAGTCAAGATACATTAACAACAATACAAAGGCAGATACCGAATAGGAACTAACTAAAAGAAGTAGATGAATAGATAGACAGATAAGCTCCAGCAAAACTCTTGCTCCAGAAGGTGAATCCAAAGCTGTGATTCTCAGGCTGACCCAAGCGTAAAGTAAAGCACGAACACTCGAGTCAGGACATACATACTTATACAATGTAAACCAACTCAAGTGAACCGTAATAACAATGCACAATAACTTAAAGGATGTTTGGGATCGCCCATCCTTTAAGGATCCATTAAACCATCGATTAAACAGAAATAAATGCTATCATAGAAATGTCCATATTGAAGTAAACCATGCGATTAACAGTGTAAATGTGACTAGGGTAGCGCAGAGCTGCAGTAATCGCTCACCTCTAGTCACACTATCAAATTGAAGGTGTGCTTCAAAACAATCACTAGGAAATCAAATGGCACCCAAGGAAGTGTACCCGTAGTTTTAGATTTCAAAATGGTTTATAATTTCGAATTAAATTCATTCGTTTAACCCATTAAAAATGAAGTCATTATACTTACAAATCAAATATTCAATTCCCAAAATTTTAGCCTTTTCAAAGTTCATTTATTCACTTAAATACAATAAAACGGTGAAATTTCAGCTTCCGCGGCGCTTAGAAAATACTACGGTAAGTTACATTTGAAAACAATTCAGTTCAGCAAAGACAACATTTAAAACTGCTGCAATAGTTCAGTTTTAGTTGGAAAAATAGTTCAATTCAGCCAACTGCAGCACTTAACAAGTGCTACAATAGCCCTTAGTTAATTTTAACCATTTGGTTCACTTCTGCAACTACAGCATTTACGAAGTACTGTAATATCCTTTACTTCAGATTTTAAATTAACTTCAGAAATGATAGCATTTCTGAAGTGGTGTTATTTAATTTTCAGATTTTCAATGTAATTCCAGCAAAAAATAAACTTTGATTTTAACCCTTTAAATATTATAAAAATCATATTTTAACACTAAAAACTGTTCATTAAAATACCTTTAATTTATGATTTTTATAAAGTAAATTACACAAATAAATATCAATAATTTCACGTATTAAATTCAAGTGTACAAATTTCCCATTCTTCACTTTTTGACAATTATTTATCACTTTAATTTCAAATTTCCATTTCATACATTAAACTAAATTTCAATTTTATTTAATTTACTTCCATTTTAAAACCAAATCTCAAAATTCCAAGTCAAGTTAAATTCCAAATTACACTTTTAACCATCCATTTATTTAATATTTTAAACTAATTACATAAATTCAAAATACACTGTAAGTTGCTTAACTTTATTTTACAAGAAACTTGATATTTTCTTTTACTTTATATTTATCCAATTCATACATCAATAATATTAATTACCAAGTTACTTTTATAATTCCATTTTTACTTAAATTCCCATTATTAAGTTAAATCAAACTTTCACACTACAACTCAAACCATCTATTAACTTATACCATTTAACCTTTTAGAAAATCACGGATTAACCATTTTAAATCCAATATAAGTCAAATTTCATATATATTTTCATTTACAATACGTGAAATTTATAAGAAATTATATTTTGAAAATCAACCACGGGTCCGGATAATATTTCACACCTAAATCAAGTGATATGGAAATTATCATTTATATCCGCAATCAATAAATTTTCCGGGTTTTGATTATTTCAAACCTGCAATCCTAAGACAAATACAAATAAATAAAATAAATAAAAATCTCTCAGGACTATCATTTCAGCCATAACGTTTTTTCCTTATTCGAAAGTCCGTTCGCGTATGTATCATTTCAACCCATAGTGATTCTACTCTACAGAGAACTTGCAGTGTGATAAACAGAAATAAATAAACAGTATAACAGCATATAACATAGCGGATGATGTGACAAGTTTATAAAATGGTTTTACATCATCAAATTCATATCATAGACAAGTATAACATGATATAACAATTCTACAATTTCACTTGCTATTAATTTACAATTCTATAAGTATGAATGTCAAGCGTGAATACACACCTTCTGGAGCTAGAGATTTGTTGGAGCTTATCTGACTATCTATTCGTCTATTTCTGATCCAGTTATTTCCTATTCGGTATTGCTTCTGAATTAGTGATTATGTATCCAAACTTCTATTGTATGCATTTTTAAACTATGATATTTTGTATATGTTTTGAGAGTATGTATATAGTAGCTTCATGAACTACTATGGTATTTTATTTCCGCTGCGAGTTATTCTGATATTCTGTGTCTGTGATTTTGTGTTTGATTTTATTTGCTCCAAATTTTATTACAATCGGTTATTTTGAATTATTCAAGTTCGACTTGTGTGGATTATTGTCGATTTGAATAGTTCAAAATAGTGGGTCGTTACACTAGTGGTATTGGCAAAGGATTCTCTGCTGGTCTCTTTAGTATTGACTTACATTAAGGATAATAATGCCCTCCTTTGTAGTACCTGTTTAACATCCTTAACATGTTTCTGAGTTTAACCATTCAAAATGTTACAAAGTTTTAGGGTGTTTTTAATCTATATTAAGAATATCAATTCTACAAAAACTGAGATCAATTTAGAATCTAAGATTTTCAATATTATAAGTAAATGTGGGCCATTAAAACATATATCTCAACCATTGATTTGAGATACCAATTTCTTTGTGATAGAAATATTAAAATGAATCAAAATTTTATGGAGGTCTTATTTATGATATGATCTTGTCTATGACAAACGCACACTCGTATGCACAAAAAAGTGCAGCATATAAACACTGCATTTTCTGTTTTGATTTCCTATTCCCTGTGTGTTTATGATATAGTCTATTGATGGTGAATCTAACTACTGGAAAATTGATTTGAAACCAGTGTACCAGGATGCTGTTCTATAGTATTAATTGGCCCTTTAGAAATATCTCACTGGCCACTATTTCCTTGTTAAAGACCAAATTTGTAAAAATTAGTTTTCCAAATTATTCCATTTGACCTTTGTAAGCATATGAGTAATGCACGACGTCTCTCATTCCTCTTCTTCTTCTGTACCTATCACTTTATAATATCCTTATTCTCTTATTTATACTTTATTATTTCCTATTGTTTTTTCCATATTGAATCAACAATATTTATATAGTTTATTGATATTTGCAAATATTCGTTATTAGTTTGTATATTTAACCATGGATATATATTAGATTCAGATTTACATATAGATTATTTTGTAAATGAAGCGTGTGTTACTGTTTAGATTAGATTTAAATACATATACGTACATATATTTCAATGTATTTAGCATTGATATGCTTTATGTTGCATTTGCACGAAAGGTTTCAATAAGAAACCTAGAAGTTTTATAAGAAATGGTGAAGTTCAAAGATACCATAAATCTTCGCTAAAGCTAACATATACAAGGAGAAAGGGCTAGCACCACTCTATCTTGGGAGAGTACTTTTGTACTTGCCCTTCCGTTGGTGGTTATCATTAGGTCCAACAAAACAATTATGCAGAATTTAATGATTGCATCGTGAGATCCACATATTTTAACCAATGGAAGGGTAAGTAGAACAATACTCTCTTCAATGGAGAGCGGAGCTAGCATTTCTCAAACGAGAATACTTGTATCTTCTATCTGACATATTTATTTTTTATTTATTTTTTTATTTTATTTAATTTTGAGTATGAATACTACACATTGTGAAGCTCTACAGGATACAACTCGCTTTCCTTAAAAGTCATTTATTATGGATTTTTTTGGGAAATTTCTCCTTGTTCTATTTATTTTTCGTACAAGTGCATTTGTATTTTGTTTACTTCAAGTAAAACAAATATATACAGGTTTCTTTACTTTGATATTGAAGCTATAGCATTGCAGATACCCTAAGTAAGCATAGGATAACATTTTGATATAAGCTTATTAAAAAATTAATTGCAACAGTATACTTCCTCGATAGCACTTGAGCGTTTTAAAAATGTGCAAGTTCAATTTCAAAAGTTTAACAAGAAAGTTTTGGATGTAGTTATATCACTAAATGGGATCAGTGACAATTGTTTTTTTTTAAAAAGAAATTAAGATTTAAGAAGGTTAGAATAAATAAAGCAAGGGGGTATAAAATAACAAGGTTAATAAATTTAGGGTATCGAAAGAATTATAAAGCTTTAACTGGAATCAGCCAGTGGACTGTAAAATGCAAGAGCTATCACAGGACGTTCTTTTCCCAATTGTTTTCAGATGTCTAGTGGAAAAGTCATGCAAAGGTAAGATTTTATTGGGCACTGTTGAAGTATATCAAAACAGTAAAGCATGCATTTTTCTCAATTGTGGGACTAACTATAGCAATATAGCGTATTTCTTGCGAAGAAAACGGGAGATTGCAATTTTATGGCTGGTGAGAACCCGATGTTCCTGAGTGAAGCCATCGAAAATGGAGAAGGATACATCGGTCATGTTTAAAGTTTCAAGGTTTCAATTGAAAGAAGTTGGTATATCATTTCAAATGCAGGTTGCTTTTGCTGCTTATTTTCTTCAACCTGTCTAACACTTTAATTCGGCAAGCGGTCACACAAGCACCAGTCAGACCAAATGTTGCTTGTTACTGAATCCAGGATGATGTGAGCCCAAGAAGTTTGGTGGACATGGTGTAGTGCAAGTTATATATAAGTAGTACTTTTTCTGTCTTGATTGCCTACAGCCTGGGTGTTTATGCTATGATTTAATGGTGATGGATTAGAACTTCTGGAACACTGGTACGAAACTAGCGTTACAGAATGATTGTTCTACAAATTGATTGGCCACTGGAGCCATTGTCACTTTCGTTAGGTAAATCATTTGCAGCCTCGGCATTGGTGATGATGAGGGGATATGTACCGATCAAGGTTTCCAAAATGAGATTTAAGTCGCAAATCGTGAAGTAAATTTTAAATCGAAGCGGAATTTAAACTGTAAATCGTAGATTTAAAATATCCATATTTTAAAGCTTGTTCTCATCTTGAAATTTACTTTGGTATTCAAACTTCTATGAAACCGGAATGTAAATCAAATTGTAAATGGAGGGATCTAATTCGGGATTCAAATCATAAGATTTCAAGATTTTTGACAATAAATTCTGGCAGTAGTGCTCAAACGAATAATATTTGTAATTCGAAATTATTATCACTAGGCCTGTCAACGGATGCTTTTGGATAGGGATAGTGTCATATTCGCATCCATATCCGAAATCATTTTCGGATATCAGATATCCACATCGGCGAATACGGACGGATATCGGATGATTATCCTATCCGCTAACAACCGATAAATCAAGAATTATAAAAGAAAATTTTAGTTTAACATAAATATTTTTCAATTCCATCGATTATAAAAGTGTTAAAAATTAACAAATATAATGATAGTAAATAGTTTCGAGCAGTTAAAAAGCATTAAGTGCATATAATATAAACTACCGACTTAATAAAATAATAAACAAATATCTTTTACTGCACTAAAATCCTTACTACTAATAATGTAAATTCCGTCCACTGGATTCAACCGCGTCTTTTCGAAATACCTAATATACCCTTTGTTTCCATTTATGTTATAGCTCCGAAAACCTAATCATCATTTCTTCCCCAATACAACCACATTCCCAAATTCGATTCCTCACACCCATGATTCATCGCTGCCAAAATTCCTTATCAATTTGAATTCTACTGTTGTTAAGAGCTGTGTTGACGATGATGTGGCCTCCGAGTGGTGAAGTCCAAATCTGGAAGCACGAAACTGGAAGAATTTGGGTTAAAGGTCGGATCTGAAGTGGTTTCGAGTTTTATGATAAAGGAGGTTGGTTGTTTATGTAGATGTTGGGTTTGATGATGTTTATGTGGACGTTGGTTGTTGATGATAGAGAAATTGTAGTGGTCGGAAGAGACTTAAGTATCAAGTTGAATGTGAGCTGGGAGAAGGAAGCAATGTTGAGGTGTTGCTATCTTAACCTGTTTTCAAATGCTGGTAGAGCACGAGCTAGAAGGATGGAGCTTAAAGACTTAAGGAACATCAATATATAAATGAAGACAACGGTTGGTAGCTAACAACATGAAGTTGAAGTAACTGCAACTGGTGGTACGGTTGGACACAGCAACTGAAAGTTGGTGAAAATTGCAATAGTCCATTTTATTGAATTTTACTGCTAATGTCTAAACAGTATTATAGTTAAATGATTATTGAATAGAACATAATACTGTATATAATCTAAACTGGTTTTGGGTTTCTTGATCTACATACTGTATTTTTACTACTTTCCAATAATAACTAATTATTGAGCGCCATCACAATGATTTGTTAAGCTAAGTTTTTTGATGTCCTATTTCTCATTTTAATTTTTTAAGAATATAAATTCTAATCAATGATTCTATGTGATTCATAATTATAGGGGTAGCTACTAGGATTCTATAAGCTAGAAACACAATGATGGAAAATATTGATTCGTTGGAGAAATTTGAATTTAGTGAGAAAGAAGAAGCAGGAAACATGTTAACACCGTCGCGCTTATGAAGTATCATTCTAATTTCTATATTTACATGTTTTCTTTATGTGCTATAAATATAAATAATAAATATGTGTTTATGTGTTTTAGATATTTGAATGAATGCCCATGGATTACTTGCTTAATTACCCAATATATTTATGATAATCAGTGTATATTTTGTTTTCATGTGACATGTAAAAATCATTGCTAAATTAGTAGTTATAAATTTGCACATTTTGAAAATTTCTAGAATAATGTATGTTTAAGGCACATATGATCTAAATTTTGTTAATATCTGATAAAAGTGGATATATAGATAAGCATGTAAAAACAGCTCACGTCACTGTAGAGTCTATGGATGCTTGCTAAATTAAGGTCGTTTTATCATGTTCGGTGGAACAGGACTCCATCTGGGTGTCATTATAGCAATCTTTCAGGTTAGCTGTAAGCATGCACCGATAGCTAACATTTGCAGAAAAAATTTGCCTTTTCTGAACAAGAATACTTATGGCAGTTGCTATATAATCATCTAAGCTGTGTGATACAAATTTTTTCAATTAAATCAATAATGCTTTGACTGTCAAGTTATACTTATCACGTGCTAATAATAAGAATTTATGAAGCAACTAAAATTAATAATTTCCTTGATTTGTATATTACTATTGTCATATTTGTCCAATTTTAAGAGCTTTTATATCAACATAGGCATAGCTGTTATATCTTTGTGGATAGACTAGAGTGGATTTTGAAATTTGATTACCTGGCTATCGCAGAATACCTTTTAAATTTAATTTTACCAAGTATTTTGATTAAATTTATGTGAATAATTAGAATTAACAAATATATTTAATAGCAAACAATTTGAGTAACATATTCAACATGAGATAGCTCACATTTGCAAAATGTTTCCCCTATGGGAATTAGTGTACTTAATGGTGGTTGCTAAATTCTCTTTAATGCAACATTTTGCAACCAAATCAATAAAGCTTTGACTATGAGTTATACTTGATCATTTCCTAACTATAATAATTCAAGATGCAAATAAGTTTAATAGTTACCCTGACTTGTATATTATTGTTGTTATACTGGTTCAATTTTAAAAAAAATTGTGTAAGTGTAGGTGTAGCTGTTATATCTTTTGTAGTAGACTAAAGTTTTTTGAAATTTGCTTATTGGCTACCTCAAGCGGCGATATAATCCACTTTTAGTAAAAAAAATTGATTTAATTTACGTGAATAACTTGAATTAACTAATATTCAAATCCTCAAACTCCCAATTTGGTTCATCACCACCGTTACTCCAAATGTCCTAGAGATTTAACTTTATTTATTAGTGAACAATCAGCTTTCAACATTTGAAAGTCTATCACCGTCGTCCCACCGCATTTGCACTGTTATTCAAATACGCCCTTCAATCGTTATTGATTCATTATCCCTCATCACACTAACTAAATAAATTGACCTTGATATCATAAATCTGCATGGGCCTTCAGGTGCTTATTTATGTATATAAAATGTAAATGTTTACCATGATCAATATTTTTTGAGTTCGCTACCGGTATAAATACTCCGTTAAATATTTCTAATTTAAGTAGTATTTTCGTATACTAATTTTTGTTTGAACCTGTGACTATTTAACGACCAATTATTTTATCATAAACATATAAAGTCTACTTTTGTTTATTGTTGTGGTTCCATGTTGTTTCCAACATGGAAGTATGATTTTATTATATATGCGTAATTCTATTGTTTTCAAATTTTTGAAAGTATTTGTTAATTTTTTTAGTAGTCTAATCTGTTGCTATGATTACACTGTAGCAAAATGACGTAGATATTGATATGGTGAAATAATAGTAAAGTTTATATTTACAACATTATCTCCCATCCAAGACTAACATACATGACAAGTCAAACGACCACTCAATATTTGTCGAAAGAATAATGGATTTCAAGATAGATATTTGTTGAAAACCCAAATTTGCTTTCTTATGGTAACGCGTGCTAGAAATAGTTGCAGTACCAAAATAGAAATATATAACATAAGTAGAGATGACAAACTAAGAAAACTGAATAAAAACGAGCATAAGAATAATAAAAAATTAAATGCATGGAAAAACCAATAAGAATAACAACAAAAGCTCTCTTAAGTATGAAGAATGTACGTTCTCTCTTATAGTAGGAGAAACTACGCTCTTTTCTAAATAAGCAAAAGGTTAAAAGTGTTTAAAACAAATCTTTCTTCCTCTTCTTCTTGTTCCTAATACTCTTGCTCATTCTCTTTGTGTTCACTCAATGAATGAGAAGGCTCTCTTTTCAATAAAAAATAGCACTTCAATATGAATATATGTGTACAAATATTTTAACATATTTCTCTGTTCACATTGATTCTAGCCCATCTGGAAAATTCAGGGTGGTATATGCTACCAAATGAAAATTTGGTGCGCATAGATTTATACAACCAAGCGTTAAAATATATTTAAGTTATAAAAACTACCAACTAATAAGTTATTAAATATCTAACTAGGTATATAATACAACCGGATAAATATCAAGTAAATTAGTGAATGCACACCAGAATGTGATTAAGTGCATTTAAAACCCTGCATTTAATACTCGTACACATAATTTGAACTATAATCTTAGCAAAAGCCGGACGGATAATTTTGGATGCGGATGTCTTCGTATCCGCATTCGCGTTCGTTTTTTCGAACATCGAATATTTATTCGCTTTTCGAATATCGAATATTTATCCGTTTTTTCGAATATCGAATATTTCAGATTTTTCAGGTATTCATTGACAGCCCTAGTTATCACCTTGCCTAGAGATAGCTGGTGATGTTGACAGTGTCTTCTTTGCTGGTCTCATTGGCATTGTAGTTTTCACTATGAATTATTTTTCCACATCTTTTAAGATTTTCTGCTCTGTTTCACATTAGAGACATTATCATCTGTTCTACTCTTACGAGCTTTCTTGGTGACATTGTTTGCACACCATCCTGCTCACCACTATCTCCCAGATTGTTCTCCGCTTCTTGTGTGTGCCTCTTTTGTAGTATATCTTTGCCAACCACGTCATATAAATTGGGTATCAAATGCGTGTAAGATCTTAGAAGCTTATTTGACCGCAAAAAGGTTATGCTTATCAATTATCAACCCCTCTACGACATTAATTTAACATTCACTGTCTTTAATGTGTCATTTGGTTGATTTTACTCTTCAATATTAGTTGCTCCATTATAGAGTTGCTTTATTTTTCTTTTCAAATGAGTAAATACAAAGGCCCAAGGCCCGAATAATAAACAGTGTGTTATAACCCTACCCGATACTACTCTTAACACAATACATACATTTGTAACCCTAGCCAAAATTATTCTCCACTCTCATCTTCATTTGATAGATAATCTTCAGCCCTAGAAAATTAGGGCTTTACGCGATTGCTTTTAAAACCCCTCTTTTTGGGTAATTAGTTGATTCAAGGAGGTTTTCAACATGATGCCTTCCCTTTACTGTCTTTACTTTTCTTGATTTGAGGATCTAATAGAGTTTCTCTGGGTTGTTATGAGTATCAAATTAAGTTAATAGAAGCTCCTTTTACTTTCAAAATTTTCTACTTTGATCTGATAAGCTTCGATCGATGTTGTCTGGAGAAAATCGATCGATTGTAGAAAGCTTCCCCTGTTCTCGAAGCTTGCTATTTTCGCCTTTGTCCCAAACAGATAAGAGATATATATGATCGTTAATCTTGCTTCTGTAAAAGCTATTGCAGATTCTCTGATTATTGACATTAAGTTGCGAAAATCTTTTCATTTGTAGGAATCTAGTCTCGACTGCATTGTGGCTGCGTGAGACGTTGCTTCCGCTCCTATCAGGTAATAAAGAAGATTAGTTATTATTCATATTTAACTTATTATTTGATTCAGAGATATTAAAGCCATGTTTGCTTCCCTTTCCTTTGCAAGAGCTTATCTTGGTTTGGTGGTGGTAATGGTCGCCTTTGGTAGATGTATTCTTGTGATTAGTTCCAATATAGCTTTTAGGCTCGTTCATCCAGCGATTGCCACTATGGTGAACTAGTCTGCCATGGGAAATATCAATATTCATTTTCCCACTCTGTAAGAATGCTTCTATCCATTCTTTATAGCTATCGATTTTTCAAGTTTCTCGATTTGGATTGTATGAATGGAGGTGTTGATTTTGAAATTTGTTGAGAAGAATCTGGTATTCCATAGTTGAATAGATTGTGTTTCTCTTTGTGTATGGAACTTTTGGTTTCTCTGTTTCCAAATATGAAAAATTACTGCTGTTAGAATTGTGCTTGCCTTCCTGAATTCTTTTGATTTGATCTTAAAGTTTTGTTGGATGTACTTGATACTTTCCCTGATAATTTACGACGCCTGCTTTTGATTTATCTTAAGCTTTGTTTTGGCTTTATAGCAAATATGTTTTGAATATATATAATCAAAGAACAGATGATCTATGCTTTTTGCTTCATTTTACAAAGAAGAGAAATAATTTTCTTTTGTTGTTCCATTTCAGACATCTGTCTCATATTATTAACCTATTTATAATGGAAAAATAGACACAACAGGGCATTTTTGGGCAATTTGATTTATTCCATATAACATTGTGGCAATCTATTTCTATTTCACATCCTTTTATAAACTCTCAAATTTTTTTGAAAGTTTTTTGAATGAGAAAACACCTTTTGAAGAAAGTTTCCAGTTCTATATTTCCTTTTGTAGATTTGAATCAATTGTGATTTTCTCAATAGCTGCTTTAAAAATTGATGTAGCAGAATGATTAAATGTATTTCAACTGTTGTTTTAAAAATGCTATTTACATTTCCTTAAGCCCTTCCAAACATATATATATATTGTTCCATCCCAAAAGACTCACTAATGTTCTACCATGTATCTACGGATCAAACCACAAACTAGTTTATTCTCCATCCATAAATTTTCTTTCCAATAATTTGACACTAGTTTCTCTGCAATTGGGAATATTTTTCTGTATAAAAGAATGATGATTTTCAATACTTGCAGTCCAAAAATTCTTGTTTTTGGTATATTTAGGTTTCATCCATTTTGCCCATAATGAATTTCCATTAACCAACTTTGAAAATAATTTGAATTTACAAACTTCTCTCAAGTCACCAATGTTCCTCAGACCCAGACCACCTGTTTTTTTTCATTTTCCTATGCAATTTTGTGATGTTTTCCTTTTCAAATGAATTTTGCGTACATTCTTGCTGTATTGTAAATTGCTTTTGCTGGAATGTTACAAGCTTGAATCCAGTACATGATAATTGCTATGATGATAGTGTGTGTTAGCTCGAGTCTTCCAGCTAATGACAACAATTTACTAGTCCACCCTTATAATCTATTCTGTATTAACTCAAACAATCTTGTGCAGTCTTTGTCATTTTTCTTATTAAGACTAAGTGGCAGTCCTAAATATTTTACTGGTAGACTTCCTTCCATGAATTTTAAAATATTTAAAATCTCCACTTTCCTTGAACAACCTTTATTGAAGTAGACTTTACTGTTATACTCATTAACTTTAAACTAGCATGGTCTTCTAAGTTTTGAAAAATCCTGACAATGGCCTTTGCACTTTGTGAGTCTACACTTAAAACCAAAAGCAAGTCATCAACATATAACAAATGCACAATATATTGTTTGGCTTTGTTAATGGATTTAATGCTACCTTTTATTTTTTTTCAATTTCCATTAGTATTGAAAAGTATTCCATAACAATAGTAAATAGATAGGGAGAAAGTGGATCTCCTTGCCTAATACCCCTATTGCTATGGACAAACACTTTAGGAGAACCATTAACCAATATTGAGTATGCAACATTGTAATACATTCATTAACTAGAGCAACAAATTTATCATTGAAGCCAATCTGTCTCATAATATGTATTATACATTGCCTATTTATCTTATCAAAAGCTTTATGTAAATCTATTTTGATACACATGAGATTCCTGTTTTTATTGTTAAAGTTTTTTATCAACTCATGAGCAAGCAAAGTATTTTCTACTATAACCAACCATGAATGAAAGCACTTTGATTCTTGAAATTAAACATTTCAAAAATATTTTAATTCTATTGCACAGTATATCACAAACGATTATATAGATGAAATTGTAACATGCAATTGGCCTATAATCTTCTAAACTATTGGAAATTTTAATTTTTGGAACTAAAGTAATAAAAATATGGTTTAAATTTTTATGGATTTTCCCAGTTCTAAAAAATTCTATGGTAGATTTCAATAATTTTATTTTATTTCCTTTCAATGAGTTTTGTAAAAGTTTGCTCCAAAGCCATCAGATCTTGGACTTTTATCACTGTTAGCATAAAAAAATTATATTTTTGATTTCCTCCAATCTATTGGAAACAAGAAGAATATCCTAGCTACTATCATTCAACATAAATTCCGTTTTAATTTTTTGGAAAATACCAGGTATTATATTAGTCTGAGAAATAGTTTATTACTTCCCTTTCTATGCAAGAAACATTATTAATAACATTGCCCTTTACATCTGTTAATTTTCCTATATCATTCTTATATTTAGTGCTAGACATTTTTGCATAAAAATAATTTACTTGCTTCATCACCATTAGTCAACCAATCAACCTTAGCTTTCCGCCTCAAATTTATAGACTACACATGAAGAGACTTAATCGGATTATTTTGGGCATGAAAAAATTTGTTAACCTTACAAATCTGTATACAATCATTATTGTAACTATAGAAAGTGGAAGTTCATGGAATCATTCATATACTCACACACAGAGACTACACACATATGTTGATCACATTGTTTCTTTGAAATGACTTAAATTGTTTGCGTGAAAAATGGCCGCAAACACCCAAAGTCGTATGAGTTGGTTGATTTTATGTTGTTCTTAGTGATTTGGGTGATTTATGCAAATGTATGAAAAGCAGGGACTAAATTGTAAAAGACACACAGATTTATAGTGGTTCGGCAAGAACATGCCTACGTCCACTTTATATGTTATTCTCCTTTTTTCCTTCAGATTACAAGTACAAAGCTTTGATTACAAGTATCTAAAGTTGTTTGAGAGTTTCTTCCAGGCTTGAGCTCTCAAACTTGTCCACCATTGTTGTACCCCTGCCCCTCTATTTATAGAGTGAGGCTGGGGGTAGGGGTCTTGGATGCTTATAGCTGTTGGTGGGCCTGGGCTGATGCAGTTTGGACTGGCAACTTTCTGGTTCGGCGAGGCTTCATTCGGCATGGAGCTTGGAGAGAAGGATGGTTGGACCGGTGGTTGGTTGGTCCGGTGGAGCATGGGTTGAGTGGAGTTCGTTCGGTGATAGGAGTATGATCCGGTGGTAGTATGTTAGTGGATGGAGTGTTGGTTCGGTGTAGGATGAGTGGGCCGGTGGATTGGTCCGGTGATGGAGGAGGCAGGTTGGTTCGGTATTGAGGTGGAGAGGCTTGGTTCGGCATTGCTTGGACCGGTATGCCGAATGGAGTTGTGTTGGGAACGCCGGATGGGAACGCCGAATGAGACGACTAGGAATGCCGAACGAGCTTTAGGCCTTAGTGCCAAATGACTCGTATACTTGCATAGCCGAATGAACATGAGGGTATGAGGCCGAATGGACTTGGTATTCGGGAACTCTGGACTTAGGTATGCTTGCTGGTTGCTCCTTCTTAGCTCGATCGTGGTGGAGACGCGCTCAACATTGATATTCCAGTTTTGACCAAAAAAAATGGGATAACACTTTGCCCCCCAAAATATGCCTTGCGGTAGGAAGGCGTGTTTTGTAATGCCATGAGCTGGATGTTCATATCCTGTCATCAACCTGTAAAGAACTTGATAGTTTATATGGCCCCAACTGATGACCGTTCGGGATCGAGCTATTTGGGATGAAGCGCGGCCGTTCATGGTCAAGCGCCTAACTTCAAATGACGATCGTTCGTGATCAAGTCATTCGAGGGAAAGTGCGACCCTGCGCGGTCAAGCGCGTAAATCCATGCGTCGATCGTACGGGATCGAGTCATCTGCAGTGAAATGTGACCGTTCAAGGTCAAGCGCTTTACTTCAAATGACGACCGTTTGGGATCGAGTCATTCGAGGTAAAGTGCGACAGTGCGCGGTCGAGTGGCGGTCCTCAAATGACGACCGTTCGCGATCAAGCCATTTGAGGTAAGGTGTAACAGTTAGTGATCAGGTGGCGGACCTCAAATGACGACCGTTCGCGATCGAGCCATTTGAGGTAAGGTGAGTTATGCCGTTCGAGGCGAGTTGTGCCGTTCGAGGCGAGTTGTGCCGTTCGAGGCGAGTTATGATCGTTCGCGATCGGGTGCCGTTCGAGGCGAATGAGTGTGCCCGGGGGGGACTTAATATTATCAGTGTTGGAGTTATTGTTTGGGGGAGTTTTCGAATCAAAGACTTCGGCAGTTCGTTGCCATGCAATAGGTGCTCGTGGACCGTTCGCGATCCAACGGGCATACAAGTAAATAATTTTTTCATAGAATTGTAAATGTTAAAGCAATAGTACCTTACAGCAGAAATGTCCAAACATGAAGAGTTCAAATGTTCAAATCGAAACAAAAGCAAAGCAAGGATGTCAAAGTGTAAGTTCCCACACCGAAGCAGTCAATGATCATTCAGAGCATGCCTGGAGATCGTTCGCGATCTCGTACATGTGTAAATGATTTAATTGCTTTAGTGGAAGCTTACGACTTGTTCATCGTTATTTTAATCAAGCAATCAATGGATAATCAAATGGTGCCCTGATTTAGGGTCACCTCTAGCTGATGTAGAGGGTGGTCGCTCTGGCTCCACCGCTGGAGTTCGCCTCCTCACATACTGAAGGAGCATACCGTTCCTGATATGCCCTTCCACCTCGTTCTTCAAGTGCCTACAATCATTAGTGTTATGACCATTCAATTCATGAAATACACAAAACTTATCTGATTTTCTTTCGTCAGAGGTTGGATCCCTTCGCATTGGTCTACGATACGGAACCTGCCCCTTGGTATCTTGATAAATCCGTTCCAAACTCTCATTCAACTGTGAATAGGTGGTGAATCGTGGCTCTCTCCGTAGCCACTTCGTCCTGTCATCATTATCCTCAGCCTTTCTCTTTCCTTTGCTAGTCTCTGCACCCTTTCCAGGTGGGTTTCCGCTCTTGATTGTGTAAACGTCATCTTCTTCCTCTCTTTCTGCACTAGCATCTTCCAAACGCAGAAACTTTTCAGCCTCGTGATAGAATTCTCCCAGATTCATAGGCGGGTCCTTGGTTAATGAATTCTTGAACTCTGTGTTACCAGCTATTCCAGATACAGCTGCCATCATGACCATAGCTGGATCTGGTCGATCCACTGATGCTGCTGCCGCATTAAATCGCGTTAGGAAGCTCCTCAAAGTCTCTCCAGTTTTCTGTTTCAAGGTTGCCAAAGTCATCACATTCTTGGGTCTCGCAATATGAACCCTGAATTGCCTCATGAATCTCTCAGTTAAATCTGCCCATGTTCCTATGGAGCCGCTCTCCAGTTGTCTAAACCATAACGCTGCAATGTCCGTCAAATACAGTGGAAAGCATCGGGCCATAACCTCCTCTGATGCCCCCAGCACTTCCATATGTCTCATATACTTCGTTAGATGGACCGTGGGGTCCGTTTTCCCGTTGTACATGTCCAATGATGGTAGCTTGAATTCTGGTGGGTTCCTAGCCATCCTGATCGCGGAAGAAAAAGGACTCCTGTTTACATCTTCCAAGTCTCTGTTTACTAAACCGCCTCTCATAGCTCTTCTAACCATCTCTGCTAATCTGTCGTTGTCTCCAAGCTGTAGTTCTCGTTCACTGTCTTCGACCTGCCCCCCAAGTCCACGGGAGTTTCCATGTGTATGCCTCCTTGGCTGAACGTTCATTCCTCTATTGCTACCAGGTGGCTCGGATGCCCCCATCTCACTTCCCGGGGTTGGATCAACATGCTCTGCGTGAGTGCCCCCTAGCTCTGGTGCTGCACCAGATGGTCCTGCTCCGTTCTGAATTCCAGCCGCTCCTTGGATCTGTGCTCCAATTTGCCCAATTTGTTGAAGTAAGTTCTGGATCATCTCTTCTTGCCTTCTCATCATGACCTCCATCTCATCCCTAGTGATGAAGATCGACGCTTGATTCCCTCTTGAGGTAGCCTCTTGACTTCCTTGGTGTTCACTTCTCTCTGGCCTTTGCCTTTTACTTGTTTGTCTCGTCATAACTCTTAGATCTGAACTCTTAGATTTTCAAATTCAACTTCTGTCCGTGTAGCGGAAGCTGGTTCTTCTCAGTGAAAGCACCAAAATGTTTGCGTGAAAAATGGCCGCAAACACCCAAAGTCGTATGAGTTGGTTGATTTTATGTTGTTCTTAGTGATTTGGGTGATTTATGCAAATGTATGAAAAGCAGGGACTAAATTGTAAAAGACACACAGATTTATAGTGGTTCGGCAAGAACATGCCTACGTCCACTTTATATGTTATTCTCCTTTTTTCCTTCAGATTACAAGTACAAAGCTTTGATTACAAGTATCTAAAGTTGTTTGAGAGTTTCTTCCAGGCTTGAGCTCTCAAACTTGTCCACCATTGTTGTACCCCTGCCCCTCTATTTATAGAGTGAGGCTGGGGGTAGGGGTCTTGGATGCTTATAGCTGTTGGTGGGCCTGGGCTGATGCAGTTTGGACTGGCAACTTTCTGGTTCGGCGAGGCTTCATTCGGCATGGAGCTTGGAGAGAAGGATGGTTGGACCGGTGGTTGGTTGGTCCGGTGGAGCATGGGTTGAGTGGAGTTCGTTCGGTGATAGGAGTATGATCCGGTGGTAGTATGTTAGTGGATGGAGTGTTGGTTCGGTGTAGGATGAGTGGGCCGGTGGATTGGTCCGGTGATGGAGGAGGCAGGTTGGTTCGGTATTGAGGTGGAGAGGCTTGGTTCGGCATTGCTTGGACCGGTATGCCGAATGGAGTTGTGTTGGGAACGCCGGATGGGAACGCCGAATGAGACGACTAGGAATGCCGAACGAGCTTTAGGCCTTAGTGCCAAATGACTCGTATACTTGCATAGCCGAATGAACATGAGGGTATGAGGCCGAATGGACTTGGTATTCGGGAACTCTGGACTTAGGTATGCTTGCTGGTTGCTCCTTCTTAGCTCGATCGTGGTGGAGACGCGCTCAACATTGATATTCCAGTTTTGACCAAAAAAAATGGGATAACATAAATAAATGACATAAATTGGATGCTACATTTGTTCACATGATTTATATATGTTTGACAATATGAGTGTTATATTGCATTTTCAATTCCTTAGGAATTTCGAGGATAAATTTATTTCAAGGGGGAGAATGTAATACCCTATATATTTGGTAAATTGTATCAGGCTGAACGGGCACCAAAGTTTGAATTCAAATTAGAAGTGGGGCATTACTTTCCCTCTGCCTATGTAAACTAATATACGTAACTAATTTCTAATTTTAAGAACTAATTGTTTGTTCTCTTTCTCCTTCTTCCACTTTTATAATGAAAATTAGAATCGAAATATCTCTCTCGAATCTCAATGGAATCGCATAAAATCAACAACATCGCGAAGTTAATGGAGAGGACTACACATCTGTACCAACTTGGAGATGAAAGTCTAAAACGTTGAGGTGCAATAGTCCAACAGCGGAGGCCTAAGCAGTTAGAAACAATTTCGGTAAGAAATTATTACTTTCCTCTTAATATAATGCAATCTTGATCCTATAATGATAATTTATGGATTAGAGTAGATAACCACCTATAGTCTCTAACTTTTTAAATTAACCAGGGTTGGAGGGGGGTTTGAATATACAGTAACCTAAAAACTAGAATTTTCTACTTTTACTTGGATTTGATGAATATATGATGAAAAATCGAAGAACTTAAGATGTAAACTGACCATGGAAACGTAGTTTAGGCTGTTAGAGACATTGTCAGGCGACTGGAGGCGGAATGGAGGTGAGTGGAGGTGAAACAATGCGGAGGAAATGTAAAAATCGCGGCCAGAAACTCAAAAATTCATCTCGACCGGTAGACTGGTCTACCATCTGGTGCACCGGTGGCCTATTTCATGGCACAGGTTGAACCTAGACACAAATGGGCCAATATATAAACGTTTATCTATTCGGGTCTAGTTTATTTTATTTTCGGAAGACATTTGGAGACCATTGGCTAGGTGATTGGCAATGTTACAAATCCAAGGTGAATGTATATCATGGTGATCATTGTTTGAGATGGATTTGTATGTTATATTGCAATATGGAAAGTGATGCGACGTTGATGTGAACATGTATGAGCCTATGGCACAAGTAGGCAACCGAGAATACGAGCCTATGACACAATTAGATGGTGCGAGTATTGCGTTGCTCTCCTGTGGTGCTTTGACGTACTAGTGTGGAGGATGGATGGTAAGTGAGCCTGCTACATAAGAGGCAAGTCTAGGATGAAACCAATTATATACGTGGACAACAGGCGACCCTGTAACGCATGGGACAAGTCGAGGGAAGTGAGTCCAATTTGCAATTGATGTGATAGTGGACAACATGCTACCATGTAGCGCATAAGCCAAATCCAAGGAAGCAAGTCCACATAGATGCGATGTGATGCGATTAGATGTATATGATAGCTTAGTATGGTGTAACGACCCAGGATTTTTAGAAATTAAAATTTGAATATTTAATTAATTTTAAATATTAATAAGTGAAATTTATAAGTCGAATAATTTTATTTCGAATAATTGGATTTAATTGGATAATTAAATCGATAATTTAATATGTTAAATTATGGAAATAATTGAAAATCGAGTTAAATATGATTGAAAATGATTTGTAAAATTTTATTTTATCATATTGGAGTTAGAACGATATTTTAGAACTTTTAAAATCGAATTAAAAGTTAATTTGTGAAAATTGAATATTTTAATAACTAATCGACTAGTGAAAATAGTCAATTTTTGAACAGTCTCAGAATTGGACGAGACCAGTTCCATTGGATCCGTAATAGTTAGTTATTATCGGATTTCAATTTTCGTAGCAATCGGAGTTATCGTTTGATCGTGGCAGCTCGAAACGCATCGAATTGTTTTTAATATTAATTTGGCGAGTTAAAATAGCCATTTTTCAAAAAATCTCGGATTTCGACGAAACCAGTTTCATCGGATCCATAATGTGATATTATTGTAAGGTTTCAAATTTCGTGTCAATCGGATTTACCGTTTGTCCGGTACAAATTAAAACGCCTAGAAAATCGTTTAAATCGGTTTAATTTAAATTGAACGTTTATTGCCATAACTCGCACAGATGACCGAATTAGCTTCCGAAACCTGTTCCATTGTGTCCGGAATGCGGGATAAACCCTAGAAACGCTGGTTACGGCGCGTGAATCGGAGTTCGGAATTTCCGGAATGAATAGTGTCGTTCGTTTTCCTATAAATAGCCTCCATTCACAAATAAAAAAAAAAAACTAAACCCTAATATGCAGCCGCCGCCTCCTATATTATGAACGCCCAGAAATATCTAGTCTTCTTCCTCAAATCTCCTTCAATCCATGCATTAATACGAAAAGTTGTTAACTACAATATTGTAGAGGGCGATGAGAACTACGTTTTCAACGGTGGAGATCGCGAATGGTGTTACGGATCGACGACAAAGTGGCTGCAAGGGTGACGCGTTGCGCATGCAAATCGAGAGAGGAGGAGGGGCCGAGTTTCAAGATCTTCAGGCCGAGCATGGAGTGGAGTGCGAGCTTCGCAATGGCGCATTCTGATCGACTTCAAAGTCGACGAAGAGGGAGCAAAATCGAACCCTAGTTAGGGCTTTGATGGGTTCGGTTACGTGATGGTTACTGGGTTAAACGCGCGTGAGGAAAGGAGAAAACACGCACGGTTCAGAATGCAGTGGCTAGAGATCTACGGTGATGATTAACTTAGGTTTAAAATTAAATGAAATTATGTTGTAAATTTTAATTATAAAATCGTGTAAACTTCAAAAATGCATAACTTTTTCATACGAGGTCGAAAACGCACGAAACCAGTTGCGTTGGAATCGTATGGACGAGCACTACGCGATGGAATTGGATTGGAGTCGTTTGGAGTTAGTGAGAATTTTGGGTAAAATTAAACGTCCGTTTAATTTTATTCGAAATAAATCGCTAAAACGGAATTGAAATCAAGGTGAGAACTTCTCACTCAATCGAATCAGTTTCGATTTTTATTTTAAATAGTTAGATTTAAAATACTTGAATGCATGTTTGAATGATGATTTTTATCTATTGATTGTTAAAATAGACATTATGCGCCGTTAGTAAGCGGATGTTATTTATTAAAAACATATACCGCGAATATTTCATAAATAGTGAAATTGGTATTATATATGATAGCAATATATATATATTGGCATATGTATATATTGCAGTTGTTGATTTCCCGTATTGTATAGCGGATGAGACCCTATTGCGCCGTCTATTAAGCGGATAATATTTTAAATCCCATATACCGCGATAATTCCGTACTGGAGCGGAATTGGTATTGTGCTAATGTTTGTGGATGCAGGAAAACAGGTTGGAGGGATCCAACTGGATTCCTCAACAGTATTTATTTGATTTCCGATATTTTGATATTTGATGGACTATCATATCGATATATGATGTCGTTGTTGTCGTGATTGACTATTTGGTATGTAGCATCATTGGACCAAATTTTGGAATTTTAAAATGATTTTCAAAGTGATTTTTGGAAAATATACGTTTATAAAATATTTTTGGAATTGATTCATTTTAAATAAATAAATGTTATAATTTTAATGTTATAAAAATTATGATTTTGGGGAAATATAGTAAAAAAAATTGATTTTTGAAAATATGAGGCTAACGATTTTATAAAATAGTTTAAAACGGGATTTCTGAATTTATTGTAAAAAGTTTAAATATAGGATTTATAAAATTTGATTATTTTATAAAATCAAAATGATGAAGTTTTTAAAGGAGTTGAAAGACGTTTTAAAATATTAATATGAATTGATTTATATAAGAGATTTATAAATGGATATTTATAAATTGAAATATTGAAATTATAAAACGAGCTTTTATAAGTGTTAGAATGAATTGTGAACGAATTTCATAACTGAATGAAATTTATAGAATTATAAACGGTGAAGTTATAAATAGAATTTTATAAACAGTAGGTTTATAAAATTTATAAAGTTATTAAAAGAATGGTTTTGGATAAATAATTGAATCTTATAAGTTATAAGATTTATAATTATGAAGTTTAAAGGAACAATTGTACAAACAAATAAATTCTAAGTATTTAACTTATAACATGAACTTTTGTTTTATAATTGAGTTATAAATTGAATAGGTTAATAAAGGAATTTATAAAAGGAGTTGTTATAAAATAAATAGAAAAGGAATTTATAAACGTTGTTTTATAAATTCGCAAACAACTTATTTTGATAAGTTAATTTTTATAACTTATTTATGAAGTTATATTCACGTTTTAGACAGTGAATAATCCTTTGAAATAAAATGTATAGAAAGGATGAAATTGATTAACGTAGTATATTCACGTTTTTGAATAGTGAATAATATGTTAAAGAAATTGTTTTGAATGTGATATTTTAAACGGAATTAAAACGATCTAACGATGTTTTAAATGTGTTGAGATTCAAAACCATAGATTTCAACATTTATTGTTGAAATAGATGTTTTCGAGAAATAGAAGGAAATGGTAGACTATAACATTGTTGTTATAGTAAATGATTTCCGAAAGGAAATGTTTTGAATAGTATTGGAATTTATATATCTATTTTAATTTCGAATCCTTATACTAGTGATTTTGGGTTGTCGTAACGATGTTTTACGCAACATTCGTTTTGGCCCAAATAAATATGTTTAAGAGCATGTTTACCTTAAAGAATGAAATATATACTTAATTTCGATTTAAGTATATTGAATATTTTCCGAGTGTTGAAAATAAATGGATTTGTGAATTACTTATTAATAAATAAGTATGGAAATGTTTTCCAATATAAAGTGAATATTAGAGAATTTATCTTTTTGAAGATAAATTGAAATGAATAATTGAAATCGTATATTCATAGATATTTTGAAATGTAAATTCACTATGGAATTTATAAAAGAAAGTGGAATTTGTTAAAAATAAATATTGATTTATTTTTGAGATATTGGATTATATATCTTGTAAAGATATCTTTGGGAAATAAATAATTTGGAAAATTATTTGGAATCTGGTGATGTTGTGCATATCCATTGATAGTTCAATAACCGACTATCAATATTTCCCTTTGAATGAGTAATTGATGTGATTTGTTTGAATTTGAATGCCACACTTATTTTTGAATAAGCGCTCACTATTCGGGTTAACCGGGAAAGGACCATGGGGTCGTATAACCCATTCCGAATATGTGATACGTCGTTATGAATTGCATTTGAAGACCGGTGTTGAAGACCGGATCTTTTTGAAAGCAAAAGGACAACTCGTCGATTGTCTTTGCACCGAGTAGCTACGGTATAGAGACTCCCTATGTGATGGGAAGTCCGGACGTGATTAGAGATTATCCGGATTGCAAGGACTTCTTTGTAAGTGCCTTCGGTTTTGTTCGAGCCCGGAACAGACTTGTATGGATTGTATGTCTGACATTACAAATTGAGATATAAAGCCGATTTCTTTCAAATATATTTCTGTTGGTGGCGGAGAATTTATTCTTTTAGCTTAACACCCTTCTCTGAGACGTGCGAGCTCAGAGGTTATGTAGTTGATGGTTATCAGCGATATATTCCCAATTTGGTAATGTGACATGCTGAGTGTTGCTGTGAAATGATCATTGTGTTGATTATTTGTGATAGGATCATTTATTTGGTCGTCTATCTTGGTGACCATTTCTATGATCATTTGTTGACCCAAAGCATGGCTTTTGAATAAAGTATGTTTTTGTGGACGTGACTTCGTCGAGCCTCACACCCCGGGAATGGTCAAAACAGGAAAGATGCTGCAAGGTTATGAGGGGTAGCGCCCTTTAGGGTATGTGCATTTCCTTCTGGAAAAGGGTGGTATCATGGTATGGAGCCCAGATGCTTACTCATGTTGAAAACACTTTATGATTGTGTGAATTGATTACGAGCGCTCGGTTAAAGGTCCCAAAGGACCGGGGGATGGCATATTCGGTCAGTTGTTACTCAGTTAGGGGTAACCCGGCCTTGTGTTGGTAGAGATCCGGTTTGGTTCTCGGGGATGTCCTTCCAGAGGCATTCTCATGTGGCAATGGGAAGTTCCTTGGCCTGATCATTCGTTGGAAATCCAATTCCCAATACGAAACCTTGTACGGTATTAGTTGTAGAACCTGCCATTTACTTATGGTGGTCACCACTGTTTAGATGGTAGCTATAGTAGGCATAGTTCGAAATGTCTATGCTGGCTAAGATTTATATCTTTATTTTCGAAATGAATTTTTCCTACACTATGCACTAGTAATAATATCAAATGTTCTTTTAAATGCGTATCAAGCATCTTTGACTATCATAAGGAGAAATCTCCTCCGATTCTGCGTTTGCATTGTGTGTGTGTGCGGGAGGCCTTATGGTAGTCTCATTTTTAAAAGCATTGCGAATTGACTTTAAAAATATTCCTCTATTTTGATTTTAAAGATAAATAAACTGTTTTGAGTTCTCACACCAGTCACATGACTGACTCGGAGTTTATTGTTTTCCTTCCTAAACTCTGGGTGCCCACCAATTTCCACACGGGCAGTCAAGAGTTAAGGTTTATCAGGATATTCTGAAGTTGCTGGATGCAAGATGGATGGCATGGCGTATTACTAGTATATAGTATTTCTTTTTCCGCTGCACTATTTGATGTTGTCTGTTGTTGTACACTCTGATGTAATGAAATGTAATGTATGAAATGTAATAACTAATATAGTTCTTTGTTTAAAGATTATTCATTTATTTATTATATGTTGTTCCGCTGCGAATTGTGAGATTCTGATATTGTTCTGTTGTTTTCTGTTCTGTTCCGTTCTATTTATTTTCTATTTTCTTTTCTCTCTATCTTCTATCTTTTCTCTCTCCTTCTCTCTCTTTTCTTCTTCTTAAACATTGATAATTCGTATTTCTGTTCATCTTGAGTTAATCTACGGAGATTAGTGTATATTCAAGGAGTACGGTTTTGCGGGTCATCACAGTTGGTATCAGAGCATATGGTTAAGTGACAACCATGGTTCTGTTGGGTATTACTCATTAGAGATAGAGTCAGTAGTACTCTAGAATGAGTTTGAGTGTAATAATAGCTATGAGAACGTATTTGTTAGTGAATATATAAAATTATTTTATATTGTGATGATTGGTTTATTGAGTGGCATATGAACCTTCGTCAGCGTGGTCTCGACAACTATGCCGAAGGGGTTTCTAAACACTTAAATAGAACAATTCGACACAGTATTGTTTTAAATTGGGTAAATGAAATAATTTTACCTTAATTATATTTTTATATATAAAGAAATAATTTTTCAGAATTATTTAAGTGTATGTAAATTGATTGTTTAGTTGTTTGAATAATCTAAATTGAAGAATAATTGTATAAGCAAAAGAATTATAAGAATTGAATTATAATTAATGTGATTTACAATTGTGAAATAAACTTATATATATATATATATAAGAAGTGAAACTATATGAATATATTTATGAATATGAGTTGTAAATAAAAATGAATTTAAAGTTAAATGGAAATTTACTTTAGAATTGGAATCTGAATTGATTTATAAGTTGGAATTTAAGTTATGTAAAACCAAGTGATGTTAAAATAGAATATAACTTAAGAGATATTGAATGAAGTTGATATTAGTATCAAAGTAAATTAATAAAGTTAAGTGATAGATATGAACTTAAGTTATGTAAATGAAATTCAACTTTAAATTGTTAAAGGAATTAGCAACTGAATTGAATGAATGGATTGAATATTAATCAATTAAATGTAAATTAAATTGATATGGAATAATGAATGTAACTGTAAATTAATTAAAATCTAATTTTATTGGAAGTTGAAAGATTGAATAAAAATCAATTAATTAAACCAATTGAAAGTGATGGTGTTGAAACTAAATTGAATGAATATAAGCAAAAGAATTTGGTTGTAACTAATATACATTGATTGTTATATGGTTGTTAGTTAGTTGATTGTATATAATTCATTAAGTATTAATGAAAATTGGAAGTTGAAGTAATTGAAATCAAATTGGAAGTTAAGTGAATCTTAAATGAAATTGAATTTGATTTGGAAGTGAACCAACTTGAATATGAATTAGTAAATATAAACTATGAAAATGAATGTTAGTAAAATCCAATGTAAATGAATCAAATGTGATTAAATTGAAAACCATTTCATTGAATATTAATGAGAATATGAATGAATATTGATTTGGTTATGGGTGTTAGTTGGATGTTAGTTGGTTGATGGTTGAATATATTGCATTTGCTATGTTGGCATATATAGTTATTATGTTGCTATATGATGTATATCGATACTATTGTCTATATGCATGATTCTCATGTTGTTTGTTGAGTGTTTAGTAGGTGCGGATCGCGTTTGCTTCGCATTTGGAGCTCGCTTTCGCGCTATATTAGCCGTATATGCTTGCTAATAAAATATAAGGTACATATCTCGGATTACATATCGTACTTTTACACTTTTTCCCTGCGGGATGCCTCATTACTTGATGAGATGTATATTTGTGATATATATACTGTCATTTTTTTTCGGACCGAGCCGCGCAAAGGAGACTATGGCGAATTTTTCCGGAAATCTAAGGCGTTAGAAAAATTGGAGAAAGTTGGAAAATTTTGAAAACTTAGACTTTGATTTGGAATTGAAAGTTAAACAATAGTAGTTGTTTTTGAAAAGATAACTAAGTATGATTTGAAAACTTAGTAAGTTATTGTAAGAAGTTTGACTATGGATTTTGGAAAGTTAATAGATTCTGTAACTTTTCTTACTTGATAATTTCGAGGACGAAATTCTTTTAAGGGGGGAAGATTGTAACGACCCAGGATTTTTAGAAATTAAAATTTGAATATTTAATTAATTTTAAATATTAATAAGTGAAATTTATAAGTCGAATAATTTTATTTCGAATAATTGGATTTAATTGGATAATTAAATCGATAATTTAATATGTTAAATTATGGAAATAATTGAAAATCGAGTTAAATATGATTGAAAATGATTCGTAAAATTTTATTTTATCATATTGGAGTTAGAACGATATTTTAGAACTTTTAAAATCGAATTAAAAGTTAATTTGTGAAAATTGAATATTTTAATAACTAATCGACTAGTGAAAATAGTCAATTTTTGAACAGTCTCAGAATTGGAAGAGACCAGTTCCATTGGATCCGTAATAGTTAGTTATTATCGGATTTCAATTTTTGTAGCAATCGGAGTTATCGTTTGATCGTGGCAGCTCGAAACGCATCGAATTGTTTTTAATATTAATTTGGCGAGTTAAAATAGCCATTTTTCAAAAAGTCTCGGATTTCGACGAAACCAGTTTCATCGGATCCATAATGTGATATTATTGTAAGGTTTCAAATTTCGTATCAATCGGATTTACCGTTTGTCCGGTACAAATTAAAACGCCTAGAAAATCGTTTAAATCGATTTAATTTAAATTGAACGTTTATTGCCATAACTCGCACAGATGACCGAATTAGCTTCTGAAACCTGTTCCATTGTATCCGGAACGCGGGGTAAACCCTAGAAACGCTGGTTACGGCGCGTGAATCGGAGTTCGGAATTTCCGGAATGAATAGTGTCGTTCGTTTTCCTATAAATAGCCTCCATTCACAAATAAAAAAAAAAAAAAACTAAACCCTAATATGCAGCCGCCGCCTCCTATATTATGAACGGCCAGAAATATCTAGTCTTCTTCCTCAAATCTCCTTCAATCCATGCATTAATACGAAAAGTTGTTAACTACAATATTGTAGAGGGCGATGAGAACTACGTTTTCAACGGTGGAGATCGCGAATGGTGTTACGGATCGACGACAAAGTGGCTGCAAGGGTGACGTGTTGCACATGCAAATCGAGAGAGGAGGAGGGGCCGAGTTTCAAGATCTTCAGGCCGAGCATGGAGTGGAGTGCGAGCTTCGCAATGGCGCATTCTGATCGACTTCAAAGTCGACGAAGAGGGAGCAAAATCGAACCCTAGTTAGGGCTTTGATGGGTTCGGTTACGTGATGGTTACTGGGTTAAACGCGCGTGAGGGAAGGAGAAAACACGCACGGTTCAGATTGCAGTGGCTAGAGATCTACGGCGATGATTAACTTAGGTTTAAAATTAAATGAAATTATGTTGTAAATTTTAATTATAAAATCGTGTAAACTTCAAAAATGCATAACTTTTTCATACGAGGTCGAAAACGCACAAAACCAGTTGCGTTGGAATCGTATGGACGAGCACTACGCGATGGAATTGGATTGGAGTCGTTTGGAGTTAGTGAGAATTTTGGGTAAAATTAAACGTCCGTTTAATTTTATTCGAAATAAATTGCTAAAACGGAATTGAAATCAAGGTGAGAACTTCTCACTCAATCGAATCAGTTTCGATTTTTATTTTAAATAGTTAGATTTAAAATACTTGAATGCATGTTTGAATGATGATTTTTATCTATTGATTGTTAAAATAGACATTATGCGCCGTTAGTAAGCGGATGTTATTTATTAAAAACATATACCGCGAATATTTCATAAACAGTGAAATTGATATTATATATGATAGCAATATATATATATTGGCATATGTATATATTGCAGTTGTTGATTTCCCGCATTGTATAGCGGATGAGACCCTATTGCGCCGTCTATTAAGCGGATAATATTTTAAATCCCATATACCGCGATAATTCCGTACTGGAGCGGAATTGGTATTATGCTAATGTTTGTGGATGCAGGAAAACAGGTTGGAGGGATCCAACTGGATTCCTCAACAGTATTTATTTGATTTCCGATATTTTGATATTTGATGGACTATCATATCGATATATGATGTCGTTGTTGTCGTGATTGACTATTTGGTATGTAGCATCATTGGACCAAATTTTGGAATTTTATAATGATTTTCAAAGTGATTTTTGGAAAATATACGTTTATAAAATATTTTTGGAATTGATTCATTTTAAATAAATAAATGTTATAATTTTAATGTTATAAAAATTATGATTTTGGGGAAATATAGTAAAAAAACTGATTTTTGAAAATATGAGGCTAACGATTTTATAAAATAGTTTAAAACGGGATTTCTGAATTTATTGTAAAAAGTTTAAATATAGGATTTATAAAATTTGATTATTTTATAAAATCAAAATGATGAAGTTTTTAAAGGAGTTTAAAGACGTTTTAAAATATTAATATGAATTGATTTATATAAGAGATTTATAAATGGATATTTATAAATTGAAATATTGAAATTATAAAACGATCTTTTATAAGTGTTAGAATGAATTGTGAACGAATTTCATAACTGAATGAAATTTATAGAATTATAAACGGTGAAGTTATAAATAGAATTTTATAAACAGTAGGTTTATAAAATTTATAAAGTTATTAAAAGAATGGTTTTGGATAAATAATTGAATCTTATAAGTTATAAGATTTATAATTATGAAGTTTAAAGGAACAATTGTACAAACAAATAAATTCTAAGTATTTAACTTATAACATGAACTTTTGTTTTATAATTGAGTTATAAATTGGATAGGTTAATAAAGGAATTTATAAAAGGAGTTGTTATAAAATAAATAGAAAAGGAATTTATAAACGTTGTTTTATAAATTCGCAAACAACTTATTTTGATAAGTTAATTTTTATAACTTATTTATGAAGTTATATTCACGTTTTAGACAGTGAATAATCCTTTGAAATAAAATGTATAGAAAGGATGAAATTGATTAACGTAGTATATTCACGTTTTTGAATAGTGAATAATATGTTAAAGAAATTGTTTTGAATGTGATATTTTAAACAGAATTAAAACGATCTAACGATGTTTTAAATGTGTTGAGATTCAAAACCATAGATTTCAACATTTATTGTTGAAATAGATGTTTTCGAGAAATAGAAGGAAATGGTAGACTATAACACTGTTGTTATAGTAAATGATTTCCGAAAGGAAATGTTTTGAATATTATTGGGATTTATATATCTATTTGAATTTCAAATCCTTATACTAGTGATTTTGGGTTGTCGTAATGATGTTTTACGCAACATTCGTTTTGGCCCAAATAAATATGTTTAAGAGCATGTTTACCTTAAAGAATGAAATATATACTTAATTTCGATTTAAGTATATTGAATATTTTCCAAGTGTTGAAAATAAATGGATTTGTGAATTACTTATTAATAAATAAGTATGGAAATGTTTTCCAATATAAAATGAATATTAGAGAATTTATCTTTTTGAAGATAAATTGAAATGAATAATTGAAATCGTATATTCATAGATATTTTGAAATATAAATTCACTATGGAATTTATAAAAGAAAGTGGAATTTGTTAAAAATAAATATTGATTTATTTTTGAGATATTGGATTATATATCTTGTAAAGATATCTTTGGGAAATAAATAATTTGGAAAATTATTTGGAATCTGGTGATGTTATGCATATCCATTGATAGTTCAATAACCGACTATCAATATTTCCCTTTGAATGAGTAATTGATGTGATTTGTTTGAATTTGAATGCCACACTTATTTTTGAATAAGCGCTCACTATTCGGGTTAACCGGGAAAGGACCATGGGGTCGTATAACCCATTCCGAATATGTGATACATCGTTATGAATTGCATTTGAAGACCGGTGTTGAAGACCGGATCTTTTTGAAAGCGAAAGGACAACTCGTCGATTGTCTTTGCACCGAGTAGCTACGGTATAGAGACTCCCTATGTGATGGGAAGTCCGGACGTGATTAGAGATTATCCGGATTGCAAGGACTTCTTTGTAAGTGCCTTCGGTTTTGTTCGAGCCCGGAACAGACTTGTATGAATTGTATGTCTGACATTACAAATTGAGATATAAAGCCGATTTCTTTCAAATATATTTCTGTTGGTGGCGGAGAATTTATTCTTTTAGCTTAACACCCTTCTCTGAGACGTACGAGCTCAGAGGTTATGTAGTTGATGGTTATCAGCGATATATTCCCAATTTGGTAATGTGACATACTGAGTGTTGCTGTGAAATGATCATTGTGTTGATTATTTGTGATAGGATCATTTATTTGATCGTCTATCTTGGTGATCATTTCTATGATCATTTGTTGACCCAAAGCATGGCTTTTGAATAAAGTATGTTTTTGTGGACGTGACTTCGTCGAGCCTCACACCCCGGGAATGGTCAAAACAGGAAAGATGCGGCAAGGTTATGAGGGGTAGCGCCCTTTAGGGTATGTGCATTTCCTTCTGGAAAAGGGTGGTATCATGGTATGGAGCCCAGATGCTTACTCATGTTGAAAACACTTTATGATTGTGTGAATTGATTACGAGCGCTCGGTTAAAGGTCCCAAAGGACCGGGGGATGGCATATTCGGTTAGTTGTTACTCAGTTAGGGGTAACCCGGCCTTGTGTTGGTAGAGATCCGGTTTGGTTCTCGAGGATGTCCTTCCAGAGGCATTCTCATGTGGCAATGGGAAGTTCCTTGGCCTGATCATTCGTTGGAAATCCAATTCCCAATACGAAACCTTGTACGGTATTAGTTGTAGAACCTGCCATTTACTTATGGTGGTCACCACTGTTTAGATGGTAGCTATAGTAGGCATAGTTCGAAATGTCTATGCTGGCTAAGATTTATATCTTTATTTTCGAAATGAATTTTTCCTACACTATGCACTAGTAATAATATCAAATGTTCTTTTAAATGCGTATCAAGCATCTTTGACTATCATAAGGAGAAATCTCCTCCGATTCTGCGTTTGCATTGTATGTGTGTGCGGGAGGCCTTATGGTAGTCTCATTTTTAAAAGCATTGCGAATTGACTTTAAAAATATTCCTCTATTTTGATTTTAAAGCTAAATAAACTGTTTTGAGTTCTCACACCAGTCACATGACTGACTCGGAGTTTATTGTTTTCCTTCCTAAACTCTGGGTGCCCACCAATTTCCACACGGGCAGTCAAGAGTTAAGGTTTATCAGGATATTCTGGAGTTGCTGGATGCAAGATGGATGGCATGGCGTATTACTAGTATATAGTATTTCTTTTTCCGCTGCACTATTTGATGTTGTCTGTTGTTGTACACTCTGATGTAATGAAATGTAATGTATGAAATGTAATAACTAATATAGTTCTTTGTTTAAAGATTATTCATTTATTTATTATATGTTGTTCCGCTGCGAATTGTGAGATTCTGATATTGTTCTGTTGTTTTCTATTCTGTTCCGTTCTATTTATTTTCTATTTTCTTTTCTCTCTATCTTCTATCTTTTCTCTCTCCTTCTCTCTCTTTTCTTCTTCTTAAACATTCGTATTTCTGTTCATCTTGAGTTAATCTACGGAGATTAGTGTATATTCAAGGAGTACGGATTTGCGGGTCATCACATATGGTGTAACCCGCAGGACACGAGTGACCAGGACATTAGACTCATATCATGTTATAGTATTATCTTTGCAGAATATATAAAGTAAGTATGACTCATTCACTAGGCTCGTTTCTGACCCACTCCTATTTTTCTTCTTCATTTATATATCCAATCTGATGGCGTTTGAAGATTAGATGGTATGGTAGATAGAAATTTATATGTGTATGTTGTAAGTGATGTAAATAAGTGCAATGACACATATTTGACTGTATATGGATTGAGTTTGATTTGTGTTGTACAAACATATATATATATATATATATATATATATATATGACAGTGTAGACATATTCTAGTGTTATGAAATAATTATAGTTATTTATATTATACTTTATTTCCTTCTGCTGTGAGACTTTGAAAGTTATCAGTTAGAATTATATTTGTTTCTTGTTACCAGAACACTATGACTTAGCCTTTTCGTTTTTCGAGGTTTTAATGATAGTTCGGACTTGTGAACCTCGTGCACAAAAAGGCGGGTTGTTACAACTAGAAAAGGTGATGTGTGAACATTAATATTTGAATTGTTCAATATTAATCATTGATTGAATTTACATATTTGAGTTGCACAACAAAAATAATGGATACTCCGAATGAACCACGTAATTTACTTAATTTTCAATCATTGAAAATTAATAAAATTAATTACTATTTATGAAATAATAGTTATCAAATTTCATTTTTTTTTGAATTTCATTGGTATTTAATAAAGTGCGCATGTAAAAGTTATAAACGCGCACGTCGATATATGATGTTGGTAAAATATTTAAACTAGACTGAAATAGAATAAATATTAAGTGTGTTGTTAAATAAAATAAATAAAATTAATTAATTCATATTTTTGAAATATTAATTACTAAAAATTTATTTGATTTTTTTAATACCGTTAGTATATAATAAAATGTGTATATAAAATTATAAATGCGAGCAACAATATACGATATCGGTAGAACATTTAAATTGGATTTAAATGTGATTAATGTTAGTGGGATTTTATGGATTTTGAGAGGCCAAGTGGTATCATCTATGGCCGGCCATGCATGCTAAAGGGGGAGAGGATATTATTGAGGTTTAATAAAGTATTAAGGAGGGAAGGTTTCAAGGAGGGAATATGAAAGGGTTCTAGCATTCCTTTAGAACAAATCCCCCTTCATTTCTTTCATTATTCATTCTTTCCAGACAATTCATTTCCTCAAGCTCTCTTCCTCTCTCTTAGCCAAAATTTCCATGGCTCCTAAGCCACAAAATTCCAAAAAATAAATTCAAACAAAATCAAATTAATTCGACATGGTTCTTATCTTTAAATCTTTGCAGAATCCAAAGGTTGATTCAAACGAATTGGGGTTTTATTTTTTATTCAAGGTACAAATCTTTGGCATTATGATTAGCTACTTTATAATTATATTTTGATAATATATTCACCATATCAATAAATTTTAGATCCTAATTTGTGTTATCCAAATCTGAATTTGACACCATGGTTTAAACAACTAATTGGATGGCATGGTTTAATTCAATTACTTTGGTTAAAACAGAAAAAATTTATGTATGGAAAAATCATAATTTTATCTACAAATATGATTGTATATACATTATGTTTTGAGGGTAGTTTATATGTGATTTAACAATAGAATATAGGATTTCAAATAAAATATGTAATTAAAACATAGATCTCAAATCAACTTGCAAGTACAATAACATTAGTCCAGAGCCTATGTGTATGTTTTGGCCTTAATATTTCTTTGCATTATTTTACTTTAGATTGCATTAATCTTAAGAGATAAAATTAAAAATTATATATATACCCATATATATATATATATATAAAGATATTTAGAAATATATGAATCTCATGTTCATATCAGAACTATCCAATTGAAATTACTAAAATCTTTTGTACTTTTACAAATATGGTTGACAAAAAATTATTTGATTAATAAAATGTATACATTTTTAATAAATGAAACTATTTCCAATTTCACACTTATATACATACATATATTTTTAATGTTAGTATATAATTCATTGAGTTTCTTTTCAGATGTAATCTTGATCTTAGTTCCGAATGAAACTTGCCAAACCAAACTTAAATTCATTATTTTGAATTTGGAAATTGAGTTTCTATTAATAAATTTTGGATAAGTTCTGTCTAAAGAATCATTGTTCTTAATATTTAGATCTTACCACATTTTGTAATCAATTAAACATCTCATAAAATAAGACTAAATCGATGAAATTGGTGTATATGCATTTATTATCTTTGTTGTTGCTTGTTACTTTATTTATGATATAATTGATATTTATACGTGTATATGTTATTTGTCATGTTAACCATTTATCATTACATTTATTTTGAATAATGATTACGCACAATTATAGTAGAACATTTGCAAGAGAAGGAGTAATCAATTGTTGATTCACCTTTTCATCTTTCCCTTATAAATCTTGATGTGATTACATTTAGATTAACATTAATATGTTCTTCCCTCTTTTACACCTTTCAGAAGTGTGAATATATTTGAAATATTCATTGGTTAAACTTTATACTTAGCAAAACCTTCCTTCAGTTAATTGCATTAGTTTTAGAGAGAGAAACAAACGATTTTCTTCTCTAAATTAACAAGTAATTATCGCACACATGGGCATCTTTGATACACTCGCGCATTAAAATTAAATTAAATTCAAACTCCATTTTAAAATTTTAAATAAAATAAATTTTTATTTGAACTATATTAGATTGGATCTAATATATCTTTAGACTTCACAGGTCCAATAGATTCACAATGGACTCTTTTTTAAATCTACCTATTGGAGCCGCTTTCGACTAGCTCGGTTATAATAATTCACCTTTTTTAATTCATTTTTTTCTTATTTGATTCCTTAATTAAATCAATTGATCCATATTCTTACAATTAATTTCCTTAATTAGTTATCCATTAATTTATTGGACATTATAGATAACTTCAGTCTCGTATGCTAAACTAGGTGCTCTTTTGCCTATACTTTCAGTTTGGGCCGCTAAAGGCCGTTTCCTTAGGTATTGACCGTTTGGTTGTCTCCGTAATAATTTGAAGACAATATGTAGACTTGGAACTGTTGGCATACCATGGTGCATTTAGCCTTTTGGCTTGTACTTGGTTTTATGACGTATGCTTTCGATTGAAGGTTAGCTGGACAACTATTGTTTTTGGTATGAGAGATAATTGTAATCCTCGATTTTCATCACCTTATAGGCCCGTTCTTTGGGTCTTAGTATTTTTTTGGCAATTATCCTTTATACATTTTTCTACGCTTCAATATGAGCACTTAGTCCTTTGGTTGAGATATCGAAGGGTGCTATATGAGGCTTTATACAAAGTATTGATTAATATTTATTATTTATAGGAAGATGAATGAGAATATGGCTTTAGAGCTTTAAGCGGGAGAGTTGAAAACTTTTAGTATTCATGTGCAAGGAATACGTTGGAATCCATCTTTCGAACTTCGGCTTATGTAGTTAGCGATTAAATACAAACGAGTAAAAATTATGGTATAATATGTCTTTACTAGGAAAATGGCTTTGCAGATTTGATAATAATACTGAACCATTATTTCAAAGGAATGATTTCAAATCTATTTTATGATAAATCATTTAACCTCCACCGTATCACTTCTAGTTCCAACAATATGTCTCACTTTTGGAAATCCATCTAAAAAAATTTTAAAATTTTAACCGTGAGATTAATAATATAGTTTACTTCGGCAAAAATATATCATTTTGGCATGAGTGCTGGATTTCCGCCATACCACTTATAACACCCCGTAATTTGGCGTTATTTATTTAATTAGTTAATTAATTAATTAGACTCCAAAAATAGAATTTGTGCAAACCATTGAATTTAACCATAAAAATTGTGCCATTGTATTCATGGTGAAATTCTAAGCAAATTTCATATTTGGATTTTTGCGATCAGAGCTCCAGTGAAGAAAATATGGATGAAAAACGAATTTGAAACAAAAATAAATAAATAATAAAAATTGACGATTATTAATTAATCCTCCAGGCCCACAGACCGACTTATCATTGGGACCGGTTGACCCATAGCGGTCGACCGATGCTCCAAGGAAGTCGACTGGTCGCCTTCAGGCGGCTAGGGTTAAGCCTAGGCTCAACGAACTGGATTTTATATACTTCAATCTAACGGTTCCGCTTGATTCTAACGCCTATAAATTCAAGCCTAGCCCTTCCTTCTCTTGTCATATTTTTCTGAAAGCAATAGCAAAGCTATGCCATTTCACTTCTCCGCTATTATAAATAAAATATCTATATTCGTATATATAAAAATTGGATAAAAATAGAAATCAAATAAGAGAAGAGGAAGAAGAAGAGCAAATCAACACTACGCGATAACAAGGTAATATACACACATATATATGTATATATTTGTATTTATATATTTATATTTTCTTCCCGTCCCAAATCTCTTCTCAGATCTGTAATTCTAATGTATGTATATACCCTTCTATACATATTTCTTAGATTGTAAAGGATTTGGAGATGAATCAAAGGTTCTATCTCAGATCTAGAGATTTAGATGGCTTTTAAAATACGAGTGGGAGATTTATAGACTGTTATAATATGAAAATTATCTCGTTGGTGTTTATTTGATTTTTATGCCTAACTGGATAGTTGTATATGAGCTGTAGGCAAAAAATTGAATATAATAAATATCGCCTACGTATTCTTATTTATGAACTGATCTAGAATTGTTTACACCCTGATCTAGAAATCAGTCCCAAAAGTGTGAATTTAGAATATTGATTTGAATGAAATTTATTCTAGATTTGAAATAGGTTGTATAGTAATGTTATGAATTTGGATTATTACTCTAATCTTGTTGGAATGTAAACTTTTCTATGTTTGAAACTGTCAGAATTTAGATCTGTTTAATATTTTCAAATTAGTATTTTAGGAAAAATATAGCGTTTGATCTAGCAAAGAATAGATGCAAATAAAAAGAGAAGGAAAGATGTGTAAAGTATGAATTCATTGTATTTACATTGTCTATTTCAGTAATAAAAAAATGATTATTTCTTGTAATTTCAAATGATGTAATCTTTTATATTTTAAAGCTAAATATTTTGTTTAGGAACTAATTTATGGAAATTATAGCAAATAATTTTTATAGATATGGTTCCAACAGTTAAATATGAAAAAGAATATTCCAGTGAAGATATATAACTAGAATATATTCGATAAAGGTAGATATTTGTACGTAATTTTCTATGATTGTAATAATTAAATAAAACTAATAAAGACGCTTACACCTAATGTTCACGTTTAGGATAATTAATTAATGGGAAAGGAATTTAAAGGGTTGTAATTCCAATAAATGAAAAATAAATGTTAATAAATATAGAGTTGCTATAACTTAATTAGGCATGTAGATTAATGAGACTGATAAATAAAAAAAATTGAATTAATAACCATGGAATAGTTAAAAAGGATATTAATTTGAAATTAGTAATCATACATAAATGTCATAGGAAACGTCCGCTAGGATTTTATGGACAAATTGGTATTCATGAGCATAAAAGGAGATTTATGGGTAGATAAGTATTTAAGATAATTCTTATTGCCGTAAATAAAAAGAGAATTAGCAAGCTAAGTCCAATGTCTACCTAAGATAATATAAGTAAAGACTTAGGATGGTTAACTGAACTTAGCAGGTTAGTGATGCGAGGTCGGTAGGGTCACTCGACAGAAGACTGCCCTTCACTTTGAGGCTATCAAAATTCGGGTGCACTTGCTACTGATGTGAGATATTACTAATCCTAGGACTCGTGATGACGTGAGAGATTGAGCATGCTTTCATAATGGAAAGTATTAAATGGTCCACATTTGGAATTAGGAGCGGCGAGGGATATCTCCATAGGGGTTCGCTTCTGATTTGAGGTATCAAGCGGTTGTAGGGTCTGCCTCTCTCCTAAAGGAATTATTAAGTTACCTAGTGAAATTGCAAATAAATAAGGATGTCTCTAAAAGGGTTTACTTCGATGTTAAGGTATTAAGTGGTTGTAGGGCCCGCCTCCCTACCGAAAGAAGTAACCTAATGAGAATCCATATTTAAAATTAAGAGTGATAGTTGATACCTCGGGAAGGGTTCGCTTTAGATTTGGGGTATTAAGTGAATGCAGTGTCCGCCTCTTTCCTATAAAAGAAGTATTAAGTAACCCAATGAGATTTCCAAGTAATGTCAGTTAGATAGTACCAATGAGGAGTCCACCTTAGAGTTAGGTATTAGATGGCAAAGGCACCAATAAATAGGTGTTAAATGGTCAGGGGTCTGCCTAGTCCTTATCAATAAGGTATTAAGTGGCTTGGATACAGTCTCTCGCATTGCTAAGGCCATAATAATCAGTGGGGAGTCGACTTAGGGATAGGTATTAAGCGGCATAGGATCTGTCTAGAATATAGGTATTAAATGGTTAGAAGTCCACCTAGTCCTTTTAAAGGTATTAAGTGGCTTGGGTACCGTCTATTACATGGCCATGATTTATTGGTGATAGATGCGGTAATAGTTGGACATTAAATGTCAAAAACCTTAAATAGTGGTTAGAGATCTTTATAACTAGGACCCGCCGACCATGGACAACATCGTTAGAAACCACCTTGAGAATAGGTCTTAAATGACGGAGTCTACCACGATTGATGTATTAAATGGCAGAGTCCGCCTATTACTCTTTTAAAAATATTTTGTAATGATTATGGAAGCCCACTTCATATTTAGAAGTATTAAGTGGCAAATGGTTTTGGAAGTATTAGATGGTTGATAAGGCTTCATCATATTTTGTACCTTAGGAAGGGATAAGTAAATAATCGTGTGTGCAATGCAAGGTTAGATTAGAACTGTTAACTATAATGGACATAACAACTAAAAGCAAACCAATCAGTATATTTTATGTTATGGACAGTTTATAGATTTCCAGTTACCAGAATATTGTTCTGATCCCCTCCTCTTTACAACCCACATGATAGATTTAGAGAAGCAGGTCACTGAAGCTGGATATGCTTTGTTGTTGGAGAAGTCTTCTTTTCACTCATGCTCGATGCTGATGTGACAGCCTGTTATCCAAGAAATACCATTAATTCAAAGGTAGTAGTTATAGTCAGTATTCTTATCCTATTATTGTTTCCACTGTGAGTTTAGATTTCTATCGATCTTTGATAATGCTCATGCTTATTTGCAGGTATCAAATCCAAAGATCTGTGCTTTAATGGACTTGGATTATTATTTTTGTCAAAATTTGGGCCCATTAAGGTGTGGGTTGTTACACCCCATATATTTGAGTACAAAGAGTTATTTAATATTAGTAATTTCAAAAATGCCTTAATATCGGAGGGTTATAGTCTCCATAACGAATATCTATGAAACTTTAATTTCATTCGCGTTCTTAAATGTATTATCTTAATCTAATTTATTTTACTTTGTTCCAAGCTAGAATATAATAACGTAGACAATGGGAGTGATGCTAAAATTTGGTGTTGGATAAAGTAAAACAAACTTATCAAACTTGATTTACAAATTCTTGAATTTCTCAAGGACTAAACCAAATATATTCAAACTTATTTGGAAAGTTAAGGCTCTACCCAAAACTAAGCTGCACATGTGGTTAACCGTGTATAAGAAGTTAAAACTGATTGAATTTTGAAAGAAAAAGAATTTGCATGCAGGTAAAAAATGTGGTTTTTACAATTTAAAGCTATATGTCCAAGTGGTTAATTGATTTGGCTTTGGTGCAGGATGTTACAAGTTCGAAACTTGCTTTCGAACGTTTATTTGACATGGGATATGTTGTCCCAATGATTTGTTGTATATAAAGTACCAGTTCAAAAAAACATGCTTTATAAGTTTCCCTTAACTAATTTTATCTCTGTAATACTCTTAATATTTTTGATTTTAACGACCAACACTAACTTTGATTGTAACTACCACTTAAACAATTTTAGAACTTAATATGTTATGGTCTATAGAGTTTTACTCGATACCATCTTCATAATTACTTGTTGGTATCTATTGTTTGAAAGAAACTAATGAATATTTAATAATATTAATATTCATTCCGATAACCTAAGTTATGCCATTGCATTTTTTTTTGAGAAAAATGTGTGGTCCTCTGCAGAAGAGGAGAGCACACATGTACATATATATATTAACAAAAGTAAAGGTGCTGCCAACAAGCCTGGAAGGTAGCTAAAGCACCCCCCATACAAAAGAAAAAACAAACCCACCCAAGCTCCAAAGAACTACAAAACAAACCAATAGAGACAACGTCAACCCAAAGATCCAAACAAGAGCGACACCGAGAGAGCAACAGCCAACAGAAAAACTTCCACAACTGCATCTGCAACCTCAACAATCAAACAGAAACATCAAAATATACAACATCTACACAAACCAAATACCTCGTTTAAGCTTTATGATTTAAACGAGGACTTCTCCTAATATTACTAGCAGGAAAGCTCTTACACTTTCTATTCCTTAATTTGGCTTCCCGCATTAATTTAGCTTCACACAATAATTTGGTTTCACGAATTAATTCAATAGCGTGGGCAAGAGAACGAGGAAATCTACCAAGAGCAGCAAGAAAACAATACATGACAAATCTGTGACCTCCGGTCCAATAATAGACAGCTTGATCAGATTGCTGCAAATTAGAGCACTCCAAATCTCCCCTCTCATTGCTAACAATAAAAATGTTCTCCACACCACTAGCATCTTGAATAAAAGAAACTACACCCACTGGCTCAATCACAATACTAAACTTAATAGGCTCAATCACTTCTTTAACAACAATATTCAAATGATCACTAACCTCCAAAGAAAATTCCAATCCATTTACCAACGATGAAATACCCAACTTAAATCCAAAAAAATCCCAGGGAATAAAAAGTTATGCCATTGCATTTTTAGTTATAGTTCAATTTCAAATCCTAACTATAAACTAGCCAATAATCATTCCTTCAAGTACTTTCTTCTTAAATTAAAAAGACCCATTGGTATCCCAAAGGTTAAATTGTTTATGCTAATGGGAGTCACAATATAGCCTTAAGCAGCCACCAAGTAGGCACTTTAATAAAGATAGCTGTTCGAATGTTTTACTCTTGATTGATAACTAATTCCTTAGTACTTTTCGACTTCACTTTGTTTTTCATACATATATATGTATATGAACATTTGATTGTGTACACATATATGAGCTCCTCTCATGGTTTTTTCCTTCAGTTTTTATGGTTGTTATGGATTGGATTGATTACAAAGCATGGATATGGGATTGCAGCGATCGGTTGCCTTTACTGGGCTTGCCATGCTTTTTAGGCTTTCCTATAGCCCTAGATGTTTATGAATGATGTATTGCTATTGACTTCAGTCATTCTTTTGGTCTTTCAGTTGACGATATAGATTATTTGATTGACATCTCAGTTTGCTCACTTAAATTTTTTGCTACTTTATTTCGTTTTATTACTCCTTTATTCTCTAAGGATATGAGAGGGGTCTATTATTTTGTTCAGTGTACAAGAAGTTTTCTGCTACATAGTGATATTAGGTTTGTTAACAACTTTTTTTGAGTGTAACATAAAATTAAACGGGTGTTTTCGTCCTTTAGAAGATTACTCATTTTTCTCAAAAATAAATAACAACAACAACAATAATTCCATAATTTATTGCTAATTTCATACTTGTTTGCATACATGCCATGTATTTTTATATATATTGATTTACATATAGCTTACTTTAAAAAAAAATGAAGCAGGTGTTACCATTTAGAATTAGATACATATACATATATCTTTTCAATGTATTTCGATCAACTTTATGTTGTATTATCGAAAAACGTTTAAAGGAGAATTATAAAAATTTTGATAAGAAATTGTAAAATTGGAAGATACCATGAACCTTCACTGAAGTTTTCTTATACATGTTTACTGAGGGTATTTATTTTAACTTAATTTTGAATCTATTTACTATGTTTGATTTGGCCACAGTGTATACTTGATTTTCTTATATTTCATTAGGGTAATTCTGTTCGTAGACCAGTAATTACTTAGCATACACCAATAAATAAAGAAAGCTTGTGTACACCAAAAATTACATTGCAATCATCATCTATTTTACAAGATTACCTTATTCCCATCTTACCTCATTCAAACTTAATGCCAATTCATGCAAATTAAGAAATCTATATCATTAAATAAAATCAAAATTAAACAAAATTGACTTTAATTGTTAGAACTATTACTCTATCTCCTTTATTATTACTTATAGTTGATTAATTTCAATAAATTAACTCTATTTTTTTTATAAAAAACAACACATTTAAATTTTTTAATTTGGTGGGATATAAGAAAGACTTGTAATGACACAATTAATAAGAAGATAATTTTGTAATATATTGGTCATTGTAAATTAATTTTTGGGTATAAATAGAATTTGTCGTTTCATTATTCATTGTTAATAATCATTAAAAAGTGAATAAATTTGATTTCATTAGTAAGTTTGCATAAATTAAGTTTTATCATTCCTTTGAAAAATAATAATTGTAGAAAGATGTGTCACAGACATCTGTACAAAACAAAGAGAAGGGGTCAAAAACTTCTAGGAGGGTGAGCATCGATGTAGTAATACCCCTTATGCGTAGCCCGAGCCATATGAACTCTGATTATTGACATGTGTTCCTAATAAAATAATAATTTTACTTTTAAAAGTAAGAAACTATTAGTGCAAACCCGTGCTTTGCACATGGATGTGACGAAAAAATTGCAGAGGTCATAATAAAACCGGAAAATTCTACATGGAAATATGCAGCGTGTCCTAAATTAATAAAACACGATAGCAGTAGCCAACTAAAGAATAGCAGTAGTTGGTAGAAGTTGAAACTGCATAAATTATATGTTGCACACATATGTAGACCAAAGCATGTGTGGTTCAGGAGAATTTCAGATAAAACCATGTATAATCATTATTAGGTGGCGAGAATATATAAAGATAGGATGAAATATTCTTTTTCACATACGGTGGTGATATAGTAAGTGAACACATTGATTGCATTCAGTTGGAAGCAGTTTATTGTTTTGTTTTTTATATCTGTTTTTGCAGCTAGAGTACAGTTAAAAGTGAGCAATTTATGATTATCAGATAGCACATTATTTTAAATCTGTCATAATGGCAAGGAATGGTACAAAATGGTATAAAGCTATGGCAGTAGTATCTCTTCAGTAAACATTGTTTTACATGATTGTTTGAATGATGAAACACCAAAAGTAGGTAAAATATAATATAAATAGTGAGATGTAGTTTGATAAATTTCAATTGAAGCATACTCATTGGTTTTTGGTCATCCATCTATGTATAACTGTTGCAAAATATCAAAACCAACCTTTAAAAATAAAAAAATTTGCCTACGCATAGTTGTGAATAAATTTAGTATGCGGCAATAACTTCAGTGAAAAAAGCCTGTAAAAAGGGAATTGTCCAGTAATAGTCAGAACATGAATATAAGTCCAAATTAAGTGGCTTAGTAATACGTTATATACCACTGTCTGAGCAATAAATGAGTTTGATTCTTGAACAGAAAACATAGCTAAATACCTTCTAAAAATCTATGGTTGAGCTTACTACATGGAATAAGAGAGACAACAAATGAAAAAACAATCTATTCACGAAGAATTTTCAGGGAAAACAAAGTTGCTTATAATCTGATGCGAAAAGTACTTGAAAACACAACACGATGGAGTTGATGTTACAGTTCAACGACAATGGTATGCTTTGATGGAGATTGAGATTGCTATAGGTTTAGTGAATATTATATAATTATTCAACTAAACTTATTTGAATAAAACAACAAAGAGACAGCATTATGTACTTAAATTTGTGAATGTTCAAAAACTGCATTGTATTTTAAAGAAAGAAGCTTTTTTTCTAGATTACTTTCATACCTGGAACATGCTAGCATCAAAAGAACGTATAAATTATGGAGTATGTTTTTAAGTGAACATACATGTGAAGCTTGTCTACGGTAAATGGGAAATACAAAAAGACGGTAGGCATATAATTTTTTTCATCAGCAAGCTGCTCGTCACCGTTATTTTTGGTCAACTATAGTTCACAATGCGAACCTGCACTACGCATATGGAGTGTAGTTACACGAGCAAGCAATGAAGAACAATGAAAAAGCATTTACTACACATAACGCTGTATTATTAATTTATTATTGATATTTTAAATACTGAAAATATGTAACTTGACAATTTTACCAATCCTACGAAATGGTAACAAAAAATTTAAGTAAAGACCTAAAGGAGGACATAGTTCTCTAATCAAAGCATTTGCTTGATGGAGTTTTACTGAAGTTAAACCAAATAATATCTCTAATATTAACCATTTACATTTAAAACCATCGTGTAGAACCATTCAAGAGATTCTAAACATAGAAAGATGACTGAACCAAACTAAAATAAAAACAATTGATTCAAGTACAAATTTTTTTTTAGTTAGACCTATGTTTCTTTTTCTATCTATTATTTTAAAACTCCTTCCCAATCTAGCAGGAGGAATTTATGTTAGACAGAAGTAGTGGAAGAAATCTAATAAGCAATAAGATATTGAATATTGTAGATTTAAGAGTAGCTTGCATAACCTCTGCAGTTAGAGGATCGGAAATCGTGTTTGGCCCATATTTTGCAAATATTTTCATATTTTACATTTTTAGTGGAAATTTTTGAAAAAAAATTACATGTGTAACTTAAGACACGGTAAAAATATGTTGGAATGTAGTAAAAATTATTTAATTGTCAAACTAACCATTCCGTATCATCGTCAACATTAAACTATTGACATGTAATATATAGTTTATATTAAACATTAAAATACAAAACTAAAGGTGAAAATGTGTAAGCAGCACGTATATGTTTGAGATTATCCACTCTTACAACCTTCGGAATAAATATTATTACTATCGACAGTATGAATTTTTTTTTTAATAAGATCTTGTATCAAGCATAAAGACATAATGACTTACATTTTTTAGAAAAGGTATACAACATTTGTGAAGTCAAAAGTAGTTGGTAGTCAAAATATGTTGTCAATAGATGCGAGAAAAATCCAAAACCATCCGCATTCATATCCAGAAAATGGAAAAATATATAAAATGAAAGAAAATGAATATGCATGCGTATGATACCTGTATCTCAAAATTATCCCATCAACGTTGTCAAGATTATGTATATTTAATATGCATTTTAGTACATAAAGTAGTAGAAATTTACATTGATACTGAGGAAATACTTTATATTATATGCGTATAAATTAATATTTGTTGTTCAAAATTATTTTTCATGCTATATTTTTTTCTATCTTTAGAACTAAAATGATTTTGTGTTAAACTAAAATTTTCATTTTATTTAATTAGTATTACTTAACTGTAAGTTCATAGATAAATATTTGATATGTCTTATATACTTAGATGTAATATTTGACATCTTAAATTTTGACACGGATGCTGATATAATTCCTATATGCATTTGTGTGTGATCGTTGACATATCTACATTAAAATTAAAACTCATGTGCTAAATAGGTTACAAGGTTTGCAAACATCAGAAGTTTCACAACATCGGTTTTACTATTAGGAACTGATAGCATCCAGATCTATTTAGATCTCAAAACAAACTAAAGAATGGCAATGGTAATCTATTTTTAAACGAAGATCAACCTAAATATTTGATCCGTTTATTCACAGAGATCATCCATAAATATTATTAGAAGAAACCATATATTTATATAGATACATCAATAGACTAACACACTAGCAAAAAATTTCTGTGTAAGTCACAACCAAATTCATATTATAGTAGTAGTGGCTTGTGGAATAGTAACGCATCAAAGTGGGAATGTAAATAAGCGCATATGAATTAGTAATTAAATTTTTGAGAAACAACAAAATCAAAGAATAATACCAAGCTATTTAATAAGAAAATGATTCTAAAATGCATTCAATTAAGGAAATTATTATATACTCTAGAAGAATGTTGAATCATAAAAAGTAAAACCTATAAAAACTAACTAGTTAAACAATTTATTAGGAATTATATACCATTTCAACTTTAATTTTCGAAAAAGCAAGTTATGGAGTGAAAATTTGGACCCTTGTGTCATCAAAAACCATAATAGCAGGCTAAAAATTATACACATAGAAACTTCATACCACCACCACCAATCAATAGAATGTTGTATAAAATTTTTAGATAAAAAAGATATTGTACGACACAGTGATATGACGAATGCCACTTTTATGGACACCGAGCTTACGAATGTGAAAAATTATGTGAGTATCACACACACCACTAATAACGTGAGTGATTATCAAGAAAATTTCATGATAGGTAAAATAGATGTATTTATATTTATTTTTAGTTTTAGTCCAATGGGTGTAAACCTAAACACATTTATGTCACTTTTCTTCTTCCATGCAACCAACCTTATGTACTCTTATTGATAAAGGTTCTAGAAAAAAATAGTGTGATTTATTACTTTACCAATAACTTACATAATATATAATTTTGATAATTGAAAATTTGGCCGATAATATTGTGAACACCAAATAAGGAATCAAAATAGCAATTTTAACAGCGATATGATTACATTAAGAAATGGCGATTCATAGATATTACCCAACTTATTTATAGTATAAAGCATGCAATTAATAAACAAACATAATTGGGTTGAATTGCAAATCAATGAGTTATTGCTATTTTCACATGGTGGTTGCATATTTTGGGGTATTTCATGCATTAATAATTGAATTTCGTTGCTAGTTTTGAAATTTAAATCAAAATTTACATGATCGATTATAAGTACTATCAAAACTCAATAAACATATATTTACAATGCTTAAATAGAATTACAAATTAAATTATTAATTAGTTGAAATACACACACACATAGAGCTCAATTTACTTGTTTCTTTGGTCATGGTACACTTATAAAAGTACCAAAGCTCTCTTATGCTAGTGCTTAGTTATGCAATAACTTAGTTAAGACTAGACATGGTTGAATGGTGATTAAAAAACCTAAGTTACCAAAATTGATCTTACACATCATACAAATATTTTAAAGACCAAAATATAGTTTTAATATTATAGCTGAATATTTGTGATAAAATTATATAAAAATATTACCGCGAATATATCAAAGAGCGCAAATCAAAGGAGTACACATATTTGCAAATTAGATAGATATGTTTACATTAAGAGTTGAATATTCTGTCGTCACACCAAGTACCATGTAAAATGAAAGATTAAGATTCAAATCAAAACGATTTAAAAGTGAAATTTGTTTTCAATTTTCGATGGGATCCCCTCCCTCTTCTTTTCTTCTTCCCGCTAATCAGTCCCATCCCCTTTCTTCTCTTCAACCCTTTCCTTCTTCATCGATTCTCGTACCACCGTCTGCATCCCCCCATCTCCCTGTATCAGTCCCCTCTCCATCCTTTGTCAGTAATCATGAAGTGCCTGCAACCGTTGCAGTTGCTATTCCTAAAGTGTTAGTGTCCATTCCCCCTTCTTCTCCACCATTGCTTCCTCATCTTTCTCCTATTCCTCCTCGTTCTGGGAACTCTCTCTTTAAAGCTAAACCTAGCAACGCATGGAAATATGTGCCTCGAGATTTTCAACTTGACTTTATTGGTAACTCTATTGTGCCATCACCTGATGTTGTTCAGGCTGGCAATACTATGTGGAAGGATTATCTTGTTGGATTTTTCCTTGATAACCCTCTCCCATATGCTACTGTAGTGTACTATCTCAAAAAAGTGTGGAAACTAAGTGGTTCATTTTCTGTAAAGTCTGATGGTTTTTTGTTTCTTTTCAAATTTACTAATGAAGAAGATAGGTCAAGAATCTCTGAATCTGATCCTGTTGTCATGAGAAACAAGCTATTTATAGTGAAGCCATGGGACGAGAACATTGGCAATAGTTGTAGTAGTATAAAATCAGTTCCAGTTTGGATTAAACTTTACAATATACCTCTTTATGCTTGGTCTCCGTTGGGTATTAACTGGTTAGCATCAAGAGTTGGGAAGCTCCTTTGTTTGGATGCATCAACTGAAAATTTTGAACGCATTTCGTTTGCGAAATGTTTAGTTGAAGTTACTCCACATCAAGAACTACCTGATGATTTTTCAGTTAGATTGTTAGATGGTTCTGAGCAAATGGTAAAAGTAGAATACTTGTGGAAACCTGAGATATGTACTGTATGTAAAGAGTTTGGTCATACTGTGAACAGTTGCAAGAAAGTTGAATGTGAAGGTGATGTAGAGCAATGTTTAGAAAAAGAGCAGCTGATAACTAGTGATGTTGGAATGAATAAGATTAAGAAGGGGCAAAACATAGTTAAGCAGGACAAAGTGAAACAGATTTGGCAAAAAGTTGTGAAGAATAAGGGAAAAAAGTAATTACTTGTGAACAGAAAGAAGAATATGCTCTGAAGAAATTAGGTGTAAATGGATCTGCAATACAAGATGGTCCTGAACAAAGCAAAAAGGAAAATGGTAAAGAGAGTGATCAACCCAGTGTTGAGCAATGTTGTACAGTTAGCACTCAAAATAAGTACAACTTGCTATAAAATGCAGACAATGAATGTTATATTTTGGAAATGTATGATGAGGAGGAAGGAGAGATTACAGTTGATGACAAAAGTAGACAAGAACACAATGTGTCAACCAAGTATCCTAAAGAGACTGATACTATTGCTGATCAAAATGAAGCATATACACAACATCAGGCTGCAAAACCTTGTGTGCATGAAGGTGAAAACAATCATACCACCCCAATAATCAGTAACTAGGGGAATGGAAAAGTTGCAACTGAAGTAAATGCACATTCCCAATTAAATGCATATGATTTTGAACTAAGTTGGTGTAAAACTTTTGAAACTCAAATCACTCAACTAATAACAACTTTGCATTCTACTTCTGTTCAAATTCATCCATCTGCCCCTCCTCATTACAATTTCTCAATTCAGCTACCTGGTTGGCCATCATCCAATTCTTTCACCCATTCACAATCAGCATCTCATCATGTCCCTTCCTCTCATACAAAATCTCAACCAACCTCCCCCCGGTCTTTGCCTAGAAGGAAAATTGAAACAAGGTCTCTGTCAGCTCAGAGGAGGAATATCAGCTCCCAAAATCAATAATTTTTTTAATGTTAAAAAATATTGCATCTTGGAACATAAGAGGAGCCCATAATAATTTGAAACTTGATCAAGTGAAAAGCTACATATCTGAGCATAACATTTGTATATTTGGCCTTCTAGAAACTAAGCTCAATCTTACCTTAACCCAAAAAGCAGCTTCCTACATTAATCCAAATTGGTCGATACATCATAATCTTGAAGCTGCTGCTTATGATAGAATTCTAGTCATATATGATCCTTCTGTTATAGCACTTTCTCCTATACTGTCAGCTAGGCAGTTTATTCACTTTCATGTACTTGTTTGCCAAAATCAAACTTCCTTCTACTTAACTTTTGTATATGCCGATAATTATGTCATCTCAAGAAATGCTTTCCTCAGCACATTGCCACCTTTAAGACAAGCATCTCACCCCTGGCTTGTATTAGGTGATTTCAACTCCTGTTTTGGCTATAATGATAAATCTGGTGGATCTCCTCTTCTTCCTAGAGACATAGAATCTCTCAATCTTGCTATATATGATTCTGAATTGTTAATGGTTAACAAGTCTGGGGCTAAATATTCTTGGAATAATAGAAGCAGAAGTGGATTTCGAATTTTCACAACTATTGACCATGCTTTTAGTAACTTACAATCTCTCAATCAATGGACCTCTCTGTGTGTCTTTCTTCCACAACCTATACTATCAGATCACTCCCCCTTGTTTTATCTTGTGGGAACCATTTGAGAAAGGAAAAAAGAAGTTTCAAATTTTTTAATGCTTGGTCTAAGCATGAACAATTTTTGAGCATCGTTAAACAAGCGAACACTGAATTTTTTTGTTATGGTAACCCTATGTATAAATTTTGCAGGAAATTAAAAAGTATCAAGCTTGCTATCAAACTGTGGGTTTCTACTACTTTTGGTTCTGGTAGCCTCCTGTCCACTACACTGAAAGAGCAACTGAAGATCAAACAAGAATACATGATGGAGCACCCACTTGATATACAAGCATCTGTTGTAGAGGGGAAATTACACAAGGAAGTCAACATTGCTCTGACTTTGGAAGCAAGCATGAAGAGGGAGCAACTACACAAAAAATGGATAGATGAGGGGGATAGAAATGCTAAATTCTATCATAATTCTATTAAGGTTAAGCATTCAAGAGAGAATATATTTAGTATTACTGATGAACATGGTTCTCTTTTTGCCACTGCAGATTCAGTTGATCATGCTTTTATTCAATACTTCACCAATTTGTTTGGAAATGCTAATGGTTTCATTCCTGATTTGAACCTCATATCTACTCTTGATCTTCCTTGCATTTCTACTATGGAAGCTTCCTCACTTATTTTGCCTGTTACTGATGAAGAAATCAAAGCCACCCTTTTCTCAATGAACAAGCAATCTTCAGGAGGCCCTGATGGATTAAATATCATTTTCTTCATAACAACCTGGAATGTATTAGGTGATGAGTTTTGTAGAGCTATTCACAACTTTTTCAACAAGTGTAAGTTGCTTGGGGAAGTTAATAACACCAACATTGCCCTGATCCCTAAGGTCACTCCTCCAACTAGTGTTACATCTTTCAGACCAATCTCATGCTGTAATGTTGTTTATAAGTGTATATCAAATCGCGTCTTGTCAAAGCACTTCCTTCTGCTGTATCCAATAACCAATCTGCCTTTATTCCTTCTAGAGATATAATTGATAATGTTCTCCTTGCTCAGGAATTACTCAAGGGTTATGGCAGAAATAATGCGACTCCTGCAGCTACTCTTAAATTAGATATATCCAAGGCATATGATTCTATCCATTGGGATTCTATTGTTAGGATATTAGCAGTGATGGGTTTCCCTAAAGCATTTGTGTCTTGGATATATGTTTGTATATCCACACCTACATACTCTTTTGTTTTAAATGGCAGACCTGTTGGTAGCTTTAGAGGTAGTAAAGGAATAAGACAAGGCGACCCTATATCATCTTACATATTCTTGATGGTCATGGAAGTGTTAACAGTTATTCTCAGAGATAGGTTCAACCATAAAATCATTAAGTATCATCCTAAGTGCTCTGAGCTACAAATCACCTCTATAATGTTTGCAGATGATGTTATGTTGTTTACCAAACCAGAGTTACCTTCTTTGAATGGTGTTTTAGAAGTTTTGCATGTTTTCCACAGAATGACAGGACTCTCCATAAATCAAGGCAAGTCTTCTCTACTGGTCTCTGGTGTTAGTCAATTGCAGCCTGCTGCCCTTCATCACCATACTGGTTTCTCTAGCATGAATAATGATATGAGGTATCTTGGTCTACCATTACTATCTAAAAGAATAACTAAGGCTGATTGCTTACCCCTTTTCAATAAAATCACCTCTGCCTTGACAAGTTGGGACAATAGAAGCTTGACTCAGAGTGGTAGGCTAGTTATTATTAAATCTGTTATTTTTTCCTTCTTGGTCTACTGGGCTAGAACCCTAATCCTTCCTGTTAAACTGTTGCAACTCATTAGGTCTGCCATGATTAGATTTTTTTTGGACTGGAAGTATTCACAATAGAAAGATTGTGCCATGTTCTTTTACAAAAATTGAGACACCTATGATATTGGGGGGAATGGGAGTTATTGATGTTAGGAAATGGAATACTTCTGCCATTAGTAAACAATTTGATGTCCTCATTAATAATAAGAATAGTTTATGGGTTAGCTGGACATGGAAACACAGTATAAAGAACAAGCACTTTTGGACAATGGAAACCCCACAGAACTGCAGCTGGATTTGGAGAAGTATGTTGAAACTCAGACATGTTTTCCTCCCAATGATACAATATCCTATAAATTCTACAAAAGCTGTTAGCTTTTGGCATGATCCATGGGTTAGTATTGGTCATATCCTTTTCAATGTTTGTGATCATACTCAGATATTACAGTCTGGTATACACCAAGATGCTTTAGCAAATGATTTTTTGCATAATGGTAAAATCTTGTTACCATCCAACAGCAACCAAGTGATCACGCAGTTGTGAGGTGATATTCAACAACATAATTTCAGTGTGCATCAGGATGCCTGTGTTACTTAGGATAAGAAAACTCACACTGTTAAAACAGTTTACAATTATGTTACTGCCAGTGTTCCTCTTCCAGCTGCTGATGGTACAAAGTGATTTGGAATTCTGATTCAACTCCAAAAGATAACTTAATGATGTGGAAAGTCATTAATCAGGCATTACTTACTAGAAGAATAATCAACAGTTATGGTATGGCATGTTCCAAACTGTGCTTGTTCTGTCAACACCATGATGAATCTACTAAGCATCTATTTTTTGATTGTCCTGCTTTGCACTTCATTTTAGACAGGATTAGTTGTATAACAGGTTATCAGTTAACTGGTTCTGCAACATGTCCTCTCTGGCATATAATCTATAAAGCAACTAGGTGGAGAATGGAACAAGGAAGAGTTTTAGCTGTTGTATTGAAAATTAGTATGTCTGTGATATGGGCAGAGAGGAATGCTATGGTTTTTGATAATGTTAAAAGAACTGATGTTTTGATCTGGAATGAAGTCAAGTCTCGAACTCATACTCAGCTGAAATACTGTGCTTCTGGTTTCCCACAATCTTTGGTTGATGCTTGGGGATGAGTCTGTTGTGCTTGTAGTTTTTTTGATTTTTACCTTTTCTTTATGTTGTACTCTTTTTATTGTTTTGCAATAAAACTGGTAGGGGCCCAGTTAACCCCGCTGGCTTTGCCAAAAAAAAAGATTCAAATCAAATGGTTTTCTCTTTTTCTCATTAAAAGGAAAATCTTAAATTAAATAATGTCAAACTCGTACTTCTTGTTTAATATATAGTTAATATTGCAGCAGAATCATCAAATAAAAAACATAGCTTATCTTTGATTCAATAGACAGAAAAAACACTTCCTAAAACCTAAGAAAATTGCTGCGTAAAAGAAAAGAGAAATAACTGATGAAAACCATGAAAAATTGCACTAAGATTGGAATGGTACCTTAATTACTTTAATATGTCTTAGCAATTCCAATTTACTCAAGACAACGATTTTCATTACACTCATCATTCCAAACCTGCTGTGAACTTTTACTTTGAGAAAGCAAAATATGATCCTTTGAGTTAAATATGTTAACACAGGTCAATCATTTGAGCTAGATCCATTCAAACAATGAATGGGAGATCTTTTCCAATGCTTATGAATAACACCAACTTACATAGAAAGTATGTTATATGATGGAATTCTAAAATTCATCTCATCATAAATGACATTAAGACATGTACAATGTGGGTATATTAAGAATTTTATGATATATCTTTATGATTTGAGAAAACGGTAGGTTTTCTGTCTTAAGATACGATTAGAATTATGTAAATTATGAACATTTAGTTTCTTAAAATATAAAAAAAGGAAGTAGATAAAATTTAAGTCATTGAGTATATTTAGACACCTTGTAAAATAATAGACACCTTGTAAAATAATAAAACATAATCCATGACTTTGTATAAAATTTGTACCTAATGAATTTATTATGCAAATGGTAGATTTCTATTGTATATTTATGAGAAATTTCATGCTGTATTTTTCAAAAAGGAAGAAATAAAATGGAATATTTGGATTGGTAGTTTCAACTATTGAAAGAAAATGGAATATTTGGATAGTCAAAACTTATGAATTAATATATGAGTTGAAACTTAATAATTGTGTTGAATTATGCAGTTGAATTTGATAACCTTAATTTGAAAGCAAGTGAAACAAGGTTAATTTGTTATAGTTGAGTAGAATTATTATATACATTATTGGCATTTAATGTAATAATATTTAAAAATTAAAATTGTTAACTTAGTTAAAATTTATGAAATGTGTCATAAATAAATTGAAAGGTAAAGGTGAACTAAAAATGAAATGATTATAAATAAAGTCATGCTCTGTAGAATTGTATATGAAATAAATGGAAGTTGCAATAAATAGTTATAATTAAAGTTGTGATAACTTTAATCCCGAATAATGTTTAGAAAAGAATTTAAGCTTTTATAAATTGGTTATGAACTTAAGAAAATTCCTTATGAAATGATTTGCAAATAAATATAGTATTAAATGAGAAATATTACATGAGAAATGAATGAAATTTAAATTAAAGAGAAATATAAGCAATACTATGAGAATGAATGTATTAATATTTTACATTAAATGGAGAAATTCTGTGAAACAATATTAAAGTAGGAAGTGATATTTGTGTTATTCAATAAGATTAAAAAATGAATTTAATTAAAATGTAATTGGGATGAATCAAATTGGAATAAATAAGTAAGTTGTGCGCATATTATTTTATTCGCACAATTAATTTGATCCGGATTTAAGTACATAAGTTCGAGGTGAATTACACCATTTCGCATTAGGATTTTTCATTCGATTCTTGATGGCGAATATTTGATATGGATTTTGGCTTGATTCTAGAATTCTCTTTCATAGTATATGGCTATACCAGGAGAATGATGGTTTCTAGTCAAGAAACCATACCGAAGTCCGCATTGGGCAAGTTTAATGGGCAATACTAGTTCGAAAGCGAACTTGTGTGATCGAGCGAGTGATCAAATATGATTTTGCGAAATGATGACATATGTACATCTTATGTTTTAATATTATTGATATGCTTTAGCGCTGAAATTGAAAGTTGTTGAGTTGGATATCTTTGTAATTTAAATTGGAATTTTTTCTATGCAAACTACTATTAATTTAAAACCATTTTTTAAACTATTTAAACTATTTTATTTATAAAACTATTTTACAAACTATTTTATTTACAAACTAGTTTACACAAACATTTTATATACAAACTATCCTACAAACTATTTTATTTACAAACTATTGCATTTACAAACAATTTTGTGTACAAAACCGTTCTAAATTCAAAACCTTTTATAAAGCAAAGATGTTCAATCCCATATGGCTTTTTATACAGCGAAGTTGGTTTTGAAATTTTTTGATTCTTGTATAAGATGGACTTTATATACGTACAGGTGATTTTGAAACTGTTGATTTTGGAAGGTATTCGATCTGAAGAGATAAATCTTGTATATACCGGAATTTATATAAGAATGATTTGATAGATTTGAGATTATTGATTTTGGAAAGTACTTTATCTGAAAATGAAATCTTATATATAATGGAATTTATATAAGTGCGATATTTGAAGCTATGATTTTGAAAGGGTACTATATATGATATGTTATATTTTGAAGTAAGAGGTATGGGGAAGTATCCTCCGTGAAGAAGTATAGTATGATATGCTTCGACCCAGATGGACTTGGGGAATCAAGGAATGGATTCGACCGATAAACCCTAATGGACTTGGGTGAATTCAGAGATGGATTCGAACTGATATGGTTGTCCGGACTTAAACTCATGAGTTCCTCGATTTTTTTCCAAGGTGGTTCTTTAGTTCACCCATTGGAGGCGCTTTCGATCTTGGGATCTGTTGTTTATGGATCTTCCGGGAAGGAAGTGCATCCATTGCGTAAATCATTGAATCAACAGCGTACCACTGCAGTAGGGTCCGATAGTCCCTTGTTTACGAACTGGCTACGATATTTTTTTGGAATCCGGAAGGTAGACGGATTTTTTGGAAATTTTTGTGTCCATTGCGTAAATACCGGATCAGTAGCGGGCCACTGCTATCGTATTATCATAATTTGAAATTAGATTTTGAGCGGTACATCTCATACCTATTTTTATGTTTTTTCACTCAGTGTTGAGGCAGGTCTACTAAGTACTTGAAGAATTCTAGCCTTGCGCTTGATCAACGCATGGCCCGAGCCTGCAAGAACGAGGATAAACCTGTTAAGACATCGAGTTATAAAAGTATTTAGATAAAGTGTTATATAAAGGATATTTTGACCATTTTGTCAATTCTAAATACTTTAAATTGTTTAAAATATTATTTATTCATGTACAACATGGTTTAATAGTAAATTATTAGTCTTGTAAATATTTGAGAAGTTATTTATGAAATAGAACATATTTAAAGTAAATGATTATTGATTTATTAATAATGTTTGAAAAGTACCTTGAGATAAAACTAATAAATTTATAAATAATGGATTTAAGATTTTTAATAGGTTCTTTGTAAATATAAGTAATGATGTAAATAATTATTTTCAAATAGTTTACATATATTTATAAAGATGTTATTTAAATGTTTAAATACCAAAATGGTATTTTTATATGAAGCAAGGAATTTTACAAATGAATTTTTTTGAAAAAAGTATTAAAGTATTAAAGATGGTTGATTTGCAAATGAAGCTTTCAAATGAATATTTCAAGTAAAATTTATATAAGTTTCTTTGAATTATAATTTAAAGATATTGTATAAAAGGAAGAAAAAAAATTGATTTGCAAAGTTCATTTGTAGTAATGTACTTGAAAATAAATGTGAATCTCTATTTTGGAAGTATAATTTGGAATATTTACTTGATTTCAAAGTACTACTAGTAAATGTATTGATATATTTACTATTTGAATTTTTGTATTAAACCATGATAAATGTTTTTTCATAATTTGAATATTCATTTTAAAATAAGTGTGAAAAATTAATTATGAAGATATGAAATATTATACTTTGATTTAGAAATCTATTGTAAGATTTGAGTATACTATTAGTTTCAGTTTAATAATCTTGAGTTTATACTTATTTTAAAAATAGCGAGTCTAATAAATTATCGGATTTAAGGAACTTTATTTTAAAGCCTATTATAATGTTTTGATATAAATTTCTAACATTGTTTTAGACTTCTGAAAAATATTTGCATAATGTTTGAGGATGTTTAAGTATAAGTTATATTTTTACTAAGTGAATGAGGTTAAATGTTTTAATTGAATTTTTAGATATATTGAAATATTTCTTTTCTCTTCTAGGGCGAATACCAAAAAATTAAAATTTTATTCAATAACCGAGTTAAGTTGTAAACTTAAGTAAGGTAGTAGGAGCTTAAGTTATATTTTATGAAATGATTCATTAATGACTTAAATCTTTAATGGAAAACAAATTATGTAAGTGATTGATCTCTATATAAATAAATGAATGGAAAAATAAACAATGAGAAGGAAAAAACCCAATAGAATAAACTAAAGTAAATTTTAATTAGAATTTTAATTACTGTAATGGAATAAAATTTTAACTATTTAATAATTGGAACTTCTAAAGTTGAAAGTAAGAAATTTAATGCTAAGTTATAAATGAAATATACAAGGAATTTGAAATTTGTAACTTGTAAACAAAAAGGATATGAAAAATAAGAAATGATAACTATTAAACGTTTATTTACTAAAATAAAATAAGATAAACTTGTGTAATTTTCAATTACATTCTCAGAAACACACACACATGTGTGTGTGTGTGTGTGTATAACTTACCAGAATATTAAAAGTTGTAATGTTAAATAAGGATATGTAAGGGAATATTATACAAGAAAAACTTAAATAATGAAAGTGTTCAATGAAATTTACTTTTATAAATAAGAAATTTGATATTAAATAGTTATAAACCTGAGTAATAATTGTAGTGCTACTTAATAAAATGAAATAGAAAGTGAATATTGTGAGCAAAGAATAATGAACTTAAGTTAATGTTTGAAGCTATTAATAATTAAAGAAAATAATTAAATGAATACTATATTAAATTTAATGATTGTAACTTCAGAAATGGTTGATTACTTTGATCCCTTATGAAGGTTGTATGTTTGTTTGCAATGATTGTTGTTATGTTGCATTGATTTATTTTGATTTTATGTGACGATGGTATGCTTTTGGTTGAAAGTGATTGTTCTTATGTTATGTTAATTGTTTGTTATTAATTTAAAACTATATAATCATTTCACTTCTATATAATTATTAACCTCTTTGGATTATATAAGTGTAATACAGATTATGGAAGCAATTGCTACTGCTTTTGGTTTCACAAAATAAACGTTATTTGTCCGACAAATAGGTACGTTCTCGGATTACGGTTTTCTATCGATATTATATTGTTTCCCCTACTATTGGGATATATTATAGTGAAAATATATGATGTATTTTGTTATTTTGATATTATGATTTCTCCCAAGCCTCTCCATACAAAGGAGACTGCCAAAAAAAATTCGTGAATTTTGGGCTTAGAAATTTTTTACGAAATGTTTTTCAAACTTTTGTTAATTTGAATATAAAAGGTTTTAATTGTTTATAAAATAATATATTTCATTTAAATTATTTATTATGTAAATAAATTGTTTACAAATTTAATATTTTGAATAAGATATATTGATCACTTAATTTCTTCTTTTCCTTTTTTCTTTTCTTTTCGGGGATGAAAAGTTTTGGGTGGAGGAGAGTGTAAGAACATGTAATTTTTGACAATTAAAAATAGTAAATTTAATAAAAAATTTGTAATTAAATGTTGGAAAAAAATTAATTTTTAAGATTTAAACATGAATAATACTAAAATGAAATGCAAGGATGTTAATTAAAGCTAATTATTAGCAATTTGAATGGAATTCCAATTAATTGAAATAGTGTAAGGTTATACTTGGTTGTAAAGTGAACATATGAAAAAGAATGTAAATATTGAATTCATTAATGAAATAATATATTGTTAATGGAAATTGAATAAAATTAGTGTTATGAAAGAAATGGTAACATTTGTTAGTATGTAATAAACTTATAAATGTAATTAATGGCTAATGGTGACAATTATTATATATATTGCCTATTTATTTGGTCCATTAAATTTAATTGGAAATAAATGGCAATTAATTTCCTTAATTAGTGCAGTTAATGTAGGTTTAATTGATAAGGGTAAAAAGGTTGATTCTATACAATGTAACCAATGTAATTTTTACCATAGTATGCCCTTTGATTTGAATAAAAGGATGGAAATCAGTTTACTCAAATTTATTGAAAATGAAAATTTTAATAAGTGAATTTATTACAATCAATGAAATAAAAGGTTATGTAAATGAAAGGTAAGATGAAATGGTAAATATTGATGAAATGGAAGTTATAACAATGTTGACTATGTATGCAAGGTGATAATTGATTTAATAAGAGAATGAAACCAAGGTAAATAAAATAATTGAGACTTTAATTATAATTAATGTATGAAATTGACAAAAATTCAATAAAATGGAAATATAGCAGTTAATACAAACAAAGGATGGAAATTGGAGCACATTAACGTAATGAAATATAAAACAAATGTTAACTATGTTATTAGATCATAAGTTTGGACCATAAATAAATTTCTAAAACAACAAACTACAATGAAGCAATGAAGTGGAAGGTTCTAACGCGTATTAGAATATAATTTAATAACAGAAATTGGACTAATAAATGTCAGTTTTAATGTTGAGTTAAATGAATACTGATTGATAGAGAAAACATTTATTTAGTATGTAATTTAATGCTTGCTGGATTACAATGTTCGTATATTTATTTAATTGATTTCATCAATTAGGGTCTGTTTTGAAGTGGAAGACTAAAATTAATTGGAAATAAATTTATTGAAATCTTTCAATTGAAAAAGGAAAAAGAAACAAAGTGCAATTAATAAATTTAATGTAAGAATGTTTTCATTTGAAATGTACATTATTTGGAAATATAAGAATGGATTTAATATTGTATAAACTGATCATTTTAGAATACAAGAATGTTTACATTTATGAATTGCAAGTAACGAATAAGCATTTTAAGGAAAATAAAAGAATTTTTGAGCAAAATAAAGCGAACGTTTCCATTTTGAACATAAATATAACGTTGTAAAACGAGAAAATTGAATTTTTAAAACAACATTTTACGGTAGTTAAATAGCAAGCATAGGTTCCACAGAAGTGATTTTATTGCTAACCTTGAAATTTAAAATAAATTAAATATTTTGAGTTCATAATTACGGGTCGAGAAAAATGTTGTTTTTAAATTTGAATTTTTAAATCATGGTTCATATTTTATTTTATGTAGCGGCGGTCTCCGTTACGTAAATTTGTGTTTTCAAATTTATGTTGTGGTAATTAAATCTTTGATGAATGTCAAATTTTGTATATTTGGGGTTCACAAAATTAATTGAGTGAACAAATATTTTGAACTTTGAATTCCAAAAGTTTGTTTATAGAGTAGATTTGATCCATTCATTCTCTTTCTTATTAATAATTGTCAAATTTTTTTTCATTGTTTCCTCATTTCTTCCATTCATTTCCATTTACATTGTCTAAAGCCTTTTCATTTCATAAACATTACATACTTTTCGTATTTTTAATTCTTTCCTTCACCTCTTTTAATACTTACCATTTTTTTAGGGTTGTTCATATTTTTATTTTACTTCAATTCCTATTTTGTCTATATTTAGCTTTAGTAGCTTTTCACTAGTTTTGATCTTCATTCTTATAGCTTCATTTCATTTTTTTAAATCTTATCTTGTGTAGCTTCATTTTTGTCTCCCTTCACCTTCCTCCTTACTTTTTTTATGTTCTTCTTCAAATCTCCTTTCTCTTTTTTTTTCCAAAGCTTTTTTTCTCTTTTCTTCTTCTTATTCTTCAAATCTTCTTCTTCTTTTTCAAAGCTTTCTTTTCTTTCTCAAACCTTCTCTTCTTTCCATGCTTTTTCTTCAAATCTAGATCTGTATAATCTTCTCTCCAATATTTTCTATAAAAAAAGATTAAGATAGCAAGGAAAAAACAAAATGAGAAAGTAGTTGCAGATCCATATCTGGCTAGAAAAGAGAAAGCAAAAAGGTGAGTGATTCAACCCACTCACGCAATACTAAAAATTCCATTGCAAGTTAAATAAAATATATGATGTGATATATAATTTTTTTATTGCTGTTTGTTGATTTAAGCTGACATTTGAATTGATATTGAATTTGAATTAACATATAATTTTATGTTGGAATTTAATTGATAGTTAAACCCCGATATTGCTAACTATTATATGTTGAAATATATTGGTTGACTTGGATGTTGTTTGAAATGGATGCTTATTAATTGATATGTTAGATGTATGGTTGTTTATTCATTTTAATATGTCCCTGTTATCACCTTGTATATTATTGACATCATTTAAATGGCTGTTTGAATCATTTTAGAATTGGATAATTAAGACATTTAAATTATGGGTTGAAATGATATATACCCATACAATTTCTTGAATTTGGATTATTTATTGAAACTGAATTAATTAAAAGTTTAAGTTTTTAATTTAAACTACGGATTTATTTTAAATAAAGTGGTTAAAATTGGTATTTCTGTAACGACCCGATCTTCCAACGCCCAAAAAACCGAACCATGAGGGTTAAAGAAGAAAAGGTAGAAGAAGAGAATAGAAATCAACATCAGAATCTAACCATCGCAGCGGAATAAAAATAATAAATGATAAATGATCTTTACACAAAAACAAATATATCTGTTTATACATTACATCATCCGAGTACATCATCAGCGTTCAATACAAACAACAGCACAACTCAGGACGGCTATAATATCTCGTCCTTCCAAAAAACGAATACATGGCGGAATATTTCACACAAGTACGGAAGTATGTATCGCCATCCAGCTCCACAGCATCCTTTCCTGTAATCTATAATACTCGGTCTGACCCGAGCATTATAGTTAAATAATACCCGAGTCAGTCTGGAATACCAGCGTGAGAAATCACACTCAAATTGATTATTAAAGTTTCAAAATCCTTTGAAAATCAAAAGCATCTCGTAAGATCATGCCACAAATAAACATGTCAGGTTTTTACCTTACGATAGCTAAAACATTTCTTATCAAAATCCTCTGATATTATAATAGTGTCTATTTACAAATACTTATTAAAATTGCTGAAATTGTTACATGATTAAATTCCAGCATACTAGCCACAAAGTGGGTTATACAAACAAAAACCGTAAAAGGCGCGTAGGGAGAATGGATTTCCAACTAATGACTAGGCACTGGGGTGCCACCTGTCAAAGTACATGGCCTAGATCACCGTACCGAGGATTACTCCCAATCTCCTACAACACAAGATCGGGGATACCCCTTACTGGATAATCCCAAGTAAGATCACCCCATGGTTGGGATCAACAACTGCACCACTAAGCCGAATAAAAGGGACATCTAGACAGAGATGACCTTACCCTAATGGGTGCTACCCACTTAGCTTGCTGCATATCCCCTGATTCCCCATTGATGAGGCTCGAGACTAAGCGTTACCTTTTAGAACATTTCACTTAGAATGCCCATCGTCCACCTGACGATGTTCCGAAAGCATTCATCCATACAAGTCCGTCCCGGGTACGAACGGAACCGAAGGCACTACTCCTACTACATCCATTTTGGAATCATCCTCAAAATTAGTAGCGACTAGCCCTTGCACTTCATTGCTCCATCTTCGAATCTAAACTCGTCTTCCTCACGAAAACGTACGAACCGGATCGAAGTGGTTTTTGAGAAATTAATCCCGATCCCGGTCTCTTTGAAACGATCAGCACATTGGCTAAATATTGATAGTCGGTTATTTAACTATCAATTAACATTCACAAACAACCATCAACCATAAATAATTTTCTAAATTATTTATTATCCTTAAAATATCTTCGCAGGATATATTTCCATTTACAACCCTTTGAAAATAGTTTCAAACCATCTTCTTTTTACGGAATAAATTCCCAAATATTTTCTATTTCCACTGAAACCACCAATTACAAACACTTTAGATTTTAGAATAATTTAAAAAACATTTTATTATAAAATATACTTTAAAATATTTAAATTAAAAACTATTATAATACTTTATAAAAAATATATACTTTAAGAATATTTAAAATAAAGCTACTTTATAAAATATAAAACTAAATTTTCTCTTTTTAAAACAAAATACCAATTCACCTTTAAATAACTACTACTAAAATAAATTTGAAAAATACTTACTTTAAAAATTTTAACATTTGAAAATAATAAATTTTCTAAACATTTCTTTATAACAAATTTTAAAAGCCTTTAACTTATACATAAAAGTCTCCTTTAAAATATACTCGGCTTTTCAAGGAAACAAACTTCCCATTTCCATTCCTTTAAAAATAAATAATGATTTATTTTTAAAACAAATTCCCATTTATTTATAAATTCCGACCGTGAAATTTATACTTCCAGATATCCACTGATATCCATTTCACTTTATAAACCCAGTTAGTCCCATTCTCCTTTAAAATTCCAATTCCAAACACTTAGATCAATTTCCAAATTGATTTCCAATTTACTCCATTTTGAAATAAATTTCTTTACTTACTCAATTTATTTCAAAACCCAGTAACTTCAGATTTTATTTCTTAATTATGATTTAAAATCTCATTTAACTGAAAATACCAATTTAATATTTTTTTCCAAATTCCTTCTTTATCTATTTTACTAACTTTAAACCTTGAATTTAAAATAAATTCTTTATTCCTTTAAATAATATCACTTGGGTTTTAAAATCCATTATTTTTTCCTTTTATTCAAAATCTCCCTTTCCATCCTCGGATTCTATTTATTAAAAATTTAAAATCCACTTTTACCCTTTTCCCATTCATTCTATGATTTACCCCAAATTTTCTATAATCATTTTACATACAAATTCTCTTCTTTTATTTTCTTCTCAAATATCCAATTTATATATTTATGGTAACTCAGTAAACCCAAATATATTCAATTAGACCGTAGAATCCAATACTCCAATTATCAATATATCATCACAGGATATCAAATAATCATATCACAGAATATTTAAACAAATCTAAACAAATCTAAATAAATCCAATCGAACAAACTATTAGCATTTATTGAACTTAATTAACTAATAATTTAATTAAACTAATTTTCACTTTAATAATTTCTTAGTAAATAATTAAATAAGTTAATCGAACGATTTAATCACCAATATATTATTTTAAAATAAACTAGTAAGTTAAAAATGTATTTATCTACATTTATTTTCTTCCTTTTTGAAACTACACACATATATATATATACTTATAAAATAGTAAATAGATTTAAAATCTGATTTTATATAAACTCCCAACATTTAAAATTCCTACCCTCTTATTTTTTTTCAAAACCTTATATATAAATACATTTACTGTTTTAAATTAAAAACTAATCGTATACCTCACTGCTTCCAGCATTTCAAGGACCGGCCTGCTATAGAAGCCTCATCTTCCCCATCCCATGCCGGTACACACCACAGAAGCTATGGCCGCGTGCACGAGCTACTGACACGCGCATCCCACATCGACATTGAGTTCAATTTCACCAAAGACTTCTTGCCACGAGCTCCACCCACCAGACCACTTAAATGGAAGCCCGAACCCCCTTCGAGATTCGCGACTTGCCGCTTGCTCCACCAAGCCTCCAATCGCCCTCATACGCAGCACAAAGCTGTCGCCTATCACTTGCAGTGACCCCTCTCGCTCGATCTCCACCTTTCAGAATTTGCGATCGAATCCCCTCCACGAAGTCGCTCGTCCCCTAATCGCGACCCCGATATGAAATCGAACCAGATTTAGATGAAGAAATCTATCCACAGACTAGAAGATTAGAAGGAAACAGCGATTATGGTTACACAACTTCCTACTGACTTCGAGTGTTCCCTCTCTTTCCTCCTGAACGAGCTCACGCTCGACTCAAAGATGCAGAGAAAGGAATCGGCAAAGTTGATTTTGTGAAATTTGGGTTTCGAATTTTTTTCTTTTTTTCTGTTTCATTCTTTTGAGAATAACGAAGAGGAAGGCTTGATTTTTATTTTGGTTAGGGAGGCAGAAGTGATATAAAGAAGCATGATTTGAAACTGAGCAGAGGTAAAGGTGACGTGATAGAAATGTTGTGTGCCTGAACATACTTGCTACAGTGAACTGAAGCGGAAAGGAAAAAGGTTGGATGTGAAAGAATTTGACAGGTCAAAGAAAGAATATTTGATATTTGAATTTAAATTTAAATTGTCTTGAATTCGCAGCTTAAAATCTTGACATCGTATCTAGATGTGCCGCTAGGCGTTCATAATGCTATACCCCTATTTCGAACGCAATGGAAAAGGTTTCGAGTTCTAATTCGATCGTATGGAGAAGATAGCTTTTTGGACCTAGTTATTATATTAAATTTTCAATATAAATTCAGCGCGTTTACTTACCGTACGCTCACACAACAACTCCAAATATTACAAAAATTGAAATCCGATAATAATATAATATTACGGATCCAGTGGAACTGGTTTCGTCGAAATTCGAGACTGTGCCTCGGAAGGCTATTTTTAAATATCGATTTAAACGATAAAATTTCAAAACTTACCAAAACACTTCTGAATCAAATTTTAACACTTTTACTATCTCCAGTACCATCGATATAAATTTTAAAAACCCTTAAATTATTTTTAACAGGCTTAAAATTCCAGATTCAACATTTTACCCAGTTTCCAGTAATTAAATCCAATAATTAAATTTCTAAATAATGGTGATGTTTGAAATTTAAGTTACAAACTAACTTTTAAATATTAAAATCAATTAAATATCCCAATTTAAATTGTCCAAAATTCCGGATCATCACAATTCTTCCCCCTTAAAAGAATTTCGTCCCCAAAATTACTAAGGCAGAAGAATGTCCCAAACCCACTAACTTACTAAAACACACTTAGTGAAAATCCCATATTCACTTTTTATAACCCTTTAGTCCCAACTAAACAATTACTTTCAATTCTCATTTCCAAAATCCTTTTATTTCAATTCCAATTTGAAATCGTTTTGCCTCTAACAAAAAGAAAATTCCAAAAAATTTCAAAATTTTTCTAACTCCCAAAATTTTAGCAGAGTCTCCTTTGTACGGAGGAGCTTTTGCAATTTGAAAAGAGATATAAATATATATACATCGACCCACATGGTCGGAAAAACAAAAACAGTTCATATTTTTTATTTTTATTGTGTAGGCGTACCTTTATTTTGCATTTCTAAGCAAGCGGCTTATTATTTTAGCATTTTGCGCGTCCAAATCCAGCCAAACAGCTTCCCGGTACCTGTACTTACTCAATTCAAACATGTAAGTACTAAATATACAAAATTTATTAACATTTCACTTACTTTTAATAGCTAAACACATGCATTTCATAAGCAACATGCACCAAACACTTTCCATGAGCAATTTATATGATTCCAAAACTAATTCAACTGCTTTCAACCAATTCATATGTCATTTCATTCAATTTTAATGGTTTACAACTTAATTTCTTATGGTCGATTCGTTTTTAACCCAACAACTCACATTTATTTCAATTGATTCCAAAAATCAATTTTATTTACTTCTACCAATCCATAGAATTTTTATTCACTTCCGTTTAAGTCGAACGACTAATTATTCTATGCAATTTGACGCTATTCACTTAATAGAATATCCATTTTAGTTTTTATCCACATCCAATTGATTCCAACTCATTTTATTTTAAATTCCATCCCATTTCTAGTTTATTCACCAACCATACATTTTCATTTCATCTCATCTTCGCATTGGTTTCATTTTAAAACCATTTCATTAAGCTTGACAATATTCAATGCTTATATCAATAACCATTTTCCAAATTAATTTAATCCAAACTTTTATTTACCGAACTTTCACCCTTCCTCGAAGCCAAGCTTCTATAAATTTTAAACTTAAGTTAATTTACTTTAATTTATTCCAATTTCAAACTTAATTTCACTTTATTTGATTCTCATCTAATCAAATTCCATTTAATTCAGTTAGCCCATCCATTTTATTTTAATTCACCTTCTCAAATTATCAAAATAATATCCAAGCACATACTTTACTCATTTATACTCGAATTGGATTTTATTTGTGGCTCAAATCATTTCTATTGTAATCCAATTCCATTTTATTCTTACAACATCTCCACTTATTTTAATTCATTATCAGTCTAAGTCGAGTTCTATTTACAATTCGAGTTTATTTCCAAACTTCATTATTAACTTACAATCCATTTTATTTAACCGAGTTAAATTTTATTAACATACTCTATCAAATAATTTATTTAGCTAATTAGCTTACTTCCAACTTTTAAATCAGTATTCGATTTTATTACAAAATCACTTCATTAAATTTTTCTGAGTTTAAATTTTTTTTGTAATTCCAGTTTGGATTTTCTTTCATTTTCCAAAATACCAACACTTTTATTTCAGCTTATTTATTCCCTTTTTACATTTTTATAAGCTGCTCACTTATTAATATTCATACTTCTCCATCCATTTATAGTCAATCACATTTTCACTTTACCTTTAACTAGGGATTATATTTTTATTTCAATGCTTTTCAATTCATTTATAAGCTTCCAAAGCTTATTTATCCCAATTCAATACTTATTTAGTTTACACTTATTTATTTAAGTAAGTGTAGCGACCCGACTTTCCACTCTCGGAAAATCGCATCACTAATTAAGAAAGAAAGGGATAGAAGAAGAAAAGAAAGAGAAGAAAAAGAAACAACACATCAGAATCTCACAGCGGAATGATTTAAATATAATATAGAACATATGCATGGTATCATATACATCAGAGTACACAACTATACATCTCAATTTAGACAGTTATAACATTTCTGTCTGATACAATACCAGACAATCATACAGAATATCAACACACAGCGGAAACTCTAACTATATCTATATGCTGAAGCCTCCTGCTCCAAAGCTCCTCCAGAATTCGTCAAGAGATAACCTGAATCACTTGACTACTCATATATAGTACGAGTACCCAAGAGTTTAATAAAACAGAAAATAAACACTCGGGTCAGACAGGGGTCTGGTGTGAGTAAACGGTTTACGATTGCTTAACTTTAGAAAATCCTTTGAAAACAAAAGGTATCACGTAAGACTTCCCACACATAAACATGGAAAAGTTTTTACCTTACGCTAACCAAAACATTTGATAGGAAATCCAGTGATATTATAATAGTATCTAGGGTTTTCAAATAAATATGAAATAGCCGAAATTGTTACATTCATTAAATTCCAGCTACTAGCCACAAAAGTGGGTAATACAAACAAAACCGTAGGGTCTCGTAGGGAAAATGGGTTTCCATCAATGGCAGGGCTACTGGGGTACCGCCCGTCACAGTACGTGGCCTAGATCACCGTACCGAGGAGTACTCCCACTCCCCTGCAACACAAAGTCGGAACCATTCCTTACTGAACAGTCCCGAACAAGACCACCCTGCAGTTGGCTGTAGTTCCAACTGCCCACACAGCCGAAATATAAAGGGACTTCTAGACAGGGATGTATCTTGCTCTCCAGTGGGAGCGACCCACGAAGCCTTGCTGCACATTCCCTGTTTTAGCCATTCCCGGTTGATGAGGCTTGAGGCTGCGATTACCTTTATAGGACCAATTATCTTAGAATGCTCATCGTCCGCCTGACGATGTTTTGAAAGCATTCAATCCATACAAGTTCGTTCTGGGTTCGAACGAAACCGAAGGCACTATCTCGTTGCACTCATTTTGGAATCACCCTCAGAGTCAACGACCATAGCCCTTGCACTCTAAAACCACCATCTCGAATCTATAAGCACTATTCCGTCAAACTCATTACAGAATCACCCACAGAGTTATACTGACGTATAGCCCTTACACCTCGAGTCTTCACTTGCTCCACTTGGATTAACGACCTACGTTTAATTGGAATCGATGTGGTTTTCGGATATCCAAATATGGAAACCCGATCCCGGTCTCACCGAAACCAAACGCCATTTTAATGTCCAAGTTGTACTTAAGGGATTTAATTAATAAATATTTCAGAAAATATCACTTAACATAAATGGATGTATTCACAACACAGATAGATAAGCATCTATTATCACATGCATCTATACATATCACAAAGCAGCATATATATCACATTCAGATATAGCATATACACATCATCACCCATCAATCAATGTCATCCAATAACATCCAATCATTAACTCATCCAATGATATATATATCATCCAACCAATTATCATTCATAAACAAGTTTGATTCAAACTTGATTAATTTAATTAATCCTTAAATCAAATACTTGGATTATCTTCAATCCATTTTTACTATTCATTAATTAATTACAAATTAATTAATTACTTAATTCCATTTCAATTAATCTTCTCTAATAAATTATCACTTAATTACTTTAAGTAATTATTAATTACCATATTAGTTAATCATCCTGATCAATTACTTCCAAATTATACTAAGTAATTACCTGTTAATTACTTTTCTAAATTAATCAACCTTGATTAATTATTCTCTAATTATTCTGATAATTATTCCTTAATTACCTTTAATTAATTACACCTGATTAATCACTTTTAATTAATCCCATTGATTAATTACTCTTAATTAAATACTACTTGATTAATTACTTTTAATTAATCACACTTGATTAATTATTCTTAATTAATCATACTTGATTAATTATTTTTAATTAATCATATTTAATTAATTACTTTTAATTAATCACCTTTGATTAATTACTTTTAATTACATTTAGTAATTAAAACCTAATTATAAACTAATTTTTCTTAAATATTAATTAATAATTAATTAATCATTTTCATTAATTAATGATTACTTCATTAATTAAATTCTTTCTTAATTAATTACTTTTACAAGTAATTAATCACTTAATTAATTACTCTTAATTCTTTTATTTATTAATCATTAATCAAATAATTTAAACCTTTAACTAATTATTAATTAATTCTTTAATTAATAACTAAAGTGATTAACTCTTAATCACATTTACTTAATTACCTTTAATAAAGTAATTATCCTTTACTTAATTACCTCTAATAATTAACCACTTAATTACTTAATTACTTTCCCAGGTAATTATATTAGATTAATTCTAAGGGATTATTTTAATTAATCACAAGTTAATGACATAATTAACTATTTAACTTAATGGTTTAAAATTAATTAAATGATTCTTAACTTACTATATTAAAAGATTCTTAATTAAGAAACCATTATCTTAATTAAATCATTTATTAACAAATAAAAATTGATAATTAAAAATAATTTAATTATCCCAATTATCTTTACAAATGTATTTATCTTTAATTAAATCAAATTCAAAATAATTAAAGATAATCTTTATTTTTATTTATCTCTAAATCTTTATTATTTATCTTTACTTAAATATAACATTTAGAAATAAATTATAATTAAACATATTTTAAATTGAACTTTGAAATCTTTAAAACCTTTCCAAATTTATTTATTAAAGTTTAATAAAAAATTTATCTTAAAATCTACTTATTTTATTTTAAAACTCCCATATTTTAAAATATATAAACTTGTTTTAAAACATAACTTTGAAACAAATTTAATTTTGAAACTTGTTCAACCTTTGTTTTAAAAATTTATTTCTAAAAACAAATATTCTTTGTATTAATCATATCAACTTTTGTACTAAAGCCTGAATACCCAAATACTCGAGTAAACCCTGCTAAAACCCGTGCCTACCCCGAGAAAAACACACGCTAACTCCGAGTTCCACCCCACCCAAGCCTGCTTCGAGTCAGCACGCCAAAAACCCGATGCCATCTTCGAGTCCTCACCTTCTTCTCATTCCAAAACCCAACTTCCTGATACTCCTTGCACCGTGCAACGTGCACCGTCCACCTTTCCACCAGTGACCATCGTCGCAACTCCGATGAGTCTCTATCGACCCCAACGTTCAAATTCGACACACAGAAACTAGAATAAAAACGAGATTCAAAATTTAGCCTTCCAACCTAAAAACAGTCGAAAGCCATATCGTCATTCTCGACCACCCCGGCCATCCCCTTCACCGGAGACAGCGCCACCATCACCGAAGCTTCCCCACCGATCTCCTGCACCTATATCCTGCCTCGCGATGGTTCCGGTCTTGCCTCGACACCACAATTGCCGATTGAACCGCGACGAAACCCAGGGCCTAAAACCCTAGATCGATCCATTCTCATTGATTCAACAATTAGAAAAATTCCTTTGCATTTTTCTAATGAACACCAACACTCCCTCTACCTCCATACTCAACCACGACGATCCATTCCACGTCGTTCACCCTCAATTTGCCGAAATGCCCAAAACCATTAACACGAAAATTCCCTTAAATTTCTAATCTAAAAATCATGATTCCAATTCCAAAAATCATAATTTGGTATTACGAAATCAGTTAGGTAGTTCAAACTCAAAATTGTTTTGATAATTTTTAACCCAATTTATTCTATTTACTGTAAATTTTAAAGTTCAAGTTAATTACAAAATTTAACAGCCTATAACTATTTTTAGATGAAAGATCAATTGATTACAAACCATCTTTGTTTACAAATCATCGACTAATTTGAATTCAACATTTTTATTTTTATTTTGCTATGAAATTGAACACTTATCATAATACACAGAACATACATTTATGTCTACAGGCATCTCAAATATCATTCATCAACATGCATCAATTAAATTCAGGAATTCAGACATATCAACAAGATTTCATCTTAAGAATAAACAAATCCAGGTTTTAAACTGTTTTTAAAATTTGTTTTACTCACCTTGAATCCTGCAGAAGACAGAACTGCATTTTCTTCTTTCCAGGCTTTTTAAAATTCATATGCATGCTTCTGAATTCCATCTGCATGTTGATTAATCCTTCTGAATTGCTTGTTTGATTTCCAGATTGCATGTTGATGTTTACATCTTGTTACATGATTAAACTTGCTTTGATGTTGAGCTTCCCTTTTTACCTTTGATTTAAATTATTCAGATACCTTCATTTAGTTTTCAGGTTCTACAGTTTTCTGCATTTATCTCTTTTGATTTTTGATCTTCATTTTGATTCAGAATGAAGAAAAACATTTGCTGAAAATAAAACTCCTCTTTTAATTTTACAACAAAATTTTAAATTTTATTTTACAAAAGAAAGACATTTGTCATGTTAATGCCTTAATGGTCTAACACCTATGCAATATACTTCACAAGTGTCATTAGCATACTTTATCTAGTTAACAAGTGTTACTTTATTATTATTATTATTATTATTATTATTATTATTATTATTTTATATAATTTATTTTAAACTTTGCATGTAATATTGTAACAACCCTGAGATTGCAATTACCGAATGATGAATTAAAATTATGATTTTAATTTAAAAAGGGGGCTAAACAAATTTTTGGGAATTTAAATTTGTAATTTATTTGCAAATTAAAATGTTTTAGGGTAAAACGGAGAATTGTTAAATAAAAAGTGATTATGGGTTAATGGGCCTTATGAGATAATAACATGGTTTTGATTAAAACTAGGATGCCTTAGGATTTTTGGTTCACATGATAACTTATTAGTTTATTTCCTAAGTCCTAATGGGTTTCTAAACCCACTTACCATTACCCATTAGCCTAACCCCTCCTATATAATATCTCAAACCCCATCCAAACCCTAACCCTAACCCTCCTCTTCATAAATTCCAAAACCTAAATCTAAACAAATTAATGGCCTCCACTTAGCTCCTTCTCCTTCTCTTCATAATTTGATTTGCTTAGAAAAAAAAAAGGTAATGCAATCTCTCTCTCCTATTATCTAATCTCCTTAATACTCTTTTTATTTCCTTCATCTTGTTTGTAATTATTGTTTTATTTTTATGAAATTTTGGGTCCATGAAGCTTCTTGATCTTGGCTTTGGAGCTTAGGAATTTGGCTTGTTGATTGTGCACTCTAACCATTTGATCATTTGCTTAATTAAGGTAATTACTATTAATTAGTAATTATTGCTAGTTATAATTCTATGATTTGGCCTTGGTTTCCTTTAATTAGTGTTATAATCATTATGTAGTGATTAATGATGGTTATTAGTGATTTTTTTGATGTCAAAAATTGAGAAAAACACCCCTAAACCATAAAAAACTGCATATTTTGCTTGCTGGAAAATGCAGTCTGAAAATGGGCTGAAACAGTGCAGTGACAGGCCCAAACATGGCCCAGAAGCAGCCCGGGCGCAGCCCGGGCTCAGCCCCAGCCCAGGCGGGCTGGGGCGGGCAGCAGATCCCCAGCCCGCATGGGGCTGGGGCAGCCCCTTTCCCCAGCCCGCATGGGGCTGGGGCGGGGCCCAGATCCCCAGCCCGTTAGGGGCTGGGGCAGCCCCAAATCCCCAGCCCGCGCGGGCTGGGGACGGCCCACCTAACCCCAGCCCGCATGGGGCTGGGGCGGGGCCGTTTACCCCAGTCCGTGTGGGCTGGGGCGGCCCACGTAGCCCCAGCCCAGGCGGGCTGGGGCAATATTATGTCCCCAGCCCGCCTGGGCTGGGGCAGGCCGACGCGGGCCGGGCCCGCGTCCACCAGAAAAAGAAAAAAAAAAAAAAAAAAATTTACCTGTGCTTGACTCCGGTTTCAGTTTTTGACCTCTACTTCGTGATGCCGCCCTGATCGCATACGAAGTCGGAATTCGACGTTTTTGGTCTCGTTGGAAAGGTGGAGTTCCGAACTCCATCTCTATAAAATTTGGACAACATTGGGATTCGTTTGGTACTTCGGTTTTCGTGCCAAAGTTAGACTCTGGTCGCTGTTGGAAAACAGTGTGAATCTTTCTCTGGGTTCAACTTTGAGACGTCGCTGCCACTTCGTCTCAACTCGGAATCCAGAAATTCTTTTTGCATCTTAAAGTAGGGATGTTGGACTATATGCCTACCAGTTTTCATGCCATTTGGACACAGTTTGCTGGTCTAAATAAATTGTCGAACTTGGGTTCGCAGCAGTTTTTGAATGGTTTCAAACACTTAGAATATTTTTGATGATTTTCTGGTTTTCGTCGATTTTGTTGAGATTTGTCTCTGGATTTCGTACACGGACTTTATAAAAAGGTTTTAAAAGGATTTTCACTCCAAAATGGCTTTCGAAATTATTATATAATATTATTTTTAATTATTAAATTAATTACTCCATAATAGGAGACTTTTCAAAAGACCGTTTTAAAAGTGATTTCGAAATCTACTACAAATCTGTTTTACACCATTATTTTCTATAATAAAAATCTCACACTCACTTTTAGCACGTCAAGCGAAGTGGAAAGGTGCTTAAACGGTTGGGAAATCTCCGGCCTATGGAAACCGTGTGTATTTTCTTTCCGGTTAATCCCCGACCTATTCGATTGATCGTTTTGACCTTTGGGTCTAGTTTACCGATGATGCGAGGTAGACTTTGTATTGTTTGGAGTGTGAGCTTGCTATTGGTTAGGAAACCGTTTAGTGCGAACGTGGGGTATGGGACTCATTGTTAACACTTTGCGGGTTCCTCTCCAAGAAGTTAGTGGCACATTAGCCTCTGGGCGGCCAGTACTGGACCTCTGGGTCACCACGCCTCTGGGCAACCGTCTCTGGACACCTGCTCTATGGAGCAGTTTAGTTTCGGCGTGTGCCTCTGGGCCTTTATCCTTCTGGGAAGGATCTCGCCGTTTCGCGCGTTCCGCATCTGTGCGAGTGATCGATCACAACTATACAGTACTTGGCAACAACGACTCTGGTCGGTGCACGTGCAATATTTGTATTATCTGATGATTTTATATCCATTCGAGTATCGCCATTCGGTGTTGGTTCTATGGAACCATACGATGTAAGTGCGATTACCTTGTGGATTCACAGTGTCTCTGGACACTGCTTTTCAGTATTTGATTTCATTGATTTTTCAGTATATCCCTATTGCTCTTTGGAGCATCGATCTTTGCTTGGGCATTGATTATGGACTCTGGTCACTCTTGGGATTATTGCCTATGGGCAACTTTTTATAGCTTTGGCTACGCCGATGATATGAGGCGATTTTATTTATTCTACACTTTGGTGTTTATTTTCTCTTTGGAGATTTTTACTGTTGATTGATGATTAGGGATCGTCATTATTCATGTAGTCCATATTACTCTTCTCTTTGGAGAAGTACTGTTTTATTTATGTACTGCATTTTTATATATCTCAGTTATTACTGATTGTTTAGCTAGCCTGACCCGAGTGTTTTCGCTCGGGTCAGACCGAGTTGTTTCAGGTTAGGTCTCTGGACTTAGCTTCTGTGCTTCTGCTTGGACATTATCTGCTATGCTGTTAGATAGCGCTTTTATTTGTCCACTATTCCGCTACTCTGTTCTATTCAGACTTTGATATGTATATATTTTTGACTCACATATGTGAGCAGTGGCTTTGTACCCACTTATAGTATTTGGATCTGTATTGATGATGTATTGTTCTGGGATGTTCTATCTGTTATGTGATCTGTTCTGTGATGTTTATCATTTATTGCTATGCTTATTCTGATAGATCTTTAGCCATTGTAATTTCGTTATAAATATTTATTGAATAGGTCGAACCACTTGAGAAAAAAAAAAAGAAGTATAGATACCATCTTTTCGACGTATTCAGTAGATAGTTATAGCTTGATTACAAATGGTCGCTTCCATTATACTCTATTCTCCGTTCTAGTAGACGGTATTACTCCGTAATACTCTTTACTAGAGTGGGTCTCGGAGTGGGGCGTTACAGTTTGGTATCAGAGCGAGGTTCGGATGAATAATGCAGGAAACCAACCCACATACACAGCTTCCTCATTGCTCTAAGTCATATGAGGCGAGAAACTCAAGCCATCGCTGCTGCCTCATATTGAGATCTCTCTGGCTGAAAAGATACTTCAGAGACTTGTGATCGGTGTAAAGAATGAAGCGTTCGCCTAATAGAAAGTGACGCCACGTCTTCAAAGCAAAGACGATAGCTGCCAACTCAAGATCATGAGTCGGATAGCGAACCTCATTCGGACGTAGCTGCCTAGAAGCATACGCAACTACCCGATGCCTCTGCATAAGCACAGCACCGAGGCCGCTACCACAAGCGTCGGTGTAGACAACAAGATCCTGATTACTCTCAGGAACCACAAGGATAGGAGCATGAGTGATTGCAATCTCAGGGTTGTTACAAATATGTATGTGTAATTATGTAATATGAAAATGTGTATTTAAACAAATCTTTAGATTTTAATGAATACAAAAGTAATTCCATGTTAACAATTATTAACATATGTTTATGAGCTTAAGATATCCATTTTAATTCTTTATATAGAAAATTTTAAAACAATCTAATCTATGTTAAAATTAAAATGAAAGATTATTAAAACAAATGAACTTTTATTTTAAATCTTATTTAAAAGCTTAAAGTACATATTTATCATAAATAAAGAATTAACTTTGCTATTTAAAATTTAAGTCTCAATTATCAATTCAAAGTCATTAAATCAAATTAACATTTCAAAATTCAAAACTAAATATATTCAAGTTTGAAAACTCTTATTAATTTCAGGTTAAATAAAATTCCTATTTCAAATATATATATACAAATATATATACACATTTCAAATAGAAACATTCTAACATTTAATTTTTTAATTTCCAAATTAAATTTTAAAACAAATTCAAATCACAATATATACATTTATATATATTACAATTTGAATATAAAGTTTTATTACATTAAAACTTCTTATTTACCAAAATAAATATTTCCAAATCAAATTATTATAAGCTTTCAAAAGAATTAAATTTGCCAATTCATATTGTTAAGAAAAATATTAATAGATATTAACAAATTGTTATCATTAATCTTTAAAATAAATTTTTAACTGGTCAATTTATAATGTAAAATGATCAAATCAATTTAATTATTATCAAAGATTATTAAATTGATATTGCTCAAAATTCCGGGTCGTCACAGTAAGAATTTTAGCCCATTCAATATCATTTATAACTCAACTGAATTTATTTCAATTTAATTTTATTTAACTTAACTTCGGTTAATTCTAGCATCATACCATTCTCTCTAATCCACTCAATCCACTTGAGTTTAACTTAAATAAGAACTTTCTTCCACTTAATATCATCTACATCTCAATTTATTCCATTTCAATTCAATTTCAACTTAATTCAAATACAATTGGGTTTTATTTTCAGTTTAATTCAATTTATTTCAATCCAATTAAATTTTATCTCCTAATCCAAATTTAATTTCTATTTTCCCATTTCAATCACATTCAAGATTTACTAATTATTTCTTCCAATTATCCATTAAATTTTCTATTAAAGCCGAAAACAATTAAACTTTCAACAATTTAATTCCTTCACCATTATCCAAGTAAATTTATTTTAACTCTCTTATTTTTTTCACTTTTAAATTTTGATTACAACATTCACATCTCTTATTTTCCTTCCTTATTTAAAAATCATCTCAATTTATAAGTTTATAACTTATCTCATCAGGATTTTCAATTCAAATAAGGATTTAGGATTTTTAAACACCCGGCTTTTGTTTCAAATCATTTTGAAATCACCAATATCTCAAAATCACACTTCTCAAATTTTTAAACCAATCCTGGTTGTTATTCCCAACAAATTTCCTTTAAAATTTCAAAAACAAAACTAGTTCTTCTGAACAAATCAATTTGGCAGCAATCCATCACTCAAAAACTCGAAAATGAACATCGATGATGCTGTAGTCTTCACCGAAATTATTTTCCAGTGACTGAAGTGAGTTCAATGCTATATCCCTTCCCAAAATTTATTTTAAAAAAAATTCCTTTCAGAATACCTTTAAAATAATAATGCTATTATTTGTCTTCTAAACACTTTGAAAAACACTTCCAAATCTCCGTGGTTTTAAATTTTCAAATTTTGACCTAAATCAAATTTTAACTATAATTCATTTGCATAATTTATGCTCTTACAAATTCCCCTTTGATTATCCAAGTCATTCCAATTTTTATAATCTTATTTGTTTAAAATATTATCATGCAAACATCCAAGTTATATATCAATTTAAGGAAATATTTCTTTTATATCAAAATATATTTTGGGTAAAATTATTTCATTCACCCACCTTTAAAACAATATTGTGTCAATTTATCGTGTCAGGTGTTTATAAACTCTTCTCGAATAGCGGCCAACTTACTCGATCAGAATTCATATTCCACTCAACCAATAAGTCAACACAATATTAAAACAATTTATATTCACTAACAAATTCGCGCTCATATCTGTTAATGCGCTCCAACTCATTCTAGAGTACTACGGACTCTATTTTCAATGAGTAATCCCCACCAGAGCCAAGGTTCTCGCTCAACCTTGCTCTGATACCAAAATGTAACGACCGGATTTTCCGACGCCCGAAAAACCGAACCCTGAGGGTTAAAGAAGAAGAGGTAGAAGAAGAGAAAAGAAATCAACATCAGAATCTAACCATCGCAGTGGAATAAAATATAATAGATAATAAATGATCTTTACACAAAAACAAATATATCTGTTTATACATTACATCATCAGAGTACAATATCAGAGTTCAATACAAACAACAACACAACTCAGGACGGCTATAATATCTTGTCCTTTCAAAAACCGAATACACAGCGGAATATTTCATACAAGTATAAAAGTACGTATCGCCATCCAGCTCCATAGCATCCTTTCCTGTAATCTATAATACTCGGTCTGACCCGAGCATTATAGTTAAATAACACCCGAGTCAGTCTAGACTACCAGCGTGAGAAATCACACTCAAATTGATTATTAAAGCTTCAAAATCCTTTGAAAATCAAAAGCATCTCGTAAGACCACGCCACAAATAAACATGTCGTGTTTTTACCCTACGATAGCTAAAACATTTCTTATCAAAATTCTCTGATATTATAATAGTGTCTATGTACAAATAGTTATTAAAATATCTGAAATTGTTACATGATTAAATTCCAACATACTAGCCACAAAGTGGGTTATACAAACAAAAACCGTAAAAGGCACGTAGGGAGAATGGATTTCCAACTAATGACTAACCACTGGGGTGCCACCTGTCACAATACGTGGCCTAGATCACCATACTGAGGATTACTCCCAATCCCCTACAACACAAGACCGGGACTACCTCTTACTGGATAATCCCAAGTAAGATCAACCCACGGTTGGGATCAGCAACCGCACCACTAAGCCGAATAAAAGGGACATCTAGACACAGATGACCTCACCCTAATGGGTGCTACCCACTTAGCCTTGCTGCATATCTCCTGATTTTCAGTCATTCCCGGTTGATGAGGCTCGAGGCTAAGCGTTACCTTTTAGTACGTTTCACTTAGAATGTCCATCGTCCACCTAACGATGTTCTGAAAGTATTCATCCATACAAGTCCGTCCCGGGTTCGAACGGAACCGAAGGCACTACTCCTACTACATCCATTTAGGAATCATCCTCAGGATTAGTAGCGACCAGCCCTTACACTTCACTGCTTCATCTTCGAATCCAAACTCGTCTTCCTCATGAAAACGTACAAACCGGATCGAAGTGGTTTTCGAGAAATTAATTCTGATCCCTGTCTCTTCGAAACGATCAGCGCATTGGCTAAATATTGATAGTCGGTTATTTAACTATCAATTAACATTCACAAACAGCCATCAACCATAAATAATTTCCCAAATTATTTATTATCCTCAAAATATCTTCGCAAGATATATTTCCATTTACAACCCTTTGAAAATAGTTTCAAATCATCTTCTTTTTACGGAATAAATTCCCAAATATTTTCTATTTCCACTGAAATCACCAAGTACAAACACTTTATATTTTAGAATAATTTAAAAAACACTTTATTATAAAATACACTTTAAAATATTTAAATTAAAAACTACTTTAATACTTTATTAAAAATATATACTTTAAGAATATTTAAAATAAAGCTACTTTATAAGATATGAAACTAAATTTTCTCTTTTTAAAACAAAATACCAAGTCACCTTTAAATAATTACTACTAAAATAAATTTGAAAAATACTTACTTTAAAAATTTTAACATTTGAAAATAATAAATTTTCTAAGCATTTCTTTATAACAAATTTTAAAAGCCTTGAACTTACATAAAAGTCTCCTTTAAAATATACTCGGATTTTCACGGAAATAAACTTCCCATTTCCATTCCTTTAAAAATAAATAATGATTTATTTTTAAAACTTCCCATTTCTTTATAAATTCCGACCGTGAAATTTATACTTTCAAATATCCACTGATATCCATTTCACTTTATAAACACAATTAGTACCATTCTCCTTTAAAATTCCAATTTCGAACACTTAGGTCAATTTCCAAATTGATTTCCAATTTACTCCATTTTGAAATAAATTTCTTTACTTACTCAATTTATTTCAAAACCCAGTAACTTCAGATTTTATTTCTTAATTATGATTTAAAATCTCATTTAACTGAAAATACCAATTTCATACTTTTTTTTCCAAATTCCTTCTTTATCTATTTCAATAACTTTAAACCTTGAATTTAAAATAAATTCATTATTCCTTTAAATAATATCACTTGGGTTTTAAAATCCATTATTTTTCCCTTTTATTCAAAATCTCCCTTTCCATCCTCGGATTCTATTTATTAAAATTTTAAAATCCACTTTTACCCTTTTCCCATTCATTCTATGGTTTACCCTAAATTTTCTATAATCATTTTACTTACAAATTCTCTTCTTTTATTTTCTTTTCAAATATCCAATTTATATATTTTTGGTAACTCAGTAAACCCAAATATATTCAATCAGACCATAGAATCCAATACTCCAATTATCAATATATCATCACAGGATATCAAATAATCATATCACAGAATATTTAAACAAATCTAAATATTTTGAGGAATCCAGTTGGATCTCTCCAACCTGTTTCCCTACATCCACAGATGTTAGCACAATATAAAATACCAATTCCACTTCGAGGTGGAATATCGCGGTATATGGGTTTATAAAATATCATCGGCTATTATATTGCGCGTAGGGTCTCATCCACTATATAATGCGGGAAATCAATCACTCCAGTATATACTATATACTACTATATATAATATAGCACATCAAGCCAATTCATTCATTCAACCAATTATTTAAATTTAACCATTTAAATTTAAATAGCAATCCAGAAGAGTGAGATTAACTCACCTTTTGTTTTTTATGCAATCTATTTCCAATCCAGCTTGATTTCTTCACGATTTCAGACCTTTATTAAACATTATATGGTTTATTAATATTCGAGCTAATCGAACAAACTATTAGCATTTATTGAACTTAATTAACTAATAATTTAATTAAACTAATTTTCCCTTTATTAATTTCTTAGTAAATAATTAAATAAGTTAATCGAACGATTTAATCACCAATCTATTATTTTAAAATAAACTAGTAAGTTAAAAATGTATATATCTGTATTTATTTTCTTCCTTTTTGAAACTACACACATATATACATATAAAATAGTAAATAGATTTAAAAATATGATTTTATATAAACTCCCATCATTTAGAATTCCTACCCTCTTATTTTTTTTTCAAAACCTTATCTATAAATACATTTACTGTTTTAAATTGAAAACGAATCGTATACCTCACTACTTCCAGCATTTCAAGACCCGGCTTGCTATAGAAGCCTCATCTTCCCCATCCCATGCCTGTACACGCCACAGAAGCCATGGCCGCGTGCACGAGCTACTGACACGCGCATCCCACATCGACATTGAGTTCAGTTTCACCAAAGTCTTCTCGCCATGAGCTCCACCCACCAGACCACTCAAATGGAAGCCCAAACCTCCTTCGAGATTCGCGACTTGCCGCTTGCTCCACCAAGCCTCCAATCGCCCGTATACGCAGCACGAAGTTGCCGCCTTTCACTAGAAGTGACCCCTCTCGCTCGATCTCCACCTTCTAGAATTTGAGGACGAATCCCCTTCATGAAGTCGCTCGGCCCTTAATCGCGACCCCGATATGAAATCGAACCAGATTTAGATGAAGAAATCTATCCACGGACTGGAAGATTAGAAGGAAATAGCAATTATGGTTACACAACTTCCTACTGACTTCAACTTTGACTGTTCCCCCTCTTTCCTCCTGAACGAGCTCGCGCTCGACTCAAAGATGTAGAGAAAGGAATCGGCAAAGTTGACTTCGTGAAATTTGGGTTTCGGTTTTTTTTTCTTTTTCTCTTTCATTCTTTTGAGAATAGCGAAGAGGAAGGCTTGATTTTTATTTTGGTTAGGGAGGCAGAAGTGATATAAAGAAGCTTGATTTGAAACTGAGCAGAGGGAAAGGAGACGTGACAGAAATGTTGCGTGCTTGAACATACTTGCTACAATGAACTGAAGTGGAAAGGAAAAAGGTTGGATGTGAAAGAATTTGACCAGTCAAAGAAAGTATATTTTATATTTGAATTTGAATTTAAATTGTCTTGAATTCGCAGCTTAAAATCTTGACATCGTATCTAGACGTGCCACTAGGCGTTCATAATGTTATATCCCTATTCTAAACGCAATGGAAAAGGTTTCGAGTCCTAATTCGATCGCATGGAGAAGATAGCTTTTTGGACCTAGTTATTATATTAAATTTTCGATGTAAATTCAGCGCGTTTACTTATCGTACGCTCACACAACAACTCCAAACATTACGAAAATTGAAATCCGATAATAATATAATATTACGGATCCAGTGGAATGGTTTTGTCGAAATCCGAGACTGTGCCTCGGAAGGCTATTTTTAAATATCGATTTAAACGATAAAATTTCAAAACTTAACAAAACACTTTCGAATCAAATTTTAACACTTTTACTATCTCCAGTACTATCGATATAAATTTTACAAACCCTTAAATTATTTTTAGCAGGCTTAAAATTCTAGATTCAACATTTTACCCAATTTCCAGTAATTAAATCCAATAATTAAATTTCCAAATAATGGTGATGTTTGAAATTTAAGTTACAAACTAACTTTTAAATATTAAAATCAATTAAATATCCCAATTTAAATTGTCCAAAATTCCGGGTCATCACAATTTCAAATTATTTGAAATCTCGTAAGTTATTACACTCACATTGTACACTTGATAGGAGATGAAAAATCCCATAACATCTCTGAAGCCATTGTACTCATATTTTTATTTGAGATTGATTTGACTTACATAGGAATTTTTGTTTTGACTCGAGTGTATTGTTATTCATTATGCTCGGGTCAGTATGAGCTTTTTCAGTGTATTGGGGACCATTTTATTTTCTAATGTATGTATAACTCTAGATGGTCACACCTCATCCCAAGTGTTGCATACCCTCTTATCAGATTTGCAACCTTAAGGAAGTAACTAGGTATGAAGGTTCTAGGTTAAGCTTATCTACCAAATAATGAGATATAAAAGAATGCATTGCACCAATATCAAACAAAACACTAACTGCCATACCAAGAATCATAAGCTTACCTCCCAACACTTCTTTCCCATTTTCCCCTACCGTGTGCCTCAAGGAAGTTGGCTCCAATGCTTATACTTTGCCCTTCCCATCCTTAGCAGGATCCATGCATTGGCTCTTATAATGACCCATCTAATTGTAGTTGAAGCGTTCGATATTATTCTTCCAAGTCACCTTCTTTTCCTCTCCAGAATGACATTCATTCGCAAAATCCCCTTTCTTGTCGCACTTAAAACAGACAACTTCTGACTTTCCCTTCCTCACGGCTCCACCCTTTTGGGCTCCCTTCTTAGGAAAGAACTTCCTTTTCTGACTCTGCCTCGCCTGGATCTCCTTCGCCTTATTTTTCTCCATAGAATCAATCATTTCCTCGTGTCTTAGAGTCATGTCTACTACAATATCACAAGGATCCCGGATATGAGGTAATGTAGCCCAAGCCAATTCAGATTTCATCCCCATCATGAACTTCTCGTTTCTCTTAATCACGGTATCTACAGAGGCATAACCATATCTTGCCAACTCCTTAAACCTTGTAGCATACCCTAACACATTCATCTCTTCCTGCTCTAACTTTGCAAACTTTCTGAGCAAGATAGACTTCGCCATCACAGACATGAATCTCTCCTCGAACCTCCCCTTAAATTTAGCTTATGTCATCGTTTCTTTATCCACTCCAACTATCACACTGTTCCACCAGCATAAAGCTGCTCCTTGAAGCTGTCTCAAAGCGAGCTTTCTTTTCTGCTCATCACTGAGCCCTTAATTTGAAAAAAATCCTCTCACAATGCAACAACCAGTTCTCCACTTCTATGGCGTCTTCTGTCCCAGTGAATGGTTTTCCTCCCAACCTAGCATAGTTCCTACTTAGAGCAGCATAATTCTTCACTATTGGAGCTTCCTGGACTCCTCCTCCAACTACCCCAGCAGCAACCCCCGCTTGCATCATATTCATGAAAAGCTGATACATGGTTCCCATGTCAACCTGTGGGACTTCAGCACCAATATTTCCAGCTCATGCCTGACCTTTGTTGCTTCTAGTATTAGGTCTGGCATTCCCATCTATAGTGGTGCTTCCTCCTCCAACATTAACTCTTCGAGGATCCATATCTGCATTCGAATCCTCATGAGATGCAAAAAAAATAACCTAATACATATAGGAGACCAAAGGTAAAGCACGTACTTATATATAATGAATACAAGTACGTTACTATAGCATTATCCCTTACCCTAATCTTATCTGCAATTCCTTAGGATTATGTTTTCAAAAATCATTTTTTTAGTTTTTCATAAACCTATTCTCCGATACCAAGCTGTCACGTCCCCTATCTAGAGGCCCGAAGTTAAGCGTTACAGATGTTGTAGACATCTATAATATTAACTTCTAGGACCAATTACGGTAATGTTAACGGTATCCATAATATCAGACACACTTGAATATGAAATAAAACATCACAGATTAAAACATTTTCCTGATTACATTTCAAACAACAATTCATATCCAGTAACATAATCCCAAATCTTTCCCAAGTTCAGATAAAATATAATTATTACATAAATACGCCAAGAGCAACATATGACGATGCCCACTTGGTTGACCAAAGTACTATATAGTCAAATTGACGCAATACAACACGCGGAACGGAACAAAATAAAACAGCAATTCTTAAATAGCTATCTGCTAGACACTTGCTTATCTTCGGAAGCTTTATTCGCCAACCTACTTAAACCTAAAAATCCTCAACCCTCAACCTACTCAAATCAATTTTGAGCACCCGATAGTTTAAGGGGAAAAATATAAACTTCGAGTTAGACATAAAGCCCTGCTGTGAATGATACTATACATCACGGTTATTTGATATTAAGTGAGACCACGCCGCTTAGCGAAATGGGTTTCCCCTCACTAACATCCTTTTAAAATTTATTTTTTGCAAATCATAATCCTGCAACCAAAACTGGTTAAATCTATAAACATTATTATGTATATGTTCATACTAGTTATCAAATGGACAATCTATCCAAACACTGCAGTTTTGTTTGGCTAATTACTAACCCTTGGTTGACTAGGGCCTACCAGATAAACATAAAAATATGATCTAACAACTATTAGATAAATCTTCTGGATGGTCTGTCACTAACTTGCTTCTCCAAGGGTCTCCTGATCCTAATGGTTTTGCGGGCTCACAAATAACCTTTTTCTTCTCTGTACATATATTCTTTTCTGTGTATAACCATCGTTTAATTCTACCTATGACTAAGCCCTACAAACTAGAATTTTAGACTAAATTAGCTAAGGGCTAATAGCTAATGAGTAGGGCACGATCCTACACCAGTCCCATCTGGTCTTCTATTCTGAGTCATTTTCTGAGGGTTAACTACCCTTTAAAATTTTCCTTGAAAACATTTTCAAAATGATTTAAACCTTCAAATCATACTTATACAAGGAAAATATATTTCTTGCTTTACTCTAAGCTATTTACCATGTTATATATACTTTATCCAAATCTTTGTTGATGAAAACATTTAAACCTCTGAAAGTATCCCTTTCGATCACATTGAAAGTACCACTTTCCACAAAGTAAACCCTTCTTTATAACCTAGGCCGAAAGGCCAAAACAACCATTTCAAAACCATTCATTACCTTCATTTCGAAACCATTGAAAAACCATTCCTTTGAAAGCTTTAAAACCTTAGACATCCTATCTTTAAAACCTTTGAACATTGCCTTTCGAAACCATTGAAAAACCTTTCCTTTCAAACCTTTCGAAACCATTGGAAAATCTTTCTCTTTTAACCTTTCGAAACCATAGAAGAACCACCCCTTAGAAATCCTTCTTTAAAACCTTTCGAAAGCATTAAAACCTTTATAAATAGCAAACCTTTTGAAAGCATTTGGGTTCAATTTAAAACATACGGAAACCTTTTGAAACCTTTAAAAACTATCTTCCTTAAAATCTTTGGGTCCTACCTTCAACAGAGCAAAATGGTCATAAAACGTTTAAGTCGACAGCTCTTTTAGGAAAATAGTTCCTAAGAAAAGAAGTGATGGTATCGAAACCAACCTTCCGAAAGCATTAGAGAAGTAACTTGGATTTTAAAACAAAGTATACCTTCTGAAACCATTGATTTTGAACGGTAGAAAAGCGATAGCTAGGGGTTTCGACCCCTTCGAAAGTATTTACTTAAAAGAAAAGGCACAACCCATTCGAAAACTTTTTTTAAAACATTTGACTCAGCCGAAAGCCATCCAAGTTGAAAGAATATCCTTCAAAAGCAAAGCAGGCGCGCTATCATTTGAAAGCCAAATAGCTCTTCGACCCCTTCGGTACCCCTAGTTTCGACCTAATACCTTTTGTCTATATCCAATTCACTATGCACTAGGTATCCAATACCATGTGCATTGGTTTCGATGGAGTCGGAGACGGAATCAAGGAGTCGAAAGCTTGGTGTCGAAAGCATTGAAATAGGAAAAAGCATGTATAAACTGATTTGACCTTTTAAATTAATTCTCTTTGCCTGACCAGCCTTGTTTGTAAAATTATGATTGGTATCAAATTTTCTTTTCTAAAAGTACTCCAATTCTTTAGAAAGAACAATTTGAATTATTTACAAAATACTCCTTCTCCTTTAAACAAATGTATAAATCACTTAAGTCCCATACCTTAAAAAAAATTATATATCCATTAAAACACTTAGGAAAATACTACAAAAATTCTTGCAAATCGTTTTCAATATGTTTTCCAATATATATATATATATATATATATATATAAATTTCAGACCCTAAGCCAATATCATTTGGCCGTTATTAATTTAAAACCCAAAATAGCATTTTCTTCACTAGAAAATTCATACAAAATCCGCATTAATTCAAAAATTATGAAAATTGAAACCTATTTCTAAATTACCATTTTTGATCTAAATCTAAATTTGCACGACAATTAGAGGTCATATAATAGGGTTTTCACATCAAAACATATCAGGAAATCTATGTAAATTAACATAAATCATCAACAACATATAGATATACATTTTATCATTCAAACATGGCGAAACATTTGAAATAGTTCGAATTTCATACTAAAACCGAAAATCATTAAAAACTTGAGATGTAGTCATTATTCATCTTAGATTTTTTTGATTAAGGTGTTGAGATTTGAGAATGGATTTGATTGCTTATTCTTCCTTTCTTTGATTTCTTTACCTTCTTCTTGTTTTTCCTTTAATGGTCGTCGATCTCTATTATTTTAGTTTGTAGAAAATGAACATGTGAAGTGACTAAGTGTAAGGGTTTAGGGTATAAGGGTGTGTCCTTTTCTATTTTGCCCTCACATATTTCCCTCTCTTATTTTTAAGTTCAAATCCCCCTTAGGTCATTTGTTAACATGGCATGATTACCCTTTTTAATAACAAATCTCAATCCCTTAATCATCACATTATTTTATTTTATTTAACTAATTAAATATCCTAAATAATGTTACAAAAAATTAGGGTCGTTACATAGTACCCGGGGATTACATGTGCCATGAGTTGAAGCAGATGTGCATAATTTAATTTATCTCAGGGGTCTATCGGTTTGTCAAGTTTTCTTGGGTATGTTTAAAAAAAAGATAGGAGAAATTAATTGGCACCACAAATAATATTTCAGCTTTAATACTTTCATTGATGTATCATTTACTTACAATATGGATAAATTAAATTTATAGCCCATTAATAATTTATGTATCACTTGCTTGCAATATTTGATTTAAATTGTTACTTAAGAAGGAAGGATACATATTTAATATTTCTTATGTTGAAAATATTTATCTTCGAAGGTGGATCATTGCTGTGTGCACTCACAAATGTCAGGTTTTGAATCAATCTCCCTTCCAAAGTCAAAATGAAAATAGATCTTTACCATAATAATTACCTCATCCCTGCTTTTATGGAACACTTGCTAATCAACATACAGTATCAAATTGAAAAGCAAAGAAATTATAAAAAAAGGCATACCTAACTGTGAAAAGAATGGAGCTCAACCATACTTATTACTGCTGGTTCAACACTCATTATAATGAACATCATTCAACACTTAGTGTATTTTCTAAGCCCCGTCTTTTAAAGGATGGAGAACGTCATGAAACTAATTAGAAACAAAAGGCAAGACACATTGCCTTTATTTCGAGCGATTCATGAAGCAAAGTGCGTTACAGAAACATTTAAAGCTACAAGCTAGGTTAATGGTTTGAAAAGTACGTAATATTTGTTTTGTAACAGTGATAATTTGAAAAGTATTTAGAGGGATGCAATGCATATGCACTGTTACTCCGCCTTTTGGTTAAGGCTGGGATAAATTGGCTAAAAAGGATAGGTATCAGGATTGAAGATCGATTGGAAACAAGGCTGCGATCGCTACCGTCAAAATTGGACCAAGCTGCAATCAAGATGGGATCCATCGAGAATGATAAGCAAGGCCCGGTAAGGATACCTTTCGAATTTTAGATCAATCGGAGTTCGTATGCTCAAGTTATGAATGGATCAAAATTGGCGAAAAATGATTTCGTATTGATACTTTCGTATCGATCATTATAGCGTTTGGTTCGTATTGATCTATATTCATATCGATACATCTCGTATCGATATAATTTGCATCGATCTGGCAACTCCAGGATGGATATGGTTGGATAATGCACTGCACTTTTGGTTTGGATCGATCAAATTTTAGCTCGATACATTTCGTATCGATCGAGCAAGCATGGGATTGATACGAAGGATAGGGCACTAAATGGATTTGTAGGCATACTTCATATCGATCATTCGTATCGATCCGTACGAAAGAAGTGGTCAAGGAATAGAGCGCAAAACATGGATCACTGCATAAGGCTCGAATCGATGCGAAAGCTATGGATACGGGAGATGATGGATATGAGATAATGAATATGTGAAGAAGGATACCTGATGATGGATACCAGGTGATGGATATGAGATCATCAGCCTACACTTGCAAACTCGAACTTAGATCGATCATACCTTATAATCTACCCATTGGAACTTCATGAAATTTAGAGAGTAAGGACTTTACACCTCATCTTTCATCATGATCGATATCTATTCGATCGAAACAGTTTATGATCGATACGAACTCCCTATGGATTGATCGAGGATCGATCCCAATTACTTCAGATTGATCATGTGGGACTATCTGGACTTGATGAAAGAGTATTCCAAAATTCAAGGCTGATATTTCCAGCTCCACACCTATAAATAGCACCTCCATTGCAACTAAATAGGGGTCTTTTTTCTCGGCTCCTCTTTATTTTCTTCTCTTTTGGAAAACTCTTCCATTTTTGGCTATTGAAATTCAAAGGATTGTAACTGTAACCATAGTATAAAAGAAATAAGAGGATCAATTCAAAGTGAACATAGGCTGGAGATAGCTAAACCACTATAAATCTTGTGTCTTTCCTTACTTTATTTTATTTTAATTTTTTTTATTTCTTCATTTTTACTCTCCACGTCATCTGGATCTGAGATCTGTGATTTATACTAAGGATTTATGTGTAAACACTAGTGCTTTCATTGCATTCGAGGTTTGTGACCATTTTTGGCGCGTTCTTGCTTTCACTGAGAAGACTAGCACCTGCTACATCGGATTTGGAGTTCAGATTTGGTAGCCGAGGGATTGGATCTAGAAGGAATCATGGTTACCTAATTAGCAAGAAGGACATTATTAGAAAGGAGCCATCATGAGGGAAGTCAAGAGGCTTCCTCCAGAGCTGGAGCAGATCGGGCATCCATCAACATCACAAGAGATGTGATGCGGACAATGATGGATTCCATGCAGGAGAGATTTTTGAAGAGCCAACATGAGATGATGCAGAATCTCGCCAGGAAAATAAGCACAGCTAGAACCCAAAACCCAGGAAATGGAGAAACCGCATCTGCAGGTGATGTAGAACAAGGAGTCGGAGCTGTGGAAATCTCTAGAGGTCAGATCCAGAACTAGTATAGAGAACAAGAAGGTAATCAGCAAAGACCTAAGGGTGGACCCTCGGGATCAAATATTGGAAGGCCCGTGAATGAATCTCAACAAGCTGGGGCCAACGGAAACGTGAATGAGCAACATGAAGTGTAGTACCAAAAATACCCTCCAGGGCATGGGGCAGGATGGTGACACATATAGGAGGCCATGCCCGGATGGAGACAAATAGATGGCTGGATTAATAAGATGGATTATGAGAGGAGGGTTACCGAGCGGAGGCTTGGAGGAAGTTAGTCGGAGTCCGTTCACTCCCAATATTAGAAATGCAAGGAACCCTCTAGAATTTAACCTACTAAGTTGGAGGCCTATGATGGAAAGTCGGACTCGACTATGCACGTAACCAGATACATTAGGCATATGTAAGTGTTGGGGGGCATCAGAGGAGGTTATGGTAAGATGCTTCCCTTTATACTTGATGGATTTGGTTACACTTTGGTTTGGGCAGCTATTGTTTAAGTAGAAATGAATTTTAAAGACAAGTTTTTGAATTTAAATTGAAATAGTTTTAAAACTATTACTTGTTAATGTTTAAAACATTTAAAAGATGTTGTGTTTTGTTAACCTTAATTTATCAAGTTAATGAGTATTTTAAAACTTAATTAATGATTTAGTTAAGAAAGGTTAATTATTAAGACAAATGTTTTAATTAAGTCATAAGTAAGATAATGTTTTATCTTAAAGATAATTAAAGCTTTAATATCTTGATAGTAATTAAATTAATTAAGGAAATTAGATATGAGTAATTAATTTAATTAAAAATGATTAAGAATTAATTAAGAGTAATTAATTGATTTAATTAATTTATTTAAAATTAATAATTAAGGGTTATAAGTTAATTAATTTGAGATTAATTAATTAAGTAATGAAGATCGATTAATTCGTAATTAGAGATTAATTAACTTGTAATTAAAAAGAATTTAATCTGTAATTAAGTTTTATTAATTAATAATTAGGCTTTATTAATTAATAATTAAGAAATTATTAATCTATAATTAAAGTTAATTAAGGATTAATTAACTATTATTTAAGGGTTAATTAATTGTTATTAAGGATTGATTAACTGGTTAATTAAGGACTAATTAATTTGTTATTAAGTTTTACTAATTGATAATTAAGGTTTACTGATTAATAGTTAAAGAATAATCAATCTACAATTAAGGATTAATTAATTTGTTTAAAAAGGGATAATTAATGAATGAATTGCCCAATTGTAATTAATCAAATGAATGCAATCAATTAATTGGTTGATTAATTATGGATAATCTTGATGATTGATTAAGTATGAATACTTAATGAGATTAAATAGTGTAATTACTTAGTGAAGTAATTAATGTATAATTACTGGATGTAATTAATTAAAGTAAATTACTTAATGGGAAGTAATTAATGAATAAATACTTAGTAAAAGTAATTCATGATTAATTATTTGATGTAACTAATCAAAGGATTAATATAATTAATTAAGGAGTTAATTAATTAAGGTAAATAATTACAGGATGGTAATTACTGTTTATGATTAATTAAAGTTGATTAATGGAAATAATTAATTAAGGATCATTAATTAATATAATTAATGAGAGTAATTAAGGATTGATTAATTAAGATTAATAAATCAATAATAAGTGATTATAAGGTAATTAATTAATTGTAATTAATTAAGGATTAATGTAATTAATTATAGTTAATGAAGTAATTAAGGTTAATTACTTTAATGGTTTGTAGGTAATTAATTTATGTAATTAATTAAGGGTCAATTACTTAATGTAATTAAAGGATAATTAATCAAAGGTGATTAATTAAGATGATGATTAATTAATTGATTGTAATTAATTAATGGTTAAGTAAGTAAGATTTTGTGATAAAAGTAATTAGTTTAATTTATTTTAAATTAATTAGAGATGAAGTAGTTAATTTAATTCATTTTAAATTAATTATAGATGGTGTGATTAATATATCATTGCTTATGGATGGCTGATTGATATTAAATGCCTTGATTGTTTAATATCTCTAATGAGATATGCGGTGTGATATGTGATATGAGATGATTGAGTTAATTGACGATGATATGAATTATCTATCTGTGATGATGGAATTATCTATCTGTGTGTATATAGATAATAAAATTGAATTGTTTTAACTTTAAAACAACTTGGGCCTAAAAGATGACATTTTGGATTTCGATGAGACGGGGATCGGGTTTCAAGATTTGGATATCCGAAAACCACATCGATCCAAATTAACGATAGGTCGTGAATCTTAAGTGAAGATGAAGATTCAGAGTGCAAGGGTTATTGTCGTTAACTCTGAGGGTGATACCAAAATGAGTGTAACGAGATAATGCCTTCGGTTTCGTTCGAACCCGAAACGAACTTGTCTGGATTGAATGCTTTCATAACATCGTCAGGTGGACAATGAGCATTCTAAGATAGATGTGTTCTATAAAGTTAATCGCAGCCTCAAGCCTCATCAACCGGGAATGGCTAAAACGAGGAGGTGCAGCAAGGCTAAGTGGGTCATGCCCAAGTAGGACGAGATTTACCCCTGTCTAGAGTCTCTTTTTATTAGGCTGTGTGGGCAGTTGCTAGCTACAACCATGGGGTTGTCTTGTTCGAGACTGTTCAGTAAGGAATGGTTTCGGCTTTGTGTTGTAGCGGATTGGGAGTAATCCTCGCTACGGTGATCTAGGCCCCGTACTGTGACGGGCGGTACCTTGATAGCCCGCCATTGATGGAAACCCATTCTTCTTACGTGCCCTTATGGTTTTGATTGTATTACCCACTTTGTGGCTAGTAGTTGGAATTTAATCATGTAACAATTTCAGCTATTTCTTATTTATTTGAAAACCCTAGACCATATTATAATATCACTGGATTTCCTATCAAATGTTTTGGTTAGCGTAAGGTAAAATCTTACCCATGTTTATGTGTGGGAAGTCTTAGTGATACCTTTTGTTTTTAAAAGGTTTTCAAAGTTAAGCAACTTTAACCCGTTTACTCATACAAGACCCATGTATGACCCGGAGTTTATTCTGTTTTTCTAAACACTTGGGTACTCAAATTTTTACGAGTAGCCAAGGGATTCATGTTAGGTTTGACGAATTCTGAAGGAGATATGGAGCAAGAGGCTTCAGTGTTTTTAGAAATATAGTAGTTCCGCTGTGTTGATCCCTGTGTTGATATCTGTATTGTATATTGAGTTGTATAACTAGACAGGTGTTTATAACTGTCTAGCATGTGTTGTATAAGCTGTGTAACTCTGATGTATATGATACTATGTAATATTATATGATTAATATAATTTATTCATTCCGCTGTTGAGATTCTGATGTTGTTTCTTTCTTTCTTCTCTAACTTGTCTCTTTTCTATCCCTTTCTTTCTTAATAATGATGCGTCTTTCTGTGGTGAGAAAGGGGGGTCGTCTCATTTGGTATCAGAGCAGAAGGTTGAGTGAATACCTAGGCTTTGGAGTAGTGTCTATCTTGAGAGAGCGTATTTGTACTTTTTAGATAACTATATAAATATATATCTATTCTATCTATTTGTTCGATTACCTGCTCGGGTTTTTCCAATGTGAGTTCTAGAGATAGGAAGGGTAGTGGTGTGTGTAGCACGACTACCAATGGAAGGAGTCCAAGAGTTGAGGTTGGAAGTGTATTTGTCGAGACTGTAGATCAAATACCATCTCGAGTGAGCTGTGCTATGGTGTAAGGATTTCGCCAATCTGCGAAGGAAACCTATTAAGGTTCGGAGATCATCTTTGAAGTATAAGCTAATCGCGCTCGTATGGGCGGATTTTCTAGAGTTTGGATCTGTTCAGTTAAGCAGAAGCGTGTGATGGTATCTTGGTAACTTCAAGATGGAGTAGCTGCATGGCGAGACGCAGTGAATATGGACGTTTCCGAAGATGTTTCTTTGGAACAAGTTTAAGGATGTGTGTCTGCTTTGGTGTTGTGGCTGAGTTTAGCAAAGTGTTTGTATTTGGTTTAAGGTCCGAGTTTCTCTAGGAGCTTTGGATAGGAATTCTTTGGCATCTGTAGCAGCTTTGCAGTTCGGAGTGTTCGGTGTGCCAGCAGGAAGGTCTTTTGGCTTAGAAGTTTCCTAGAGGTGGAGTTCAGAAGCAGCAAAGTGGACCCGTTTCTTCAATGGATTGGTCGACAATAAGTATTTGGCTTATAAGGGTTGAACTGCTAGTTTGGAAGACTGGAATTCAAGGTATTTCACGTATCTCTGAGAGAGTACGTGTATGATCCATCACTAGTTATGGAGCCAGCAGTTCAGAAGGATTTGGATGTTGAGTAAGTTCTTGAATGTGGTCTGGTATCTTGTGTAGATGATAGATGGAGATGAGTAGGAGCTCAGTAGCTTAGTGGTGTGGCTAGTTTGGATTTAGTAGAACGAGTATCCTAGTGTCTGTACCTAGGAAACTCTGGATAATTTTAGGAAGCTTATCCGGATCAGTGTAAGGATATAAATAGTTGTTTAATAGAATAAATTGTTTGTTGGATTGAATTGTTTGTTTAGATGAAATGGTTTGTTTGGTTGATAGTGTGTGATTGATATGTATGCTTGAATTGGTTGAAATAAAATAAAATTTTGGATTATCTTTTGTTTTAAATTTCGAGGATGAAATTCTTTTAAGGGGGAGGAACGTGATATCCCGGAATTTCAAGGAATTTAAAATGTGATAATCCCTTAATTAATTATTTAAAATTGGTAAAATTTGTTAATTTCAAACAATAATATATATAATGTGATGTTTTTATTTATGGTCATAGATTGATTTTAAATAAGATAATTATTTACAAATTTAATAATGTGTTTGTTTAAAATTGATATTTATTTGAATTGATTTTAAATTTGATTTTACATTGAAATTGAATTTGAATTTGGATATAAAAATTAAATTTAAAGGAATATATATCTTTAAAATAGAAATAATATTGGTTTGGATATAAAATATGGATAAAGTTTTTATTTAAAATAAGACTGTTTTGTTATTATTTTCTTTTAAAGGAAATTTATTTATATAAATTTGGAAAAGTATTTATTTAATTGTAAAGTAAATACAAAAAGTTTTATTTAGCATTTAAAAAATGGATTAAATAATTTTATATGATTTTATTAAAAATATGATTGGTTTTATTTTATTTTCTTTTAAAAAGTTTTATTTATTTAATTAGAAAAGCATTTATTAATTTAGAAAGTTATTTATTAATTAGGAAATCATATTTAAAAGCTTTTAAAATCATTTATAAATAATATAAAAATAAGTTATTACAAGTGTTAAAGTTATAAACCTCTTAAGTAACATGTGTTAGCATATTAATTTAAGTTAGGGACAAGTGTCACATTTATTTTATTTTCTTTAAATTTTAATAAAATCTAAATTAACTTATATAAACATCTATCTTCCTCTTCATTTCTCTTTTTATATCTTCATTTTTCTAAAAACAAAGAGAAATTCAACCTGCAAAGAAAACTCAGATCAAATCTATCTTCAAACCTAGATTATCAAAACTCAGATCACCATGAAAACATTCCTCAAACCAAAATTTAAAACCCTGTAAACAAATCCTTAAATATAAACCTGTAAATCAATTTTCAAACCTGGATATCAAAACCCTGTGATTTCGTCAAGAACAAATCTTCAACCAGAGAAACTCAAGCTTGTAATAAAAACTGCAAACATTTTCAAAGCCTGAAACCTCCTTTAATGAATCTAAGTTTGTAACCATTTTTACACCAAAGCCCTGTAAGCATCCATCAAAGCATCAAGCCCTGTTAAAAATCAAGTCTATAACCATTTGTTCTTCAAGCCTATAATCATTTTCAAGAATTCATGCAAGTAAATCTGAAGCAAAAGCAAAGTTTTCAAAAGCGTTTCAATTTCAAAGCAAGCTTTCCAATTTTTAAAGAAATCAAGGCATTCAAGTTCAAAGCTTCCAATTTTCCAAAGCTTTGTTCATCTTTAATTAGTGAATAAACATTTTTATTAAAGTTTGAATAAGTTAATGATTGTTGCTTGTAATCATATGATGATGATGCTCTGCATGTGTTTAATTAAGTGTAAAATCTGTATATGAATATAGTCATGTGTGCATGTCGGATTTTATTTATCTTCTCTGTTGCATAGTACAGAGTTTAAATCCTAGATTAAAAATTCTAATTCTTTTACCTGTTTGTTGTTAAACTTCGGATTGCAAACAAAATAGCATTTAAACATATTCTAAGATATAAAAAATAATATGCTCAAATATTTTAAAGTTTGAAATATGCTAGAATTTGGAAATACAGTAGCAAATCTTAATAATATGATAAAACCAAATTGTTGAAATTTATCGATTCAAGTGCATATCTTGAATAATTTCTGGAAGATAGGATTTAAAACAAAAAATCAAGATTTTTAGTACTAGAATGAATGGACATTTTGGATATAACCAGAATTGGGTATTTGGAGAAATTATAATGATCTAAGTGACTGGAGAGGTCGGGGTTCCTGTTGGAGCTAGCTAAGTGATCTGGGTATTTGGCAAAAATGGCAGGAGCTTCGAATGATCACTGCGACATCAACGGTGGTCGAGAGAAGTTTTAAACCCTAAATTAGGTCATGTTTGGAATTGGGATGACCGTATCATCTATGGTGGATCGAGTTGCTTGATACTCAGGGAAATGGTGCCATGGTGTGTCGGCAGGGTGTGGCCAGAGTCGTCTGACCTCTGGTGGTTGGAGCAGTAGGGTCGAAGGGTTTCTCTGGCATGGGTTTTTGTTTCAGATTTGATTGGGTTGCTCGATCTTACTCGAGAGCTCGTGATGGTGGTTTGGTGATCGGAGAGGGTTACTGCAACGTAGGGTGACGTGTCGGTGGTGTCATCGATGGTCGGAGGAGGCTCCGGCGCTGATGCACGTGCACGAGATGATTTTGGTGTCAGTGGTTTTGAGGTTGAGGTTTGCTCGAAGAATTGTTCGAGATTTTAGGATTGTGACTCGAGGGGAAACTCGAGTAGTCTGTGTGGTTTTAACTTATAACTGTTGAGTTATTATAGGTTTTCAAATTTAAAATTTAGATTAAATTTTTGAAAATGGAAGAAAAGATATGGAGTTTGGAATGGCACGAGTGATACTCAGGTTAAATCTGAAGCAGATAATTAAAGGAAAATTTAGAAGTTAAAAGATTTTTATGAAACAAGTTTTAAATTTAAATAAAGAAAGTTGTAAATTTTTGAAATGAATCTTGTTTCTAAAATTATATTCTTTATAAAATATATTTTTTCTTTAACATTTTATTAAGAAGTTTGAAAAAAAATGTAATTTAAATTTTGTTAAAGTTATTTTAAAACTTAAGTAGAAATGAATTTTAAAGACAAGTTTTTGAATTTAAATTGAAATAGTTTTAAACCTATTATTTGTTAATGTTTAAAACATTTAAAAGATGTTATGTTTTATTAACCTTAATTTACCAAGTTAAATGAGAATTTTAAAACTTAATTAATGATTTAATTAAGAAAGGTTAATTATTAAGACAAATGTTTTAATTAAGTCATTAGTAAGATAACTTTCTATCTTAAAGATAATTAAAGCTTTAATATCTTGACAGTAATTAAATTAATTAAGGAAATTAGATATGAGTAATTAATTTAATTAAAAATGATTAAGAATTAATTAAGGAATTAATTAAGAGTAATTAATTGATTTAATTAATTTATTTAAAATTAATAATTAAGGGTTATAAGTTAATTAATTTGAGACTAATTAATTAAGTAATTAAGATCGATTAATTTGTAATTAGAGATTAATTAACTTGTAATTAAAAAGAATTTAATTTGTAATTAAGTTTTGTTAATTAATAATTAGGATTTATTAATTAATAATTAAGAAATTATTAATATATAACTAAAGTTAATTAAGGATTAATTAACTATTATTTCAGGGTTAATTAATTGTTATTAAGGATTGATTAACTGGTTAATTAAGGACTAATTAATTTGTTATTAAGTTTTATTAATTGATAATTAAGGTTTATTGATTAATAGTTAAAGAATAATTAATCTAGAATTAAGGATTAATTAATTTGTTTAAAAAGGGGTTATTAAGGAATGAATTACCCAATTGTAATTAATCAAATGAATGTGATTAATTAATTGTTTGATTAATTATGGATAATCTTGATGATTGATTAAGTATGAATGCTTAATGAGATTAAATAGCGTAATTACTTAGTGAAGTAATTAATGTATAATTACTGGATGTAATTAATTAAAGGAAATTACTTAATGAGAAGTAATTAAAGAATATTTACTTAGTAGAAGTAATTAAGGATTAATTATTTGATGTAACTAATCAAAGGATTAATATAATTAATTAAAGAGTTAATTAATTAAGGTAAGTAATTACAGGATGGTAATTACTGTTTATGATTAATTAAAGTTGATTAATGGAAGTAATTAATTAAGGATCATTAATTAATATAATTAATAAGAGTAATTAAGGATTGATTAATTAAGATGAATAAATCAATAATAAGTGATTATAAGGTAATTAATTAATTGTAATTAATTAAGGATTAATGTAATTAATTATAGTTAATGAAGTAATTAAGGTTAATTACTTTAATGGATATCCAAAAACCACGTCGATCCAAATTAACGATAGGTCATGAGTCTCAAGTGAAGATGAAGATTCAGAGTGCAAGGGTTATTGTTGTTAACTCTGAGGGTGATTCCAAAATGAGTGTAACGAGATAATGCCTTCGGTTTCGTTCGAACCCGGAATGAACTTGTATGGATTGAATGCTTTCAGAACATCGTCAGGTGGACGATGAGCATTCTAAGATAGATGTGTTCTATAAAGGTAATCGCAGCCTTAAGCCTCATCAACCGGAAATGGCTAAAACATGGGAGGTGCAGCAAGGCTAAGTGGGTCATGCCCAAGTAGGACGAGATTTACCCCTGTCTAGAGTCCCTTTTCATTCGGCTATGTGGGCAGTTGCTAGCTACAACCGCGGGGTTGTCTTGTTCGAAACTGTTCAGTAATGATTCTGGTTTTGTGTTGCAGGGGATTGGGAGTAATCCTCGGTACGGTGATCTAGGCCTCGAACTGTGACATGCGGTAGCCCAGTATCCCTGCCATTGATGGAAACCCATTCTTCCTACGTGCCCTTATGGTTTTGATTGTATTACCCACTTTGTGGCTAGTAGCTGGAATTTAATCATGTAACAATTTCAGGTATTTCTTATTTATTTGAAAACCCTAGACCCTATTATAATATCACTGGATTTCCTATCAAATGTTTTAGTTAGCGTAAGGTAAAAACTTACCCATGTTTATGTGTGGGAAGTCTTACGTGATAACCTTTGTTTTCAAAAGGTTTTTCAAAGTTAAGAAACTTTAATTCGTTTACTCACACCAGACCCGTGTCTGACCCGGAGTTTATTCTGTTTTTCTAAACTCTTGGATACTCAAATTTTTACGAGTAGCCAAGGGATTCAGGTTAGGTTTGATGAATTATGAAGGAGATATGGAGCAGGAGGCTTCAACGTTTGTAGATATATAGTAGTTCCGCTGTGTTTATCTCTGTGTCGATATCTGTATTGTATATTGAATTGTATAACTAGACAGGTGTTTATAATTGTCTATTATGTGTTGTATAAGCTGTGTAACTCTGATGTATGTGATACTATGTAATATTATGTCATTAATATAATTTATTCATTCCGCTGTTGAGATTCTGATGTCGTTTCTTTCTTTCTTCTCTATCTTTTCTCTTTTCAATCCCTTTCTTTCTTAATATGATGCGTCTTTCTATGGTGAGAAAGGCGGGTCGTTTCAACAGGTGACCCTGTAACGCATGGAACGAGTCGAGGGAAGTGAGTCTGATTTGCAATTGATGTAACAGTGGACAATAGGCTACCATGTAGCACATAAGCCAAGTCCAGGGAAGCAAATCCACATAGATGCGATGTGATGCGACTAGATGTATATGATAGCTAAGTATGATGTAACCAGCAAGACGCAAGGTGACCGAGACATTTGACTCATATCATGTTATAGTATTATCTTTATAGAATATATAAAGTAAGTATGACTCATTCACCAGGCTTGTGTATGACCCACTCCTACTTTTCTTCTTTATTTATGTATCCATTTTGATGGAGTTTGAAGACTAGATGGTATGGTGGATAGAAATTTATATATGTGTATTATAAGTGATGTAAATAAGTGCAATGACATATATTTGATTGTATATGGATTGGGTTTGATTTGTGTTGTACAGACATATATATATTTGACAATGTAGACATATTCTAGTGTTATGAAATAGTTATAGTTATTTATATTATACTTTATTTCCTTCTACCGTGAGACTCTGAAAGTTATCAATTAAAATTATATTTGTTTCTTGTTACCATATCCCTAAGACTTATCCTTTTCAGCTTCCGAGGTTTTGATGATAGTTCGGACTCTTGAACCTCATGGGCAAAAAGACGGTTTGTTACAACAAGCAAAGGTGATGTGTGAACATTAATATTTTAATTTTTCAATATTAATCACTGACTGAATTTACATATTTCAGTTGCACAACAAAAATTATGGATACCCCAAATGAACCACGTGATTTACTTAATTTTCAATCATTGAAAATTAATTAAATTAATTAATATTTATGAAATATTATTTATCAAAATTTATTTTTTTGAATTCCATTGGTGTTTAACAAAGTGCGCATGTAAAAGTTATAAACGTGCACGTCGATATATGATGTTGGTAAAATATATAAATTAGATTGAAATAGAAAAAAATTTAAGTGTGTTTTTAAATAAAATAAATAAATTAAATAAATTAATATCTTTAAAATATTAATTACTAAAATTTAATTTGATTTTTTTAATACCATTAGTATATAATAAAATGTGCATGTAAAATTATAAATGCGAGCAACAATATACGATATCGGCAGAACATTTAAATTGGATTTCAATGTGATTAATGCTAGTGGGACTTTATAGATTTTGAGAGCCCAAGTGGTATCATCTATGGTAGGCCATGCATGCTAAGGGAGGAGAGGATATTATTGAGGTTTAATAAAGTATTAAGGGGGAAAGGTTTCAAGGAGGAAATATGAAAGAGTTTGAGCATTCGTTTAAAACAAATCCCCCTTTATTTCTTTCATTGGTCATTCTTTTCGGACAATTCATTTTCTCAAGCTCTCTTCCTCCCTCTTAGACAAAATTTCCATGGCTCCTAAGCCACAAGATTCCAAAAAACAACTTCAAACTAAATCAAATTAATTCAATGTGGTTCTTATCTCTAAATCTTTGCAAAATCCAGATATTGATTCAAACGAATTGGGGTTTTATTTTTCATTCAAGGTACAAATCTTTGGCATTATCTTTAGGTATTTTCAAATTATATTTTGATAATAAATTCATCATATCAATGAAGTTTAGACCATACATTTGCATCATCCAAATCTGAATTTGACACCATGGTTTAAACAACAAGTTGGATGACGGGGTTTAATTTAATTATTTTGATTTAAAAACCAAATTAACTTGAGTATTTCAGTAAGATTCATTTCTTGACAAATCTTTAAGATATTGTCCAACAGGTGATCTTTTATAGCAATTGTTTTAATTACATACCATATCATCATAAATTATTCAAAATTAATGATAATAAAATATAAATCAAACTGAATGGTCATCAACATTGATAACATGTAAGATCTTTAATAGTAAAACTCATGTTTATTATCTACAAAAAGTTATAATAGGTGTTCTAATGTGAAATTAATTAGTAAATAAATATTCAAAGTTTAGTTAAAGTTGTACCTTACAAATGATGGCTTCATAACCAACAAATCCTAAGAAACCCAAAACTATTTAAAATAAAGCTATTCCGATAGTATAGGATGCTGATTTAGGATTTAAATTGATGACCTAAATAAAACAAAGAGGGTTAGCATCTTATAATACAAACTGAATGGTTATAGACATTGATAACATGTACAACCTTTAATAGTAGGGCATGCGTTTTTTATCTACAAAAAAATAAAATAGGTGTTCTAACGTGAAGTAAACGATATCCAATTTTTGATTGAAATTATACCTTATAAATGACGAGTCCATGACCCAGTGATTCTAAGCAAACCAAAATCATTTAGGTCAATTCAGGACTTACTATAGTGACCTGAAATGTAACATTAAGGATTGGCATTACGTATATTCAAATCAAATGGCTGTAGAGGAAATTTAATCTTTGGAACAACGTAAAAATTGTAACCCTTTCCATTCATGATGTCAAAAATTTATTACATACTATAGTATCATAAACGATTCAATAACAACGATGATAGTAATAATACATTGATTACATGTACAATCTTTAATAGAAGGAGTCATTTTTATTGTCCACTAAAAATTATAACATGTGCCATGATGTGAAAATAAATAAATAGAAATAACTAAAAGAAAAAGTTAGTTCACACTATTTCTTGTTATTCCAAGAAAAATTACATTGCAAAGAGTGTTGTGATCACTAAATTTTACTTCAACTAAGTGGCTTGCTCTTTTACACGATCACTGGCCTCATGGCCCATGCCTCTGAGTTCAAAGGACGATGCAACGCCTGGGTTTCCAGGGAAAAGTAGTTAACGAAATGGGGATGAGCAAAAGGATAACCAAGTGAACTTATCAATAATAACGCAAGGAATACATTCTGCCAAAGAAATTAATTGCAGTAGTTCCAATAGATTCTTGTTTTCCTTAATTTTATGCAAAAAATTTGTATAGAAACCTATATATGTGAATATGACAACACACCAATTATTATATAAATACTTTAATGCAACAATTATTTATATGCAACTTGCAAAAATATGACTGTACAACGTCAAAGGTATTTTGAGAAAGTAGCATGTTGTATGAGGGAAAATTTCAGGTGCAGACAAAATATAAATAAATAAAAACCTGAAAGACATTCATCTAACCATGAAAATAATAGAGTCATTTGAAGATCTATCTAAAACAAGGTATATATTAGCTATTCGTAAGTACAATTAACTCAGAGCACAGCATGAAAAAGGAAAACACAGAAACCCCACAAATTCCCTCTCAAACTGGCAGCTTGTATGATAACGCAACAGTGGCTTGTGATCGAAGGACTTTACTATTTCTTTCTTGCTATGACAACAGGGATTGCAGGCCTATTCTTTAAATGTGATTGAATTCAAGACATACCTTTTCAACTAAGTACAGTTTAAATTTATTTTTAATTGTGACATACTGTGCTTATGTCCTAAAACGGTTGTCAAACACTTAATTTATTGCGTACAGGGCATAAAATCAAGCCTATATTCCGACAGAGTTTTTAAATTCTTCAAGGTTATGAATAAAAATGATATCAAACATTTTTTCTAGTAAAAAACGACATATAAATTAATACTATGACTGAAACAATATGTAGAAAATGATAGGAACTTATAATCAAAAATTACAGAATTAAATCAAACTGTGAAGGGTAGACGCATCTTTCATATGTACCCGAATTCAATCATAAATACAAAAAAATCCAAATAACAGTTAATATCAATTTAATTGACACTAAAGAAATAAACAAAAAAAACCAAAATTAATGTCAAAAGTAGTACGAAGTCAGATCCACACTATACCTAATACCTATGGCAGTCCTGATACCCGATGTTGATAGCCTGTTTGTTTGTCGTCGGCAGTAGTACGAAGGCAGATAGTCTTGCTCCTTCCATATTTTGTCGACATTTGGGTATCGGTGCAGTTAGAAAATCGTGAAACGATGGTGATTTGAAGGGAAGAAAAGCGACTTAGGTTATGGTAAAGGACCAGGGAGATCAGGGCGACATAGGAGGATGGCAGGCGAAGGCAGTAGAAAGGCCAAACAGATAGGGCAAAGTGGAAAAGCGGCTAATTGCAGGAGAGGCGTAGGGTAGGAAGACGGGAAAAAAATTGAGAGGAGCGGCGGCGTGTTCTTTGTTTACGGGAAAGGAGGGGGAAGGAGAGAGGAAGTACGGGAAAGGAAAAAGCAGGAGCAACGAGGTTCCATTTCACGAAAAAATATAGGGGCTTCTGTGACCTTGAAAGCAGACTCAGTAATAATATAATAGTATATATACTAATCCTCTTGGTGAGTGCATATATGTTGTGTGCTATCATTGACTTATAGAAAGATGGTTATGACTACCATTAAAGTTTATTATCTATCAATTTGTGCTTTTGGCCACAGAGACTTTTTTTCATTCAGCTCTAAATATCTGTAGCCTCTTCATTTTTCTCAAAAAACTCGTGTATACTATCTCAAAACATCATTAAAAACGTAATTTTAAAATCTAAAGCCAAAAAAAAAAAAGAATCTCCTTTTGTCTAATGATAAAGCCAAGTGAAGAGTTTAGTGGATGATCCTAAATTTGATGAATACAAAGATGTTAGCTTATATTTTAGTTCGTAAAGCCTATTTTCTTCTATATATCAATCTTAGATTTGTTGTGTAGGGTTTATTATAATTCTAGGATGAGTTTAACGATCATACGACTAACACAAATTTGAAGCATATAAAGTTTAATAACTTGATTGAAAATCTCAATATATGTCATTGAATTGTACTGTTTATGTCATTTTTTCACTAATATTTCCTTCGTTTTTTGTCGTTGGATGAAAGATACCAATCACAATAAAATCGAGAATACACCTATCGTTTCGAGTAAAAAGTATTCGACAATAAAAATGTGGAAGAATAAGATTGATCAAATGCTTAAACACGCATCCAATTTGTCTTGAAAAACCATTTTTAAACCCAAGTAAATATTTACTTAAAATTTCATCTTCTTAAATACGGTCGGAATTTTCATTATTTTATTTTTAATTTTCTGTGGAAGTTATATAAATTTTGTTACGTTTTGAAAAAAAAATTGAATTTAATTTAGAAAATTAAAGGGATAAATGTTGTGTTTGTATGAGGGACTTTTTATCGCGAAAAAATGATAAAACCAGGCTGATTGAGATTGTTTCGAGTAGGACTGCACAAAGTATGGTCGGGTCGGGTTGGACCAAATACTTCACCCAACGCGTATACATATGGACTAAAGATAGTTCAACCAATGCTCGACCACATATGCGGTTGGATTAAAGTACGAGCTGGATTGGGTGTAATTGGATTGGGTTGGGTTACATAACCTAATACGAAAATAAGAATTTGAATTTTTTTTTAATAAAATATTCACCTCAAAATAGCAAATTTTAGCCAACATAATGCATTAAAAGAAAGAGTTTCATTTCAAAACACATTAAGTTAGCCTTAGAATACTACTCAAAATCTCTTAGTCAATCCTGTGTTTTTTGATTGGTCTATTTTTACTTGGATTGATATTGAATATGATTTATTTAGCATATTTATTCTAAAATAAATGTGCTTTATTTTAGATTTTGACTGTTTTAATTTTACATGGGTTGATATTGAATGAGCTTCCATACATGATTGAGTTGGGTTAAAATATGGTTGGATTGAATAAAATATCACATCTGACCTACATATAGTATGAGTTATAAACTATAATTCATATCCGACTTGAACTAGATTGGTTTGTGTTGGATTTATGTGAGTTGGACCGCACCCTTAGTTTCGGGACTTGCTTTTGGGTAAAGCAGCATTAGTGACTTTATGTTAATGGGCCTTTGGACTACTCATATATACGGCCATTAGCCCGACCCGCTGTACTCTGTCCTCTTCTCAACTCCGAAACCCTAGTTTTGTTCTTCATTGCTTCGATTAAATATAAATGGCCACTTCTGCAACCAGTTAACAGTTAAAATCGCAACCGCTTCCTTTCTTTGTCAATCTATTTGGGTCGACATCCCCCTGACGTATGAAATCCGTTTTCAAAACCTTGGTTTAAGCTTTGACGGTACAATGAGGTAAAAAATGATTTTGCTTGAAATACGTTTGATTAATTTACGTAGCGTCCTTCTATTTTTTATTGGTTTAAGGCTTAATTGAATGCCTCCCTGCTTCCTTCAAAGAATGATTTGTTATGGATTTATTTGGAAAATTTGCCCTTATCCTTTTTGTTTTCTATATTCATGGAAGTGCATTTTGATTTTGTCTTGGTAAGAATAAGATACATTGGTTTCTTTACTTTTATTTTGTTGCTATAGCATTGCAGATACCCTGAATAAGCATATGCTAAATTTTGATATAAGCCCATAAAAAAGAAATAATTACAACAGTAGGCTTCCTGGATACTTATTCCAGAAATATGTTGGTTTTCGGTTGATCAGAAGTTGTACTTGAGCATTCTAAAAATGTAAAAGTTCAAATTCAAAATTTCAACAAGAAATGTGTGAATGTAGTTCAATGATATTTGATTTTTAAAAGATTAAAGAAGGCTGGAAATATTAATTAAGAGGTTAATAAAAGGACAAGGTTTGAAAATTTGGGGTATTGAAAGTATTGTAAGGATTTAAATGGAATCAGCCGGTTAACTTATTTACAAACCTTTATATTGCGGTTCTTTATGTATCGTTGATCTTATGTTTCATATATGAGATATAACTTCAGAAAATTCAAAATATTGAAAACAATGAACTAAACTCTACAACATGATACTTTATATTTTTTACATGCATTTCTTACCTAGTTCCTAAGCTGTTTACATATTAGATATGAATACTGCACATTAAAACTGGTTTCATTGCGTAATTTGTGAGTTAGAAACTTAAAATACCACGACATCAATTAAAGTAACATCATTACATGAGCGTGCCTGAATACTCAATTCATTCTTTTATCTTACATTGTAAATAAAAGGCGTTGAATGTGATAATTGCTCAATCACCAATTAAGCGACAGGTAAACATGCTTTACGGATTCACATCATTGTCATAGATCTGTCTATTTTTTAAGCACTTTTGTATATGCTCTAAGTTTTGTCGGAATGCCTTCTGTCATTGTCATTTATATCATGGGAAATTGATATGGCTGAAAAAATTGTAAGCGTGAAAACCATGAAAACACGGTGCAATAACCGTTTATCCTTATCTTTCACGTTGATGTGAATTCTCTGACATATCAATCCATTTATGGAAAATCTTTCTTCAGTGTTTTTATGGTAATGAGGCGGTGAGGATTTTGCTTGAAGGTATGTTGGATTAATTATCCTTATATTTCCTTCACATTTCATTAGTTTAAAACATAATTGCATGCAAGCACTCTTTATTATTAATGTGGATTTAAAGTACACCATATCAACGGCGAGGCAGCTTGGAGGCATGTTGCATGCAGGGCCGGTTCTATACAATAAGTTGCCCTAGACGAGGAAATTTTTTTGTTGCCTTTCACAAAACAATAATAGTAATAATAACGTTATGAACATCATTTCATTAATCTCACAAAAATGACAAAACACACTCAAAACACAAACGTGAACATCAATCCAAGGCTGTTGTAGCCTTCAATTGGAACAATCAGTTTACTCTTATAGTCTTGTTTACTAAAAAAATTATTTCTTTTAAGCTTCTAAGAGAGTCGGCAACCAAAATTTTGAGATATCAGCATTAGAATCGTTAATTCGTCATTATCTTTGAGCTACAGGCTATACCAGCCTTGGAATTGAAACTAAAGGCTGAAGCTGAACTGGTCCGATTGGAGTGGATGTCCAGAGGAGGAGGAGCTGTGAAGCTCCGTTGCCGTGGATGGGGTGCGGCCGTGCGGAGGCGATGGAGGCGGTCATGTGGGTCAGCGTAGGTTTTTTTGGTTCGGTCGTCAGTGAGTGTTGCAATATCTCTCCACGATTTTGAAATTTGAACTAGGGTTTTTTTTTTTGGTTGCCCCAGATAGGGGGGTTGCCCTATTCCGTAGCCTAGCCCGCCTAGCCCAATAACCGGGCCTGGTTGCATGGCAGGTACCAGCTGCAGCCGTTTGTTTTAGGGTGGCTTTTAGAAGCATTACAACAGTATTTGGGCTTCATGCCGATTATGATGAATAAAATATCTGAGCCTCACTTTTTTATCACTAAACTGTATAGTTTGTGAAAGTCTTGTGTCATGACATCATTTGTTAACTCAGCACTATCATCACCTTGCCTGGAGGTAGCTAGTGTACTGGCTAGTGAGGTTGATAAAGACTTCTCTGCCCGTTCCTTTTCAAGTGATTTTTCACTGTTGATTTCTAATGAATGTTCAAATGACTTGGAAGTTTCAAAATGATACAATTTGTGAATAATTTTTTTGGTAGCAAATTAATCAAATCCACAATTTTTTTCTCTCTTTCTATGTTGGTATTTTTAAACACAAAAAAGCAGGCTGTGAATTTTGATGTCCTATATTGATTTTTTATTTTGAAGGAGTTGCAAATTTTGATCCAAATTTTTGTGTAGATGGTCTCGATACCAAATATAACATGTCAACAAAAATTACGCCTCGTGCGCGCACGTATGTTTGTCTAAGGAACCGCTGCCTCACTTTTTGCTACATCTTATTCTGTACACCTACGATTTTTAATGCTACTCTATTCGAAATCTAATGAAACTTTGGAGATGTTCATTCTACACCATGAACATGTCCACAAAAATGATTTACTTTGATCGTCGATTTGATATATTATTTTGCAAATGTTGTGCTTATTCAAATCAAGCAAAACTGTATACACATGAAAGTGCAATTAATATAAACATTACATTTGCTGTTTTGATTGCCATTTGGCTTGTGTGTTTCTGCTGTGATCAGATGATGATGGATTATAACTACATGAACACTGGTTTTAAACATGTGGCACAAATTGATCTTCGACAATATTAATTAGCTCATTTGAGTGATTGTCATTTTCATTAGTTAAATCTTTTGTGGCTTCCGCATTGTTGATAATTGGGGGATTTGTTGTGACAGTAATGTTCAGATGGACACTATCTGTTAGCTCAGCATTATTACCACCTTGCCTGGAGGTTGCTGGTGTGCTCACTAGCGGTATTGGCAAAGGATTCTCTGCTGGTCTCTTTAGTATTGACTTACATTAAGGATAATAATACCCTCTTTTGTAGTACCTGTTTAACATCCTTAACATGTTTCTGAGTTTAACTATTCAAAATGTTACAAAGTTTTGGTGTGTTTAATCTATATTAAGAATATCAATTCTACAAAAACTCAGACCAATTTAGAATCTAAGATTTTCAATATTATAAGTAAATGTGAGCCATTAAAACATATTTCTCAACCGTTGATTTGAGATATCAATTTCTTTGTGATAGAAATATTCAAATGAATCAAAATTTTGTGGAGATCTTATTTATGATATGATCTTGTCTATGACAAATGCACACTCGCATGCACACAAAAGTGCAGCATATAAACACTACATTTTCTGTTTTGATTTCCTATTCCCTGTGTGTTTATGCTATAGTCTGTTGATGGTGAATCTAACTACTGGAAAATTGATTTGAAACCAGTGTATCAGGGTACTGTTCTACAGTATTAATTGGCCCATTAGAAATATTTCACTGGCCACTATTTCCTTGTATGAGCTTCTTCTACTGTAGGTATGTGTGTTAACTCGTTTGATCAGAAAATGTTATGCCTAGCAAGTACCAATCCTCTAAGCCATATTTTGTAGTACTTTCCTAACATGTAACTTTGATATCATATAAAACCAGGGAACGCACTTTAGAAATTGCTGCTTCTAATGTGTGAGTTGGTCAAATTTATATTTTCAACATAAATTGCTCTCTTATAGAGTTTATTGTGAATTGATCAAGATCTACTGTGTTTCATTTTGTTTTATGTTTATACTAGTGTGTAACCGTGCGTTGCACACGGTATGTTGTAGAAAAATAACAATATAATTATTTGTGAATAATATAATTTATTATGTAATATATGATGAATTTTGTTAGGATAAATGATTTATAAATTGAAATTATTATATTTATAACCGTCTATTTTTTGTTATGAGATTTGTACATTTTTGTATTTGAATAAAAATTAAGTTATCATTTTTGTTGATAAAAATGAGTTATAAATCGATTTATTATTTTTTAGGATTCATTATTTGATAATTAAGTAAATGAAAATAAATATTCTTAATAAATTTGGAAACTAAATTTTTATAAAATTTCATAAATAAATATTCATGTACGTATATTTTGAAATTGACATTTAGCTTTTGGTACATTTGACTAAAAGGTAAATGTTTTTATTAAACATTACTTGAGAGAATGACGACAATTACCTAAAAATAGAAGTGTAATATCAAAGACTCAATATATTTGTATGCATTTAAAGTTTTTACAGCACATATTTATAAAAATATTTATTTAACTATTAAAAGAAATATTAAGTGAAATAAGATTTGAAATGTTACAAATCACATTGCTTCATGTCTTACTATTTTTATTTTATTCAAAAAATTATTAACATTTATGTAAAAAAGATAATAAAATGTGGAAAAAATATTTCTAATCAAAATATGGTATAATTATTGCTCATTGGTTAACTCGTATTACGAATATAAATAATCAAGTTGTAACTTTTTGTACAAAAACATACTAATTTAAAGTATTTGTTCTTTTTACAATAATACAAAATACAAACATTCATTAATTTTCATTAATTGTAATGTTATTCTTCACAAAAATATAATTTAATAATGATAAAGAGTCCATTTGATGTATCAATTTTAGGAAGGAAAACGTTATATATGTTTGTAATGATGTACGAATTTGAAATTTTTTTTTGTATATATTTGTTTGTAATGAAATAACAACTTTAGAAAGAAAAATACATGTATATATTTCTTTGTATTAAATAACTAATTTTAGAAAGAAAAAATTATGCATATATTTCTTTGTATTAAGCAACTAATTTTAGAAAGAAAGAAATTTTATGAACTTAAATGTAGAAAAATGTAAAAGTATCAATGATAATTTTGTATATAATTATGAAAATATTAGATTATGCGGACTTGAATGAAAAAATTGTTTTACCATTTATATTAGTAAAATGCGGTATACACGTTGCATTATCATTTTTTATGATTTATTTGATCAATTAATAAATATTTGTTAATTGAATTTAGTTAAAAAGTTTAAATTCAGGATCAGTTAATAAGTTAATGTATTGACTTGAATGTAAAATAATATAGGAAAATTTAGGAGAAATCCGTAAATAATTGTAAAAATTATTGAATGTTGGCAATTTAAATGCAAATTGATAGGAGGGAATGTTAGTAGAATGTTGTATGATTTGTACATAGTTGTGAAAAATTAAAACTATGTGGACATGAATAAAAAATTAGTTTTACCATTTTTGTCAATATTAATGCAGTATGCATGTTGAATTGTTATTTTTCAAAATTTGATCAATTAATGAATATTCGTTAATTGTATTAATTTAAAAAGCTTAAATTTAAGGTCATCTAACTTAATTTAATATATATGAACTTAAATGTAAAAATAACAAAAAAAACTTGGAAGAAAAATATGTAAATAATCGTAAAAATTAGTATTAAATTTTAATGGTAGAAGAGAGAACCAATAAAAATATTGTAATAATTATAATAATAATAAATTGTGAGGATGTGAAAATAAAATATCCAGAGAGAATCAAGTGAGAGGAGGAAAAAATTAATAAGAGAGCTTTAAATTCTTCCGCTTTACTATTATATAATAGATTTCATGTCATATAATTTCCCCATATATATGCATGCATGTATGTAGTTTCATGGTAGTAATCCAAATTTTGATTGTTTGGTACAATATCGGAACATCGACGTAAATAATCTTTTACTAGTAAATCGAATAGTTGCTATTAATAGCTTTTCAAATTAATTGTAAGGTTGACCATAGATAGTTAAAAGTTTTAACTAAAAATAAGAACAATAAAAGCATATATAAATAGATTCTAAATGCATAAAGCGAAAACTAGATTAATACGTATTTTAATGTTTGGCCCGATGAAGAATCAAATTGTAACTGTCCGGTCAAAAATCATGAATGCAATTGCTATTAATATTTTGGTATAAATAACTTTATTAGGTTTATGGATAAGACTTTTTTTGCACTCGCGTGTGTATGTATCAAACTGCCATTGTATGATGACATAGAATTTTTTGTTAAGCAGGGTAACATAAGAAAAAAAAAAAAAAGAGTGCTCTTTTTAGTTGGATTGAGATTCTAAGTGGTGATATTATTTATGCATCGAATATTCAACTGGAAATAGATGTTAATTTTTGCTTTAAATCTCTAATCCCTCGTTTATGTGTAAGGACATTTTTGGTCAATCTCCTTAAAGTGTTAAGGACAAGTGAAAGGCACTTTCGGGGAAAGAGTACAACATATTGATTATCTTCTTCTAAACGCTTGACCATATAAGTGGAAGAATCGAAAGTTAAAAGACGAAAATTAAGACATGGTTGGAAAGGAAGAAAATGATGATTGTCACCACGGCTCACAAATACATTTAACATTTAAGTTAAATGGACAGAGATCAAGTAATTAAAGGAGAAAATTAAAGAATACTATAAAAGTAAGCTAATTTATCATACAATATGGCAAGAAGATGTTCATATTATTCTATCCCAGCTTCACAAATACATATGCAAAAGGATTTAAATAGTTAAATATTTAATTAATGAATAAGAAATTTAAATAAAAATGGCAAATATATCTTTTATCTTTATTAATATTTGGAATATAATTCCAAGAATACCTTTAAAAATATCCAACTATGTATAATATTTTGATTTAAATGAATAAAGATTTAATTAATCAAGAAATAACTAAGAAAATTCTAAAAATAGGCTAATTTATCTGAAAATTACATAAGAAGTTTTTCTAATTATTCTTTCCAAGCTTTATAAATACATATATTAATTGACTCGAATAATCAACGATCTTAATTAGTAAACCTAAAAAAGCAGGCAATATAATTAGAATGGATTAACCACTTTTTTTTTTGATTCAGTCATGAAGTTCTAAAAATTAACTAAAAAATAGGTAAGAAACTAAAGATACTAGGTAAGAATTTAATTAGTCAATACACGTAAGAAGATTTAAATAGTCAAAAATTTACGGTACGCGTGCAGGCATATTTAAATAGTCAAAAATTTAATTAGTTTATAAAAAATATTAACGAAACCATAGAAAATAGGTAAGAAGATTTAATTTGTCAACCAAAAGATTAAAGACCAAATTTGTTAAAATTGGTTTTCCAAATTATTCTATTTGACCTTTGTAAACATATAAGTAATGCACGATATTTTCTCATCTCTCATTCCTCTTTTTCTTCTGTACCTATCACTTTACAACATCCTTATTCTCTTATTTATACTTTATTATTTTCTATTGTTTTTTCCATATTGAATCAACAATGTTTCTATAGTTTATTGATATTTGCAAATCTTCGTTATTAGTTTCTATATTAACCATGGATATATATTATATTCAGATTTACATATAGCTTATTTTGTAAATGAAGCGTGTGTTACTATTTAGATTAGATTTAAATACGTACACTTACATATATTTCAATGTATATAGTATCGATCTGCTTTATGTTGCATTTTCACGAAAGGTTTCAATAAGAAACCTAAAAGTTTTTTAAGAAATGGCGAAGTTCAAAGATACCATGAATCTTCGCTAAAGCTGACATATACAAGGAGAAAGGGCTAGCACCACTCTCTCTTGGAAGAGTATTTTTGTACTTGCTCTTCTGTTGGTGGTTGTCACTAGGTCCAACAAAACAATTATGTAGAAATTAATGATTGCACCGTGAAACCTACATATTTTAACCAATGGAAGGGTAAGTAGAACAATACTCTCTTCAATGGGGAGTGGAGCTAGCATTTCTCATACAAGAATACTTGTATCTTCTCCCTGACAAATTTATTTTATATTTTTTATTTTATTTGGTTTTGAGTATGAGTACTACACATTATGAAGTTGAAGTTCTACAAGATACAACTCGCTTTCCTTAAAAGAGTCATTTATTATGGATTTTTCTAGGAAATTTCTCCTTCCATTTATTTTTCATACAAGTGAATTTGTATTTTGTTTACTTCAAGTAAAACAAAGATACAAAGGTTTCTTTACTTTGATATTGAAGCTATAGCATTGTAGATACCCTAAATAAGCATAGGATAAAATTTTGATATAAGCTTATTAAAAAACTAATTGCAACAGTATACTTCCTCGTTAGCACTTGAGCGTTTTAAAAATGTGCAAGTTCAATTTCAAAGTTTAACAAGAAAATTTTGGAGGTAGTTATATCACTAAATGGGATTGGTGATAATTGTTTTTTTTAAAATTAAGATAAGAGGGTTAGAATAAATAAAGCAAGGAGGTATAAAATAACAAGGTTAATAAATTTGGGATATGGAAAGAATTGTATGGCTTTAAATTGAATCAGCCTGTGGACTGTAAAATGCATGAGCTATTACTGGACGTTCTTTTTCCAATTGTTTTCAAATGTCTAGTGCAAAAGTCATGCAAATGTAAGATTTTATTGGACACTGTTGAAATATATCATTTTTCTCAATTGTGGGCCCAACTATAGCAATATAGCATATTTCTTTCGAAGAAGAAAATGGGAGACTGCAATTTTGTGGCTGGTGAGAACCCGATGTTTGTGAGTGAAGCCATCGAAAATGGAGAAGGATACATCGGTCAGGTTTAAAGTTTCAGGGTTTCAATTGAACGAAGTTGGTATATCATTTCAAATGCGGGTTGCTCTTGCTGCTTATTTTCTTCAACCTGTCTAACACTTTAATTCGGCAAGCGGTCACACCAGCACCGATCATACCAAATGTTGCTTGTTACTGAATCCGAGAGGATGTGAGCCCAAGAAGTTTGGTGGACATGGTGTAGTGCAAGTATGTATAAGCAGTACGTTTTCTGTTTTAATTTCCTACTGCCTGGGTGTTTATGCTATGATCCAATGGTGATGGATTAGAATATCTGGAACACTGGTACGAAACCAGTGTTACAGAATGATTGTTCTACAAATTGATTGGCCACTGGAGCCATTGTCACTTTCATTAGGTAAATCATTTGCAGCCTCAACATTGGTGATGATGAGGGGATGCGTACTGATCAAGGTTTCCAAAATGAGATGTAAGTTGCAACTCGTGAAGTTAAATTTTAAATCGAAGCGGAATTTAAATTGTAAATCGTAGATTGAAAATATCTATATTTTAAAGTTTGTACTCACCTTGAAATTTACTTTGGTATTCGAACTTCTACGAAATCGGAATGTAAATCAAATTGTAAAGGGAGGGATCTAATCCAGGATTTAAATCATAAGATTTCAAGATTTTTGACGATAAGTTCTGGCGGTAGTGTTCAAATGAACAATATTTGTAATTCAAAATTGTTATCACTAGGCCTGTCAACGGATGCTTTCGGATATGGATAGTGTCATATTCGCATCCGCATTCGAAATCATTTTTAGATATCGGATATTCGCATCTGTAGAAACGGATGGATATCGGATAATTATCCTATCTGCTAACAACTGATAAATCAAGAATTATAAAAGAAAATTGTAGTTTAACATAAATATTTTTCAATCTCATCGACTATAAAAGTGTTAAAAATTAACAAATATAATGATAGTAAATAGTTTCGAGCGGTTAAAAAGCATTAAGTGCATATAATATAAACTACTAACTTAATAAAATAATAAACGCATATCTTTCACTGCACTAAAATACACATAATTTGAATTATAATCTTGGAAAAAATCGGACGGATAATTTTCGGATGCGGATGCATTCGTATCTGCATTCGTGTTCGTTTTTTCGGATATTGGATATTTATCCTTTTTTGAATGTGGATGGATTAGATTTTTCGGATATCCACTGATAGCCCTAGTTATCACCTTGCCTAGAGGTAGCTGGTGATGTTGACAGTGTCTTCTTTCCTAGTCTCTTTGGTATTGTAATTTTCACTATGGATTATTTTTCCACATTTTTTAAGATTTTCTGCTCTATTTCACATTAGATACATTATCATCTGTTCTACTATTACGAGCTTGCTTGGTGACATTGTTTGCACATCATCCTGCTCACCACTATCTCCCCATTGTTCTTCGCTTCAGTGCCTCTTTTGTAGTATATCTTTGCCAACCACGTCATATACATTGGGTATCAAATGCGTGTAAGATCTTAGAAGCTCATTTGACCGCAAAAAAGTTGTGCTTATCAATTATCAACCCCTCTACGACATTAGTTTAAAATTCACTGTCTTTAATATGTCATTTGGTTGATTTTACTCTTTCAATATCAGTTGCTCCGGTATAGAGTTGCTTTATTTTTCTTTTCAAATGAGTAAATACAAAGGCCCAAGGCCCGGATAATAAACAGTGTGTTATAACCCTACCCGATGCTACTCTTAACACAATACATACATTTGTAACCCTAGCCAAAATTATTCGCCGCTCTCGTCTTCATTTGAGAGATAATCTTCAGCCCTAGAAAATTAGGGCTTTAAGCGATTGCTTTTAAAACCCCTCTTTTTGGATAATTAGTTGATTCTAGGAGATTTTCAAGATGATGCCTTCGCTTTACTGTCTTTACTTTTCTTGATTTGAGGATCTAATAGAGTTTCTCTGGGTTGTTATGAGTATCAAATTAATTTAATAGAAGCTCCTTTTGCTTTCAAAAATTGCTACTTTGATACGTAAGCTTCGATCGATGTTGTCTGGAGAAAATCGATCGATTGTAGTAAGCTTCCCTTGTTCTCGAAGCTTGCTATTTTCGCCTTTGTCCCAAACAGATAAGTGGTATATATGATTGTTAATCTTGCTTTTGTAAAAGCTATCGCAGATTCTCTGATTATTGATATTAAGTTGAAAAAATCTTTCCATTTGTAGGAATCTAGTATCGACTGAATTATGGCTGCGTGAGACGTAGCTTCTGCTCATATCAGGTAATAAAAAAGATTGGTTATTATTCATATTTAACATATTATTTGATTCAGAGATATTAAAACCATGTTTACTTCCCTTTCCTTTACAAGAGCTGATCCTGGTTTGGTAGTAGTAATGGCTGCCTTCAGCAAATGTATTCTTGTGATTGGTTCCAATATAGCTTTTAGGATCATTCATCCAGTGATTTCCACTATGGTGAACTAGTTTATCATGTGAAATATCAATATTCATTTTCCCACTCTGTAAGAAAGCTTCTATCCATTCTTCATAGTTATCGATTTTTCAAGTATCTTGATTTGGATTGTATGATGGATGCATTGATTTGTAAATTTGTTGAGAAGAATCTGGTTTTCCGTAGTTGAATACATTGTGTTTCTCTTTGTGTATGGAACCTTTGGTTTCTCTCTTTCCAAATTTGAAAAACTACTGCTGTTAGAATTGTGCCTGTTTTCTTGAATTCTTTTGATTTGGTCTTAAAATTTTGTTGGATGTACTTGATACTTTCCCTGATATTTTACAATGCCTGCTTTTGATTATTCTTAAGCTTTGTTTTGGTTTAGTACCAAATATGTTTTGAATATATATAATCAAAGAACAGATGATTTATGCTTTTTGCTTCATTTTACAAAGAAGACAAAAAAATTTCTTTTTTGGTTCCATTCAGACATTTGTCTCTTATTGGTAACCTATTTATAATGGCAAAATAGACACAACAGGGCATTTTTGGGCAATTTGATTTATTCCATATAACATTGTGGCAATCTACTTCTGTTTCACATCCTTTTACAAACTCTCAAGTTTTTCTAAATGAGAAAACATCTTTTGAAGAAAACTTCCACTTCTATATTTCCTTTTGTAGATTTGGATCAATTATGATTTTCCCAATATCTGCTTTAAAAATTAATGTAGCAGAATGATTAAATGTATTTAATCAGTTGTTTTGAAAAATGCTATTTACTTTTCCTGAAGCCCCTCCAAACATATATATGTTGTTCCATCCCAAAAGACTCACTAATGTTCTACCATGTATCTATGGATCAAACCACAAACTAGTTTGTTCTCCATCCTTAAATTTACTTTCCCATAATTTGATACCAGTTTCTCGGCAATTGGGTATATTTTTCCATAAAAAAGAATGAAGATTTTCAATACTTGTAGTCCAAAAATTCTTATTATTGATATATTTTGCTTTCATCCATTTTTCCCATAATAAATTCCCATTCACTAACTTTCAAAATAATTTGAATTTACAAACTTCTCTCAAGTCATCAATGTTCCTCAGACCCAGACCACCTGTTTTTCTTGATTTGCAAACATTTTCCCATGCAATTTTATGATGTTTTCCTTTCCAAATGAAGTTTGCACACATTCTTACTGTATTGTAAATTGCATTTGCTAGAATGTTTTGAGCTTGAATCCAGTACATGATAATTGCTGTGATGATAGTGTGTGTTAGCTCGAGTCTTCCAGCTAATGACAACAATTTACTAGTCCACCCTTATAATCTATTCTGTATTAACTCAAACAATCTTGTGCAGTCTTTGTCATTTATCTGATTAAGACTAAGTGGCAGTCCCAAATATTTTACCGGTCGACTTCCTTCCTTGAATTTTAAAATATTTAAAATTTCCACTTTTCTTGAACAACCTTTATTGAAGTAGACTTTACTTTTATATTCGTTAACCTTTAAACCAGCATGGTCTTCTAACTTTTTAAAAATCCTAACAATGGCCTTTGCACTTTGTGAGTCTACATTTAAAAACAAAAGCAAGTCATTAGCATATAACAAATGCGTAATGTATGGTTTTGCTTTATTAATGGATTTAATGCTACCTTATATTTGTTCAATTTTCATTAGTATTGAAAAGTATTCCATAACAGTAGTAAATAGATAGGGGGAAAGTTGATCTTCTTGCCTAATACCCCTATGGCTATGGATAAACACTTTAGGGGAACCATTAACCAATATTGAGTATGTAACATTGTAATACATTCATTAACTAAAGCATAAAATTTATCATTGAAGCCAATCTGTCTCGTCATATGTATTGTACATTGCCTATTTGTCTTATCAAAAGCTTTATGTAAATCTATTTTGATACACGTGAGATTCCTGTTTTTATTGTTAAAATTTTTTGATCAAATCATGAGCAAGCAAAATATTTTCTACTATAAGCCTACCATGAATGAAAGCATTTTGATTCTTGGAATTAAATATTTCAAAAATATTTTAATTCTATTGCACAATATATCACAAATAATTATATAGATGAAGTTGCAACATGCAATTGGTCTATAATCTTCTAAACTATTGGAAATTTTAATTTTTGGAACTAAAGTAATAAAAATATGGTTTAAATTTTTATGGATTTTCCTAGTCTAAAAAAATCTATGATAGATTCTAATTTTTTTTTTATTTCCTTCCTATGAGTTTTATAAAATTTTGATCCAAAGCCATCAGGTCTTGGACTTTTATCACTGTTAGCATAAAAATTATATTTTTGATTTTCTCCAATCTAATGGGAGCAAGAAGAGTATATCGTGGCTACTATCATTCAACATAAATTTTGTTTCAATTTTTGGGAAAATACCAGAATAAAAATTGGTATTATATTAGTTTGAGAAATAGTTTATTACTTCCCTTTTTATGCAAGAAACATTATTAATAACATTGCCCTTTACATCTATTAGTTTTCTTATATCATTCTTATATTTCCTGCTAGACATTTTTGCATAAAAAAATTTACTTGCTTCATCATCATTAGTCAACCAATCAACCGTAGCTTTCTGCCTCAAATTTATAGACTACATATGAAGAGACTTAGTCAGATTATTTTGGGCATGAAAATTTGTTGACCTTACAAATGTGAGCAATCATTATCTATTTCATTTTGCCTCAACTCACATTCCTCTCTAATAATTTTTAATTCATTTCCGTTTCTACTTTATTCTAGTTTTTCAGTTTATCCTTGGTTATTTGGAGAATTTTATTAAACTTGTACTGAGCAGTGCCATGTACTTTTATAGTCGAACTATTTTTGACTGTATCTCTATATTTATCCTCAAATACCCATCCATTTATGAATCTGAAAGGAGTATTTTTCTTTGAATAACTATTTTGTGTGAAATATATTTATATTGGTGTATGGTCACTAGTTGCTTGGGGTAGAGTGTAACATTCAAAATCCTTAAAAAAAATTATAAAACTTTGGTTTACCAAAATTATGTCTAATTTACAATATATGTTTCTGAATTCCCCAAATTTCCAAGTGAACCTGTTTCCAAATAAACTAGTTCTATTAATCCAGTTTTAAGTATAAACTTATTTAACCTTTCTAAGTTTTTAAAAGGAACAGAAATCCCTCCTCGTTTCTCATAAGCATGCATGATGATATTAAAATCTCCAATAATAATCCAATGGTGACCTACATTTGAGTTTATTTGTTCTAGCCGATTCCATAATATTAGTCTTTCATTCTCACTGTTAGATGTATAAACAAAGGCAATTTCAAGGTGTAACCCTCCTTGTTTACACATTTACAATGGATGAATTGAAAATTGATAAAATGTTGATTAATATCCCATGTATTAGGGTCCTAAATTACCGTAATCCTACAATTCCCTCCCACATGATTGTTGTTTATAAAATTTCAATTATTTAAACTTCTAGCTTGATAATCTACTATTTTAGAATTATTTAACTTGTGTTATAACAATCCAACAATACTGGGATTTATAGTCAAAAGTAGATTAGATAAATCTAATCTTCTTTCAGGGGAATTAAGCTCTCTAACATTCCAAGCAATAATTGACATGATATATAAAATATGGATTTTTTAAAAAAATATAAAGGATACACCAAAGAATGCATCCAACAGTTACAGTTAAGCATTGTGTTTGTTCCCGTCCTCCATCACCTCGAGTCTCTTTCCTTTTTTCTTGTATTATTTTTTGTTTAATTCTTTTAGCCGATCGTCCCATTTAGACTTTTTGATGTTGTATGTTCTTTTAAAATCACTGTCATTTTCATCTTCAGTACTATCATTTGCAATAATATCTTTTATATTCCTCATTTTACCTTTTTTTCTTTTCTTTCCTTTCTGCTTTTGCTTGTGACAAAGAAAAATTTATAACTAAGCCGATTGCCTTTTGAATATTCTATTCTAAAATAGATTTCTTAACTTGTGGGGACAGATGATGTGCTAAATGGTTTATTTTGGGATGAATAGATGGCACTTTATCTAGAATTTTATTAATGTAAGAACGCTCATCCAAATTCGTGCCATCGGGTTCAGTAGAGAAGTACTCTTTTTCTTGTATACCTGCTTATTTTCTTTTTATCTATGTTTCAGACAGATTTGCAAAGATTTCTTCTGATGCCACATAATTTGGAGTAGGAATAATATCAATATTTCCATCTAAGTTTTGTTCAGTTATGACTTCTTGAACTTCACTTTCTTGAGAATTTTCTTGAACACAAGTTGGATTTTTATTATTTTTGCCCTTATTTGGTATGTCTTTTGAAGAGTGAGAATCTGTCCTATTATTAAATTCAAAATGCACCCTTTCATTATTTACATCCTTTTCATTTTGCATATTGCTTCCGTCTTCTACTGAGTTTTCCTGCATTAAAATCTTTTCTTTCCACACCATTTTGGAAACACAATTTTCTATAGAATGACCAAAGCATGAGCATGTTTTGCATCTAAGAGGGATCTATTCATATTCTATGCTTTGTACTAAATTTTCTCTATCATGCATAGAAATGTATGTTTTATTTGGTAGATCAACATCTATCATAATCTCTACTATAATTCTTGCATATGATAATCTGGTCTCCTTAGTAGTATGTTCATAGAACTTTAATGGATTACCAACTACACTGGCTATTGCACTTAAAATTTCCTTATCCCATAACCTAAGATTCAGTTCTTGTAATCTAACCCATACCGGCACTGTTGTAAGCAGATCTATATCAAGATTAATTTTTATGCCATTTTTCATATTAATTTTTTTCCTATTTATGAAATATGGACCTCCATCGATACTTTTTCACAGTCAGTAGCATTCGAAAATCTTATGATAAAGAAACCATTATTATGCGTATAAATGTCAAATTTACCAATTAAGTTATATGATCTTGCAACGACAGCTTTGAAGTGATGATATGCAGGTCTATTGCCAAGGCAAAACCAAGAAATTCCATTTATTCTCTGTTCTATTACTGGTCTCTGCATTCACGACAATAATCTTTTCTCATTTATGGAGAGGGGATCATCATACTTGAGATCAAAATCAGAATTTAATTCCCCTTTTTTGATCATGTCAGCGCAAGAAGAGGCATTGTTCAGGTTTGTCTAGTACTGGATATCTGAATTCTCATTTATTTGATTGTTTCTTGAAGAATTTCTTGCATCCCTATGCTGTGCTTTTGAAAACTCATTTGCTTGGTTGTTTCTCGATGAGTTTTTTGATTTTGGAATATATCTAGAGTTATGATTCTCTGAATAAAAGCCTTTTTCATATGTTTGTCTTATCTGATTTGCATTTCTATGTTTCAAATTTAACCGATTTAATCCAATTCTAGTTCGATGATTCTGAGATGTAGATATATTATTCGAAAGCTTAGATCGACTATTATGAACAATTTGAAAACCCTCTATGTCAATAACTGAGGCTTTCTCTATCGAGAGTTGTTGTGAATGTAGATTGTGACTTGGTAGTGGAGGAGAATTAGATGGAGAAAAGGAAAGAGGCCCCCATCTGATCTTAGCTAGCAGCAAAGATAGAGTTGTCAAGAAGTTCTGTAAAAGCAGCCATAGCTGCCGGAGAGTTTTTCTTGTACGATATTAACAATCTATATAGAGTTGCTTTTCTTATTTAGAGTATTGAACAATTATCATTCTTCCCTTTTAGAGAATAATTGTAATTGCTGAATCTTTGTACATATTTTTCATTATAATGGCTGGCTTACATTTCCTAATTTATTTTTATTTCAATATTTATTTAAATTATTAACTTTTATAATTCAATATAAGCCACCTGATAAAATTTAAAAATTTATATTTTTACAGGATTTTTGGTACATGCGATGCTAGTTTTTTACTTAGAATGATGGATTATCCTTGCAAGAATTATTGTTTTACTTTTATAAGCAATACTCGATCAAGATAAAGATAAAGCTAATTTTTGAGAATAAAAAACTAAACATATCCCGTTTGGTGAAAATTTTCTGTTTCAAAGATAAATAAACTATGCACGTTCGTGCAATATTTCAAATCAGCTTCTAACTTAGAAACTACATTTAACATTAATGGAATACATGGATCGGATACAACAAGAGAAAAAAATTAATATCATGGCACCCGATCTAATACTAAGACAAGACTCATCATGGTGCCCAATTCTTCTATTCGAATAGTCTAAGTAAATGGAGTGTGATGGAGAGCTATGAGATTGAGACCTTAAGCTGGAGCAGTTTATTGTCATGATCTCATAGCTCTCCATGACACATTCATTTACTTATAAAACTGTGCTAAACTTATGAATATATTAGTTAGGACTATCGCGGAGATAAAAAATGATATTATTAATTTATAGGTACAAATAATGTGGGAAAATTGCTAATAAATAAAATGTACCTTCAGTTGAATTTAAAAAAAAACAACTCATACATTAAAGATGTTGCATAGCGAGAAATCATAGTAGACAATACAATTCAGGCGGCGCACGCACCATTGGAGGATGGAACATAAATTAACTGAACCTGTATAGCAAAAGCTTGGAGTTTTAATCAATTACCAGATTATCATATTACAAATATATTTTTAAAATAATTCAATTTAAATGGCAATGAAAATAGCATATAAATTTGAGATTGTATAATGCATATCAATCTGCATTACTGATTGCGGTATGTCTGTAAATGGGTTGAGTTCAGTCCGAGTAGTTTAAAATTTGGATCTAAGCCCATTTATGAAAATTACAACCCAAGCATGTTAGGTATTTCAAACAGATTATCCGAATCCAATCGGTTAGGTTTTTTCAGTCTGTTCGGTAAAACCACATATAAAAACAATATATCCAAGGATCTTTAAGTTTGTTGGGTAAAAACCATATATCCAGTTAGCAATATTGATACTATAAACATTATTTTAGTTCATAACTTTGAAAAAATGATACACACATACAAATTTTAGGAACATATTAGGTAGTGATCAAATCGAGTTCCCAAGAAAAAGTTTGTAAAAAAATTTGCATGTAGATAAACAAATGATACACAAATAGTATACACACTTATATTTTGGTGCAGTGGATGGATGATAATGTCGGACCCATGCATGGATGGGTACAGATGAAACTACACTTGATTTCAATAATGATCATGTTGGATTCGGGTGTGGGTAATCCAAGCCCAACTCTTATCTGTATTAACAGAACGGGTCCAGGGCGGAGTCGGACTCATACTTCTACCATTGATGGACGTAGAAGGAGCCAACATATACCATGAAAAGAAATGTTTATTATTTAAACTACATTTTCAAAATAACTCCATTTAACTTGCATAGAAAATGACCAACAATATTTCACTCCTGAAGGCTTTTTCCCCCTTCCTCTTCAAATCCGCGTTACTTGGAAAACTACAAATACTTAGCAATTAGCAGGTAAAAGTTGCAACTATCTGGACTGAATTATTAACCTAAAGCAGTATTTGACATACTTGTTAAAACCTGAAATTGAGTTCCTAAATTTCTTCTTAGCTTTGTTAGATGGAGGAAATGAGGGACATTTCCTCCTAAATTTATTGTATACTTCAGGGTTAGGAAGGCTAGGCTAGTTTGCAAATAACAGTGAGCTTTCTTCTAGATAATCTATCAAAAATTTATTGAAGAATTAATAGCAAAAATTTCAATCATATCATACACATAGTGCGTGTCATCAAACATTGCACAAAATTCCAAATTGTCAATCTATAGTTTTTTCGAAGAATGTGCATCAGTATCTACTAAAACCTCCATGTCCACCACTGCAATTGTAAAACCTGCAAGCTTCTTCTGTTCATTTGGTTTGCCGGAGTAATCTACTATCTAGTTCCAATATAGGTAAATTAAAGTACTTTAATTTTAGAATGTAAGTCAATATAAAGTAATGAAGCAATGTGCATATTCACTATACACTGAGATGGAAATCTAATAATTTACAGTGGATAACTTATTTTTAAGCAAAAAGAAAGAGGGGTTGATTGGTCATCAATATATCACACATCAAAGGTAAGAAGCATTTTACTTCTCTTGAAAAATAGTACTATCACGTCCCCTATCTGGAGGCCCGAAGTTAAGCGCTATAGATGCTGCAGCCATCTATAGTATTAACTTTTGGTGACCAATACGATAATGTTAACGGTATCCACTATATCAGAAGCACTTGAATGTGAAAAAAAACATCACAGATTAAAACATCTTCCTGATTACATATCAAAACAACAATTCATATTCAAGTTACATAATCCCAAATGTTTTCCATGTTCAGATGAAATATAATTATTACATAAATACGCTAAGAGCGACATACGACGATGCCTCCTTGGTTGACCAGAGTACTACATAGTACAACACAGCGGAACAAATAAAACAAAACAACAACTCCTAAATAGCTATCCGTCAGCCACTTGCTTGTCTTCGAAAGGTTTATTCGCTAACTACTTAAACTTGAAAATCCTCAACCCTCAATTTTGAGCATTCAAGAGTTTAAGAGGAAAAACATAAACTTCGAGTTAGACATCAAGCCTGGTGCGAATAATACTATACATCTTGGTTATTTGATATTAAGTGAGACCACACCGCTTATCAGAATGAGTTTCCCCTCACTTTATCCTTTTAAATCTTATCTTTTGCATATCATAATCCTACAACCAAAATTTGTTAAATCTATAAAGCAATATTATGTATATGTTTATATCAGTTATCAAGTGGACTATCTGTCCAAACACTGTAGTTTTGTTTGGCTAACTACTAACCCTTGGCTGACTCCGGCATACTAGATAAGCATAAAAATATGATCTAACAACTATTGGATAAGTCTTCTAGATGGTCTGTCCCTAACTTGCTTCTCCAAGGGTGTCCTGATCCTAATGGTTTTGCGGACTCACCAATAACCTTTTTCTTCTCTGTACATGTATTCTTTTCTGTGTATAACCATCATTTAAGTCTACCTATGACTAAGCCCTACATACTGGAAATTTGGACTAAATTAGCCAGGGGCTAATAGCTAATGAGTAGGGCACGACCCTATACCAGTCCTATCTAGTCTTCTAATCTGAGTCATTTTCTTAGGGTTAACTACCCTTTAAAATTTTCCTTGAAAACCTTTTCAGAATGATTTAAACCTTCAAATTATACTTATAAAAGGAAAATACATTCTTTGCTTTACTTTAAGATATTTGCCATGTTATATATATTTTACCCAAATCTTTGTTGATGAAAACGTTTAAACCTCTAAAAGCATCCCTTTCGATCACATTGACAGTACCCTTTTCGAAACCAAGTAAACCCTTCTTTATAACCTAGGCCGAAAGACCAAAACAACCCTTTTGAAACCATTCATTACCTTCCTTTCAAAACTATTGAAAAACCAATCTTTCGAAAGCTTTAAAACCTTAGACATCCTATCTTTAAAACCAGTTGCCTTTCAAAACCACTAGAAAACCTTTCCTTTCAAAACTTCAAAACAGTTGGAAAACCTTTCATTTTTAACCTTCCGAAACCATTGGGGAACCACCCTTTAGAAACCTTTCTTTAAAACCTTTCGAAAGCATCAATACCTTTATAAATGACAAATCTTTCGAAAGCATTTGGGTTTAATTTAAAACATGTGGAAACCTTTCGAAACATTTTAAAACTATCTTCCTCGAAACCTTTGGGTCCTACCTTCAACAGAGCAAAATGGTCATAAAACATTTAAGTCGAAAACTCTCTTTGGAAAACAGTTCCTGAGCAAAGAAGTGATGGTGTCGAAACCAAGCTTCCGAAAGCATTGGAGAAGTGGCTTGGATTTTAAAACAAAGTGTACCTTCCGAAACCATTGACTTCGAAAAGTAGAAAAATAGCAGCTAGGGGTTTCGACCCCTTCGAAAGCATTTACTTAAAAAAAAAGGCGCAACCCATTCGAAACCTTTCCTTCAAAACATTTGACTCAGCTGAAAGCCAACCAAGTTGAAAGCATATCCTTCGAAAGCAAAGCAGGCGCGTTTTCATTTGAAAGCAAAATAGCGCTTCGACCCCTTTGGAACTACTGGTTTCGACCTAATACCTTCCGTCTATATCCAATTCACCATGTACCAGGTATCTGATACCATGTGCATTGGTTTCGCTGGAGTCGGAGACTCGGAGGCGGAGGTAAGGAGTCGGAAGCCTGGTGCCGAAAGCATTGAAACAAGAAAAAACATGTATAAACTGATTTGGCTTTTTAATTAATTATTTTTACCTAATATGTTTTGTTTGTCAAATTATGATTGGTTGCAAATTTTCTTTTCTAAAAGTACTGCTGATTTTTCAAAAATAACAATTTAAATTATTTAAAAAACACCCCTTTTCCTTTTATAAATATATAAAACAACTATGTCTCATACCTTAAATAATTTTATATATCCATTAAAATACTTAGGAAAATCCTACAAAAATTCCTGTAAATCATTTTCAATATGTTTTTCAACATATATAAATTTCAGACCCTAAGCCAATGTAATTTGGCCATAATTAATTTAAAACCCAAAGTAGCTTTTTCTACACTAGAAAATTCATACAAAATCCACATTAATTCAGAAAATTATGAACATTGAAAACCATTTCTGAATTTCCATTTCTAATCTAAATCTAAATTCACAAGACAATTGGATGTCATATAATAGGGTATTCACATCAAAACATATCAAAAAATCTTTGTGAATTAGCATAAATCATCATCAACATATAGATTTACATTTTATCATTCAAACATGGCAAAACATTTGAAAATAGCTCGGATTCTGTACTAAAACCAAAATCCATTAAAAACTTGAGATGTAGTCATTATTTTCCTTAGCTTTTTTTGATTAAGGAGTTGAGATTTGAGAATGGATTTGATTGCTTAATCCTCCTTCCTTTAATTTCTTTATCTTTTTCTTGTTTTTCCTTTAATGGTGGCCGACCTCAATGAATTTAGTTTGTAGAAAATGAACGTGTTAAGTGAATGAGTGTAAGTGTTTAGGGTATAGGATGTGTCCTTTCCTATTTTGCCCTCACCTATTTCCTCTCTTATTTTTAAGTTCAAATCCCTCCTTAGTTCATTTGTTAACATGGCATGGCTACCCTTTTTAGTAACAAATATCAATCCCTTAATTGTTACATTATTTTATTTAATTTAACTAATTAAATATCATAAATAATGTTACCAAAAATTAGGGTCGTTACATACTCCCCATCTTAAAGAATTTCGTCCTCGAAATTATGATAAGGTACACAACAAATCAGTCAAAAAGGTAAAACATACTCTCAAACAAATTAGGATAAGCATATCTCATTCTGTTCTCAGTCTCTCAAGTACAATCTCTCGTCCTCGCTCTATTGGACTTTAACTAATCTTACTGTTTTGTTCCTGAGCCTTTTCTCATCTCTCGCGACAATGTGAACTAGCTTTTTAACTATAGTCAAATTCTGCTCTACGACTAAGTCATCTAACACAATCGGTGCTATAGTAGTCTCTGGATCTCGAATACACTTCCTTAGATGAGAAAATGGAAAATACCGTGGACTCCTGCCAAACTGCTCTGTAACTCTACTCTATACACGAGTTTCTGGATCCTCTCAATAATAGGAAATGGTCCAACGAATCTTGGTGCCAACTTCCCTGATTTCCCAAATTGAATCACACCCTTCATCGACGTCACCTTAATGAAAACATGCTCTCCAATAGAGAACTCTAGGTCTTTCTGTCTTCTACCCGCATAACTCTTATACCTAGATTGAGCTTCCTTCATTCTAGCTCGAATCAACTCAATCTTTTCTGCAGTTCTCTAACCAAAGCCGGACAAAGAACCATCCTATTCTTGGTCTGTAACCAACAAACTGGAGATTTGCATCCCCTTGCATAAAAAGCTTCAAATGGTGTCATCCCTATACTAGCCTGATAGCTGTTATACGAAAAATCAACTAGATGCAGATGGTCTTTTCACAATCCCCAAAATATAGCACACAAGCTCGTAACAAATCCTCCAAGACATTATTAACTCTCTCCGTTTTTCCATCGGTGTGTAGATGGTAAGCGGTACTCATTTTGAGCTTGGTACCTATGTGTAGACTCTTCCAGAACTTGCTAGTGAATAAAGAATCTCTATCACTCACAAAACTACAAGGAATCCCGTGCAGTCTAGCTACATTCTTCATAAACAACTTCACTAACACAGATGCTGTCCTGGTTGACTTAATTGGAATGAAATGGGCACTCTTTGTTAACCTGTCCACAATGACCTATACGTTTTAATTCCTCTATTAGACCTTGGTCACCCATCAATGAAATCCTTAAAAATAGAATCCCACTTCCACACTGGAATGTCTAAAGGCTGAAGCAACCCACTTGGCCTTTGATGTTCGGCTTTTACTTGTTGGAAGTCAGACATTGCTTCACCCATAAGCCTACATCTCTCTTCATCCCTTTCCAAAAGAAACTTCTCTTCATGTCCTACTACATCTTAGTTCCTCCCGGATGAATAGGGAGCTTCGAACGATGGGATTCCTCTAAGACTTCCTTCTTAATGTCTCCCATATTAGGAACACGCAATCTTCCTTTCTTTCTCAACCACATATTCTGATCAAGACTAAAATCCTTTAAGTCATCGCTTTTTGTTCTATCTCTCAACTTTCTGATCCATTCAGCCAACATTGGATCCTCTAGCTGTTTAGAAGCAACCTTTTCGATCATAACTGGTCGAACTTCCAAACATGACAACAAAACAGTTTCTGTACTTGAACTACTCTTAGTTCTCCATTGTGCTCTATAAGTCGGTAACGCTTCCAGATCTTTCCGCTTAGCTATCATCGCTAACACCACATTATGACGTTTTCTGCTAAGTGCATCTGCAATTTTGTTGCCTTTCCCGGGTGTGTACTAAATACTGAAATCATAAGAAGCTAAAAATTCTAACCACCTCTGCTGTCTCATGTTTAGCTCCTTCTGAGCGAACAAATACTTCAACGACTTATGATCTGTATACAACCTAAATCTTTCTTCCAAAAGATAATGTCTCCAAACCTTCAGCATAAAAATCACCGCAGCTAACTTCAAATCATGGGTTAGGCATCCGACTTCATGCGGTCTAAGCTGTTAAGAAGCATAGGCAATTATTCTACCCCTCTGCATTAACATAGCTCCTAACCCAGTCCCACATGCATCCATGTACAACACCAAATCCTGATTCCCCTCTGGAACAACCACCATAGGTGCATTAGTAAATAAGTGTTTTAGCTCCTGGAATGCCTCCTTGCACTTATCGGTCCAAACGAACTTCACATCCTTTCAGTTAGCTTGGTCATTGGTGCCGCTATTCGTGAAAACTCCTTAGTAAATCTTCGATAGTAACCAACCAATCCTAGAAAACTTATTATCTCAGTCACCATTTCTGGTTTCTTCCAACTATTCACGACCTTGATCTTAGCTGCATCCACTAATAACCCTTTCTCTAAAACTACATGACCAAGAAACTTCACTTCCTTCTTCCATAAATGGCACTTCGAGACCATCACCTTCAGCTGATACTGCCTAAGCGTCTCAAGCACTACTCTAAGTTGAATTTCATGCTCTCTTTCATCTTAGAGTACACCAAAATATCATATATGAAATCCAATACAAATTATCCAGGTGCTCTCGAAAAATCTAGTTCATCAAATCTAGAAAGAAAGCTGGCGCATTACTCAGTCCGAACGACATCAGTAACCATTCGTATGATCCATATCTGGTTCTAAATGTTGTCAAAGGAATACTATCCTCTACCACTTTAAGCTGATGGAAACCTGTTGCTAAATCCAACTGCAAAATATCTTGGCTCCATTCAATTGATCAAACAAATTGTCAATCCTATGTAATGGATATCGATTCTTTAACGTTTTCTCATTCAACTTGCGATAATCGATACATAATCCTAACGATCGATCCGGCTTCTTAGCAAACATTGCGGTAGCTCCCCAAGGTGAACTGCTAGGTTTGATAAAAATTTTGCCTTCCAAATTCACCAACTGCACCTTGAGCTCCCTTATTTTGATAGGTGTCATCCTGCTTGGCGGTCTACTCACCGGTTCTGCTCTAGACACCAAATCTATCCGAAACTCAATGGCTCATTTCGATGGCAACCCTACCATGGGTTTAAAAGTATCCGCAAATTCTCTAACCACAAGAATTCGATTCAGCTCCTCTTCTACCTCCACAGCACACAATAAAGCATTCACCTCACAGCTAGGGTTTTCTATAGTATATACAATCCTCTCCCTACAGTTTGGGTGTCTAAGCGATATTTTCCTATTATGGCAAAATATCCTAGCATTATACTTACTTAACCAATCCATACCCAAAATAATTCTGAACCCTACAAAATCAAATGCATGCAAACTGCAAACAAATGTATGACCTAACAAGTCAAACTCTAGGTGGTCACACCTCATGCCAAGTGTTGCATACACTTCTATCGAATTTGCAACCCTTAAGGAAGTAACTAGGTATGAGGGTTCTAGGTTAAGCTTATCTACCAAACAATGAGATATAAAAGAATGCGATGTACCAGTATCAAACAAAACATTAACTGCTATACCAAGAATCACAAGCGTAACTCCTAACATTGCTTTCCCTTTTTCCTCTACTGTGTGCCTTGAGGTAGCTGGTTCCAATGCATATACTTTTCCCTTTCCATCCTTAGCAGGCTCCTTGCATTGGCTCTTGTAATGACCCATCTAATCGCAGTTGAAGCATTTGATATTCTTCTTCCCAGTCACCTTCTTTGCCTCTCCAGAATGACATTCATTCGCAAAATCCCCTTTCTTGTCGCACTTAAAATAGACATCTTATGATTTTTCCTTCCTCACGGCTCCACCCTTTTGGGCTCTCTTCTTAGGAAAGAACTTCTTTTTCTGACTCTGTCCCACCTGGATCTCCTTCGCCTTATTCTTCTGCACAGATGATTTCCTCGTGTCTTAGAGCCATTTCTACTACAACATCATAAGGATCCCTGATATGAGGTAATGTAGCCCAGGCCAATTCAGGTTTCATCCCCATAATGAACTTTTCGTTTCTCTTAATCATGGTATCTACAATGGCATAGCCATATCTTGCCAACTCCTTAAACTTTGTAGCATACTCTAACACAATCATCTCTCCCTGCTCTAACTCGACAAACTTTCTAAGGAAGGTAGACTTCGCCATCACAGACATGAATCTCTCCTCGAACCTCCCCTTAAACTCAGCCCATGTCATCGTTTCTTCATCCACTCCAACTATCACATTATTCCACCAGTATAAAGATCCTCCTTGAAGCTGTCTCGAAGCGAGCTTTCTTTTCTGCTCATCACTGAGCCCTTAATCTGCAAAAATCCTCTCATAATGCAACAACCAGTTCTGTACTACTATGGCATCTTCAGTCCTAATGAATGGTTTTCCTCCCAACCTAGCATAGTTCCTACTTAAAGCAGCATAATTGTTGACTACTGGAGCTTCCTAGATTCCTCCTCCAACTACCCCAGCAACAACCCCCGCTTGTATCATATTCATGAAAAGTTGATACATGGTTCCCATGTCAACTTGCGGGACTTCAGCACCAATATTTCCAGCTCATGCTTGACCTTGGTTCCTTCTAGTTTTAGGTCTGGCATTCCCATCTGTAGTGGTGCTCCCTCCTCCAACTTTAACTCTTTGAGGATCCATATCTACATTCGAATCTTTGTGAGATGCAAAAAATAACCTAATAGAGATAGGAGACCAGAGGTAAAGTGCGTACTTATATATAACAAATACAAGTACATTACTATCCCTTACCCTAATCTTATCTCTAATTCCTTAGGATTATGTTTTCAAAAATCATTTTTTTAGTTTTTCATAAACCTATGCTCTGATACCATGCTGTCACGTCCCTTATCTAGAGGCCCAAAGCTAAGCGCTACAAATGCTACAGTCATCTATAGTATTAACTTCTGGTGACCAAATAGGGTAATGTTAATGGTATCCATAATATCAAAAGCACTTGAATATGAAATAAAACATCACTGATTAAAACATTTTCCTGATTACATTTCAAAACAAAAATTCATATCTAGTTATATAATCCCAAATGTTTCCCAGGTTCAGGAAAAATATAATTATTACATAAATACGCCAAGAGCAACATATGACGATGCCTCCTTGATTGACCAAAGTACTATATAGTCAAACTAACAAAATACAACACAACGAAACAAAACAAAATAGCAAATCCTAAATAGCTATCCGCCAACCACCTTCTTGTCTTCGGAAGCTTTATTCGCCAACCTACTTAAACATGAAAATCCTCAACCCTCAGCCTACTCGAATCAATTTTGAGCACTCGAGAGCTTAAGGGGAAAAACATAAACTTCGAGTTAGACATAAAGTCTGGTGTGAATAATACTATACATCTCAGTTATTTGATATCAAGTTAAACCACACCACTTAGCGAAATGAGTTTCCCCTCACTAACATCCTTTTATAATTTATATTTTACAAATCATAATCCTACAACCAAAACTGGTTAAATCTGTAAAGCAATATTATGTATATGTTCATATCAGTTATCAAATGGACTATCTATCCGAACACTGCTATTTTGTTTGGCTAATTACTAACCCTTAGCTGACTCCGATCTACCAGATAAACATTATAAAATATGATCTAACAACTATTAGATAAGTCTTCTGGATGGTCTGTCCCTAACTTGCTTCTCCAAGGGTCTCCCGATCCTAATGGTTTTGCGGGCTCACTAACAACCTTTTTCTTCACTGTGCATATATTCTTTTCTGTGTATAACCATCATTTAAGTCTACCTATGACTAAGACGTACAACTGAAATTTTGGACTAAATTAGATAGGGGCTAATAGCTAATGAGTAGGGCACGACCCTACAGCAGTCCCATCTGGTCTTCAAATCTGAGTCATTTTCTTAGGGTTAACTACCCTTTAAAATTTTCCTTCAAAACATTTTCAAAATGATTTAAACCTTCAAATGATACTCATACAAGGAAAATATATTCCTTTCTTTACTCTAAGCTATTTTCCATGTTATATATACTTTACCAAAATCTTTGTTGATGAAAACATTTAAACCTATGAAAGTATCCCTTTCGATCACATTGAAAGTACCCTTTCAAAACAAAGTAAACCCTTCTTTATGACTTAGGCTGAAAAGCCAAAACAACCATTTCAAAACCATTCATTACATTCCTTTCAAAACCATTGAAAAACTATTCCTTTGAAAGCTTTAAAACCTTAGACATCCTATCTTTAAAACCTTTGAACATTGCATTTCGAAACCATTGGAAAACCTTTTCTTTCAAACCTTTCGAAACCATTGAGGAACCACCCCTTAAAAATCATTCTTTAAAACCTTTCGAAAGCATCAAAACCTTTATAAATAACAAACCTTTTGAAAGAATTTGGTTTCAATTTAAAACATATGGAAACCTTTTGCAACCTTTGAAAACTATCTTCCTCAAAATCTTTGGGTCCTACCTTCAACAGAGCAAAAGGGTCATAAAACTTATCGGTCGAAAGCTCTCTTTGGAAAACAATTCCTAAGAAAAGAAGTGATGGTGTCGAAACCAACCTTCCGAAAGCATTGAAGAAGTAGTTTGGATTTTAAAACAAAGTATACCTTCTGAAACCATTGATTTCGAAAGGTAGAAAAGCGACAGCAAGGGGTTTTGACCCCTTCGAAAGCATTTACTTAAAATAAAAGGCACAATCCATTCGAAACCTTTTGTTTAAAACATTTGACTCAGCCGAAAGCCAACCAAGTTGAAAGCATATCCTTCAAATGCAAAGCAGGCGCGTTTTCATTTGAAAGCAAAATAGCGCTTCGACCCGTTCGGTACCCCTAGTTTCGACCTAATACCTTCCACCTATATCCAATTCACTACGTACCAGGTATCTGACAGAATGTGCATTGGTTTCGATGGAGTCGAAGATGGAGGTAAGGAGTTGAAAGCCTAGTGTCGAAAGCATTGAAATAGGAAAAATCATGTATAAACTGATTTTACTTTTTAAATTAATTCTTTTTACCTAAACATCCTATCTTGTAAAATTATGATTGGTTGCAAATTTTTTTTTCTAAAAGTACTGCCAATTTTTTGGAAATAACAATTTGAATTATTTACAAAGTACTCCTTCTCCTTTTAATAAATGTATAAAACATTTAATTCCCATACTTTAAATAATTTTATATATCCATTAAAACACTTAGGAAAATTCTACAAAAATTCTTGCAAATCATTTTCAATATGTTTTCCAATATATATAAATTTCAGACCCTAAGTCAATATAATTTGGCCGTAATTAATTTAAAACCCAAAATAACATTTTCTTCACTAGAAAATTCATACAAAATCCACATTAATTCAAAAAATTATGAAAGTTGAAACCTATTTCTAAATTACCATTTCTGATCTAAATCTAAATTCGCACAATAATTGGATGTCATATAATAGGGTTTTCACATCAAAACATATCAGAAAATCTATGCAAATTAACATAAATCATCAACAACATATAGATATACATTTTATCATTCAAACATGGCGAAACATTTGCAAATAGTTCGAATTTCATACTAAAATCGAAAACCATTAAAAACTTGTGATGCAGTCACTATTCACCTTAGCATTTTTGATTAAGGAGTTGATATTTGAGAATGGATTTGATTTCTTATTCTTCCTTCATTTAATTTCTTTATCTTCTTCTTGTTTTTCCTTTAATGGCGACCGACCTCAATTATTTTAGTTTGTAGAAAAGGAACGTGTGAAGTGAATGAGTGTAAGGTTTTAAGGTATAAGGATGTGTCCTTTTCTATTTTTCCCTCGCCTATTTCCCTCTCTTATTTTTAAATTCAAATCCCCCCTTAGTTCATTTGTTAACATGGCATGATTATCCTTTTTAATAATAAATCTCAATCCCTTAATTGTTACATTATTTTATTTAATTTAAGTAATTAAATATTCTAAATAATGTTATAAAATATTAGGATCGTTACATAGTACCTGGGGATTACATGTGCCATGAGTTAAAGCGGACGTGCACAATTTTGATTTCCCTCAAAAATCTATCAGTTTTTCAGGTTCTCTTGGGTATGTTTAAAAAAAGATAAGAGAAATTAATTGGCTAGCATGAAATCAAGTATGTAGTTTGGTAAATCTGTGAAATGAGAAATGAATACGCACTGCAAATAATATTTCAGCTTTAATACTTTCATTGATGTATCATTTACTTACAATGGATTAATCAAATTTATAGCCCATTAATAATTTATGTGCCACCTACTTGCAATATTTGATTTAAATTGTTACTTAAGAAGGCCGGATACATATTAAATATTTCTTATGTTTAAAATATTTATCTTCGAAGGTGGATCCTTTCTGTGTGCATTCACAAATGTCAAGTTTTGAGTTAATCTCCCTTCCAAAGTCAAAATGAAAAAAGATCTTTACCATAATAATTACCTCGTCCCTACTTTTACGAAACACTTGCTAATCAACATACAGCAGAAAACTGAAAAACAAAGAAATTGTAAAAAAGGCATACCTAACCGTGAACATAATGGAGCTCACACCATACTTATTACTGCTGGTTCAATACTCATTATAGCGAACATCAGTCAAGACTTAGTGTATTGTCTAAGCCCTGTCTTTTAAAGGATGGAGAACGTCACGAAACCAATTAGAAATAAAAGGCAAGACAAATTGCCTTTATTTTGAGCGATTCATGAAGCAAAGTGCATTACAGAAACATTTAAAGCTACAAGATAGGTTAATGGTTTGAAAAGTACGTAATATTCATTCTGCAGCAGTGATAATTTGAAAAGTATTTAAAGGGATGCAATGCATGTGCACTGTTACTCTGCCTTTTGGTCAAGGCCAGGATATCAATAAATTGGCTAAAATGGATGGATACCAGGATTGAAGATCGATTGGAAACAAGACTACGATCGATACTATCAAAATTGGACCGAACTCTAATCAAGGTAGGATCCATCGGGAATGATAAGCAAGGCCCCGTGAGGCTACTTTTCGAATTTTAGGTCAATCGAAGTTCGTACGCTCAAGTTATGAATGGATCAATATTGGTGAAAAATGGTTTCGTATTGATACTTTCGTATCGATCATTATGGCGTTTGGTTCGTATCGATCTATATTCATATTGATATGTTTCGTATCGATATAATTTGTACCGATCTGGCAACTCCAGGATGGATATGGTTTGGATCAATCAAATTTTGTCTCATACATTTTGTATCGATCGAGCAAGCATGGGATTGATACGAAGGATAGGGCACTGAAAGGATTTGGAGGCATATTTCGTATCTATCATTCGTGTCGATCCATACGAAAGAGGTGGTCAAGGAGTAGAGTGTAAAACATGGATCACTGTATAAGGCTCAGATCGATGCAAAAGCTATGGATACGGGAGATGTTGGATAAGGGATGATGGATACGAGATGATGATACCAGATGATGGATACCGGGTGATGGATATGAGATCATCAGCCTACACTTGCAAAATCGAACTTAGACCGATCATATGTCACAATCTACTCGATGGAACTTCATGAAATTTAGAAAGCAAGGACTTTGCACCATCATCTTTCACCATGATCGATCTCAACTCGATCGGAGCAGTTTATGATTGATACAAACTCCCTATGGTTCGATCGAGGATCGATCTCAAATGACTCTAGATCGATCATGTGGGCCCATCTGGACTTGAAGAAAGAGTATTCCAAGATTCAAGGCAGATATTTTCAGCTCTACACCTATAAATAGCACCTCCATTGCAAATAAAAGGGGGTCTGGCTCCTCTTTTGGAGAAACTCTGCCATTTTTTCCTATTGAAATTCAAAGGGTTGTGACTGTAACCATAGTATAAAGGAAATAAAAGGATCAATTTAAAGTGGACGTAGGCTGAAGATAGCCGGACCACTATAAATCTTGTGTCTTGCCTTACTTACTTTTATTTTAATTTTATTATTTCTTCATTTTTACTCTCTACATCATTTGGATTCGAGATCTATGATTGGATACTAAGGATTTGTGTGTAAACACTGGTGCTTTCATTACATTCGGGGTTTGTGACCATCTTTTGCGCTTTGTTGCTTTCGCTGAGAAGACTAGTACCTGCTACATCGGATTTGGAGTTCAGATTTGGAAGCCGAGGGATCAGGTCTAGAAGGAATCATGGTTAGATAATTAGCAAGAAGGACATTACTAGAAAGGAGCCATCAAAAGGGAAGTCAAGAGGCTTCCTCCAGAGCTGGAACAGATTAGGCATCCATCAACATAACAAGGGATGAGATGCGGACAATGATGGATTCCATGCCGGAGATATTATTGAAGAGCAAACAGAAGATGATGTAGAAGCTCTTCAGGCAAAATGGGCACAGCTAGAACCCAGAACCCAGGAAATGGAGCAACCACATCTGCCGGCAATGTAGAACATGGAGTCGGAGCTGTGGAAATCTCTGGAGGTCAGATCTAGAACAAGAATGGAGAACCCGAAGGGAACCAACAAAGACTTGGGGGCAGACCCTCCGGATCAGATATCGGAAGGCTTGTGAATGAAGCTCAACAAGCTGGGGCCAACTGAAATGTGAATGAGCAACATGAAGAGTACTACCCAACATAACCTCCAGGACATGGGGGGCAGGATGGAAACACATATAGGAGGCCACTTCCGGATGGAGATGAGCGGATGGCTGGATTAGTAAGAAGGATTATGAGAGGAGGGTTACCGAACGGAGGCTTGGAAGAAGTTAGTCGGAATCCGTTCACTCCGAATATCAGAAATGCAAGGAACCTCCAGAATTTAAACTACTAACGTTGGAGGCCAATGATGGAAAGTCAGATCCAACCATGCACGTAACCAGATACATCAGGTATATGGAAGTGCTAGAGCATCAGAGGAGGTTATGGCAAGATGCTTCCCTTTATACTTGATGGATTTGGCTGCGCTCTGGTTTAGGCAGCTAGAGAATGTATCGATTAGGACATGGGGAGAACTAGTGGAACGCTTCATGAGATAATTAAGGGTCCACGTTACACGACCCAAGAACGACATGACATTGGCATCGATGAAGCAAAGGACAGGAGAGTCCGTAAGGAATTTTTTAATGTGGTTCAATGCAGCCGTGGCTTTGGTGGATCACCCAGATCCATCAATGATTTTGATGGCGGCGGTAGTAGGAATTACTGAAGGAATTGAGTTCAAGGACTCATTTGCCACCACGGGATCTCGGGGAGTTCTATCACGAGGCGTAAATGTTTATATAATTAGAGGATGCATGCATCGAAAGGCAGGATGTGAACGTCGCACAAGGCGAAGGAACATCTAGAGAAGGACGTGGGATGTATAAAGATAAGCAAAAGCAGGATAATGGATATGATGGTTCTAACAAACGGAGGAGAGATCGAGAACCCAAATTCACCACATACACTGAGTTGACAGAGAATCTGGAATGAGTTTACTTGGAAACACGAGGGCAACTCCCCTATCAAAAACCACCCAGAAGGAGTCCCATAGAGCGGGAGCACAGGAGCGAAAGGTACTGCCTATTCCATGAGTTGGAAGGGCATACCACAGATGAATGCCGCCACTTGAAGGACATGGTGGAAGAAAACATCAGGAGTGGCGGATTGCCACAATATGGGAGGAACCAGACAATAGTGGTAGAACACGAGCAGCTACCACCTGCACCAACAGGTATGGCCCTAGATCGGGGTCACAACTCGTCGTCAGCTGATCGTGATGGCAAGACCTGAGTTCAGGTTTTGAACTTCGATCATCAATTATTATTTTTAGTTTTGTTTCCAAAATTAAAGTAGCTATGCCACTTACACATGTAAGGGAACCGGAGTGATTCCCAGGCATGCTCTTAGATGGTAGTAGACCGCTCCGCCCGGAGAGGCAATGCTTAGTTTTTTCTATTTTTTCATTGAACATTTGGAATTTGGATTTAATACATAGATTTGAATTTTATGGAACAAATCCTAGATTGGAGAGTTAAGGGATGAATATTAGAAATCAGCTGGAAATTGATCGCTTATGTCCCTGAATGGAAAGGTAGGGACCAGAGTGCAGGAAGTGAGTCACTACGCCGATGAGCGACAAGATCGACTCATTTGACGTTATTCCCCATCCACCGGAAAGTGCTTGGAACGGGTGTGAGAAATGCAGTTACGGATCTTAAGGCTAGAATTAACACTGGAGGGGGGGGGGTGAATAGCGTTTTAAGGAATTACTAATTCTTTTTGAGTTTATATTAATTTGAACACAAATGTATGCAATATTCAGACACATATATGATCACGGAATCAAACACCGATGTAGAAATAAAGTAAAAGCAATAAAGAAAAGAACACACCGAATTTTATACTGGTTCGGAGTTACCCTATATCCAGTCCCGCAACACAAGTATGGATTTCCTTTCAAAATCAATTCTTACAAATACACCCTCGATTTCAAGGCCACGAGGTACACCACTCCAGATTCACAATCCTCTGGGTAGAGATACTTGATTTTATGGGCAACAAGTTCACCCAATTGATTTTCTAGGCTACAATCACACCTTTTCTCGCTTGATTGATTTCACAGGCTATAATCACACCTTTTTTCACTCAATTAATTACAAAGAAGCCTATAACTCTAAATAGCACTGGGATCTTGTTGAGATAGTGATAGAGAATCAAACCAGAGATGATTTAGTTAGATTCAATGTTGATTTCGGTAGAGTAATGATAAAAAAGTATGTAAAGAAATGTGGAAGAAGAAGAGGAGTGAAATCAGAGAATATATATATATATATATAAATTCATTTAAAACAGCCCCTATTTATAGTAGAACAACAACCTTGTCCATTCATGAAAGGATATGACGAATAGACACTTCCTTTGAAATTTAATTTTTTGAAATAAACTGCCACCTTGTCGACAAGGGTATATTGGGGTTGTCGACAGGCCTATGGTATTTTTGGTAATTTGTTTTTCTTCGAAAATAACTTCTATCTTGTATTAAAACTATTTTAAACTTTATAAATATACTTAACTATAGTTAAAATACATAAATAAGTATAGAGAATAATATTTTGGTATATATAATTTTACTATATATTTAAATCTAAGTATAAATATTAAAAGTTAAATATATTATAATTAAAAGATAGTTAAAACCAAGGATAATTTGATTTTGACGATAAAGATCATTTTGAGGCTAAAAGTATTTTAAAACCAGGATTGATGTTTTTTATTCTTTTAAAAGGAAGATTTGAAATCATTTTGAAAACAAGATATAATTTTGTAAAACATTTGAATAAAAGTTAGTGGATACAAAACAATGTTCCACTAGATTTTTTGTAGGTTCCATCCTACTTAGGGTTCCATCCTTTAACGGGCTCGAAGTGGATTCCTTTCCATGAATAAAATGGATTTTAAGATGTCAGTGCTTTTCTAGGAGTTTCAGCAAAATTCCTAACTAAATTACTTATATTGAAATCTTGAACTCTTGATAATCTTGATACTCATAAGTCTTCAATCTTGATGTCTCCAATCTTGAATCTCTATACTGTACAGTCTTCATTCTTGATACCTGCATGGTTAGATCCTGGATATACATATATATCTAAACTATAATGTTAGTATTTATATTTTGTAATCTTATTCTAAGGTTGTTGTCATCAAAACCATCTTCTCGGGGACTAACAATCTCCTCCTTTTCGATGATGGCAATCTTTGTTTATAAAATATTACTTCTATCCTTATAACTCCCCCTAAAACTAATGACTCCCCCTTAATCTATGCCTAACTATCCTATTTGTACTTCTCCCCCTTTGTCATCAACAAAAAACTAACTCCAAACTATATAACTCCCCCTTAATCTAATACTATATGACATGTGATTATAATGATAGTGTTATCATAAATAATCGACACTTAATTCTAAAACTAAAACTTAGTCCTTAATTACTAACCATCCTAACTAAGAATCCATATATGATAATACTTATAATAGTGATAATGTGAGAATTCAAATATAAGAACAGAAATCATTTATTAATTATATATTGTTATATTTACATTTGCATAGAAAACATAAGTAAGATCATATAATGATAAGAAAGAGAGAAAAGAAAATAATGTATATTTATACATATTATGTTTTGCACACCAATTATCGAGCCACACCAAACCAAATCAAATCAAATCATCCAAGCAATCAATTTAAATCAAACAAAGCAATCAAATAAAATCAAACATTACGAGGAACTTCCACCCATCCTTCTTCTCCAAATATAGGGTTTGCTTTAATGGCATCCCAATTTTCATTTTCATTAGTGGGAGAGACTGGAGGATGTGCTTCATTATCATCTTTGTGTAGGGAGGAAATCATCCATCGTATCGTATCGAAATGCTTTTCTTGCTTCTTGATCATCTGCATTGGACTCAACTCTAAGTGTCGCTGATTAGAAAGAATGAAAGAAAGAATATTTTTGAAAGAGTTAAGGGTTTCTTCAAGATTCTTGATCAAACTATGAATTGGATTGGCATATTTGAGTTTGTGAGAAGAAATAGAGATAAAGTAGATAAGAAATAGTTTTGAGTGATTAATTCTGGAAGAAATATATATTTATAGGTGTTGAAATTCGTTTGAAATGAATAGACATAAGGTAGTTATTCAAATTTCAAATTTAAAGTGAAAAGTCATTTCTAACCAGTACTTGTCGACATAGTATATGGGGGGTTGTCGACAGGGGTCAGTTAATTTTGATGACTCACTTTGGTTTTGTGAATAATTGTGTGTGTGTATATATATATATATATATATATAATATACTAACACTTATTCTAGAAAAAGGATAAGCTAGATAACAGAAAAGCAATTCAATTTCATTTCATAATAGAATGATACAATCATTAAACATTAACAACTGCATGAACATTCAAATCAAAACAAACTAATACCAATACAACATGACATTAAAAGGTAGAACTAGTTAGAGGACGATGAAGATGAAGATAATCCAAGTTTCTTGTTGACTTTGGAGAAAAATTTGTTCATCTTGGATGACATTTTATCCAATTTCTTACTAACGGACCGCTTAAGTGTTCGTTGATTCTCAACAATGATCATTTGATTTTTGAGTAAGGTTTTGTTGGTTGGATTAGAGGGATAGTCAATACTTTCCAAGGATGTTTCACTTTCTTCTTCTTCTTCTATTTCCATTTCATCCCCTTCTTATTCTTCTTCTTCTTCTTTCTTCTCTTCCATCTCCTTATGAGCCAAACGCTCTTCTATTTCGGTAAGAGTTTCATATGGTTGAAAAGTATATGGAATTTTCATAAGAGAAATGTTTGAATGATTAAAAACTTTTATTGAAACAAATTCTTCTCCTTTGAAATCTACTCCAAAATAATTAAAAATTCGAGTGAGATAGATTCCATGATACAAAGTGTTTTCACCCATTTCAAGATTTTTGGGATGAAATTCATCCAAAATAACTTGCGCCCAATTAATATCATAATTTCCAAAAATAGCAAAAAGTGCTTTGCAAAATTTTGAAGTTGGATTGTTAATACTCCTCGATCTTGGGGTCAAAGTATGTTGTAAAAGAAGATTATCAATTCTAGCTTTTGGTCGAAAGTTTCGATTTATGAGTTCAAAGTTATCATTTCCTTCGAAAATGTGATAAAATGTCTTACGATTATTTTCATCGATATTAAAACTAGAAAGATCCATTCCCGTGCTCTTGCAATTGAGAATGGTGACCAAAAGATCATAATTTAAGATGATTCTAGTGCCTTTGACACTACTCCAAATTTCATCTTCATTTCCGTTATAAAATCCACGGTTGAGATTTGCATGGAAAACTTTAACAAGATTTGGATAACAAGCAAAATCATTTTGTGAAGCGTCAACAAGACTAAGAACTTGGTTGTTTGAAAAAAGAGAATCAATTTCATAAGTAGAGAAATCTTAAAATAAAGAAAACTTCCTGGGATGGACTTTTCCATAGTTAGCATAGTTGATATATGCTTTATTAGCCTCCGGATCATTCAAAAGTTGCTCTTTTATCTTTCTGGAAATTCTCATTATGGAAGGGTTACTAGAAGAAGCCATTAGCGTAGAGAGTAGAGAGCTTGATATTTTGAAATAAGTGTTTGAATTTGAAAATGAAAGTGAAAAGTTGTGAGAAGAGATAGTAAACAATCTCAAAGGATATGTTCTGGTCAAAAGGTGACTTTTCAGAGACTTGAATGAAGTGAAAAGATGGAGGGAAATTCAACATTTGAATTCAAATTTTGAATTTCAAATTTCTGTACCCTTGTGTACAACGTGGGAGCACCCTTGTCGACAGGTGTTTTTGAATTTTCATGATTTATTTCTCTTAAGTTTATATATATTTTTTATTTTTAATGTCTATATATATCTGGATTATTACTAGAATTATCGTATATTCCATAAAATATTATTATATTATTAAAAAATAAAAATAATAATAAAATAATAGTAAAAAAATAATAAAAATAAAATTTTTAAAATTCAAACAACACACCAATTCAAAATCAACCAACCAAGCATCCAATCCTAAGCATGCAATTTCAACCAATGTATTGTAAATGTGTACCTTTTTCTGAGTCTGTTTATTTGAATTTGTCGGAGTCCTGAACTGCCGTGAAACGCGTATTTGAATTATCTGTCTTCTGATCATCATCGCTTGAGGACGAGTCTGAGTCATCTAGAGTAGCAGTAAATGCACATTTTCATTTCTTTGCGGAATCATTGTTTATAGGAAGATTTTGCCTATCTGGATGCGGACAGTCTCTTTTGATATTGCATGGTTCGTCACATTGAAACATTTGATATAGTTTGATACTACGTTTTGATTACCAAAGTTCTTATAGTTGTTTCTCTTGAGATTATTCATCTTTCTGTATTTCAGGAATTTCTGAAAGTTCTTGGTCATAAAGGCTATCTCTTCATCAATATCGCTGTTTGAGTTTGATCCATCAGTCAATGCGTTGAATGCAATTGATTTCTTTTCAGATGCTTTGCTTTCTCTTCTCCCAATCATTTGATCTTCTAACGACATTAGATTTTCAATTAATTCTTCTATCTTTAAGGTACTGATGTCATTTGCCTCTTTGATCGCAAGTGTCTTTTGATCCCATTCTGAAGTAAGAGAATTTAAAATTTTTCTGACTTGATCTTTTTTCGAAAATTCCTTTCCCAAGGATATTAGAGAATGCACAATATTCCGAAATTTACTATATATATCGGAAATAGACTCATTAGAATTCATTTTAAATAATTGAAACTGATTTGGGAGCATGGAAATTTTGGTCTGTTCAACTTTGCTTGTTCCTTCGTGAGTAATTTGCAAAGTTTTCCAGATTTCATATGCAGACTTACAAACTGACACTCTATTAAATTCATTCCTATCAAGTGAACAAAAAAAAATCATAACTTTAGTGTTGTTTTGTGCAACGATCTTTTTCTCAGCAGTCCACTGTGCAAAATCAGTTGTGGGTTCAAAATATTTATTTTGTGTGATATTCCAAGTGCCTAGTCCTGCAGATTTTAAATATATTTTTATCCTACATGCCCAATATGCATAGTTACTACTATTAAAAAGTGGTAGCCTGATAGTAGACTGACCTTCTACGAATGAACTAGTGACAGGGATAATAAACCAGTGTTGGTAGTATTAACAGTACTAGTGTGGTAGCCATTTTGAATTTTTTTTCAAAATTTAGATTACGAAACTTTGAAATCCTTACTCTGATACCAAATGTGAGAAATGCAAATTACGGATATTAAGGCTAGAATTAACATTAGAGGGGGGGTTGAATAGTGTTTTAAGGAATTACTAATTCTTTTTAAGTTTATATTAATTTGAACACAAATGTATGCAATATTCAGACACAGATATGATCACAGAATCAAAAACTGATGCAGAAATAAAGTAAAAGCAATAAAGTAAAGAACACACCGGATTTTATACTGGTTCGGAGTTAGCCTACATCCAGTCCTACAACACAAGTACAGATTTCCTTTCATAATCAATTCTTACAATTACACCCTCGATTTCAAGTCCATGATGTACACCACTCCTGATTCACAATTCTCTGGGTAGAGGTACTTGATTTTATGGGCAATAAGTTCACCCAATTGATTTTCTAGGCTACCATCACACCTTTTCTCGCTTGATTGATTTCACAGGCTACAATCACACCTTTTTTCACTCAATAAATTACAAAGAAGCCTATAACTCTGAATAGCACTGGGATCTTGTTGAGATAGTGACAGAGAATCAAATCAGAGATGATCTAGTTAGATTCAATGGTGATTTCGACAGAGTAATGATAAAAATGTATGTAAAGAAATGTGGAAGAAGAAGAGGAGTGAAATTAGGGAATATATGTATATAAATTCGTTTAAAACAGCCCCTATTTATAGTTGAACAACAGCCATGTCCATTTGTGAAAGGATATGACGAATAGACGCTTCCTTTAAAATTCAATTTTTTGAAATAAACTGCCACCTTGTCGATAAGGGTATATTGGGGTTGTCGACATGCCTATGGTATTTTTGGTAATTTGTTTTTCTTTGAAAATAACTTCTATCTTGTATTAAAACCATTTTAAACTTTATAAATATCCTTAACTATAGTTAAAATACATAAATAAGTATAGAGAATAATATTTTGGTATATATAAAATTTTACTATATATTTAAATCTTAGTATAAATATTAAAAGTTAAATATATTATAATTAAAAGATAGTTTAAAACTAAGGATAGTTTGATTTTAAAGATAAAGATCATTTTGAGGCTAGAAGTATTTTTAAAACCAGGATAGATGTTTTTTATTATTTTAAAAGGAAGATTTTGAAATCATTTTGAAAACAGGATATAAATTTGTAAAACATTTGAATAAAAGTTAGTGGATACAAAACAATGTTCCACTAGATTTTTCGTAGGTTCCATCCTACTTAGGGTTCCATCCTTTTAACGGGCTCGAAGTGGATTCCATTCCACGAATAAAATGGATTTTAAGATGCCAGTGTTTTTCTAGGAGTTTTAACAAAATTCCTAACTAAATTGCTTATATTGAAATCTTGAACTCTTGATAATCTTGATGCTCATGAGTCTACAATCTTGATATCTTCAGTCTTGAATCTCTATATTGTACAGTCTTCATCCTTGGTACCTGCATGGTTAAATCCTTTATATACATGTATATTTAAACTATAATGTTAGTATTTATTTTTTATAATCTTATTCTAAGGTTGTTGTCATCAAAACCATCTTCTCAGGGACTAACATCGGGGTCCGACAAGAGCCCAAAGTGGCTGTAATTAGTCTAGGGCTTAGGCCGTGGCACCGCTTGATGTTCAAGGATACCGAGCCAGAGTGCAGGGAGTGACGCCGCTTCGCTTGAGAGCGACAAGATCAGCTTGCTCGACGTTATTTCCCCATCAACGGAGAGTGATAGGATGAGATCCGCTAAGAGCCCGGAGAGGCTACGACCGGTCTAAAAGGACCAGGACATTGCTATATGTCCCCATCGAGGTTTGAGTACAAGGGATAGGTTGCTTCGCCAAAGCACGACAGGATCTACCTATTCAATCGTTAAGTTTGGATCGAGCTCAGCAAGGGTCCAGAGAATGCCATCAATGATCCGGAGAGATCATAGGATTCAGTTACTGGCTTCCAAGATGTGAATGGATATTGATTTAGCTTTGAATGGCCGAGGATTGGATATGGACTCGAAACAATCCTAGATTTGGCTAAGGGCCCGGAGCGGTCTCGGATTTGGATATCGACCAGGAGAGGTCATGGATTAGGTTATTGGTTACTGGATATGGATGGATTAGAAATCGGTTGTCAAGTTTGTATGGATATGAAATTGGCTAAGGATTTGGTTACTAGGTTCGGAATCAGATATCGACTCAGAGCAGTCGCGGGTTTGGATAAGGATATGGCTATGACAATTGGATATAGTGGCTTGGTAATGGATTGGATTATGGATCAGATGGTATGGCAATGGATGGAATATGGACTTCGGATGTCAGATTTAAAGTTATTCAAAACACGCCTTCCTACCACAAGACATGTTTTGGGGGGTAAATGTTACTCCGCCTTTTGGTCAAGGGATATCAATAAATTGGCTAAAAAGGATTGATATCGAAATTGGAGATCGATTGAAAACAAGATTATGATCGAAACCGTCAAAATTGGACCAAGCTCCAATTAAGGTGGGATCGATTGGGAATGATAAGTAAGGCCCGATGAGGCTACGTTTCAAATTTCAGATCAATGTAACAACCCTGAGATTGCAATTACCGAATGATAAGTTAAAAATTATGATTTTAAGTTAAATAGGGGGCTAAACAAATTTTTGGGAATTTAAATTTGCAAATTAAAATATTTTGGGTTGAAATGGGGAATTTTTAAATAAAAAGTGATTATAGGTTAATGGGCCAAATGAGACAATTACATGGTTTTAATTAAAACTAGGATGCTTATTAGGATTTTTGTTCACATGATAACCTTAGGAAAATAAACTAAGTCCTAATGGGTTTTAAAACCTCTTACCATGACCCATTAACCAACCCACTCCTATTTAATATCTCAAACCCCTCTCATAAACCCTAACCCTCCTCCTCTTCATAAATTCCTAAAACCTAGATCTAAACAAAATTAATGGCCTCCATTTAGAAGCTCCATCTCCTTCTCTTCATAAATTAGTTTAATCCTAGAAGAAAAAGAAAAGAGAAGAAGAAAGGTAATGCAATCTCTCATATTCTCTAATCCTCCTTCTTAATCCCTATTTATCTCTACCATCTTGTAGTAATTATTATTTTGTTTTCTTTGTTGATTTTGGGTCCATGAAGCATCTTGATCTTTGCTTTGGGGTTGAGGAGTTTGGCTTTCTTCATATTGTGCACTCAAACCATTTGATACTTTTCTTCATTAAGGTAATTACTATGGATTAGTAATTATTGCTAGTTGTAATGCTAAGATTTGGCCTTCGTTTCCTTTAATTTAGTGTAATAATCATTATATGGTGATTAGTGATTGTTATTAGTGATTTTTTGATGCCAAAAAGGTGAAAAAAAACACCCCTAAATGCCAAAAAAATGCAAAAAACTGTTGGCTGGAAAATACCTAGGCTGAAAATGGGCTGAAAACCCAACTCTGAATGCACCACGCAGGCCTGGGTTGAACCCAGGGTGCTGCCCAAGTGCAGCAGGCTAGCCCAATTGGGCTAGCCAGTAGAAAATTAAGTCCCCAGCCCAAACGGGCTGGGGCCGGCCACAGACCCCAGCCCGCTTGGGGCTGGGACGGGCTGCAGGTCCCCAGCCCGCCTGGGCTGGGGGCGGGCCCAGGACCCCCAGCCCGCGAGGGCCGGGGGCAGGCCATAAACCCCCAGCCCGTGTGGGCTAGGGGGGGGGACCCAAGTCCCCCAGCCCGCCTGGGCTGGGGGCGGGCCATAAACCCCCAGCCCGTGTGGGCTGGGGGGGGGGACCCAAGTCCCCCAGCCCGCAAGGGGCTGGGGGCGGGCCACCAGGCCCAGCCCGCAAGGGGGCTGGGCGACCCCTTTTCCCCAGCCCGCAGCGGGTTTGGACGGGGCCCAAGTTCCCAGCCCGCTGCGGGCTGTGGCGGGCCCAACTCCCCCAGCCCGCAGGGGCTGGGGGCGGCCCTAGGTCCCCCAGCCCATGCGGGCTGGGGGGCTGGACCCTCCCCAGCCCAGGCGGGCTGGGGCAGGCCGACGCGGGCCGGGCCCGCGTCCAAAAAAAAAATAAAAAAAAATATTCTTTACCTCAGTGCTTTACTCTGCTTTCAGTTTTTGACCTCCAATTCACGATGCCGCCACGCTCGCATCGGTAGTCGGAATTCGACGCTTTTGGTCTCGTTGGAAAGGTGGAGTTCCGAACTCCATCTCTGGAAAATTTGGGCAACGTTGGAGTTCGTTTGGCACTTCGATTTTCGTGCCAAAGTTAGACTCTGGTCGCTGTTGGAAAACAGTGTGAATCTTTTTCTGGGTTCAACTTTGAGACGTCGCTGCCAATTCGTCTCAACTCGGAATCCAGAAATTCTTTTTGCATCTTAAAGTAGGGATGTCGGACTACATGCCTACCAGTTTTCATGCGATTTGGACACAGTTTGCTGGTCCAAATAAATTGCCGAACTTGAGTTCGCAGTAGTTTTTGAATGGTTTCAAACACTTTGAATATTTTTGATGATTTTCTGTTTTCGTCGATTTGTTTGAGATTTGTCTCTGGATTTCGTACACTGGCTTTATAAAAAGGATTTAAAAGGATTTTTCACTCCAAAATGGCTTTTGAAAATTATTATATAATATTATTTTTAATTATTAAATTAATTACTCCATAATAGGAGACTTTTCAAAAGACCGTTTTAAAAGTGATTTCGAAATCAATTACAAATCCGTTTTACACCATTATTTTCTATAATAAAAATCTCACGCTCACTTTTGGCACGTCAAGCGAAGTGGAAAGGTGCTTAAACGGTTAGGAAATCTCCGGCCTATGGAAACCGTGTGTATTTTCTTTCCGGTTAATCCCAGACCTATTCGATTGATCGTTTTGACCTTTGGGTCTAGTTTACCGATGATATGAGGTGGACTTTTTATTGTTTGGAGTGTGAGCTTTCTATTGGTTAGGAAACCGTTTAGTGCGAACGTGGGGTATGAGACTCATGGTTAACACTTTACGGGTTCCTCTCCAAGAAGTTAGTGACACATTAGCCTCTGGGCGGCCAGTACTGGACCTCTGGGTCACCACGCCTCTGGGCAACCGTCTCTGGACACCTGCTCTATGGAGCAGTTTTTACGGCATGTGCCTTTGGGCCTTTTATCCTTCTAGGAAGGATCTTGTCGTTTCGCGCGTTCCGCATCTGTGCGAGTGATCGATCACAACTCAACAGTACTTGGCAACAACGACTCTGGTCGGTGCACGTGCAATATTTGTATTATCTGATGATTTTTATATCCATTTGAGTATCGCCATTCGGTGTTGGCTCTATGGAACCATACGATGTAAGTGCGATTACCCTATGGATTCACAGTGTCTCTGGACACTGCATTTCTGTATTCGATTTCATTGATTTTTCATTATATCCCTATTGCTCTTTGGAGCATCGATCCTTGCTTGGGCATTGATCACAGACTCTGGTCACTCTTGGGATTATTGCCTGTAGGCAACTTTATATAGCTTTGGCTACGCCGATGATATGAGGCGATTTTATTTATCTAACACTTTGGTGTTTGTATTCTCTTTGGAGATTTTTATTGTTTATTGATGATTAGGGATCGTCATTATATTCATGTAGTCCATATTACTCTTCTCTTTGGAGAAGTACTGTTTTATTTATGTACTGCATTATTATATATATCTCAGTTATTACTGATTGTTTAGCTAGCCTGACCCGAGTGTTTTCGCTCGGGTCAGACCGAGTTGTTTCAGGTTAGGCTCTGGACTTAGCTTATGTGCTTCCGCTTGGACATTATCTGCTATGCTGATAGATAGTGCTTTTATTTGTCCACTATTCCGCTACTCTTTTATTTCAGACTCTTATGTACATATTTTTGACTCACATGTGTGAGCGGTGGCTTTGTACCCACCTTTTGATACTTGGATCTGTATTGACGATATATTGTACCTATGTTCTGTGACTGTTATGTGACTGTTCTGTGATGATGATGTTATCATTTAGTATTATGTTTGTTCTGAACCTATTTTCCTTAGCCATTGTAATCTCGTTATAAATATCTATTGGATATGTCGAACACTTAAGAAAAGAATACCACCTATTCGACGTATTCAGTAGTTAGTTATAGCTTGATTACACATGGTCGCTTCCATTATACTTTATTCTCCGTTCTAGTAGACGGTATTACTCCGTAATACTCTTTACTAGAGTGGGTCTCGGAGTGGGGCGTTACAGCTTGGTATCAGAGCAAGGTTCATAATTAAGCATAACAAACACAGAACGGATACACCTAGTACAATACATTTTAATTGGATCCGAATTAAATCAAATCCCTTCCTTATGCTTATTGATAGATAAGTTAGGAATATGTGTAGGAATTTATTATATTCCATAGTATTCCTTAATTAAGTATCAATCATTGAATCATGTCTAACTCTAATTTCCGTTTGACTTTCAGTATGTCTGGAAGGGGAAGAGGGAGAACCATACGTCAGACTAGTGCTGCTGGGCAGTCCAGCAACACTCATCCAGAGGGCGTGTTCATGACTACCGACCAGATCATGGAGCTGGTTCGGAATTCTCAGTCTCATTCCCAGTCTCCAGCCCCAGTTGCTGATGCTCCGCGCATGTCTGTTTTTGCGCGTCTCTGCAGTGATTTTACCCATCTCGGAGGGAAGCCGTTCAGTGGCTCCGAGAATGTCTTAGAGGTCCAGGCTTGGATTCGGATATGCGAGCGCATTTTCACTCGTATGGATATCCCGGATCATGACCGTGTTCTTATTGCTTCTAGTCAGCTTCTGAGTCGTGCCCTGGATTGGTACGAACTACTTATTGCCGAGGTCGATGAGACCACACTTACTTGGGCTCAGTTTCGTCAGAGATTTGAGCTCAAATTCATCCCAGAGTCAGAGAAGAACTCCCTTGCTCGCCGCTTTCTTGATCTCAAGCAGGGGAAGTCCTCCGTATCCGACTATGTCTCTTCCTTCGAGGCCCTGTCCAAGTACAGCCTTGAGTTTATTGCTACTCCTTATAAGAGGAACCTCAAATTTGTTAAGGGCTTGAAGAAATATCTGAAGAGGCATCTTATGCTACAGCTTGAGCTCTCATTCGAGAAGCTAGTCGATGCAGCCCTACATCTTGAGTCAGTCGAGATGGAGCATAGTGATGATGGTGGTGGGGGTTCCAAAAACCCCAACCAGAAGCGGGGTCCATTTCAAAAGAACAAGCCTTGGAACAAGAAGAAGAAGACTGGCAGTTCTGCTGTCCAGGCTCAGCCTCAGACTCAGCCTCAGATTCAGTCACAGCCTAGTGGAACCCGTCCTCCGAGGAAATGCTTCAACTGCGGTTCTCCAGATCACTTTATTCGAGAGTGCCCCAAACCTCTCTATTGCACCTTCTGCAAGAAGGAGGGACACAGGATCTCCACTTGTCCTATTGCTCCAGCTAGTGCCAAGCCTGGCAAGCTTAATGCTGCCAAGGCTCCTGCATCTTCAGCTCGGCCTCGAGGTACGCATCCTTCCGTTCTCGAAGGTTCTATTTTATTTCATGGTAGATCTTGTAGAGTTCTCTTTGATACGGGTGCCTCTCACTCATTCGTATCAAAGGAGCTAGTAGATGCTTTATCGTTGGATGTTACTTGTCTGGTTTCTTCACTAAGGATTGTGAATCCCATTGGAGGATCCACGACCCTTAGCTTGCTTTGTGAGAATATAGATATCGATCTTTGTGGATTTTCTTTCCGTGCGAATCTGCACGTTATGGAGTATTTGGGATTTGATATGATTCTTGGCATGGATTGGCTCGTTCAGCACGACGCCAAAATTATTTGTTCGGAGCGGATATTATTCATTCATCACCCTGATTCGTCCTCTCCGTTAGCTATTGTTCTTCAGGATGTTGGGCTTTCTGATGTTACTCTATTTTCTCTTGATTCACGAGATGAGGATTTGGACTTATCTCGTATTCCTGTTGTTCGGGATTTCCCCGACGTATTCGAGCCAGTATCTGGCCTGCCGCCAAAGCGGGCCATTGAGTTCCGCATCGATCTCATTCCAGGCTCCCACCCAGTTGGGCGTCCTCCCACGAGGATGTCTACTAAAGAGAATGAGGAACTCAGGAAGCAGTTAGTGGAGCTTGAGGCGAAGCAGCTCATTCGGTCCAGTTCTTCGCCATGGGGTGCTGCTGTGGTCTTCGTTAAGAAGCCCGATGGCTCTTTTAGGCTTTGCATTGACTATCGCAAGCTTAATGAGTTGACCATCAGAAATCGTTATCCATTGCCACGGATAGACGATATGTTTGATCAGTTGAGCGGTGCGAAGGTCTTTTCCCAGCTCGACCTTGCCACCGGATTTCATCAGTTTCGAGTTGCGGAAGATAGCATTCCTCTTACCGCTTTCCGCACTCGTTATGGTTCTTTTGAGTGGTTGGTCATGCCATTCGGCTTGACGAACGCACCGGCTTTCTTCGTCGATCTTATGAATCGAGTATTCCGGGAATACATCGATATATTCGTTCTGGTTTTCATCGACGATATTCTTATTTACTCTAGATCCGAGGCAGAGCATGCTCATCATTTGCGGATCGTCTTGGATACTCTTCGTCAGCATCAGCTTAAGGCCAAGCTCTCCATGTGCCATTTTTGGGAGAGCAAGGTCAAGTTCTTGGGCCATATTGTTTCATCTGAGGGTGTTTCTATCGATCCTGCCAAAATCGAAGCTATTCAGAATTGGAAGCAGCCCGAGAACGTTCATGATATTCGCAGCTTCCTTGGTCTGGCGGGTTATTACCGTCGGTTTGTCAAGGATTTCTCTCGAGTTGCACTTCCCCTTACGACGCTGACTCGTAAGGGAGTTCGCTTTATTTGGTCTGATAAGTGTGAAGCTTCCTTTCAGCGACTGAAGGAACTTCTCACTCATGCTCCTATTCTTGTGGTTCCTGAAAGTAACCAGGATCTTGTTGTTTACACCGACGCTTGTGGTAGCGGGCTCGGTGCTGTGCTTATGCAGAAGGATCGGGTAGTTGCTTATGCTTCCAGGCAACTGCGTCCGAATGAGCTTCGCTATCCTACTCATGATCTTGAGTTAGCAGCTATCGTCTTTGCCTTGAAGACGTGGCGTCACTTTCTATTAGGCGAACGCTTCACTCTTTACACCGATCATAAGTCGCTGAAGTATCTATTCAGTCGGAGGGATCTCAATATGAGGCAGCAGCGATGGCTTGAGTTTCTCGCCTCATATGATTTAGATATTCAGTATACCCCTGGCAAGAGTAATCGTGTTGCAGATGCGCTCAGTCGCAAGCACTCGGCGGTAGTTTCTATGATGATTGCCGAGTGGGATGTTCTTGAGACTCTATCTTTATGTGATATTAGAGATCGAGCTCCATCTTCTGATTCTCCGGTCTTATTATTCAGCTTGGAAGCTCGTCCTGTCTTATTGGATCGCATTGCCCATGCTCAGCGGCAGAATCCAGACTTATTGCATCTTATTCACCTTCTCGAGTCGGGATCCAGTGATGAGACATTGCTGGATTATTCTCTTGATTATCATCGGTGTCTTCGTAGGAAGAACCGTATTGTTATACCATCTGATTTATCACTTAGGCGTGACATTCTAGACGAGTGTCATCGCTCTAAGTACACTATTCATCCCGGTTTGAGTAAGATGTATGCCGATATGTGCCGGCTATATTATTGGGAGGGTTTGAAGAGAGATGTTGCAAGTTATGTAATCCGTTGCATGACTTGTCAACAGATCAAAGCTGAGCATCAGCGTCCATCTGGTCTTCTTCAGCCGCTAGAGATTCCATTATGGAAATGGGATCAGATATCCATGGATTTTATTGACGGTCTGCCTCGATCGAGGTCAGGCCATACTTCTATCTGGGTTATTGTTGATCGCTTGACCAAATCGGCTCATTTCATTCCGATTAGGTCCACTCGGACTGCTCCTCAGCTTGCCAAGCTATATGTGAAGGAAGTCATTCGACTTCATGGCATTCCTAGCTCTATCGTCTGTGATCGAGACACTATCTTTACTAGTCACTTCTGGAAGTGCCTACAGTCAGTTTTGGGCACAAAGCTGAATCTCTCGACTGCTTATCATCCTCAGACCGACGGTCAGACGGAGAGGGTGAATCGTGTTTTGGAGGATCTTTTGCGCTGTTGTATTCTGGATTTCGGAGGTAGTTGGGAGGATCACTTACCGCTTGTAGAGTTCTTCTACAACAACAGCTATCAGTCTAGTATTGGCATGGCACCTTTCGAGGCTCTATACGGAAGGCCATGTCGCTCTCCTGCTTGTTGGTTAGAATCTGGCGAGAAGCTTATTCTTGGTCCAGATTCAGTTCGGGAATCTTCTGAAAAGATTGTTCTTATCCGTCAGAGAATGAAAGAGGCACAGGACCGCCAGAAATCCTACGCGGACAACCGTAGGAAGCCACTTGAGTTCTCCATTGGCGATTCTGTCTTTATTCGGGTTTCTCCCATGAAGGGGGTTGTGCGTTTCAGCTCCACAGGGAAATTGGCTCCTCGCTATATTGGACCATTTCCTATTACGGAACGCATCGGCCCCGTTGCTTATCGTGTGGCTCTACCTGCTCACTTCTCTGGAATACACGACGTGTTCCATGTTTCCCAGCTTCGCAAGTGTGTCCGCGATCCTGATTCTATTATCGAGCCTCATATCGTACCTGATTTGGAGATCTCACCCGATCTATCTATAGAGCAGCAACCTCTTCGTGTGCTTGATTCGGAGATCAGACGTCTTCGAAACAAAGAGGTTCCGCTTGTGAAGATTCAATGGTCGTCTAATCCTAAGGACTGCACTTGGGAGACCAGAGAATTCATCAAGCGTACTTATCCTGGTTTTCTTTCATCTTCCGACATGGGTGAGCATCTATATTTTATCTTCTGTATTCCTTGTGTGGATTAGATGTTATAGACGACTTCGATATTTAAGGAATTGCGGGGACGCAATTTTCTTAAGAGGGGGAGTCTGTAACAACTCTGAGATTGCAATTACCGAATGATAAGTTAAAAATTATGATTTTAAGTTAAATATGGGGCTAAACAAATTTTTGGGAATTTAAATTTGCAAATTAAAATATTTTGGGTTGAAATGGGGAATTATTAAATAAAAAGTGATTATAGGTTAATGGGCCAAATGAGACAATTACATGGTTTTAATTAAAACTAGGATGCTTATTAGGATTTTTGTTCACATGATAACCCTAGGAAAATAAACTAAGTCCTAATGGGTTTTAAAACCTCTTACCATGACCCATTAACCAACCCACTCCTATTTAATATCTCAAAACCCTCTCATAAACCCTAACCCTCCTCCTCTTCATAAATTCCTAAAACCTAGATCTAAATAAAATTAATGGCCTCCATTTAGAAGCTCCATCTCCTTCTCTTCATAAATTAGTTTAATCCTAGAAGAAAAAGAAAAGAGAAGAAGAAAGGTAATGCAATCTCTCATATTCTCTAATCCTCCTTCTTAATCCCTATTTATCTCTACCATCTTGTAGTAATTATTATTTTGTTTTCTTTATTGATTTTGGGTCCATGAAGCATCTTGATCTTTCCTTTGGGGTTGAGGAGTTTGACTTTCTTCATATTGTGCACTCAAACCATTTGATACTTTTCTTCATTAAGGTAATTACTATGGATTAGTAATTATTGCTAGTTGTAATGCTAAGATTTGGCCTTGTTTTCCTTTAATTTAGTGTAATAATCATTATATGGTGATTAGTGATTGTTATTAGTGATTTTTTGATGTCAAAAAAGTGAAAAAAACACCCCTAAATGCCAAAAAAATGCAAAAAACTATTGGCTGGAAAATACCTAGGCTGAAAATGGGCTGAAAACCCAACTCTGAATGCACCACGCAGGCCTGGGTTGAACCCAGGGTGCTGCCCAGGTGCAGCAGGCTAGCCCAATTGGGCTAGCCAGTAGAAAATTAAGTCCCCAGCCCAAACGGGCTGGGGCCGGCCACAGACCCCAGCCCGCTTGGGGCTGGGACGGGCTGCAGGTCCCCAGCCCGCCTGGGCTGGGGGCGGGCCCAGGACCCCCAGCCCGCGAGGGCCGGGGGCAGGCCATAAACCCCCAGCCCGTGTGGGCTGGGGGGGGGGACCAAGTCCCCCAGCCCGCCTGGGCTGGGGGCGGGCCATAAACCCCCAGCCCGTGTGGGCTGGGGGGGGGGACCCAAGTCCCCCAACCCGCAAGGGGCTGGGGCGGGCCACCAGGCCCAGCCCGCAAGGGGGCTGGGCGGCCCCTTTTCCCCAGCCCGCAGCGGGTTTGGACGGGGCCCAAGTTCCCAGCCCGCAGCGGGCTGTGGCGGGCCCAACTCCCCCAGCCCGCAGGGGCTGGGGGCGGCCCTAGGTCCCCCAGCCCATGCGGGCTGGGGGGCTGGACCCTCCCCAGCCCAGGCGGGCTGGGGCAGGCCGACGCGGGCCGGGCCCGCATCCAAAAATAAAATAAAAAAAAATAAAAAAAATATATTCTTTACCTCAGTGCTTTACTCTGGTTTCAGTTTTTGATCTCCACTTCACGATGCCACCACGCTCGCATCGGTAGTCGGAATTCGACGCTTTTGGTCTCGTTGGAAAGGTGGAGTTCCGAACTCCATCTCTGGAAAATTTGGGCAACGTTGGAGTTCGTTTGGCACTTCGATTTTCGTGTCAAAGTTAGACTCTGGTCGCTGTTGGAAAACAGTGTGAATCTTTTTCTGGGTTCAACTTTGAGACGTCGCTGCCACTTCGTCTCAACTCGGAATCCAGAAATTCTTTTTGCATCTTAAAGTAGGGATGTCGGACTACATGCCTACCAGTTTTCATGCGATTTGAACACAGTTTGCTGGTCCAAATAAATTGCCGAACTTGAGTTCGTAGCAGTTTTTGAATGGTTTCAAACACTTAGAATATTTTTGATGATTTTCTTTTCGTCGATTTGTTTGAGATTTGTCTCTGGATTTCGTACACGGGCTTTATAAAAAGGATTTAAAAGGATTTTTCACTCCAAAATGGCTTTTGAAAATTATTATATAATATTATTTTTAATTATTAAATTAATTACTCCATAATAGGAGACTTTTCAAAAGACCGTTTTAAAAGTGATTTCGAAATCAATTACAAATCCGTTTTACACCATTATTTTCTATAATAAAAATCTCACACTCACTTTTAGCACGTCAAGCGAAGTGGAAAGGTGCTTAAACGGTTAGGAAATCTCCGACCTATGGAAACCGTGTGTATTTTCTTTCCGGTTAATCCCAGACCTATTCGATTGATCGTTTTGACCTTTGGGTCTAGTTTACCGATGATATGAGGTGGACTTTTTATTGTTTGGAGTGTGAGCTTTCTATTGGTTAGGAAACCGTTTAGTGCGAACGTGGGGTATGAGACTCATGGTTAACACTTTACGGGTTCCTCTCCAAGAAGTTAGTGACACATTAGCCTCTGGGCGGCCAGTACTGGACCTCTGGGTCACCACGCCTCTGGGTAACCGTCTCTGGACACCTGCTCTATGGAGCAGTTTTTACGGCATGTGCCTTTGGGACTTTTATCCTTCTGGGAAGGATCTTGTCGTTTCGGCGTTCCGCATCTGTGCGAGTGATCGATCACAACTCAACAGTACTTGGCAACAACGACTCTGGTCGGTGCACGTGCAATATTTGTATTATCTGATGATTTTTATATCCATTCGAGTATCGCCATTCGGTGTTGGTTCTATGGAACCATACGATGTAAGTGCGATTACCTATGGATTCACAGTGTCTCTGGACACTACATTTTTGTATTCGATTTCATTGATTTTTCATTATATCCCTATTGCTCTTTGGAGCATCGATCCTTGCTTGGGCATTGATCACAGACTCTGGTCACTCTTGGGATTATTGCCTGTAGGCAACTTTATATAGCTTTGGCTACGCCGATGATATGAGGCGATTTTATTTATTTAACACTTTGGTGTTTGTATTCTCTTTGGAGATTTTTATTGTTTATTGATGATTAGGGATCGTCATTATATTCATGTAGTCCATATTACTCTTCTCTTTGGAGAAGTACTGTTTTATTTATGTACTGCATTATTATATATATCTCAGTTATTACTGATTGTTTAGCTAGCCTGACCCGAGTGTTTTCGCTCGGGTCAGACCGAGTTGTTTCAGGTTAGGTCTCTGGACTTAGCTTATGTGCTTCCGCTTGGACATTATCTGCTATGCTGATAGATAGTGCTTTTATTTGTCCACTATTCCGCTACTCTTTTATTTCAGACTCTTATGTACATATTTTTGACTCACATGTGTGAGCGGTGGCTTTGTACCCACCTTTTGATACTTGGATCTGTATTGACGATATATTGTACCTATGTTCTGTGACTGTTATGTGACTGTTCTGTGATGATGATGTTATCATTTAGTATTATGTTTGTTCTGAACCTATTTTCCTTAGCCATTGTAATCTCGTTATAAATATCTATTGGATATGTCGAACCACTTAAGAAAAGAATACCACCTATTCGACGTATTCAGTAGTTAGTTATAGCTTGATTACACATGGTCGCTTCCATTATACTTTATTCTCCGTTCTAGTAGACGGTATTACTCCGTAATACTCTTTACTAGAGTGGGTCTCGGAGTGGGGCGTTACAATCAATGGATTTCATAGCTTAAGTTATTAATGGATCAATATTGGTGAAAAACAGTTTCCTATCGAAACCTTCATATCAATCAATATTCATATCCATATGTCTCGTATCGATACATTTCATATTGATTTGGCAACTCCAGGATGGATATGGTTTGGATAATGCGCTACACTTTTGGTTTGGATCAATCAAATTTCGTCTCGATACATTTCGTACCGATCAAGTAAGCATGGGATTGATACGAAGGATAGGGCACTGGATGGATTCAGAGGCATATTTCGTATCGATCATTCATATCGGTCGATACGGAAGAAGCGGTCAAGGGATGGAGCGCAAAACATGGATCACTGCATAAGGTTCTGATCGATCCAAAAGCTATGAATACGAGAGATGATGGATATGAGATGATGGATACGAGATGATGGATACGAGATGATGGATACCAGGTGATGGATACGAGATAATTAGCCTACACTTGCAAAATAGAACTTAGATCAATCATATCTCACAATCTACCCGTTGGAACTTCATGAAATTTAGAGAGAAAGGACTTTGCACCATCATCTTTCACCATGGTCGATCTCAGCTCGATTAGAGCAGTTTATGTGTAAACACTGGTGCTTTCATTACATTCGGGGTTTGTGACCATTTTTGATGCAAGCATGTACATAAATATGTATCAGAATGTGTTGTACCATTCCATCATTATTATTTAAATCAAAAAATTCATTAGATTTAAAATGAAATGCTACACTATTCGAATCAATGAAACTTGATGATGTTCATTCGATATTTTGAACATCATGTCCATAATATAGATTTATTTTAATTGTCGATTAGAAATATTATTTCGAATGTGTTATGATAATTCATGTTGTTTGTGTGAATCAAATATGTGTCTATGAGTGCTTTAGATTGATGGTGTTGTGTAGATCTTCACAGTGGAAGAGACAGAAAGTCGATTGGAGGAAGAGATCAAAAGATGTGGAGTTAGGATGTTGCCTTTTGCAATTAACTGACACAAAGGTCTGAATGCTTTAAACTAGGCAATTGAATGCCTATAGAGTTTAAAATCAAAAATGCTTCAGGCAATCAGACGTTTGACTTGGAGAACCAGACGTCTGAGTTTCCAACCTGAGAGTTTTGAAAAGTTTTATAGAGATGTTTTACCTCCCCAGTCAGACATGTGATGACCCGTAAATCCGTACCCTTTGAATCAACAATAAACCACACATGTCCGCCTAAAAAAGCATAGACTGACGGAAAGTCAAGAGAAAGATAGGAAGAGAGAAGGAGATAATAAAGAGAGAAGATAAAACCAAACAGAGCAATACAGAATCTCACAACGCAGTGGAGAACATATAATATCATATGAATAATCTTTATAAAACAGAAACTATATACATACATACATACATCAATCAGTGTTCAATAATCAATCACTAGTTATCAGCCTGAATAGTTATAATAACTTGTCCTCGCAATTGCCCATAATATACAACAACTAAGCATAGCGGATAATCAATAATCAAAACAGACAAGTGTATACGAAAATGAAGATCTCCAGCTCTCTTGCTGAAGCTCCAAAAGCATCAATACTGAACTTGTAAATATACTCGGTCTGTCCCGAGCATTGAAAGGGAAGAACATCTGGATCAGTCTGGTAACACACTCTACTGAATTTATTAAATTACCAAACTTTTCCTTTATCAAAACAAAAGTATCGCGCAAGAAAAGTCCATACATAAACACGGACATGTTTTTACCTTACGATAACTATAACGTTTCATATCAAATCATCTGATATTATACTAGTGTCTAGTATACAAATAATATTAATCATAGTTGAAATTGTTACATTTAATAAATTCCAGCATATAGCCCAAAATGGGTAATACAATCAAAATGGCAGGCACGTAGTGGAGTTTGGATTTACAAATGACCAGGCGAAGGGACTACCTTCCGGCAGTACATCTCTAGGAGAATGCACCGAGGACCATCATAATGGATCCTCTACCAACACAAGACCGACCTACCTCTATCACTAGATGGTATCGAATATATCATCCTCCAGTCATTACCGACCTTTTTCGAGGGCCCTCATAGCATACAAACCACAATAATCAGATAACGACGTCACAGCGTGTGAAGATATATCTAGAAGAGGATGATCATATCCTACTCGGGAGTAACCCACTTAGCCTTGCCACATCTAACCCTGTTCCGGTCATTTTCGGTTGATGAGGCCTGAGGTAACGATTACCTTACACAAATCACATATCACATCACTTTGAATGCCACATGGCCATTTCCGTTCACTACTAATTGCCTTCCACAAAAATACAACCCTTGAGCTCATATGTCTCAAGAAGGGTGTTAAGCTAAGAGAAGTTGCCTTTTCCACCGCCATTGATGTATGTTTGTAAAAACCAATGTACGTAATCTTTAGAAATGCAATGTCAGACAAACATCCATACAAGTTGTCTAGGAACAAGACAAATCAAAGGTACTTTCCTACCACATCCTGTCAGGAAATCCCTAGGATTAATAGCGAATAGTGCTCACATTAGATATTTCATAATGAAGAGACCACTGCTACTATATGTATATTGGGATTTTAACCCCATACAATCAACAAGCAGTCTTCCACTATGAAAATCCGGAATATCAATATCATCACAAGCAACCTGCACAATCGTCGCATATACTCTGAAATGGTTTTTGGATAAACCGATCCCGGTCTCTTCGCACCAACTAAGTCCCTCAACCTTACACAAAGACTAAATCTCTTCGCATATACTCTGAAGCATTTCTCAACCTCACACAAAAACTAAGTCTCATAGACTTATCACATCTCCAACTTTCAACTTTCTATCCTTCGGGCCAAGAAGGAAGCTCGATAGGTTGGAGTAATACTTCGCACTACATGAATCAACATCCTAAACACAAACGATAATCAAGCATACACAGAAGGCTACGTACTAAGTGTACGACTAAATAGTTCCCACATCAAGTCGAGGAACTAAAATGGCCAAATTTTGATAGCCGGTTCTTTAGTTATCAAAACAAACAAACAAATATCTAGCACCATATACAATCACTAGGCCCTTTTAATGAATCTTTTATTAATTAAATTATTTTCCAAATACACTTCAAATTATATTTTAAAGGATATAATCTCAAAACATTTTAACATTGGAAAACTTTTCCACATACTTATTTAATAATAAGTGATTCGCAAATCTCTTTATTTTCAACACTTAGAAAATATTTCATGTACTTAAATCACAATTAAGTATATATTTTATTCTTTAAGGAAAACGGTCTCTTTAAACACATTTATTTAGGTCAAAACTAATGTTGCATAAAACATCGTTACGACAATACAAAAACACTAGTATAGGGATTCGAAAATAAGATAGATATATAAATCCATATGTTAAACAAAACATTTTCTTTCGAAAATCATTTACTATAACAACAGTGTTATAGTTCGTCATTTCTTATTTTCTCGAAACGTCTATTTCAACAATGAAAGTTGAAATCTATGGTTTCGATACTTAACACATTTTAAAACAACTTTAAACCGTTTAACTCCATTTAAAATATCACTTCCCAAAAATATCCATTTTATTTAATTTAAAATATTATTCACTGTCCAAAATCGTGAATACAGTTCATTTACTAAATCCAATATTTCCACACATTTATTAAAGATAATCCAATGTTCAAAATCGTGGATATAATTCATTTGCCAAATTCATAGCTTCTATATATTCATTAAAGGATTATCCACTATCCAAAATCGTGGATATATCTTCTTTAATAAATTTAACTTATACAATTCAATTGATTTCGGAATTATAAAACAATGTTCGTATTCCATATATATTTTATAAAACTTCTACTTATAAAATCCTTTTATTAACCAATTCCATTTATATCCCATTCACATGCCAAAATCCAATTTATAAGTTAATTACTTATAAATCATCTTTATTTACAAAATTCATTCTTTTTATAACTTCACCAATTATAAGTCTATAAATCATCTTATTTATAAAATCCATTTAAAACTTCATTTTAACACTTATAAAATTCCTTTATAATATCATCACTTTGATTTATAAAAATATCAATTTTATAAATCTTCCATTTATAATACATCAAAAGTCCCAATTTAAACTATTTACAAAATAGTTATCTCGATATTCTAAAATTCACATTTCAATTATATTTCACAAAAATCATAAATTTTATAACATAAAAATTATAACATTTATTTATTTAAAATAAATTCATTCCTTTAATAATTCAAAATTCAATAAAACGTATATTCTCAAAACCACTTCAAAATCAATTTAAATTCAAAATCATCACTTTAACATTTTTAAATTACTAAAAATAGACCCAATGCTGCAACTACACTAAATGCATCAATCACAGCATCCAAAACATCGTATATCATACGATAACAACATATATCACAATATCTGTAAATAAATCAACAGCGATGAGGAATCTAGTTGGATCCCTCCAACCAGTCACATGCAACAAATATACATATTAGAATATGCGTACAATGTCCGCTTCGAGGCAGATGCACGTACAAAGGGTCATCAGCTCATACACGAGAAAATATAGGGTCTCATCTGCTCCAATAGGCAGGAATGTATCCAAATACCAATTAATATATAGATAATACAGCATATATTATCCAAGCAGTCATCAATCATTATAAATAATATTTATTCTCACTTATATAAAAATATCAATGAGTCAGAAAGAGTGAGTTGTACTCAAATTGGTTCCAATAGGAGTTGCAGCGTTTTATTCTGAGTAAAATTAAACAGATGTTTAATTTTACCCAAAATTTACACTAGTTCTAATCAACTCCAAACTATCTCTAAAATATAGTATTCGTCAATACGGAACAAACACAACTTGTTTCGTCAAAAACGGACCTCGTATGACAAAGATATGGCGTTTCAAAGTTTGTATATATAAATTTACACATTTTATTTTATATCTACATCATCATAGCCGTTCGATCTGGCTTCTTCAAATCAGGCTGCTAGTTTCGCTTTCTTCCTCACTGAGTAAACTCCCTCCAGGTTCACGTTCGAACCTATTGCATCGAACTAAAGCCGATTGTCCCACCTCCATCTCTCACCTATTCGACGATCAGAGACCATCATTCGCATGCCCTTCGCGAGCTCCACCTTTAGCCACGACGAAGTTGAACTCGGCTATCTATAGTCCTCGAAAATCGCGTTCGGCCATGCATTGAGCGTATGCAATAACCAATTAGTTTCAACGTTGCACTTCCGAATCTATAATCTACAAAACCACAACAAAATACCCGTAGAATACCGCTTTATTAAAATAAAAATATATGAAACACATGGTTTAAAATACAGAAAAATTCGTGCATCAAATACCGCTACACTAGAACTTTATTGTCCTCGAATAAGCAAGAACACAAAACTAACTAAATCCTTTTTCGTAGAAAACACGATTGCATTGAACGTATGCAACAAGCCGTTAAACCTCTAGGTGTCCCTAGTAGGACGAGTGGTGTCTCGTGAGGGTTTTCAGCGGATACTATCCACAAAATCCAAATGCAGTATGTGATGATTCTAATGTACTACATGAATGCAAAATTTTAACAAATGGAGACTCGATTTACTTCAGAATAATTGCTACTAAATAATGTATATCAGTTTTAGTCAACTTCTAGAAATTTTTCGTTCCTAACTAAACACAAATTTCAATATAACTCAAGTTTTCATACATTAGATTCTAGTTTGGCCAGTTTGTTTCGGTCGATAACATAGTGCAGCCATGAAATAATTTCTTCACAGTTAATCATAGTTTTTTTCAAAATGGCATTTTTAGTTTCCATTTGTATAACAAGTCAAATCATCAAAGTCAAGAAGTGTTTTGGTTTCAAAGCTTAGTCTTTCTTTACTAATTTTTTTTACACCTAACTTTTGGACCAAGGTATACCACCCATGCATTGCCTCGCGGGCTTACGTGAGAGTTGGGACAGAGCTTGGCAGATTGTGCAAACCGACGCTGACTATGTCAGAAAAGGTCGGTAATCCTTAGGTGATAAGTTATTTAATTATTTATACACCTAACTCAGAATGCTGAGGCCAGATATACCATCCATGCACTGCCCTTGCGGGCTTACGTGAGAAGAGCACAGAGCGTGGCGAGTGCACACACTTTCATAAGTGTGCACATCTATCGACTCTAGGTGTTTCTTCTTCTTATTTTTTTTTGAAATTAACTAAAGACTAAAGAGAGTTATGCAAATCAACTTAGCACCACTTAACTTCAATGATTTGAAATGTCAACGCATGTACTTTAAATCTGCCACTGTTTTTTAAACAAAGACTACAGTTTCGAAAGGATTTCATAACCATCACCTACGAATCCCCCTATATACTAACCTCACCATTATCACTTGTAATTCAACTTTTCATTATATTTTACATTTGAAATTAGTGATTCACAAAAATGTTCATCAATTGACTTCAACTGCTTACTTACTTTGTCTTGATTAATTAAAAATAAACCGAAGTCCTGAAAATAATGGGAAATGAGAAAAAAATGAAATAAAATTTGAAAACAAATAATGAGATGATTTTTTTTAAATGATGCCACACTATGAAATATGAACAAACAGAATGAGATATGCGTCCCCCCACACTGGAATGAGAAAGTGTCCCAACTATCAAATGGAATGCAAATGCAGATGTAAAACAGAAAAATAAAATAAAAAATATACAACCTGATATGTATAAGATAGTGAGTGGCTCATGCCGAATAGCTAGGTTCGTGAAGATTCATGAACTCGTCGTCCTCGTGTTGTTCAAACTCTAGAAATGGCTTCAAGCGTTGTCCATTGACCTTCGAAATGGAATTGTCCCTAGGATTTTCAATTTGAACTGCACCATAAGGGTATACTGTTTTCATAATATATGGACCTGTCCAACGGGATCTCAATTTTCCCGGAAATAAATGAAGTCTGGAATTATATAAGAGAACTTTCTGACCTACTTCGAATGTCTTACGAAGTATGGATTTATCATGATAAAATTTAGTTTTTCTCTTTATAAATCTTTGCATTTTCAAAAAAATTTGCCAGCGTCTCTATTGCGAGGTTCAATCGTAGTAGGATCACAATATATATATATATCATAAATATACATCTCATCTTCGAGGATGAGGCATCCCGTAGGGAAAAAAGTATAAAAGTACGATATGTAATCCGGGATATGTACCTTATATATTATTAGCGAGCATATATGGCTAATATAGCACGAAAGTGAGCTCCAAATGCGAAGCAAGCGCCATAGGCACCTAATAAATACTCAACAACCTTGAGAAACATATAAATATGAAAGTTATATCAATACAAAACATATACCAATATAACAACTATATATGCCAAAATATCAAATGCAAACGATAAGCAACAAATCCAACTATCATCCAACTAACATCCAATAAACCAATATCTATCCAATCATCCATAATCAAGTCAATATACATTCATTTTTCATTAATATTCATTGAATTTATTTTCCAATTCATTCATATTATTCATTAACACTGGATTTTATCAACATTCATTTATTCGAATTCAATTAGTTTACATTCACTAATTTACATTCAAGTTTGTTCACTTCCACATCAAATAAAATTCAATTCTATTTAAATTCACTTCACTTCTTAGTTGAATTCAATTATTTATAGCTTTCAATTTTCATTAATTCAATTTCATTAACATTGTAGTGAATTTCTAAATAATCAACTAACAACCATCTAACAACCAATGCATATCCAACATAACCAAATATATTTAATTTACTTCATTTACCTTCAATTTGGTTTGACACATTTAATTTCAATTGGTTTAATATATAATTGACTTTCATTCAATTAGTCGATTGCTAATTCATTTTACCACTATAGTTGAATTTCATTATACAACTCAAATTCATATTCATTTAACTACTTCAGTTCACTAATTCACCTTTATTAATTCATTTTGATTCCAAAATCAACTTCATTCAACATTACTTAAGTTATATTTCGTTTCACTCTCACTTGCATTTACTTTCACTATACTAAGTTCACTACTAATTTAATTCAAATCCAATTTTATTTAACTTTTACTTAAGTCAAATTTCATTTCATTATTCAAATTCAAATCTTAGTTTTACTTAACAAAATTGTTTAACCATTTTAACAATTGGTTTCACTTACATTTTCTCATTTTATAAGTTATACAACTATTTAAACTTCCAAATTCATATTATATAATCACTTACCCTCTCAAGTTAAATTTTCCATTCCAATAACCTATATAATCCAGTTAAAATTATTGAATCTTCCTTTATTTAAATTTCAAATCATATATTTATTATGCTAACTCACATTTATTTAACTATCCCAAAATTAAATTTTTATTTCATATTATAAGTCTAAAACTTGTTTTACTTATATTTATCAAGTTCAATTTGGATTTAAATTCAAATTTGTTTATCACAACAAAACTTCAATTTTCAATTTACCATTGGTAGCAAATCCATTACATGGAAACTCGAAAATGATACTGATGATGCTGCATTCATCACCCTTATTATTTCCCAGGAACTATAGTGAATTCAGTGCTTTATATTCTTTTTTAAAATCCTTTTATTATTTATAAATCATATTAATAAATTATTTTCCATTTCATTTACCTTATTTAGATTTATAATAATATAATCTCTTTAACTTTTGAAAAATAACTTTCAAAATAAACAGGATTCAAATTTCAAAATCTTAGTCAAAATCCATTTTTACTTATAATTCATATTTATAAATATACTTAGGTTGTTCCATTTCTTATATATAAGATTATTTCACAATTGTAAATCATATTAATTATAATTCCATACTTATAATTCATTTGCGTATATAATTTATTCTTTCTATAATTGTTTTTTTACTTAGATTATTCAAACAGCTTTTATTAACTGATATATATTTATATTTTCAACAATCAAACAATCAATTTATATACACTTTAATAATTTAAAATGATACTATGTTGACTTGCCTCACAGTGCAGCGGAAAACATATAATATCATATTAATGATCTTTATAAAACAGAAACTGTATATATACATACATACATACAACAATTAGTGTTCAACAATCAATCACTAGTTATCGGCCTGAACATTTATAATAACCCGTCCTCACAATTGCCGATAGTATACAACAACTAAGCACAATAGATAATTAATAATCAAAACAGATACGTGTACACGAAAATGAAGATCTCCAGCTCTCCTGTTGAAGCTCCAAAAGCACCAAAACTGAACCTGTAAATATACTCGGTCTGACTCGAGCATTGAAAGGGAAGAACACCCGGATCGGTCTGGTAAACCAGCATGAGAAACACACTAAACTAAATTTATCAAATTACCAAACTTTTCCTTTATCCAAACAAAAGTATCTCGTAAGACAAGTCCACACATAAACACGGACATGTTTTTACCTTACGGTAACTAAAACATTTCATATCAAATCATCTGATATTATACTAGTGTCTAGTATACAAATAATATTTATCATAGCCGAAATTGTTACATTGATTAAATTCCAGCATATATCCCAAAATGGGTAATACAATCAAAATGGCAGGTACGTAGTGGAGTTTGGATTTCCATACAAATGACAAGGTGGAGGTACCTTCCGGTAGTACATCTCTAGAAGAATGTGCTGAGGACCATCACAAAGGATCCTCTATCAACACAAGGCCGGTCCAACTCTATCACTAGATGGTATCGAATATATCATCCTCCGATCGTTACCGACCATTTTCAAGGGCCCTTATAACATACAAACCACAATAATCAGATACACGATGTCATAGCATGTAAAGATATATCTAGAAGAGGATGATCATATCCTACTTGAGAGCGACCCACTTAGCTTTACCGCATCTAACCCTTTTTGGTCATTTTCGGTTGATGAGGCTTGAGATAACGATTACCTTTCACAAATTACATATCACGTCACTTTGAATGTCACATAGCCATTTCAGTTGACTGCCAATTGCCTTCCAAACAAAATACAACCCTTGAGCTCATACGTCTCAAGGAGGGTGTTAAGCTAAGAGAAGTTAACTTCTCCGCCACCACTGATGTATGTTTGTAAAAATCAATGTACGTAATCTTTAGAAATGCAATGTCAGACAAACATCCATACAAGTTGCCCAGGAGCAGGACAAATCGAAGGTACTTTCCTACCACATCCTGTTGGGAAATCCCTAGGATTAGTAGTGAATAGTCCTCGCATTGGATATTTCATAATGAGGAGACCACTGCTACTATATGTATATTGGGCTTTTAACCCCAAACGATCAACAAGCAGTCTTCCACTATGAAAATATGGAATATCAATATCATTACAAGCAACCTACACAATCGTCGCATATACGTTGGTCCGAAGTGGTTTTCGGATAAACCGATCCCGGTCTCTTCGCACCAACAACGCAAAAGCGTTTCTCAACCTCACATAGAAACTAAGTCTCATAGACTTATCGCGTCTCCAACTTTCAACTTGCTATCCTTCGGGCCAAGAAGGAAGCTCGATAGATTATAATAATACTCCGCACTACACGAATCAACATCCTCAACACAAATGATAGTCAAGCCTACACAGAAGGCTACGTATTAAATGTACGACTAAATAGTTCCCACATCAAGTCGAGGAACTAAAATGGCCAAATTTTGATAGTTGGTTCTTTAACTATCAAAACAAACAAACAAATATCTAGCATCATATACAATCACTAGGCCCTTTTAATTAATCTTTTATTAATTAGATCATTTTCCAAATACATTGCAAATTATCTTTTAAAAGATACAATCTCAAAACATTTCAATATTGGAAAACATTTCCACATACTTATTTAATAGTAAGTGATTCACAAATCTCTTTATTTTCAACAATTAGAAAATATTTCATATATTAAATCATGATTAAGTATATATTTTATTCTTTAAGGAAAATGTTCTCTTTAAACACTTTTATTTGGGTCAAAACGAATGTCGTAAAACACTGTTACGACAACCCAAAATCACTAGTATAGGGATTCGAAAATAAGATAGATATATAAATCCCATATACTAAACAAAACATTTTCTTTCAAAAATCATTTACTATAACAACAGTGTTATGGTCCATCATTTCTTATTTTCTCGAAATGTCTATTCATGAATGTTGAAATCTATGGTTTTGATACTAAACACATTTTAAAACATCTTCAAACCATTTAACTCCATTTAAAATATCACTTCCCAAAAATATTCATTTTATTTAATTTAAAATATCACTCACTGTCCAAAATCGTGAATACAGTTCATTTACAAAATCCAATATTTCCACACATTTACTAAAGATAATCTACTATCCAAAATCGTGGATATAATTCATTTACCAAATTCATGGCTTCTATATATTCATTAAAGGATTATCGACTGTCCAAAATCGTGGATATATCTCCTTTAATAAACTTATATATTTAACTTATCCAATTAAATTGATTTCGTATTTATAAAACAATGTTCATAAATTCCATATATATTTTATAAAAACTTCTACTTATAAAATCCTTTTATTAACCAATTCCATTTATATCCCATTTACAATCCAAAATCCAATTTATAAGTTAATTACATATAAATCATCTTTATTTACAAAATTCATTCATTTTACAACTTCACCAATTATAAATCTATTAATCATCTTATTTTTAAAATCCATTTATAACTTCATTTTAACACTTATAAAATTCCTTTATAATTCCATCACTTTGATTTATAAAAATATTAATTTTATAAATATTCCATTTATAATAAGTCAAAAGTCCCAATTTAAACTATTTACAAAATATCTATCTCCATATTCCAAAAATCACATTTCAATTATATTTCACAAAAATCATAATTTTTATAACATAAAATTTTTAACATTTATTTATTTAAAATAAATTCATTCGTTTAATATTTCAAAATTCAATAAAACGTAAATTTTCAAAACCGCTTGAAATTCCATTTAAATTCGAAATCATCACTTTAAAATTTTTAATACCAAAAATAGGCTCAATGCTGCAACAACACAAAATACATCAATCACAGCATTCAAAACATCGTATATCATATGATAACATCATATATCACAATATCTTTAAATAAATCAACAATGGTGAGGAATCCAAATGGGTCCCTCCGACCTATCACCTGCAACAAATATACATATTAGAATATGTGTACAATGTTCGCTTCAAGGCAGATGTACGTACAAAGGATCATCCGCTCATACACGGGATTGTATAGTGTCTCGTCTGCTCCAATTGGCAGGAATATATTCAAATACCAATCAATATATATATATATAATACAGCATATATCATCCAAACTGTCATCAATCATCACAAATAATATTTATTCCCACTTTTATAAAAATATCAATGAGTCAGAAAGAGTGAGTTGTACTCACATTGGTTCCAATAGCAGTTACAGTGTTTTATTCCAAATAAAATTAAACAGGCGTTTAATTTTATCCAAAATTTACACTAGCTCCAATCAACTCCAAACCAGCTCTAAAATATAGTGCTCGTCAATACAAACCCAATGCAACTTGATTTGTCAAAAACGAACCTCGTATGACAAAGACATGGCATTTCAAAGTTTTTATAATTTTAATATATATAAATTTACACATTTTATTTTATTTTTAAAACCCTACATCATCATAAAAGTTCGATCTGGCTTCTTCAAATCAGGGCCATTAGTTTTTCTTTCTTCCTCACTAAGTAAACTCCCCCTAGGTTCAAGGTTCGAACCCATTGTCGTCGAACTAAAGCCGATCGCCCCACCTCCATCTCTCACCTTTTTGACGATCAGAGACCATCATTCACATGCCCTCCACGAGCTCCACCTTCAGCCATGACGAAGTTGAACTCGGCTATGTAGAGGCCTCAAAAATCATGTTTGACTGTGCCTCGTTCAAAGCCGCTTGGTCGTCGATCAAATCCACGAAACTCGATCATTGCCGTATAGATTTACTCATCTCGACGAGTTCTAAAATTTTCTAGTTGACGCCATGGCTTAATATTGTGTGGATTGGAAGAAAATAAGGGAGAAAGAATCTAAATTTTCAGCCATTGAATGTAGTGTGGCGGCTAGGGTTAGATTTTCTAGGGTTTGAACAATTTTCAGAAAATGAGGTCCTTTTATAGAAAATTTCAGAACACTATTCATCCGAATTTTTTCCGAACTCGAAAAGAAGCATGCTGCATGGCATTTACAATGTTTTACCCCAATTTCGAACATAATGGAATATATATCAAGAGCCAATTCGATCATATTTGGAAGATAGGCTTTCGAACCGACTATTTTAAATTTAAAATTCACTTAAACGAATTTGTACGCGTTTTAGCTTGCCCCAGAAAAATCGTAAATCTAATTGACATGAAATTTGAAATGTTACAATAACATAAAATAGTAGATCCAATGAAACTAGTTTCATCGAAATCCAAGACTGTATGAAAAATGGCTATTTTCACTTGTCAATTAAATATTAAAATATTCAATTTCTATAATTTAACATTTAATTCAATTTTAAAAGTTTACTAACATCATTATAATTCAAATAGAATTTAATTCAACTTTATAAATCATTTTCATTCTTTTTAAATCCAAATTTCAATTATTTCAGCAACTTCAAATATTAAATTATCAATTTAATTATCCAATTAAATCCTTATATTTCAAATATAAATTATTCATCTTATAAAATTAACTTCTAAATATTTAAAATTAAGTAAACATATGAATTTCAAATAACGAAAATTTTTGGTCGTTGCAAGATGTTGAGATGATATAGCATTGTTTTCTCGGCTATATGCTGATTTGAATTTTGAAGTGCAATTTCATCATTTTGGTGCAAGTTAATCACTTAGAGGCCCAAAACTAACGGCTACGGATGCTTTAGTCATCCATAGATATTAACCTCCAACGACCAAATACGGTAATGTTAGATAGTTTTATATACCAAAAACACATGGGTATGGAAAAAGTTTAAAATTTTAAAAACAACTTTCACATTCCATTCCAAAAACCCATTTCAGCACTCTTTACATAATCCCACAACGTTAACCACATTCAGAAAAATATAATTATTACAATATACTTCAAAAGCAACATATGATGATCCCCCTTGGTGATCAGAGTATATAATAGGCAATAAACAACTTTGATTTAATAAAAAACATAGCGGAATCATATGTGAGAGAACCCAAATAACTACATGCCTCCTACACGACTTCGGAAGCTTATTCGTCTTAAGAAGTACCTGAAAACCTCAAATCTCAGGTTACTCAAAATCAATTGAGTACCCTAGAGTTTAAGGGGAAAACATAAACTTTGAGTCGGACAAAAAGCCTGGCATAAATAATAATATACCATCTCAAATCACTTAGATATCTAGTAAGACCATGCCACTTAGCGGAACGGGTTTCCCCTTACTAGTATCTTAAAAACCTTTATAAACCATTTCATGTGCTTCTGCATCCACAATATTTAAATCAATTCAAAACATTATTATATGATGATATGCAAAACAATTGAATCAAGTCTGGATTACCCATCTCCATTCATTTTGACTATCTGTCATAGTTATAGTTTCTAGGATTACTATTAACCTAATAGTTTTCATGGGCTGACTAATAACTGTTAAACATTTATGGACTCCCTATCCACTTATATAGTTTTCATGGGATCTCTATGAACCTATTGGTAACTTCAATATCATTTCTTTTACCCTAGTTTTCATCGGCTCGGTAGGAACTGTCAATATCTTTCTTTTACCCTAGTTTTCATGGGTTAACTAGGAACTTGTTGACTATATATCAATATTTCATTTTCTTATCCAGATATAGTTTTTCATGGGCTAACTATAAACCTGTCTAACTGACATCTTCAATTATATATAGTTTTCATGAGCTGACAACGAACCTATTGGTCCTTGCTAATATCATTTCCCTTACACAGCTTTCATGGGCTTAATGTGAACCTATTGGCTCCTGCCAATATTTTTAATTTATATTCACCACTGGGTCAATCTAAATTGTTATTCTGTCTTTTCCAAAAGTACCATTTTGGGTTCATTACAAAGTGCATATATACATATATGGAGAAGCAAACAATATAACTTGGTTAATTCTTTTAACCCATTAAGACTTCAAAAATTCCATTTCAAAAAATTTTGTTCATTAATATGCCATGGTTTTGCTTTTAAATGTGATCGAATTTTTTTTTGAAAACTATACTTTCGGAATGTTCGAAACCTTGCTTTCGACCTCACTGGATAGCCTCCTTCGAAATCATATATCTCTTTCAAAACATTAGACTCCTGCCTTTTAAAATACTTTAAAATTCTTCTTTCAAAAATTTTCAAATATAATAAAGTGTTACTTATCAATTATTAGAATCATAGCTCGAAACCAATGGAAGTTATCTTCCTAAAGTATTGAAAGTCTCCCTTTCAACATCATTGGCTCTACCTTTAAAAATATCATTTGGGTCAAGGTAAATATAAATGAAAGTATCTTTTCCGAAACTTTTCTTTACCATATAAAAATGTTAGGGAATTTACGATGGTGTCGGAACCATCCCTTTCGACAGAGTCAAAAGAATATTTTAAAAATACTGAAGGATAACTTTGAAACCCCTTCTGAAGCCATTGCCTTTGAAACCTATAACCATTTCGAAAGCATTTAGAAATCGCCTAAATAAATCTTTAAAACAACACTACCTTTCGACAACATTAATGACTTCAATATAGTCGAAAGGCACTTCAATATAGTCGAAAGGCAAAGAATCGACGGTAGGGCTTCGACTATGCCGGAACCCCCTCCATGGAAAGCATTGATTTATAATCAAAGGAACTTCTTTGAAAGCCCTTTTTATTTTAAAACAACATGGCAACCCCTTCGAAATCCATTATAAAACTCCTTCCGAAAACATATGTATCGACTAAGTCAAAATCTTAGTAAAACAAAGGCAGGGGCTTAACTTTTTAAAACAAACTAAGGTATCGACTCCATCTGATGCATGCTTTCGACACCATACCTTCTGCCTTTATCCAATCCACTACCTACCACCTAGATGATAACCTGTGTATTGGTTAGGGCTTAATGGGGTTTCGACTTTGTCGAAGGCGAAAGGTAAGGGGTGAAAGGTACCCTAAATAGAGGCAAAACTTGTTTTTATGGGTTAAATGTCAAATTAAGCAACTTATATCAACTAACCTTCCTACGTGTAAACTTCTTATTGGTTGCCTTTACTTTTCCCACGCTTTTCGAAACTAATCGTCTTATTATTTTGGAAAAGTATCAAGCTTGGAATTTTACGAATAAAACCTTACATTGCAAATACAATTAAATCATTTAGATCCTCCTCTCAAAATAATTTAATTTGTATGTCAAATCACTTAAGAAAAATATCCAAAAATCATAGAAATTTACTTTGATCATGTTATATAACATATCAAAATTTCAAATCCAAATTCTCAATATATTTTCTGAAATAAATTTGTAAATCCAACGTGCTATATTTTCACTCAAATATTCATAATAATCTTTCCAAGCTTGGAGAATTATCAAACTTAAAACCCAAATCTAAAATTATGTTTGCATGGCATATAATTTTTCTATTGCATTTAAACATTAATATTACATGGTTTTGGTCTAAAACCGTACGAACCATCATTTAAACAGTGTTGTTTAAATTTAAACAAACCATAATTCAAGCATATCATAATCAAACGTCATATATTCAGTAAATAGAGATGGAAATTATTATTCACCTTAATCATTGATAAGGAAAGTGGATTGAGATGAGTTTGATTCCCCTCTTTAATTCTTTATTTTTTTCCTTGAATATCATGTTCTTTTCTTCCAATTAATGGCCGACCTTCTTTCTTTTTCTTACATTTTTTATTTGTGAAGAAGTGATAATGAATGTGAATGGCTTAGGGGCGTGCACACACACATATACATATATATAAGGGTGAGAATCATGGGAGGCCAATATCTATTATGCCCTTATATATTTTATTTATTCTATAAACCATTCTTTAAGCCTATTTTTATTAATAAGCACGACCACTTAAATTTATTCAAATATCAATCCCCTTATCATTTAATATTTCCATTATTCTATTTACTTTATCTAATTAAATATCCTGAATAATGTTATTTAAAAACTAGGAATGTTACATTTAGAGTGATTAGAATATCTATATATTAACCTCCTAACCATCTTAATAAAATAATCAGATTTCCAATAATTGTAATTAATAGAAACCATAACTAAATCAATTTGGAGGTTTTCTATTTTGGGTGCACTAAATTATAATTCTTCGACTGAGTGATTGATTAGAGGGAATCTTCACATCTTGTAACTCTCTAGTCATTGACCTGCCTTGTAATCTGTCCGAATTGGTGACAGAAATAGAAATGGTTGGTGGGTTTCCTTGGATGTAGGACACAAATTCAAACCAGATTAAATCTTCTGCATCTCTTTTAATTTCTGCTATTTGATCTAGTGTGATTCATATTTGATTTTGAATTTGCATTGGTATTCAAATAGACAATACTTGCTAATAAATCATTCCCTACATTTTTCACAACAGTTTGGTATTGGAACTAGTGTTATGTTCTGTTTGGATGATGATGTCGACTTTTGGAAAATCTATTGGTCGATCTGGTGTCAATTATGTTGTTGCATATTTTGATGGAAATAGAAAGTTTGGAACTTGGAAGATAAAGATTGAGGTACTGTTGAAGAAGGAGAAGAATTTTAAGATTGTTTCTGCGGCCGATAAATTGAAGGACATCGAGGCAACTGCTTTGGAAGAGATGGAAGATGAAGCTCTTACAACAATTTGGTTGAATCTTTCATATGAAGTTCTTATAGAGTTTTCTCAAAACAAGACAGGGAAGGAATTATAGGATGTACTATTTGATGCATATCAAGGCAAGTCTCTCACAAATCGGATTATTCTTCAACAAGAACTCTATTTATTTAAGATGAAGCCTGGAGCCGATCTTATGGAGCATGTAGATGCTTTGACCACTTTGATTATGAATATGAAGGCAGCAGATGTTGATGAGGTGTAGGCATTGATTTCCTTATGTTCCTTGCCTAAGGAGTATATTACTTTTGTCAGTAAGATTACCTATCTGATTTAATGGCTGGTCCTTATAATAAAGTGTTGCGAGAAAGATTGATGAGCACTAGTATAGATGGTGATACATAAGGCTTATCTGTTTAAAGAGGTAGAAGCCAAAACAAGTCAAAGAATGGTAGAGGTAGATACAAGGTCTCAGTTTAAGTGGCCTAAGCGATTGATTTGCAATTATTGTAAGAAACCAAGGCACTTTGTAGCTCGAAGAACGAAGAAAAGACCCAAAGCAAGCTTCAGCGCCTACAGTAGTGAAATCGGATATAGAGAGTGATGCAAATGTGTTTACAGCTTTTGGTTCTTCTGGGAAGAGCCGTTGGAACTGGATTAGCCCGCAGTGGAAGTTATGAGTGATTTTTTTTACCCTATTGGATTTTTATTGGGCCTATGAAGTCTAATTTATTTAGAATATTTCTAAATTTAATTTAAATAAAATCATGTATTTTATTTAAATTCGTAAATTATTGTTTGAAATTCATTTGATTTATTTTCACTTATTATATATATATATATATATATATATATGCAAATGTGTGCGCATGTGTAACACAACATTCCATGCAAGATATAACATGCTCGTATATAGACGTCGCGATTTATATTACAACGGACATATTAGCTCATTTTATATGTATTGTATGTTGTCAAAATATGTGCATATATTTATATTTATATTTATAGATGTCCAACTAATTATATATGAATATATATATATATATGTGTGTGTGTGTGTGTGTGTGTATAGTTATTATGAAAAACTATTATATACATATATAATATAAATAACAATTAAACACAACACACACACATATAAATGTATATGTACATATGAAATTATAAATTTAAGAAAATAAATTATTTTATTTATTTATGTATATACATACGAATTAAAGTAAATAATTATGATATAAATATAAATAGAATAATTAAATGTAAGTTTGCAATATAATAAATATACATATAAATATAAATATATAAAAAGCTAATTATTATTTTATTTTAATATTACATTTCGATATTATTACAGATCCAACAAATTTATATTTTTCATATATTAATATATAATTATTACGAATTAAATAGTCAAACCGTCATAAATAAATAATATAAAATAATTATAGATTAAAATATAAAATTTTAAAATTTAAGAAAATCTTGAATAATATTCTAAGAGTTACAAAATTTTCCCAGTCCGAGTAAAAATTATATTTTTAGTTAATTAAATACTAATCGGCCCATTTTAGGTTAATTTTTAAAAATATAAAAACTTATTCAAAAAATCTAAAAAAATTCAAAGAACTTATGAGATGATAAAATAATTTAAAATAACTGAAATTGTATTTTCGAAAAAATATTTATTTTATATGCATTTATTAAATCTTATAGTGATTAAATAATGATAAAATATCTAATAATAATAGATTTTTTTTTTCAATTGATAAAATTCATAATTAAGATAAGCATATATTAGAGATTATTAGATCAGATTTTATATAATATGTATATATATATGCTTTGATATAAATTGTGTAAATAATTGATTTATGCATACATACATACATAAACATATATGTATACATGTATGTATATGTATATGTGTATGTAAATGTATATGTATATGTATATGTATGTATGTATGTAATATTAAAACAAAATACATTTATTAGGTATATAACATTAGATTATTAATAATATATGGTTTGTATGAGTACATTAAACTTATACATAAAGCCAATCATTGCTGTGACAATAACATTGCCCGTAGTTATCATCTAACTAACTAAGCAATAATAACATATATACATAGATGTACTTAAGCAATGAATTATTATACCATAATCATATACCTTATTGTGTAAGTAAATAGTTACCATAACTGATGCACTCAAGTCTATGTTGAAAAGATGAATGCTCTTCCTTTTGGAAATTTTTTTGATTCGTTAGACTACTTGTCTTGAATCGCAAACCTCTCGCTATTAAATAGCTATCGATTTGAGTTGATTTGATTTGAGATTTTTCTACGGTTTTGAGGAAGTATTTCAGCCACAATAATGATAAAGGCGGTGGCCAAAAAGTTGGATGAAGTTAGGTTTATAGATGATTTTATATTAGTTGAATGAGAAAGAAAATAGGATAGTCTTTTATACTTTTTCTTACCTAATCTCAACCACGCATTTCAAAACCAACTTGCAACATCTTTTGATGCCCCTATGTTTTTTTATTACCACCAAACCATTTCACAAACAACATGGGGGCAATATCCCATTTAATACCAATTAAAGATGTTTATTTAAATCCAATTTAATTCGTCATCGATATCTCATATTGATCGATATATTTATAATTACTGTAAATATATATATGACAATATTTATTTCTCAAATCATATTCAACTTTTATAACGAATATTTCGTAAATATTGATTAATTTAATTAATTTATAATATAAACTAATTAAATCGTTTGGTTTAAAGAGAATTCATCAATACGGGTGTATAACTCTTGGATGTAAATTCAGTCAGCAATTAACATCGAACTATTGAATGTCAACGTTCACATGTAACTTAACAGGTGGTGTGACATTACGGTCAAATTTATCGCTTACTTAGTTTCATCAAAATCTAATTTTAGTTTAATAAGCGTTACCCGGTTATGGTATTCACTTACACCAATTTTCTTCGTCAAAACTATATCACTTTGGACTTATTCAATTTGGTGGCGGTCAAAATTCCAATACCATGCATATTCAACTCTATAGTCCAAACATAAAGTCCTTGCTTTAATAATAACAATTATTACTAACCGAAATGCTCTGACCTGAGACTTTGACTTTGGGTTGACTTAACCGTGATACTAACTCCATATAACCGAGAAGACGAATCCTCTCTTGAATAGTGCTTCACTTCCAATACTTCCACTCGATCCAACTATAGTCATTCGATAGAATGCCATGCCATAATTTGACTATAATCAATGCGGAGCTTTCATATTGAAGATCCGTAATATTCTCAAGTCGAGAGAACCGTGTAAATCAGTCACATCGATGCTTTTTGTTTAACCTTAGTTATAACAACCAACAGAAAACTATTGAGTGATTCATAACATAATTATCCAATAACTATCAGTATGTAACATCTAGGTGCCCCTGGTAGCCATGAGTAATACACTGCCCAATATTTAGAGAGCATTACGTACTCATCTCAATGGATACATCGATATCTAGGCTCGATGCATCTTGACTAGGAACTTTAAAATGATATATTTATTTTTGTTGTAATAAATTATTCACGGTTACAACACTTTGTAACTACTGTCACAAAACATACCATTTATGGATTTTCTATTAAATATACTTTTAATTAAATTAATTGATTAATATAACCAGATATGTGTATAATAGAAAGAAAATACCTTTGATTTCGAACAAGATTGGTTATGAGTTAGATATATGTAACAAATTACATAATTACCAGTAGGGAATACCCCTAACTCTATCAATCTCCCACTTGCACTTGGGGTCAATTATGGAATCTTATTCCAACTTATCCAATTGATTTTCTTAAAACCAATTGGGTCAGTCTCTTAGTGAACGAGTATGCTATTATGTTTTAATCATCTACTCTGTCAATTAACTCTCTTCGACGTTGACATACTACCTTTATCATTTGGAACAATTCGAAGTATGTCCCTCTACTTCTAATGAGCTCTAAGTTCTATGAACTATGTTGTAACAATGTTTTCATATAACAATGTTATTGAATTCTCAACGTTTGGAATTGCCCTTAGCTCAGTTATAAATTTATGCATTTACATTTATATATATTGCTTTTATTGTGGCACTATTTAGGTTAATGAATCAGCCATAGTCTCTTCTATTTGGAACATTTCCTACTTAATAATTCTTAATATATTATTGACATGTTATACTCAATATCACTTAATAAAATTTGAGTCCAACACTCTTTCATTAGAAGTTTGTTGTTTCTGTAACCTTTCTCCAGTATTTCATAAATACATGAGAACACTTCAAACAACCATTTAGTGAAATCTATTTGGATTTTATATTTGCGTAATGTATCAAATACAAAACAAAACATGATATCGTACACAACATAATCTGTATGCTAATTCCTATTACCAATGCATAAGGAATCCATCGTACATGTTCCATATCATACATTTTAATAAGGTGTCCTTGCATATCGTTTTAGTACATTCCCAATATCTTTTATGCTTACTATAAAAGGCATTATTTACAAATCCGACATCAAGTATCAAAACAACTAAAACTAATTTTAACATATGTGCATCGTTAAATCAACATTATGTTGTTTCCTTATGGCTTAGAAAGATCTATGTATCTTTTAATGTTCTTTCTAATGAACATACACTTCCTTTGCATTTTGATTGGTAATCAAACAATTTTATATTTCTATCAAAATATTTGTTCAATTCCGATGCTTATAAAATGATACTTTCTATTATTTCTTGGATCATGTTCGAAAAATCATAACCTCTATATCGCTCCCACTGACTTCAAGACACATTGGTTATTATGTGCAAATAGTCTACTCTAAATCATTATTTAGAATTTTCTATTATAGCACATATGTACCAAAACACTAAGTCTTATCAAGTGATAATCTTGTGAGTAAATCCGAAATAACTTGATCATGTTGAATAATGAATCTATTATGCTGATCTCAACATTTGAAATTTATGAAATTATTCTTATCAACATTGCTCATTTAATTCCGACTGCATTACTCTTGCTTATAAAGACACAATTGCGGTTGATGGATCACATCCCTTCGATTACGACTACCAAAAGCATATTTTTGATAACATACTTGGAATTCATTTTTAGACCTGTACATCACGCCATATTATAGAGTTAATGCTCTTAATAGTTTAATTAAACAATCGAGGACTTTATATTTTCGACATTAATAGGAAAATCATAGTTTCTCTTCAATGTGCGAGAATATTTATTGGATACTCTAATGCGATGTTTATATTTGGGTTAGTTAATTTCATTTCATCTCATATAATCAGTTTTATCTATGGATCATATCCAGTTCCATTTTACTACCAATAATTCCTCAAAGAAATTCCTTCACAATGATGTTGGTATTTCTTGAAACAACAACCGTTTCTCAATGCAACAGAATAAGTATTCATAAATATTTTATACATTTCCTTATTTATAAAACTGATTTGGTTTTAGCTTACAAAACTTAAGTTCTAAACATAATATGCCATCCGATGATAGTCTTTCCTAAAATCATTTTGGGGAGATTCATACAAGATACCTTCCGAACAATTATTACGTGCAATCTTTTAACTCGCACAACTTGCCAACTCCTTGGTCTAGGATATGTTGGGGTTTCTTATATACCCTTATCTTGACTGTGTTTGTAAACTATTATTTAGACGAAATAATATTAACTTCATGTACTACTCTTAAGTACATGATCTTATAGAAAGAAACTAACTCAATTGCACTCACAGCTAATCGTATATTGTCCAACAATGTTCGATTACTCCTTGTCGATACATTATTATGTATTATATAGAGGAATGACTTTTAAGATTGAATCTTAATTCATTGTTAGGTACATTTGGAACTCTTTCCAATGTACTCACCCATTTGATCAAATCGGATCATTTCTATTGCATGTTATATTATTAACTTTCATTTGATACTCTATGAGTCTATCTTAGATATACTACTTATGTATCAAATACACATGTCCATGTTGGTGATAACTCATCAGTGAATAGGACGTAGTACGTGGAACTGTTTTGGTATAAATAGACTTACGAATGCATATATCTATATGTATGAATTCAAAGAGTTCAACAACTCTTATGATGCTCCCACTAAATGGGTGCATAGCCTTTAATCGTTTGAGATATAATGAACCGATATCATATGATTCATAATCATATAATAAAATTATTTCTCAAAATTATGGCTTAGTATATAATTCCAAAATAACTGTAAATAATATTAGATTCTTTTGTATTTTCTAATGCAATACTTTCCTTATGAAAACAAATACCACATTATAATTTTATTTCATAACAAATATTCATAATATCCATATTGAAATATAGCTACGTCTATCTTTCAGTCGATATCGAAAAATAGTCATTGTTTCACAAATAATGTTCGATATGTTTTATGAAAACAATTTTCGTAATTTTGATGCAATCATTAAGTGTTATATGACATAATTCCACTATTTTTGCCATTATTATAATAGCATACTAAGTTTGGAGGTCCATCATTCACTTAATATAATTTATTTATTTCATATCTTGCAACTAGTTTACAATGGATGGTACTTTGATCAAATATCTTGAACTCAAAGAAACAAATCTCAAAGAAAATAATTTTCTATATGTAAATACATTTTGGAATAGAAATCATATTTCTTATTCCAAAGTTAAGTATCAATCACTATTATTACAATTCCCATTTCCGTTGTTTCTTTATTAAGCAGAAGTGACTATTCACTCCCTTCATCCCAATTGGATCTTAAATTACATCTATTCATAAACATTCATTTTCCTTTCAATTGGTCAAAGCGTTCAAAAGAGAACCCCTACTACAATATCATAACGAACTATTTACAAAACGCATTTGATAATCCTTAACATTTAACGACATCAAATATGTTGCGCTTTGATCAACCTGACATTTCAGTGACCGAGTGCTTAAATCTATCTTGTAATTTTGGTTTAGTGTTACAATTAACAGAATACGACCCTTTCTATAATCAATCAAATTGAATACTCCATCTCTATTGTTTATTGGCTTATTTTCAAATGAAGTAACTTCATCGAAGTATCTTACATTACGAACTCTGACTGTTCCCCATATATTATGCAATAATATATGGATCAAATATCTAGTCTTATATTTCTTGTAGAGTTCGAAATTCATTGAATGCAATACACGGTCTTAGACCAAATAAACATGTAAGTAACCAAATTACCAATGTATTTAGTAGTTATAATTTATATTTCTATTTGTCAATTTTCAATTCAGTTTATTTGTATATCTTTATTGATAAACGTTGTATCAATAATTTAAAATTGACAAATTTATCATTGTAGATTATTATAACATTATATAATATATGTTCTTACAAAATATAAAAGGTTAAATGTTATCATTTCATTTTTCTAATAACGTTTCACTAATCTTTTATGTTTCAACAAATCCGAAGCGAATCATAGAAGTCTTTCAACTTCACTAATGAGTGTTAGGATTCATTTATCTTAGGATTCCAACCTTGAGTCTACTCAACAAATCATAGTTTACAAATTGTGATGACTAGGGATGCTTGACCCTCGAAAATCGACATCGATACATCTTCGGTATTCACGTGCCGCAAAACCAAGTGCCAAAATGCCCGATTGTTAGAGGAAAAAGAAAATAAAGATAGAACATAATCTCACACGAATGGATTAACATATATTATTTCGATACATAATCATTACAGTTGAAAATTTTAAATACAATATCAGTGTCTAACCTGGATTTAGCCTGGATAGTTATAAACCCATGTCCTTACAAATGCTGACAACCAAACAAAAAAAATGCAGTATATGCATCAGATAATAGAATACGTCCATACATAGATGAAGATATCCAACTCTCCTTTAGAAACTCTAAGCGTCGTCAATTAACCTAAAAATACTTGGATTTGACCCGAGTATTAAAAATATTCAGACCAGGCTTGATAAACCAGCGTGAGATACTTGATTTAAAAAAAAATTGATGCTAGTTAAAAAACCTTTGAAAAGAAGGGTATCTTATAAGACCATGCCCACACATAAATACAAACTGGTTTTTGTCTTATGATAACCAAAATATTTTATATCAAAACATGTGATAATATTGTTAATGACATTGGTTTGAACACACTTTTCAAATAAATATGTACACAATGGAAGTATCAATAACCGGACTAAGTCTTTGGTAATATATCCGGACTAGGTCAATGGGATATACCTGGACAAAATATATGATACCAAACAGGTAGCTAAATTATTTACAAAGCATTACAGCTATTTTGGGAATACAACCAAAACCGTAAAGTTTGTATTGGAATTGGATTTCCAACATGGTAGGAAACTAGTGGCCTTTTCCTTCCTCGGCGAATTTCCATATATAGCAATCATCATACCCGATAGCTTCATATGCAAGGACTCACACACCACTGTACCTGGTACACTACGATGTATCCGGTGGCTTCTCGTGCTAGGACTCACACACCACTATATCATACAATATAAAGGTCTAGACGTCTTCCGACCCTATAAGGCATAAGGCCTAATCAGTCTGATCCGCTCATAAACCGATAGCCAGAAATATATGTCTTGCAAAACACAAAATTATCTTCACTTTTGGGATGTGAGGCCCATGAGGCTATGCTCAATTTCAACAAAGCCATGCTTTATTTCACACAAAGCCATGCTCTATCCTTCCATAAAGCACATTCCACTTAGAATGCCACATTGTCATTCCTTAATCACACATCTGATTTCTACCAGCATATTACTGCTAAGCTTGTACGTCTCATGAAAGGGTATTAAGCTAAGAGAAGTTTCCTTCTCCACCACCAAGCGGATAATACATTGATAGAGACCGATTAATATGATCAGAAATGCACTGTCAGACATTCGTCTATACAAATTCATTTCGGGACTGAACGAAACCGAAGGCATTCCTCATACACCATTAGTAGCGAGTAGTCCTTGCAATTCGAAGATTTTAAAACATGATAGGACCACTGCTATAATAAATGTCTCTATATTAGGAGAGACCTAGGGAATACCAACAAGAAGTCCTTCTGCTACGAAGATCTTCGGTCTTCAATTCAACAAAGATTTTCAGAATGCAGACACCACTGCCATATAGATAAAATATAGGGTAAACCCTTGGGACTCGTGACAACAATCCCTACAATTTGAAAATCTCCAGTCTTCAATAATCATCATCTTCACCATGTCTTCACTTTCGAATGTATACATTGGTTCAAAGTGATTTCTGGACAGGAGTAACACAAATCCGACCCCGGTTCCTCTGAACCAATCATCGATTAAAAAGATGTTAAGTTCATATGTGGTTATCAATCATCTTTCGATTTAATTAATCTTTTTCCTTCACTCATTAAATATCACAAAGAAATATACTATTCTAATTATTCCATTTATCTTCTTAACAGTATATAGAATCATTAAGCCTCATCTATCAAATCATTTGGTAAATTTTAAAACATTTTTAGTCTTGGAATAATTCCGAACCGTTTCAACTTTTATTTAGGAAAACATTTCCAAATCATTTCTATACAATCCAAGTTAATTAAATTTGGAAAATTATATCTTTATATTTTGGGAAATTTTGATCCGAGTAAACCAAATTTACTAAACCATCCGTCGGGCCTGTCTCGATAGCCAGAGAGAGCAGAAAAATCGTTTTCCAAAATCAAGCCTAGACACTATCTCTCTATCACCCATAAAGCGGTTAAGTTATTTGATCGACTCTAAATCATTTAATATACTCTACTAAATTTTTATTATTTGTTTAACCACATCATAAATCCTTAAAATTACCTCAAAATACTTTATTAATCATTTAAAGACATTTACAAAATATTTGAAAAGGAATGGTTGCGTTTAAAACTATTTTCAAAATTATAGAAGAGTGCTGCGAAAAAGTGCTACAGAAAGTGCTTTTAACTATATTCATCAAAACAAATTTCTATCAATTGAAAATTTGTTTTATAACTCAAATCACTTTTAAAACATTTTAAAAGATCTGTAAAATTTATTCCATATTTTTAAACACTTTAAAAACAAATTTATTTAAAACATTTGCAACTTTCGCCATTGAACTGCCAAAGCACGATTCTCTTGAAAACTTGATTCGCTCATATTTCAAATTTTACTAAACGAAATCTTTATCATTTTCTTTTATTTGAAAACAATAGTCATAAGAGTTCAGAAAATTCTTATTGCAAAGAAATCCAACCACGATTCCATCCTACAAAAGGATTTAACTTTTACCGCGCGAAATCGCGAACTACCATTACGCGACGCGTTAATTTTTGATTCTAAATTCATTATTTGACAAAACTTCTCCAAATTGAATTTTAGTGTCTATAAAACATTTATAAACTATTTTCAAACAATTAAACCAATATTTTCCATATTAAATCTCTTTTTCACCTTTAAAGTATTTCATAATATTATATTATTATAATTTTCACTTTCAATCTTTTTATATTTTCCAAACCATTAAGAGGCTCAATAAACTTAATACACATATTTATATGAATTTATTTCTATCAATTAACTATTTTATTATGATTTTTCATAATTTATCACCACCAAGTTATCAACAATAACAACATCCATATAATCAACCATATAATCAAGCAAGTTACCAAACATTCATGCAAATCATTAAGAGATTAAATGGTCATATTATCATACTTAAAAATAGTTATGGAGATTATTTGTCATATATTAAGAATTGAGTACTCACCATAAATCAAACCAAATCTTCCTACCAACATTCAATTCGCCACAACACTTCGTCAACATCATTACTAAACTTCACTAATACATCACTAAACAACTCCATTTCTCTTTCAAGTTCTCGACCACCGCCCAAAAATGCTCCATGCTCACGGCCCTTGCCTCCATCATCTCCAATGCTTTAGACCATAGCCCTTCCCTCTACCATGCTCTCGGCTAGGCCCTTTCCTCCACCATGCTCCCGGTCTAGGTGGATCTAATGTTGGTCGTGGGTGTATGAAGTGTAGAGGAGGTGTTTGTACTAATTTTAGAGAGGAGTCTCTATAGTATATATTTACGTATATATTTTTATTTATTTTTCTATATTTTTCTCAATTATTTTATTAAAAGGAAAGCCATTGAAAAGCTTGAGAATGAAGAGAAAGAAGATAAAGAAATAAATGAACGAAGAAGTGAAATAGTGCACATATTTATGGCCTTGGAAGCCTTACGGGCTAAGTAACTTCACAAATATCTCACTTGCCATCATTCCTATCATGTCATACACGTTGCCCCACCTCCATGACATCCTCCTTGTGCTACCATCTTCTCATATCACTTCATGTTCTAATTATTGACTTTATGCAAGCTTAAGGGTGAAGTTTCATAAAATATCTTAGATAGTTTTAACATATATATATATATATATATATAAACATATATATATATATATATATATATATATATATATATATATATGGTATACGTATGTATATATGTGTTGATGTATATGTTAGTAGATGCGTTTGTATGTTATATATGTGCACATGACATATAAACAAGATTGCAACAACTTTCGAACAACTTCCGTGTGATAAACCGTTGCCAACCGGAGAACCGATTCCCGGTCACATTTTCACTTATACATTAAATTACATATATTTGTAAATAAACTTTGAAAATAAATTTATAATCATTATTAATTAATTAAAATGATCTCATTTGAATTATAAAATCATCTGTATTAATATTAACAATTATTTACAAAAATTGCTGTTATACCGATAAAGCGATACCAAATTTTCTTATATTTTCAAACTGATTATGTATCTTTATAAAACTATTATAAATTATTTATTATCACTTTATATCTATTTAAAACGAATTACTATATTTTTAAAAACAATTATTAAAATAATTATAATACTTATTAAATCATTAAATCTCAATTTAAAATCATAAATCAATTATTAAATATAAGGGCATCATTGAGGATGCCATACATACTTTTTATTTTCGAACAATAAATAATCAATTTTATTTCATATTCTTATTTAATCATAAAAATAAGTGTATGTATCTAGCTCCGTGCACGACGTCCTACGATTATAGAGCCGTTTATCGATAAAACAGTTTTCGGTCGTTTTATCGATATTCCTTTACAAATTATATTTTCGTAAATATTTATTCAAAATAAGATTACCGTTATTTATTTATTGTTCAAAGCATCATAATCTATGTTCTTAAAAGCTTATATTTGAATATTTTGTAAAATACATATAATCTATCAAACTGATAAATTTGCAGATCCTTATAGATTTCCCCTTAAAAGAACGTCGTCCCCGAAATTTCACCAAAACAAAATCCGAAGATATTTGCCCAAAATATTTATATTTAAACTTACATTCATATGAATTATACAGATCATCCAATTTTATACACTATTTGAATTCATAGCTTTACTTTCGAACTAGTATTAACTCCTCAATCCATTAGCGCGGACTTTGGTCAGGCTTCTTGATTAGAAAACTTCATTTCTCTTACATAGTCCTTAACTATGACAGAAAAATCAAGTATCAAATCATTAATCCTCATCAATGTTCATCGTCAAGAATCGAGTGATAAATCTTTTTTCGGACTGGTGCAAACACGTAAAAGTTCCATACTCAAATCTTAGATCAAAATTGTGCAACGTACTGATCCACGTACCTCATGTCTACTTATTAACATTCAAAAAGTCTTTATGAACACTTTTTATAAAACTTTTATCTTTTAAAAATGCTTCTTTATATATAATCACTCTAAATATTCATTTTAAAATATTTTTCTTAAAGGAAAACGTTTCATCCCAAAGGAATCATTTTAATTTTAAAAATAATTTACCTTTTATTTCTCATTACAATATATTCCTTTTTAACCAATATCGATATTAAGTTATCAAATAATAATTCATAATTATCCTTTTAACTGATGGAAAATTATATAGATCGAGTAACTCCAAAATAATACTGAGAAACTAGGTACTACCAGTAGTATTTTATATCAATTTAATAAGATGGGTAACACTTAAGAGAAGTGTTTACCATATGAACATATCTCTTGCCCATTTTTTAGTTATTTTCAAGCCACTCAGACTAGTTAACATTTGAGACTTTCTTACCTTTTTCAAATATCTTATGTGAAATTTCTTTTTAAAATCCATTAGAGATTATTTTGTTTATAAAACCCATTTTATAAATCCCTTTTATAAAACCATCTTACATTAACTTACTTCCTTTTAATCGTATTTAAATTTTCACAATTCTTTTCCCAAAATACCATAATTCTCAAATTTTATATAACATATCTTTCATATATATCTTTTCAAAATTATTTTATTTGTATAAAATACATTTTTATACTACATGCTTATTCTTCATCTTATATAAATTCATTCGTCTTAACCCAGTATTATTATCAAACATCTTATAGTCAAATCGTGAAACTTAATTCGCAAGATGTTCGTTCAATCAAAAAATGGTAATAACTAAATATTATCATTTCCTTAACCATAAAATGACATACATAAATATCCATATCTTTCAAAAGATATTCCTTTATACTTAAAATATAATCCTTTTAAAATAGTGTGTCGGTTTTCCTTGTTTAAGTGTTTAGAAATCCCTATCGATAACGGTGATCATGTGCATCAACCAGAATACATAAACCACTCAACACATAAATCAACACAAAACATTTTTATATCAAATAACAAATATGTGCTCATATATAATACTCACAAAACTCATTATAGGGTGTTACTAACCCTATCTCTAATGAGTCACTCATTCTAGGGCATTACCCTATCTATAATGAGACTTACCTCAACAAAGCCTAGGTGTTCGCTCAACCTTAGCTCTGATACCAAATGTGACAACCGGGGATTTTCGACCCTCGAAAATCGACACTAATAGATCCTCGATATTCACGTGCCGCAAATCCAAGTGCTAGAAAGCCCGATTGTTAAGAAAAAAAGAAAATAAAGATAGAACAGCATCTCACACGAATGGACTAACATATATTATTTCAATATATAATCTTTAAAGTGGAAAATTTGAATACAATATCAGAGTCTAACCTGGATTCAGCCTGGATAGTTATAAACCCTGTCCTTACAAATGTCGACAACCAAACAAAACAAATGCAGTATATGCAGCTGATAATAGAATACGCCCATACATAGATGAAGAAGTCCAGCTCTCCTCTGGAAACTCCAAGCATCTTCAACTAACCTAAGACTACTCTGATTTGACTCGAGTATTAAAAATACCCGGACCAGGCTTGATAAACCAGCGTGAGATACTTGATTTAAAAAAATTTGATGCTAGTTAATTTTTTTTGAAAAGAAGGGCATCTCAAAAGATCACACCCACACATAAATCCGGACGGGTTTTTATCTTTTGATAACCAAAATATTTTACATTAAAACATATTATATTATTTTTAGCGACACTGGTTTGAAAACACTCTTTAAATAAATATATACACAATAAAAGTATCAATACCCGGACTAAGTCTATGGTAATATATCCGGACTAGTTCAACGGAATATACCTGAACAAAATATATGATACCAAAGGGGTGGCTAAAATGTTATCAAAGCATTACAGCTATTTTGGAAATACAACCAAAACCATAAAGCTTGTATTGGAATTGGATTTCCAACAAGATAGGGAACTAGTGGCATTTTCCTCCCTTTATGGATTTCCACGTAAATCATCGTACCTAATAGCTTCTCGTGCAAGGACTCACACACCACTTATTTGCTACACTACTACGTGTCTGATGGCTTCTCATGCTAGGACTCACACACCACCATACTGTACAATATAAGGGTCTAGACATCTTTCGGCCCTATAAGGCACAAGGCCGAATCATTCCGATCCGCTCAAAAACTGATAGCCTGAAATATATGTCCTGTAGACCACTTAATTACCCGTATCATCTTCGGGATGTAAGACTCGTGAGGCTACTATCAATTTTAACAAAGATACACTTTATTTCATACAAAGCCACACTTTATCCTTCCATAAACCACATTCCACTTAGAATTCAATATTGCCATTTCTTAATCACACAACTTATTTCTACCAACATGTAACTACTAAGCTCATACATCTTAGGAAAGGGTGTTAAGCAAAGAGAAGTTGCCTTCTCCGCCACCAAGCAGATTATACATTGATAGAGACCAATTAATATAATCAGAAATGCACCGCCAGACATTCTTTCATACAAGTTTGTCTTGGGATTGACGAAACCGAAGGCACTTCTCCTACTACCATTAATAGCGAGTAGTCCTTGCAATTCGAAGATTTCAAAACATGATCAGACCACTGCTATAATAAACGTCTCTATATTGGGAGCGACCCAGAAAATTCTATAAACAACCTTCCGCTATACAACAAAGAACAAGAAGTCCTTCCGCTATGAAGATCCTTGGTATTTAATACAATGAAGCTTTTCAGAATGCAGACACCACTGCCATATAAATAAAATATGGGGTAAACCCCGGGACTTCTGACAGCAATCCCTACATTCTAAAACTCTCCGCTCTTCAATAACCATCATCTTAAACATGTCTTCACTTCTGGACGTATACATTGGTACGAAGTGGTTATCAGATAGGGGTTACCCAAATCCGACCTCGGTTCTCCGAACCAATCATTGATTAAAAAGATGTTAAGTTCATATGTGATTATCAATCATCATTCAATTTAATTCATATTTTTCCTTTACTCGTTAAATATCTCAGAGAGACATATTATTCTAATTATTCTGTTTATCTTCTTAACAGTAAATGGAATCATTAAGACTTATTTGTCAAATCATTCGGTAAATTTAAAAAAAATTAATCTTGCAATAATTCCAAATCATTTCACCTTTTATTTAGGAAAACATTTCCAAATCATTTCTATGCAATCTAAGTTATTTAAATTTGGAAAATTATATCTTTATACATTGGGAAATTTTGATCCGAGTAAATCAAATTTACTATCCCATCCGTCGGGTAAGTCCAGATAGCGAGGGAGAATAGAAAACTGGTTTTTCAAACTCAAGCCTAGACAATATCGCTATGTCACCCATAAAGCGATCAAGTTATTTGATCGACTCTAAATCGTTTAATATACTCTACTAACTTTTAATTATTTATTTAACCACTTCATAAATCTTTCAAATCACATTTAAAATACTTTGTTAATCATTTAAACACATTTATAAAAGATTTGGAAAAGAATGGTTGCGTTTAAAACTATATTTCAAAAGTTATAGAAAAGTTATGTGAAAAAGTGCCGCGGAAAGTGTTTTTTAAACTATATTGATCAAAACGAATTTCTATCATTTGAAATTTTGTTTTTATAACTCAAATCACTTTTAAAACATTTTAAATTTATTCCATATTTTTAAGCATTTTAAAAATATTTATTTATAACATTTGCAACACAGGTCATCGAACTGCCAAAGCACGATTCTCTTGAAAACCTGATTTGCTCACATTTCAAAATTTACTAAATGAAATCTTGATCCTTTTCTTTTATTTGAAAACAATAGTCAAAAAAGTTTGGAAAATCTTACTGCAAAGAAATCCGATTGGGATTCCATCCAACAGAAGGATTTAACTTTTACGGCGCGAAATCGCGAACTACCATTACACGACTTGCTTGTTTTTGATTCCAAATTCATTATTTGACAAAACTTCTCCAATTTGAATTTTAATGTTTATAAAACATTTATAAACCATTTTCAAACATTTAAACCAATATTTTTCGTATTAAATCTCCACTACACTTTTAAATTATTTCATAATATTATATTATTATAATATTCATTTTCAACATTTTCAGATTTTCAAAACCATTAAGAGGCTCAACAAAATCCATACACATTTTTATACGAATTCATTGCTATTAATTAACGATTTAATTATGATTTCTCATAATTTATCACAACCAAGTTATCAACCATATCAACATCCATATAATCCAGCAAGTTATCAAACATTAATGCAAATCATTAAGAGACTAAATGGTCATATTATCTTGCTTAAAAATAGTTATAGAGATTATTTATCATTCAATAAGCATTGAGTACTCACCATGAATCAAACCAAATCTTCCTACCAACATTCAAATCACCACAGCACTTCATCTAAATCATTACAAAACTTCACTAATACATCACTAAGCAACTCCATTTCTCTTTTAAGTGCTCGACCACCACCCAAAAATGCTCCATGCTCACGGCTCTTTCCTCCATCATCTCCAATGCTTTCGACCATAGCCCTTCCAAATACCATGCTCTCGACCATGCCCTTTCCTCCACCATGCTCTCGGCCTGGGGTGGATCTAATGGTGGTCATGGATGTATGAAGTGTAGAGGAGGTATTTGTACTAATTTTGGAGAGGAGTTTTTATAGTATATATTTACATTGATAGTTTTATTTATTTTTCTATATTTTTCTCCATTATTTTATTAAGAGGGAAGCCATTGAAAAGCTTGAGAAAGAAGAGGAAGAAGATGAAGAATTGAATGAATGAAAAAGTGAAATGGTGCATGTATTTATAGCCTTAGAAGCCTTAAGGGCTTAATAACTTCACAAATATCTCACTTGCCATCATTCCCATCATGTCATACACGTTGCCCCACCTCCATGACATCCTTCATGTGCTACCATCTTCTCATATCACTTCATGTTCTAATTGTTGACTTTATGCAAGCTTAAGGGTGAAGTTTCATAAAATATCTTAGATATTTTAACATATATATATATATATATAAATGTATATATGTTATATGTATGTATATATGTATATATGTTATATGTATGTATATATGTGTTTACGTATGTGTTAGTGCATGCATTTTATATTATATTTGTGCACATGACATATAAACAAGGTTGCAGCAACTTTTGAACAACTTTCGTTCGATAAAGCGTTGCTAACCGGAAAACAGATTCCCGGTCACATTTTCACTTATACATTAAATTACATATATTTGTAAACAAACTTTGAAAATAAATTTATAATCCTTATCAATTAATTAGAATGATCTCATTTGAGTTATAAAATAATATATATTGAGCTTCACTAAATTTGCCTAAAAACCCAAAAAAACCAACCAGAATGCAATTTGATCAAAAACATGATCAAAATCATTCTTTTATGGATCAAAAACATGATAAAAAACCATGGCTTTTAAAAATGGGGTTCTTTTAACGACAATTTTTTCCACGACAAATTACAGATCTCCTTTCCCTTCTGTCTTCTGCTTCCCCTTAATCTCGTCTACTTTTTTCTCCTACCTTGCTTCGTCTTTGATCTCATGGAAAAGAACTATAAGCTAAAGGCCGCTTCGTTGTTTCCTTGGCTTCATCATTGCAAACTAGATCTTGTCAGAACTTTTCTACGGCGCTTCCATCTTCCTCTATTTTACCATCCGAATCTATCAACGATTGCAACCTTGTGTCGCCTCTGCTTCCTCTACCGTTTATCAACTTGAGTGCGCGTAACCCCTTGTCACTCCTCGATGCTGAAATTGGATCATTTTCCCCTAACGTGGTACCTATATCAGCTATCTAATATAAACACGTCTCTTCCTTATTTGAACTTGATTCACACTAATGGAGTAGGCTTCACTGATATTGAGGTCGATTGCAATTTAGATAATGAGGTTAGTGTAATTTGCAATTTGGTTAATGGGGAATCTGATAATGTTGTATTGAATGGTGGTAATGAGTCTGTTTTGTATGCTCCGCTTGAGCAGTGCTCAAATGAATGGATTAATGTAGAGAACTGTGAATTTGCTCATGATTGTGATAACTTTTCCAAGCAGTGTCCAGTAACTGAACCCAATTATCCAGTTCCTGTAGCAAGTGCTCCGATAGCTTGTTTTGTGATTTCAAGAGATAATTCTGATGATTATTGTATCGACGCTGATAGCATCCCTATTGTTGTCAAGCCGGTATGGTCCTTACTGTTTAAATTGTTGCCTCGGAATGTTGGTGATTACTCCCCATAGAAATTTAGAACTCAGGTCATTGATGGCTCTAATGTGATCCCTCCTTCTATGCTTCAGGAAGTTGTTAAACATTGTTCTGAGCACCTTGTTGGATATTTTCTAGATGCTTCTTCTTCTTATTCGATTGTTCGCGAGTAGCGTTAGCGAGCATGGAACTGAAAGGTTCTCTTCATGTCCAATATTTGAATTCTTTTTTCTTCTTCCAATTCGACAATAAGGAAGACAGACTTACAGCGCTTGACTCTAGCCCTCTCATTACTGAGAGGAAACCTTTTATTGTGACTCCTTGAAATGTTGGAATAGATAGCGCTAGAGAGTAGATTCCATCGATTCCGGTATGGGCCACTTTCTCCAATATTCCGTCTATCCTCCAACCTCTTCTTGGTCTGAACTAGCATGCGGGCCTTATTGGGGCTTTCAAGTGCTTTGATGCAAACACGGTTTTGCGCAAGAATTTACTATATGCTCGGGCTTTAATTGAAATAACCCCAACAAAACCGCTCTATCGTTTCTAAAAGTAAGAACCATGGAAGGCCACAAGGTGGAGATAAAGGTTAATTACAGCTGGAAGCCTGAAATTTGCACTAATTGTCAGTCATTTGGTCATTCTGTGAAGAAGTGTTTTTCTACTGCTCCTCTACCTCCTACCATCAAAATGCCCCTCCCTAGGCCGGAAATGAAATGGGTTCCCAAGATTAGCTCCCCTCCTATCTCTGATCATGTTATCCCTGTTACTCCCACTGTAGAGCCAGTCATGGAACCTCCAGCCTTCTGTGACTCTAATGACGAGGTTATATACTAGGAACCTATTAAGTGTTCATGGGTACACGTGGAAACAGAAATGAGGTATGATTCGCAGAGGCATAGTTATCATATGTTCTTAGGTGACAAAGATGAGTTTAGGAGGCTGGTGTATCATGTTAAGGGTAAGGGACTTTCTCTGTCGACCGATAGTTATGATGGTGCATGAAATTGGTGGCAATTCTTGGATCCTACTTGGGACTGGATTTATCTCTACTCTTCTCTTTCTAGGTCTTATGATCCGTATCTGGCAACATGCTTTTGTGCTGTTCAACATGTTATTAGTCATGGTACTGAGGTCAATATTAGTAATGACAAGGGAGACTTTCGTCCTTCTAAGCTGTCTTGACTCCTTTTCTTTCATTCTATGTATATGTGGTCAGCCACTATAAAACTAGTTTATAGCTGTAGAAGCACCTTTCCTTCTCACCTGTGATGTACTTTCAGTGGAATGGTCACTATAAAACCATATAACTATTTCTATGCATGTGCAGAACACATTTTCTTCATTTATATATAGTGGCACGACCAACTATAAAGTCGGCTAGCTTTGCCAAAAAATCGTATATATTAAGATTAATAATTATTTACAAAAATTACTATTATACCGATAAAGCGATATCAAATTTTCTTATATTTTCAAACCGATTATATATCTTTATAAAACTATTATAAATTATTTATTATCACTTTATAACTATTTATAATGAATTACTATCATTTTAAAAACAATTATTTAAATAATTACAATAATTTTTAAATCATTAAATCTCAAGTTAAAATCATAAATCAATTACTAAATATAAGTGCATCATTGAGGATGTCATACATACTTTTTATTTCTGAAAAATAAACAATTAATTTTATTTCATATTCTTATTTAATTATAAAAATAAGTGCATGTATCCAACTCCGTGCACGACGTTTTACGATTATAGAGCTGTTTATCGACAAAATGTTTTCGGTCATTTTATCGCTATTCCTTCAAAGTTCATATTTTCGTAAATACTTATTCAAAATAAGATTACCATTATTCATTTATTGTTCAAAACATCATAGTCTATGTTTTAAAAGCTTATATTTGAATATTTTAAAAATAAATATAATTGATCAAACTGATAAATTTATAGGTCGTTATGCAAATGATAGATAACACCTTATCGGTTGTATCACATACAACTCCTAACCCTTTGGTACCTTGTCCTAATTCCGCTTCGACCTTGAGTCTGCTCAACAAATCATAATGAAAATATTCACCCGCACCTACCATATCGTGATGGCCTAAGTATAGTATATGTACCTTGAGTCTGCTCAACAAATCTTATAGTTATCTTACTTCGTCTATTCAATATATTAATATTACTGCACATAACATCCCTGGCTTGAGTCTGCTTGATAACTAAGGAGTATGCAAGCAATTTATTAATATATATACGGTAGAGGAGATTATATTATAGATTCATAATCTTCACTATGTTATATTGAGTGATACCGGCTTATGGAATAATGTATGTCCTATGAAATACCCCCACGATTCAAGTGTCGGACACATTAGAAATCACGATATATGTACATTTACTTATGTATTCATTCCTTAAGTCTATTTAGGGTTCCTTTGGTGTTCCACCTTTAGTTTATACATTCATGTGATATAAGTTCTATTATTATATAACTTTTGTATTTCATGTTACTTTTATAACAGTCTTATGTATAACATTATATTAACTGAATCTTATCTAATTAATTTTAATTAATTAACATTTCAATCAGTTTTCTATTATCTCAAAATAAAATTTATATAAAAAATTTATTATATGCTATAACCTTGATAGTATAACACATATCTTATGTATAACTTTATATTAACTGAATCTTATCTAATTAATTTTAATTAATTAACATTTCAATCAATTTTCTATTATCTCAAAATAAAATTTATATTAAAAATTTATTATATGCTATAACCTTGATAGTATAACACATATATCATACATATGTGTGGATTACTTAATTAATTAACTTGTTAGTTAATTTATTTAATTAAACAATTCTAATTAATTAAGTATTTATTATATACTATAACCTTTATAGTATCACACATATATCATATATATGTGTATATTCATTTATTTAATTAAACTTTAATTTATTTATCTAATTAATTAACCTTTAATCAATTTACTTAATTCAATTATATTAATTTCGAAATTCAATTCATATATGTATGTATGTATGTATACTTATGTTAGTTTAACATTTTAAAACAACATAACATAAGCATAATACACAATACATGTATATATTTATTAATTATTTAACTTATTTAACTAGCATATTTTATTAATCTTACTAATAAATTTTATAAATTTCGAAATTAATACACACACACACATATATATATATATATATGTATGTATATATATACATATATATGTGTGTATATACATACATACATACATATATATATATATATATATATATATTCAAACATTTGAAAATTCTATTATATTATAACTGTTATAATATATTTATATCTTATTTTAAATATGACTTTTAAATTTAAAATCTTATATTTAATTTTCAAACAATTTTGAAAATATATATTATAACATTCATAATATTTTTATTATTTTAAATTTAAAACTTTTATTTTTTAATTTCAAAACATCTCTAAAATTAGGGGCAACCTTTTGGGCTCACGTATTTGTTCGAGCCAAGTCGGTAGCCAGATAGGGCATAGTACTTGATTACCCAAATCCAATCCGTCGATGTTACCTTTCTTAGACACCCTACTGACTGGGCCATGAGCTTAATTATTTAAGCCTAATATGACTAATTAGACCACATAGGCTATTGGGCTTTGATACCATTGTTGGAACTGGATCAGCCCACAACGGAAGTTATGGGTGACTTTCATTTTTTTTACTCTATTGGATCTTTATTGGGCCTATAAAGTCTAATTTATTTAGAATATTTCTAAATTTAGTTTTAATAAAAGCATGTATTTTATTTAGATTCATAAATTTTTGTCTGAAATTTATTTGATTTATTTTCACTTATTAGATAAGTATACATATATATCATATATATATATATGTATATATATATGTAAATGTGTGTGCATATATAACATAACATTTCATGCAACGTATAACATGCCCGTATATAGATGCTGCGATTTACATTGCAACAGACACATTAACTTATTCTATATGTATTGTATGTTGTCCAAATATGTGCATATATTTACAGCTATAAATATCCAACTAATTATATATGTGTGTATATATATATATATATATATTATGAAAAACTATCATAAATACATGTATACATACATATATTATAAATAATAATTAAACACACACACACAAGCATATATGTACATATAAAATTATAAATTTAAGAAAATAAATTATTTTATTTATTTATATATACATACACATTAAAGTAATAATTATGATAAATACAAGTATAAACATAAACATAAATATAATAATTAAATGCAAGTTTGTAATATATATATAACTTTTTTATTTTAAGTTTCTAGTTCGAAACCATTACAGTCCAATTTTTTTACAATTTTAATATATATATATATATATATTTATTATGAATTTATTAGTCAAACTATGATAAATAAATAATATAAAATATTCAATTTAATGAAGTGTCAAATTTTTAATTTTTAGAAAATTGATAATAATATTTTAAGTGTTGCAAAGTTATTCCAGATTTTTCTAAATAAAAATTATATTTTTAATTAATTAAATACTATCTGGTTGGGTTTTAGGTTAATTTTTAAAATATAAAATCTTATTCAGAAAATTTGAAATTATTTTTGATATCTTCTGAGATGATAATCTAATTTAAAAAAAATTAAAATTGAACTTTTGAAACAATATCAGTTTTATATGAATTATTAAATCTTACAGTAATTATGAAGATAAAAAATCTAATAATAATAGAAAAATTAATTTCATCTGTTAAGATTCACAATTAATATAAAAATATATTGTAAAATTATTAGATGAAATTATATATATATATATGCTTTGATATAAATTGTGTAAATTAATCGATTTATATATATTAATGCAATATTAAAATAAAAACATTTATTTGGTACAGAACATTAGATTATTAATAATATATGTGTATGTATGAGTATATTAAACTTATGCACATAACAAATCGTTGTTGTGATGACAATATTGCCTATAGAAATCTCATCTAACTAACTAAACAATAATAACATATATACATAGATGTACTTAAGCAATGAATTACTGTACCATAATCATATACCTTATTGCTATAAATAGTTACCCATAATCCTCTTCCATTGAAAATTTCCAAGATTCTTTGGATTCTTGTCTTGAATCGCAGACCTTTTGATATCAATTAGCTATCGATTTGAGTTGATTTGAGATTTTTCTTTGGTTTTGAGGAAGTATTTCAACCTCAATAATGACGAAGGAGTCAGCCAAAAGTCTGATGAAGTTAGGTTTATAGATGATTTTATATTGGTTGAATGAGAGAGAAAATAGGATAGTATCTCATACTTTTTCTCACCTAATCTCAACCGTGCATTGCAAAACGCACTTGCAACATATTTTGCTGCTCCTATGCTTTGTTATTGCTGCCGAACCATGCCGTAAACAGCATTGGCCAATAGCCCATTTAACCCTAACATTTTTTTGGAGAGAAATGTTAAGCCTCAGAAGTAGAGGAGAGCGCGCGCGCACACACATGTGTGTGTATCACTGATAATAAGGTGCTACCTGGCAGGTAATTAACCATAATACAAAAACAATAAAAAAGGACTTAGGTACATCTAGAATGAACTCTGGCCAGACCACCGTCTATTACACCTCATATCGAGCTCCGACAAGGCCACCGCCAGGTAATGAGGTGTTAGAAGTACCTAGAAAAGCCATGATGCAACTCAGTGCGGATAAGATCGATAACATCTCCAGTTGGGAAAGAAAACCTCCCTCCAAACTCCGAAAATCTAGTATGAATGCCTCCCTGCCAATGCGGATGACCCAGAATGAAGAAAGCCATAATGAAGACGTGGAAGAACCAAAATGAACGCCTCACGGCCAATATGGATGATCCAGAATAAAGAAAGCCACACTGCAGACATAAAAGAACTGGAAAAAACTCCTCCCCGCAAATGCAGATGATCCAGAATGAAGAATGCCACACTTCAGATGCGGAAGAACTGGAAAGAACTCCTCATTACGAACGTAAAAAGTCTAGAATGAACATCTCTCTATAATCCTGTCAACAACAATCCTGAAAACCTTCAAATAGTAATCTAGTACCATCTCTGGCCTAAACCAGTATCTATAAAAGAAACTAAAGAAAATTATAAGAATGACACACATATATGTATTTAAACGAAGTTTATATACATATATATGTATTAATAAAGTAAAAGTAATAAAATTAAAGCTAAAATTATAAGACAGAAAAGCAACTAAAATAATAAACAGACTAAAAAAAATTCAAGCTCGTTATGCATCATCTTAACCAACTCTAAAGATGTAAAAAAAGAAATATCAAAATCAAAAAGATAAAAATTAACAACCTATGAAGTTAAAACCTATAAATTAAAATCTCTTAAAAATTATCCTCATTTTCCTTTAATCAAAAGAACATTATGATAATTAGTAAAATCATCATTCATATTTGAGAAAATGTTAATGCTATAATTATTAATGTTAAAAATATTTTTTTATGCTTAACTTAGCTTATTGCTAGTACTAACCTTATTAAGACATTCTTTAAAATGATTATTTTTAGTAATTTGTATTTAGGATTTGAAATCCAATTAAAATAAAATGATGATATTATAAAAATCAACTTATTAATATGACTATTATTATTAAATAGTTTATAGTTTCTCTCACACCAATTATACCAACAAATTGTAATGAATAAAGTATCAAGTAAAAATCTATTTTCCTTTTTAAACTTAAATCTTAGGTTATTCCAATAATAATCACAATCAGTAACTTTAGTTGTAAGACTAAAGTAAAAGATTTTGAGAATATTATTAAGAATGTTATAAGTATCTATGCAATCATAATATACATGTTTAATATCTTCAAAATACAAATTACAAAAAGAACATTTATTATCAATTTGCATATTCTTTCTTTTTAAAAATTCAGTAGTATTTAATTTCCCATGCATGATTAACCATATATGAATTTTAGATCTAGGAGAAGCGTTTGCTTTCCAAGTAAGTTTAAAAGAGTTATTAGTTACACACGAGAAATTAAGAAATTTATAAAAAGAATCCGAAGTGAATTTCTTACTCTTATCCCATTCCCAGTTAATAGTATCATTTTCAGTATTAATATTATATAAATTTAATCTAGCAAATAATAATGCAAATTGTCTAAGAGTTTACCTTATAAAATTCTAGTAAAACTGAAAATTCAAGGGGGATCATTATCCGAAGGAAAAAACATCTAAAATTAAAGCATTCTTAAAGTTACAAATTTCGTAAAGCTCTTCAAATTCTACCATAAGAGGAATGATAGATATCCAACAATCATGCCAAAAAGATGAATTATTACCTGAATGAACAATTGTATTAGTACCCAGATTAAAACTCTCATGACATTTTAAAGTTGATTTCCAAAAATTAAACAATTTACTAGTAACATTAGGTGTAATTTGGTATAAATTATTACTACCATTATAATAATGTTTAGAAATGATTTCCTTTCAAATATAGTTGTCGTAAACATCCTTAAATTTCCAAAACCATTTCCCTAACAAAGACAAATTCATGTTATGCAAATTAATGACTTCTAAACCACCTTCTTTTTTTGATTTATAAACTGTTCTCCAATTAACTAAACATTTAAGACTGCTGTTAGAATTATCTCCACTCCATAAGAAGTCCCTTCTAATTTTATAAATTTTGTTAATCACCCAATCAGGGAAAAGAAGCATGGATATCCAAAAAATTGGAAGAGCAGATAAAACAGAGTTGATGAGAACTAGTCTACCCGCTCTCGATCAAAACCTCCCATTCCAATTAGAGATTCTTTTTTTAATTTTATCAATTATAATTAACTAGTCATCATGCTTAAGTTAGTTGGCCTAATCGAAAATCCAAGATAATCAATAGGGAAAGTCATAGTTTTATAATTAAGCATAGTAGCAACTAAACCTTCAACCTTATCAACATCATTTAATACTGAAATGGAACTTTTATGAAATTAATTTTTATCCCTGAAAGAAGTTTGTAGCTGTATAGGATAAATTTAAAGGTAATGACATGATTAGGCAAATGAGAGGTAAATAATAACATATCATCCGCAAATTGAAGAAATAAAGAACATTATGTGATATTTCATTGCCAACGAACCCTAAAGAACCATTATCAACTACTTTTTTAATAATAATAGAGAAAACATCAGCATCTAAGTTAAACAAAAGAGACGAAAAATGGTCATCATACCTTAAACCACGTTTTTATTGTATTTTATTTCCCAAAATAACATTAACCATAATACTAGAATTACCCGATTCTAAGTAAAGTCATAATCCAACTAATCCATTTGCTACTAAACCTCTAGCAAGAAACACATCAATAAGAAAATCTCAATCTACTACGTCAAAAGCTTTCACAAAGTCCAGTTTTAGAATCGCACAAGTAATACTACTTTTACAACAGTGATTTATGTATTTTTGAACAGCGGCCACGCCATTAGTGATATTTCTACCCTTTATGAAAGTAGTTTTTGAATAATCAATTAGATCATTCATTCGTTTGCTAAGTTTATTAGCTAAACCTTTTGAAATAATTTTAACAAAACAATTAATTAAAGAAATAGGTCTAAAATCTTTTAAATTATTAGCATCGATTTTTTTATATATAATAACATTATGTTTGCGAAATTAAATCTTCCTAATTGTAATTCACCATTATAAAATTCATTAAAAATGCTGATCAAATCGAATTTAAAAAAACCCAAAATAATTTGTAAAAGAAAATAGGAAACTCATCGAGACCGAGGCTTTATCACTAGGCATATCATTAATAGCGTTCAAAATTTCCTCTTTAGAAAAATGATTATCAAACTCAGAAAGGGGAATTCTAGATTCATAAGGATAAAGATCATTCCATTTAACATTAATTCTATGTTTATTCTTATTACCAAAAATATCTCCATAATAATCAGTAAATGCCTTATTAAGATCCCTATGATCAACCAATTCTATATTATTTACAAAAATGGAATTTATCGTGTTACTACGCATTCTACAGTTAGCCATATTATGAATTTTTTTTTGTATTATTATCACATCCTTTAATCCATTGTATTCTAGATCTCTATTTCCATATAACCTTTCTTTCCTAAAATTGAATTAAGCTCTTCTTTTAAATTAGCGAGAATGTTATGCTCACCTAAATTTAGTTGTCTAATTTTTTCTATCTTGTTAGTCTAAGCATTTCAGAAAGTAAATTTTCTTTTTAAATTTTAATACCACCAAAAACATTTTTACTCCAAATTTTATATAATTCCTTAGACCCCTAAGTTTTAAAACAATTTTTTTGTAGAATTATGTGTATTTCTGATATTGTTAAAGTTCATTGAGATCCATTTATTTCTAATAAGATTAGAGAAATTGGATTCTAATAACCATATTTTTTCAAATTTAGAAGTTCTATTAACAATTCTATGATGATCACATATAAGAATTATACGGTAATGATCAGAATATGTATAAGGCAATCCGAAGACCTTACAAATAGGGAATATATCCTCAATTTCGTCACTGACGAAGAATCTATCTAGAAGAGCCATAGAAGGAGACTCTTTAGTGTTACTCCATGTGAATTCTCTATTAGAAAGATGTATTTCAATCAAATTAGAATTAATAATAAATTGATCAAACTCTTCCATAGAAGAGAAATCACCTTCCCGTGGTGAAAGCTCTCCTATAAAACGCGTAACATTAAAATCACCCTCATAATCTAAGAACAGGAGCTAATGATCTAAATTTTAGAAATTCATTCCAAAGAACCCAACGATCTATTTTTGAGTTTGGCCCATAATCATTAGTTATATTTAAAATAGAGTTATCACTAAGGTTGATAAGAATAATATGCAAAGAATGTTGCTTAGAAATACATTGTAGACGATTAAAAGAATTATCCCGCCACCCTATAAGTAAACCCCCAACAACTCCAACAGAAGGTAAACAAGCCTAATTCCTAAAGTGATAACCATCTAATCTTCTATAAAAACAAATTTCAGAAACTCAATTTTAGTTTACCATAAAAGTGCAATGTCAATAAAATAATCTTTAATTTTTTTTAATCACATTTATTTAAGTCATGCAGACCTCTAATATTCCAACTAATAATCCTCATAAACCAACAGATTTAACCCTCTCAATTTTTCTATTTCTAACCTAAGCAGTATCTAATTCAGCATTAGAAAAAATAAAAAAGGTTTTCATAGCTAGCTGACATAACTCAGAGGAAGACAGACAACGTAGAACATAAGAAGAATAAGTACTATCCAAATCAGAAATTATACCTAAGCTTAAATTCGTAGCGTCACTCATGACACTCGAATCAGGTAACTCATCCAAAAAATGAGAATGACTACTACGAATTCGGGTACTAGCGAACAGTACCACTAAAAGCAACTGATTTCCTATGCCTGCCCCTTTTTGACGACGAAGATAAAGATGGAGCAGTGTTAACAAAATTACAATCCATGTCAATATCCACGGAAAAGTGAGATGCACTATGATATACATCCTTTAAAACAGCGCCCTCGCCTTTTTAAGTCCATGCCACCACTAGAAAGAACACCAGTATTAATATCATTGCTACCATCATTCTTAAATACATCCAACTTTACATGAGAGCCAATCATAGAAATATTATTGGTCATATTGCATGGGAAAGAAGTCGTTTCATCAACACACTGAAACACCATTTCACAAAAAGTAGACATATCTCCTTTAACATTTACAGAAACCATTTGAGAGATATATGTTGACTTATCACCATATGTAATTAGCATAGTATATGAATCAAAATTTACTGTACTGCATTGCTCCCTGGATGATAAATTCCCAACCATTATATCTCCCACAATCACAATCACATTAGAATCATCCATATTCTCATTTTCAGATTGACTTACCTCCTTAGTAGCATATAAAGATATTTCAGACACATGTGCACATTGAGAAATAAGTGCATGCTACAAATCATCAACATTAACAAAACCACCATGATATACAGTAACCTCTTTAACCTTCTTTGTTCTAAACTCAACAACCACACATAGGAACTCTTCGCTTGCCATTTCACCCCTATCAAAGACATCTGCACCAAATCCTACTTTAAAACATTACCCCCACCTAGCTTTAATGCACCATCATTTATGACAATGCCACCATCAGACTTAAGCTTTAATATAATATCAAAACTTGCACTAACCCTTTCTATCATCATATCACTAGAGATAAACCTCCTTCTACCTATCATACTAACAAGTACTCCAACCTCACCATTAATTTGATCACCATAAGTAATAAAACAACAAGAATTATCAACACTATTTTTATGTATATCATCCCCTTATAATTTTTTTTCAACATGACTTCCAACTTATATTCATATCATCAATATTTCCAACCACCCTACTCCGACGATCTCCAAAAATGGCCAAACTATTCAAAGCATCAAGATTTGCCTTAAACTTAAATCCAACTTATATTCGTATTATCAATATTTCCAACCACCCTACTCGGACGATCTCCAAAAATGACCAAACTATTCAAAGCATCAAGATTTGCCTTAAACTTAATTAATTCACAGAGCATGCTTGCCAATTGTATATTGATCTATCCAGTCATTTGACACCTGAGAAACTAAATTTTTTCACCCTTTTTCCTACTGCAAATATCACTAGCTACAAGTTTAAAGTCAGTCTCCTTGTTACCATGTCTGCCCTCTAAATCAATGACCTGCCTATCATAAATTAAACTGCATTTTTGAATGTTTCATAGTTTGTACTTAGGTTTGAAATTAGAAATATCATAAGAAATATCAACAGAACAATAAGAATTCTCAACTGCTTCATCAAGTAAATCATAATTTAAATCTAAATCTTCTAATGCTTCAAGACAAATATCAAAGCGATTGTTAGTGACCAATTTGAATTTCTTTGCATCATTATTTTGCAATATGTTTTTACTAAGAACGCTTGTAAAATCATTATCCCTCTCATTTAATTTATCAGAAGATGCTAAAATATCTTTAGACTGAACTAAGTACCATGATCACCAACTACATCAATGAAATCCATAGAGAGAAGACCAAATATATATAGAGAAACATCAGAATCTAATAGCACGGGATCGAAGAATTTAATCTCCCCCCTTAGACTCACGACAGAGAAATCAAAATCAACCTTAGCATCCATAAAATTGTTAGAGACATCAGTAAATTCACTGTGAACAGATATAGTTTCTCCAATTCAAATGAAATAGCATATTTCCCAAGAATTCAACATGGTCAACAAATTTTAATCTATAATTCTTTTTAATATTAACCTCATTAAAAGCCGCAAAATGCTTAAAAAGACCCTATAAGTAATCAATTTCCTCTTTCCTTTGAATCCAAAGATGATCTAACAAAATCCTCTTAAGTTTCATGCATTTAAGAATAAACAGAAAGCCATGATCATTGATAAAAAGAGTTTTTCGATCACCAGAGAACATGTTTCTAGAAGAAAATTTTCCATCAATATTATCACTATGAATAGGCAGTGCATTCCCAACCAAATCCTCTTCTTCTAATATATAAGCATGTTCCCCCAAAAAATTAACTGGATCACCAAACTTCAACCTATAGTTCTTTCCAATGTTGACTCCATTAATAACCTCAAAGTACTTGAAAAGTTCTTCCAAGAAAAAAAAATACCCTCCTTCCTATGAATCCAAAGATGATCCAATAAAATCCTCTTGAGTTTCATACATCTAAGAACAAAAAGAAAGCCATGGTCATTAATAGAAAAAGATTTCTGATCACCAGAGAACAAAAATCCAGAAGAAACATTGCTAGAGAAAGATCCTAATTTCATCGAGCATTTGTTCATTTTATGACGAAAAACACCGCACTCAAAGCATCTAATAGGATCATGACATTCTTTTGCTAAACGTGACAAGCCACCAAAACGATAAAAAAAATTCTTCTTATATCTGGAATCAATCCGTTTCTTAGACGAAGAGAAATGATTGAACGACTACTTGTGTAACGGCCCGAAAATTTTAATGATTTTTAATAACGTAATTAACTAAATTTTTCTTGAAATTGAACAATAAAATTTTTGAAATGAAAATTTAATATTTTGTATACGTCTATTTTAGCAAGCGTTAGATTTTCTTCAAAAAATATGAAAGTTTGTTTGTTTGTGAAATTTCAAAATTCAAAATTCAAATCAATTAAAATTTGATGAAAATAAAATATTTTGAAATCTTAATATTTTTACATAAGTAAAATGTAAATCATTTCTAAGTGATGCGTCATATTTCATTTCACCAAATTTGAACTGCTATAGTTCCGTTTATCTTATTTTCGGCGTTTTAGTAGCATATTTGGCAGCCAAAAATCGAGTTTTGATAGATAAATCGTATCTCTGATATTTGTGTCCCATCTTATTCATATTAACGTGCTGATCTTCGCAGTATAATCATTTATTTATTTCGATGTCCGGTACGCGGCAAAATCTGCGAAACGGTTAGCCATATCGGTACCCATTTTCAGTCTCTAGAGTGTTCTGTGACCTTTCATTTGTCCACCCGTTGGAAAGTAAATGGTCACTAGCTATTAATAATTTTTGAAATCCACTATTGACCTTCACTATTCCCTATTTTTATATATATTTCCATTTCACTTCCTTTTCATTCGTTTGCTCTGTTCTCTTCTGTATGTTCGTTTCTTTTGAGAAAAAGAAAAAATATAATACATAAGTTATATAAGCTGTTGCTTTTCTAATTGAAGAAACTGCTCGTTTCCTTGCACTCGTCTCTTTGCTCGTCCATCCCCTCTCCTCGACCGTGCTTCGTCGCATCACCCAAATCCTCCTAGAAGCTCCCCTTCCCTCCGTGACAGCCCTTTACCTTTCCGCCTCTCCCTCTTTGCCACCCTTTCCATCACCACGCAGCACCCCATTTGACCCCGCCTCCCTGACTGCCACACTCATCTCTCTGCCTTTAACGTGCTCCGACCTACCATCTCTCTCAACTTCAACTTTCCTTTGTACCCCAAGCCTTCACTACCCTCCGCCTCCATCAACTCACCATATTCATCAATCTGCCACCGCCAAAGCCCTTCCACATTCACCGCAACACCCCTCCAGCAGCTACTCCAGCCTATCCACCCTCTGGCCACACACTACCCTGCCGAACACTGCCCACCACTTCATCAACTGCTCTGACCCAGTGCTCCACCATGCTCAGCCAAAGCTTCACAGCTCTCCAACCCCACGCCACCCTGATTCCCTTAGCTACAGGTCACCGAACACCACCCTGACCGCTCCTTCAATCGATTCAGCCACGTCTTTCCTCCGCCTCCAGTCACCACACAACCGTTCCGAGTAGCAACCATTTCTCCTTGATCCTCTGTAAAAAAAGAGGGGAAAAGAAAGGTATACACATGTTATATCACATATATATAAGTTTCTGTCAACTCATGTTTATCAAAGTTAGTCTTCATTTGTATTGTTCATCGATTCTAAGTTATCTGCTTTGCATTGTTCGTCGAATTCGTGTTCACCTTGCTGTGCTTTGGAAATTGTCATTTGGATTGGTTGATTGTCGAGTTCGTGATTCAAAATCGCAGCTTATTGTGTTGTCTATTTTCTCTAGCTTCGAAAGGTGAGAGATCACTCATGATTAACATTCATTTGTTAGCAAATTAAATTCATATAAAACGACGATTGAAATATATTGTTAAATTTGAATTGTTAGTTATTTAAATTATTGAATATGATATGTTATTATTTAAAAATGGTAATCTATGTCAATTGACATATGACACCAAAATATATTTAATTGTTAATGGTTATATATGCTTGTAATTGATATGTTATGCTATTTTATTTTATTGTTCTTACTCTGCAAGTTCCTTGTTAGTTTAGGGATCCCTATGGGTTGAAATGATACATACCCAAACGATATTATAGATTAGGAAAAATCGTTATTGGTTGAAATGATAAACCTAAGCATATTTCCCAAGAAATCAACATGGTCAACAAATTTTAATCTATAATTCTTTTTAATATTAACCTCATTAAAAGCCGCAAAATGCTTGAAAAGATCCTATAAGTAATCAATTCCCTCTTTCCTTTGAATCCAAAGATGATCTAACAAAATCCTCTTAAGTTTCATGCATTTAAGAATAAACAGAAAGCCATGATCATTGATAAAAAGACTTTTTCGATCACCAGAGAACATGTTTCTAGAAGAAAATTTGCCATCAATATTATCACTGTGGATAGGCAGTGCATTCCCAAACAAATCCTCTTCTTCTAATGTATAAGCATGTCCCCCAAAAAAATTAACTGGATCACCAAATTTCAACCTATAGTTCTTTCCAATGTTGACCCCATTAATAACCTCAAAGTACTTGAAAAGTTCTTCCAAGAAAAAAAATACGCTCCTTCCTATGAATCCAAAGATGATCTAATAAAATCCTCTTGAGTTTCATATATCTAAGAACAAAAAGAAAGCTATGATCATTAATAGAAAAAGATTTCTGATCACCAGAGAACAAAAATCCAGAAGAAACATTGCTAGAGAAAGATCCTAATTTCATCGAGCATTTGTTCATTTTATGACGAAAAACACCGCAATCAAAGCATCTAATAGGATCATGACATTCTTTTGCTAAACGTGATAAGCCACCAAAACAATAAAAAATTTCTCTTCTTATATCTGGAATCAATCCATTTCTTAGACGAAGAGAAATGATTGAACGATGACTTGTGTAATGGCCCGAAAATTTTAATGATTTTTAATAACGTAATTTACTAAATTTTTATTGAAATTGAACAATAAAATTTTTGAAATGAAAATTTGATACTTTGTATACGTCTATTTTAGCAAGCGTCCGATTTTCATCAAAAAATATGAAAGTTTGTTTGTTTGTGAAATTTCAAAATTCAAAATTTAAATCAGTAAAAATTTGTTGAAAATAAAATATTTTAAAATCTTAGTATTTTTACATAAGTAAAATGTAAATCATTTCTAAGTGATGCGTCATATTTCATTTCGTCAAATTTGGACTGCTCTAGCTCCGTTTATCTTATTTTCGGTGTTTTAGCAGCATATTTGGCAGCGAAAAATCAAGTTTTGATAGATAAGTCGTATCTCTGATATTTGTGTCCCTTCTTATTCATCTTAACATGCCGATCTCTGCAGTATAATCATTTGTTTATTTCGATGTCCGGTACGCGGCAAAATTCGCGAAACGGTTAGCCGTATCGGTACCCATTTTGAGTCTCTAGAGTGTTCTGTGACCTTTCATTTGTCCACCGGTTGGAAAGTAAAGGGTCACTAGCTATTAATAATTTTTGAAACCCACTATTGACCTTCACTAATTCCCTATTTTTATATATATATTTCCAGTTCACTTACTTTTTTTTCGTTTGTTGTGTTATCTTCTGTATGTTCATTTCTTTTGAGAAAAAGGAAAAAAAATATAATATATAAGTTATATAAGCTGTTGCTTTTCTAATTGAAGAAACTGCTCGTTTCCTTGCACTCGTTTCTTCGCTCGTCCGTCCCCACTCCTCGACCGTGCTTCATCTCATCACCCAAATCCTCCTGAAGCTCCCTTTCCCTCCGTGACAGCCTTTTACCTTTCCGTCTCTCCCTCTCTGCCACCCTTTCCATCACCACACAGCACCCCATCTGACCCCGCTTCCTAGACTGCCACACTCATCTCTCTGCCTTTAACGTGCTCCGACCTACCCTCTCTCTCAACTTCAACTTTCCTTCGTACCCCAAGCCTTCACTACCCTTCGCCTCCATCAACTCACCATATCCATCAGTCTGCCACCACCAAAGCCCTTCCACATTCATCGCAACACCTCTCCAGCAGCTACTCCAGCCTATCCACCCTCTGGCCACACACTACCCTGCCGAAAACAACCCACAACTTCATCAACTACTCGACCCAGTGCTCCACCACGCTCAGCCAAAGCCTCACAGCTCTCCAACCCCATGCCACCCTGATTCCCTTAGCTGCAGGTCAACGAACACCACCCTGACCGCTCCTTCAATCGATTCATCCATGTCTTTCGTCCGCCTCCAGTCACCACACAACCGTTCCGAGCAGCAACCATTTCTCCTTGATCCTCTGTAAAAAAAAGAGGGGAAAAGAAAGGTATACACATATTATATCACATATATATAAGTTTCTATCAACTCATGCTTATCTAAGTTAGTCTTGATTTGTATTGTCAATCGATTCTAAGTTATCAGCTTTGCATTGTTCGTCGAATTCGTGTTCACCTTGTTGTGCTTTGGAAATTGTCATTTGGATTGGTTAATTGTCGAGTTCGTGATTCAAAATCGTATCTTGTTGTGTTTTCTATTTTCTCTAGCTTCGAAAGGTGAGAGATCACTTATGGTTAACATTCATTTGTTAGTAAATTAAATTCACATAAAATGACGATTGAAATATGTTGTTAAATTTGAATTGTTAGTTATTTAAATTATTGAATATGATATGTTGTTATTTAAAACTGTTAACCTATGTCAGTTGACATATGAAACCAAAATATATTTAATTGTTAATGGTTATATATGCTTGTAATTGATATGTTATGCTATTTTATTTCATTGTTCTCACTCTGCAAGTTCCCTGTTAGTTTAGGATCCCCATGGGTTGAAATGATACATATCCGAACGATATTATAGATTAAGGAAAATCATTATGGGTTGAAATGATAAACCTAAACGATTTTGTTGATTTTGAAATTTTAGGATTACGAGTTAAAATGATATATACTCGTAAATATTTAATTACCGCAGAATGAAATGATAAATATCCATATCACTTGACCATAGGATATAAAATTATATATGGACACCATTGGTCTATTTTTGAAAATTGATTTCCAAAGTTTTGAAAGGAAATATATGGGTTTTAATAAAAATTGGTTTTTAATATAAAATAAAGATTTTATTTTAATATGTGTAAAATTTAGACTTTAAATTATATATTTGGAAATTATAAATTTATAAGTAAAGTTTTGAAAAATGTAAATTTTAAGATTTTACTTATAATTTTATTATTTTTAAATATATAAAATAAGTTTTAATATAAATAAATTTAATAAAATAAGATTTATTTTAATAATATTTAACATAATAAATTTAATTTTATGGAATTTTATCATATATATATATATATACTGTGTTTAACTATTTATCTAAAATTTATATTAATATTTGAAAAATAGATTTTGTATTAACTTTGATAAATAAAGGTTGAAAGATAAATTGATACCGAATTGAAATTTTATTTGTTTAAGAATTGTAATTAAATAGGAATTGATTTTAAACTTATTAATTTTGAGATTTTAAAGATATGATTTTTATACTTGATAACTTGATTTAATTAAAGGTGATTAAATGAATATTTTGAAAATAAAAAAAAATTGAAATAGAATATTTAATATTGATTTAAATTTCTAATTTGAGATTTTATTAAAATGTTAATAAAAATGATTAAGTGAATAATTTCAAATTTAAATAAAAATTAAAGTCGAATTTTGAAATATAAATGAAATTTATAAAATTGAGTTATTGTAAATTGTTTGAATATTTAAACTTTGAAACGTATTGAATTGGAAGTGGTTTAAATTTGTAGTTCAAACCTAGATTTGAAATTGATATAAATTAAAAATGATTTTAATGAGAATTTGAATTGAACTTTTAACCTTTTTAATTGAAATTGTTGAACTGATATTGATTTAAATTGAATTTTGGAACTAAAGTTGATTTGAATTGATTTGTGAAATTGAAAGAAACAATTCTAGTTTGAAACTATTTCGATATAAACTCTTTTTAATATTGTAATGACCCGTAAATTTAACCGGTTTTAATAACGTTACTAATTGAAATTTTTGTGGGATTTTAAAACGATAAAATTTTGAAATATAAATTTTATATTTGGAATGCGTCTAGTCAAACATAGCAACTGGTAAATTTTCGTACGAAAATATGAAAGTTTATTTTGTGCGTAAATTTACTTCAATTTAATTAGTTAAAAATCGACGAAAATAAAACATTTTCAAAACCAAAATATTTTTACATAGAAAAATTCTAAACCATCTTCCGAGCAAGATGTCAGTTTGTCGTTTTTCCAAATTCGGACATCTTTAGCTCCGTCGATCTTATTTTTCTACGATTTTCTTGCATTTTTCGTAGTATAAAATTTCGAATTTTTATAATTCAATCGTACTGCTAATATCTGTATACCATTTTGATCGTCTCGTCGTACTGATTTCTACAGTATATTCAATTCTGTGTTTTGATGTCTGGTGCACTGCAGGATATGTGAAACAGTTCACGCTATCGGTATGTTTTAATTCTTTTGAACTCCTAACGTTCACCTACCATCTCCTTGTGAATCCAACAACCATCATCATTAATACTTTTCAGCGTTTTGTTTTTCCAATTCACATTGTTTCCAATGTTATCAACCGGTACAATATTTTTCCAATTATTCACTGTTGCCACTTCATTCTAAACATCTTCCCTTACCTGTTCATATTTGTACAAGCCTGAACGTCATTTTCATTTTTTTCCCATTGCTTACCCACTCCACCTGGCAATACTCTCTCCTCCAAGCTTTCTTCTGCATGCATCTCCTCCAAGTTGCTTTCGCGTGCATCTCCATCTCCCTCACTCGACCTCATCACCACCATGCTCTCTACATCAAAACGTCGAGCACGACCATCATATCAGCCGTGCACTGCCTCCGCTAAACCCGTCATGAAAGCCCTGCTCCACGGCCACCCTGCTCCGCTTGAACAACCGCATCGCCCATCGACTCGAACAGCCGCAGCAGCCCAAGGCCGAACACCAAGTCGGCACCACACTCTACCGAGAACCCATCGATCCGCCTCGCCCCTCCTCTCCTCCGCATCCTTCGCCCACCGCTCGCGTCAACCCGAGCGCAGCCACCTTTCACCGACCTCGCTGCCGCTGTTAGCCACCCTTCGCCTCAGTGCCTTGATGTGTGAGTGTATAGTCCATTATATATACTGATATGTTTAGCTACATATACATATTTTGTTAGTTTAAATAACTATGTTGTTATTTTATATAGGTTACAGTTGCATGTGGTTACTGATATTGATTCAATATAGAGATTTGGGTTTAGTTTACGATATATGAGTCTGCCTATATGACAGGTGATAAAATATTGTATAAGGTTATATTGTTTCATCTGTAGTTTTATATAATACGGTTTTAAACATGTGTGATTGCACCTTTCTTATACAAGTTTTATATGTATTTTTGCTTATTTAAATATGCAATATTGGAGTCTGCATGTTTATATTTAGAGTATATATATATATATATATATTAATTATAAAGTACAGATTACATGTTATATATAAGTGAGTTTTGAATATATTAGTGAAGTCTGCCTCTGGGTTGAGCTTACGTATGATTACGGTAGCATAAATGTTTACAAAGTAAAGTAAAAAATATATATATAATAATAATAATAAATGAATTTCATTTGGTCTTTAGCTGTTGGGTTTAATTTTGTAGTACATAGGTTATAAAAGTTTATATATATATACTATTATATGTGAGTTATATTTGTAAGTTTGGGTTAGTTTTAAATTTATATATATAACATATTGAATATAAATAGATGTATATTATGTATATTTTGTATTATGTAAGTGTTGTTTATGATATCATACGCTTGATTTGTTTCGACTATAATAGATAGGGATATTTTAAAAATATTATGTAGCGTTCATGGATGATTTGAGGAAATGATATTATTCTACATAAACTAAATAACGATTTGAAAATACATTTAACATTTTATATATAATATAATGAACCGTTACTATAGGGTATATTCTATTTTAAACAAAGTACTAATGTATATGTAAAGCTGTATAGTATGTTATACTTAAGTTTCCAAATTTCTTGATTACTGTTTAAAGATATATAAATATAGTCAATAAAGACTACTTTATAATGTGTACAGACTTTTGATTTTATATATGTGTGTTTAAATATTGGTTTAATATGTGTTTATATATATATGTGTACTAAATATCGATTTTGAACTGATTCTGATTTATAAACTGATTCTGATTTAGTTCATCAATTCTTGATTATCAGCCTTGTTCGTCCAATTCATTCCAATCCAGCTTTGCTTGGGAATTCGTGCTTGAATTCGTAACTCAATTTCAGTGTCCGTATCTGTGTTTGTATCCGTGCCATCTGCTGTCCTCTCTAGCCTCGAATAATGAGCAATCACTCACGACTAATATTCTTTTATTTATTAAATTTGATTTCAATTGAAACGACAATTGGAATATGCCGTTGTTAGTTTTGTACACTGTTATTACTTGTATCTGTTCACCTATGATATCTGACACCATTATCTGTTAATTATTTATGCGACGATATACAGTTTGGTTGATAATTGTTTGATTGTTTGTTGTTTATATTGGACGTAAAAATTGTATTGTATAAAGTGATAAATATTATGCAATTGAATCTAATATAGGATAGTTAAAAATTTGAATCGACATATGTGTTGAAATTGATTAGTAAATTTTTTATAACATGACCCTTAAATGTTTAATATTTGACACGTAGAAGTAGTTAATTACCCTTGAACAATTTGAATTTATGTTGGATTAATTGATTTAAGTATGAAATAGAATAATTGATGTCAATTGAAGAACCGTATAAATATTGGTGTAATAATCTTTAATCTACATCAAATGATAGTGTAGATTCTAGAGATAATTATATTAATTCGCATAAACAACAATGCGAATTAATACGATTATTTCGGTATTATTTGAATTAATTATTGGATTGTTATTGATCGTTGTTATTGCTTGTCTATTTACTTTGACACCATCCCTGTTATCACACTGCAAGTTCCCTTTGCTACGCTTTGATTTGTGAATTGAATTGGAATCGGGTTGAAATGATAAATACCCAAATTTAACTTTGACTTAGGATAGAGAATTAAATAAACCCGATTGGTCAATGATTTGAAATAAAATATAGATTTTATTTGAATAATAAGGTTTTGAAATAAAATTGAAACATACATTTTTATGAAAGGAAAATGTGAATATTGAAATCTGAAATAATTTTAATATAATAATTGATGAAAGAACGTTGTTTTGAAATGAATTATTTAACAATTAAATTTGGAATTATTCGTTGAATTAAGTTTGAAATGATTTAATAATTAAGTTTGAATTTATAATCAAGTTTGAAATTATTAAGTTTTGAAATTATTAATAATTAAGATTGAAATTATTTAATAATTGAATAAGATTGAATTATTTTTTATTATTGAATAAAAATTGAATTCTTTGATAAGAGAAATTGAACTTTTGAATAAGTGAATTTGAACTTCGTTAATAACTGAAATTAGGTTTCTTTATTTATTAAGTTTTGGAAAATTATTTAAGTAAGTTAATAAGTGAAATTGAACTGTTTGAATATGTGAAATTTAGTTCTTTATTAATTGAGTTTTGAAATTTGAAACTAAATAAATAATTGAAGTTGAATTTCTTTAACAAGAAATAAATTGCAATTTATTGAAATAAACGTAAGACTTGTAATTTAAAGAATTGATTTGACAAATCTAATTGAATTAAATTTGTAAGTTGATATAATGAAGTTGAACTTAAGAAATTGATTTAATGAATTGAAAATTTAATAGAAATTGTTTTAAATGATAAATTGACTTAACGAATATTAAATGAAATCGATAAATGAATTTTAATTGATTTGAATGAGAATTAAACAATTTAAATGATTTTGGAATGAAACCTATATACGAACTTGAATCAATATTTGAATTGTTTTAATTAAAAATTAAAAATTGAATTATAAGACTTTGAAATGGTTATTTGGTAGTTTTGAAACGTAAAATTTGGAAATTGATAGTGAAAGACAAATGAAATGTTGATTATAAATTCTAATTGAAAGTGAAATTGATTTGGTTTTGAAATTTACTAAACGACCAATCGGTGTGATAATTACGAAAGTTATTAAAGAGACCGGAATCGGTTATGGATATACTCTCTATCTAAACCGAAAACCACTTTAATAACTATACGCGGAGTGATGATCCAGAATGAAGTGGTTGGAATGATGTACGTGATGACTGAAGAAAGAGAACGATAATGGATAGCCTTGACACTTGTGCCAAATTGGAAATGACTAAAATCAGGAGCCGTGCCGGGCCAAATGGGGTTAGCCACCTCGAGCGAACACACTTCTTCGTAACTACTACTCATTACTTGTTATTGATTGGTGCACCCTCGGAATTTCAGGAGTGTTGTTTCGCGGTGTTGCGATCACTGCGGCGATGCGTTCTCACCAGTCCGGATCAGGCGAACGGTAGTTTCACTACCTTGGGTATTGCCTCATGTGCCTTGTCATACTTGTATCCCTATATACGCGACCACTACGAATTTGTTTTGTGTTATACCTATGGAGTACTCCCTGATAGCCCACTAGTTTACGGTGGAGTTTACAGTGCTGTATAGACTATGACATCTATATAAAATGTGTTAAGGGGGATAATGGTAACGCCTTAACACTATTTTGATACTTTATATTGCTGATAGACATTATCTATTTAGCGTACACTACTACAAAGTAGATAGTTTAACGGATCCTTAGAGGATGGTGATTCCAACATCCATTGAGTTACTTGTATTTCGATTTCCTTTTCACTTGAGTTGGATTTATTGATATGAGAATATTAATCCTGACTCGAGTGTTTTATGTTTTGCTTTACGCTCGGGTCAGACTGAGTGTACCAGTATTCGGGGCTCACCTTTGGAGTTGGAGCTTTGCTTGAAGATCCAGCCATCTATTCTGCTTTCAGTATTCGATGATTCCAGTGATGTATTCTGATTTGTACTTGATGTATCATATTTCTCTTCTGTTGTAAACTCTGATGTATCTTATATATTTATATAGTTGCTTCATGAACTACTATATCTTTTACTTCCACTGCATATTATTACTCTGTGTCTGTGATTCTGTGATTATTTATTTACTGTATATCTAAGTTTCGCCAAATTATAATTAACAATTCGGTATTTTGGATTATTCAAGTCTGACATGTGCGGATGCGAATAGTCTAAAATAGCGGGTCGTTACAAATATATAAACAATTTTTAATATATAAAAGATTTAATCTATTACCTATTTTTAATATATAAACTATTTTTCATATATAAACTATTTTAATTCATAACCTTTTTTCTAAATATGAACGTATAACTATTTCAATATATAACTACTTTCAATATATAACCCGTCATGAAAGCCCTGCTCCACGGCCACCCTGCTCCGCTTGAACAACCGCATCGCCCGTCGACTCGAACAGCCGCAGCAGCCTAAGGCCGAACACCACGTCGGCACCACACTCTACCGAGAACCCATTGGTCCGTCTCGCCCCTCCACTCCTCCGCATCCTTCGCCCACCGCTCGCGTCAACCCGAGCGCAGCCACCTTCCACCGACCTCGCTGCCGCTGTCAGCCACCCTTCGCCTCAGTGCCTTGATATGTGAGTGTATAGTCCATTATATATACTGATATGTTTAGCTACATATACATAGTTTGTTAGTTTAAATAACTATGTTGTCATTTTATATAGGTTACGGTTGCATGTGGTTACTGATATTGATTCAATATTGAGATTTGGGTTTAGTTTACGATATATGAGTCTTCCTATATGATAGGTGTTAAAATATTATATAAGGTTATATTTTTTCGTCTGTAGTTTTATATAATACGGTTTTAAACATGTGTGATTGCACCTTTCTTATACAAGTTTTATATGTATTTTTGCTTATTTAAATATGCAATAATGGAGTCTGCATGTTTATATTTAGAATATATATATTAATTATAAAGTACAGATTACATGTTATATATAAGTGAGTTTTGAATACATTAGTGAAGTCTGCCTCTGGGTTGAGCTTACGTATGATTACGGTAGCATAAATGTTTACAAAGTAAAGTAAAAAAAAAACTAAAAAAATAATAATAAATGAATTTCATTTGGTCTTTAGCTGTTGGGTTTATATTTTGTAGTACATAGGTTATAAAAGTTTATATACATATACTATTATATGTGAGTTATATTTGTAAGTTTGGGTTAGTTTTAAATTTATATATATAACATATTGAATATAAATAGATGTATATTATGTATATTTTGTATTATGTAAGTGTTGTTTATGATATCATACGCTTGATTTGTTTCAACTATAATAGATAGGGATATTTTAAAAATATTATGTAGTGTTCATGGATGATTTGAGGAAATGATATTATTCTACATAAACTAAATAACGATTTGAAAATACATTTAACATTTTATATATAATATAATGAACCGTTACTATAGGGTATATTCTATTTTAAACAAAGTACTAATGTATATGTAAAGCTGTATAGTATGTTATACTTAAGTTTCCAAATTTCCTGATTACTGTTTAAAGATATATAAATATAGTCAATAAAGACTACTTTATAATGTGTACAGACTTTCGATTTTATATATATGTGTTTAAATATTGGTTTAATATGTGTTTATATATGTGTGTGTACTAAATATCGATTTTGATCTGATTCTGAATTATAAACTGATTCTGATTTAGTTCATCTATTCTTGATTATCGGCCTTGTTCGTCCAATTCATTCCAATCCAGCTTTGCTTGGGAATTCGTGCTTGAATTCATAACTCAATTTCAGTGTCCGTATCTGTGTTCGTATCCGTGCCATCTCCTGTCCTCTCTAGCCTCGAAAGGTGAGCAATCACTCACGATTAATATTCTTTTATTTATTAAATTTGATTTCAATTGAAACGACAATTGGAATATGCCGTTGTTAGTTTTGTACACTGTTATTACCTGTATCTGTTCACCTATGATATCTGACACCATTATCTGTTAATTATTTATGCGACGATATACAGTTTGGTTGATAATTGTTTGATTGTTTGTTGTTTATATTGGACGTAAGAATTGTATTGTATAAAGTGATAAATATCATGCAATTGAATCTAATATAGGATAGTTAAAAATTTGAATCGACATATGTGTTGAAATTGATTAGTAAAATTTGTATAACATGACCCTTAAATGTTTAATTATTTGACACGTAGAAGTAGTTAATTATCCTTGAACAATTTGAATTTATGTTGGATTAATTGATTTAAGTATGAAATTGAATAATTGATGTCAATTGAAGTACCGTATAAATATTGGTGTAATAATATTTAATCTACATGAAATGATAGTGTAGATTCTAGGGATAATTATATTAATTCGCATAAACAACAATGCGAATTAATACGATTATTTCGGTATTATTTGAATTTATTATTGGATTGTTATTGATCGTTGTTATTGCTTATTTATTTACTTTGACACCATCCCTGTTATCACACTGCAAGTTCCCTTTGCTACGCTTTGATTTGTGAATTAAATTAGAATCGGGTTGAAATGATAAATACCCAAATTTAACTTTGACTTAGGATAGAGAATTAAATAAACCCGATTGGTCAATGATTTGAAATAAAATATAGATTTATTTGAATAATAAGGTTTTGAAATAAAATTGAAACGTACATTTTATGAAACGAAAATGTTAGTATTGAAATCTGAAACAATTTTAATATAATAATTGATGAATGAACGTTGTTTTGAAATGAATTATTTAACAATTAAATTTGGAATTATTCGTTGAATTAAGTTTGAAATGATTTAATAATTAAGTTTGAATTTATAATCAAGTTTGAAATTATTAAGTTTTGAAATTATTAATAATTAAGATTGAAATTATTTAATAATTGAATAAGATTGAATTATTTTTTATTATTGAATAAAAATTGAATTCTTTGATAAGAGAAATTGAACTTTTGAATAAGTGAATTTGAACTTCGTTAATAACTGAAATTGGGTTTCTTTATTTATTAAGTTTTGGAAAATTATTTAATTAAGTTAATAAGTGAAATTGAACTGTTTGAATATGTGAAATTTAGTTCTTTATTAATTGAGTTTTGAAATTTGAAACTAAATAAATAATTGAAGTTGAATTTCTTTAACAAGAAATAAATTGCAATTTATTGAAATAAACGTAAGACTTGTAATTTAAAGAATTGATTTGACAAATCTAATTGAATTAAATTTGTAAGTTGATATAATGAAGTTGAACTTAAGAAATTGATTTAATGAATTGGAAATTTAATAGAAATCGTTTTAAATGATAAATTGACTTAACGAATATTAAATGAAATCGATAAATGAAATTTAATTGATTTGAATGAGAATTAAACAATTTAAATGATTTCAGAATGAAACCTATGTACGAACTTGAATCAATATTTGAATTGTTTTAATTTAAAATTAAAAATTGAATTGTAAGACTTTGAAATGGTTATTTGGTAGTTTTGAAACGTAAATTTTGGAAATTGATAGTGAAAGACAAATGAAATGTTGATTATAAATTCTAACTGAAAGTGAAATTGATTTGGTTTTGAAATTTACTAAACGACCAATCGGTGTGATAATTACGAAAGTTATTAAAGAGGCCGGAATCGGTTATGGATATACTCTCTCTCTAAACCGAAAACCACTTTAATAACTATACGCGGAGTGATGATCCAGAATGAAGTGATTGGAATGATGTACGTGATGACTGAAGAAAGAGAACGATAATGGATAGCCTTGACACTTGTGCCAAATTGGAAATGACTAAAATCAGGAGCCGTGCCGGGCCAAATGGGGTTAGCCACCTCGAGCGAACACACTTCTTCGTAACTACTACTCATTACTTGTTATTGATTGGTGCACCCTCGGAATTTCAAGAGTGTTGTTTCGCGGTGTTGCGATCGCTGCGGCGATGCGTTCTCACCAGTCCGGATCAGGCGAACGGTAGTTTCACTACCTTGGGTATTGCCTCATGTGCCTTGTCATACTTGTATCCTATATACGCGACCACTACGAATTTGTTTTGTGTTATACATATGGAGTACTCCCTGATAGCCCACTAGTTTACGGTGGAGTTTACAGTGCTGTATAGACTATGACATCTATATAAAATGTGTTAAGGGGGATAATGGTAACGCCTTAACACTATTTTGATACTTTATATTACTGATAGACATTATCTATTTAGCGTACACTACTACATAGTAGATAGTTTAACGGATCTTAGAGGATGGTGATTCCAACATCCTTTGAGTTACTTGTATTTCGATTGCTTTTTCACTTGAGTTGGATTTATTGATATGAGAATATTAATCATGACTCGAGTGTTTTGTGTTTTGCTTTACGCTCGGGTCAGACTGAGTGTACCAGTATTCGGGGCTCACCTTTGGAGTTGGAGCTTTGCTTGAAGATCCAGCCATCTATTCTGCTTTCAGTATTCGATGATTCCAGTGATGTATTCTGGTTTGTACTTGATGTATCATATTTCTCTTCTGTTGTAAACTCTGACGTATCTTATATATTTATATAGTAGCTTCATGAACTACTATCTCTTTTACTTCCACTGCATATTATTACTCTGTGTCTGTGATTCTGTGATATTTATTCACTGTATATCTGAGTTTTGCCAAATTATAATTAACAATTCGGTATTTTGGATTATTCAAGTCCGACATGGGCGGATGCGAATAGTCTAAAATAGCGGGTCGTTACAAATATATAAACTATTTTTAATATATAAAAGATTTAATCTATTACCTATTTTTAATATATAAACTATTTTTCATATATAAACTATTTTAATTCATAACCTTTTTTCTAAATATGAACGTATAACTATTTCAATATATAACTACTTTCAATATTCAAACTGTTTAAGTTGGAATGGTTATGATTAAGGTTTGATGGATTTAAATGTGAATACTTTGATATGATGGTTTAACCTATTTTATGGTTATGATTTTAGAAATGAATTATGATTTAAAGTGAATAATGATTTCGAAAGTGATATGATTTTGAAAGTGAGTATAAGATATGATTTCAAAAGTGAATATGATTTCAAAAGTGATATGATTTTGAAATGAATATGATATTTTGATACGAAGTATGAATTGTTTGAAATGAAAATGGCCATGGTGTGTAATGAGCGTTTGATTATTAAAGAGACCAGGATCAGATATTGTCATACTCTTTGCCAATATCAAAAACCATTTTAACAACTGTGTACGTGGTAGAGAATTCAGAATGAAGTAGGATGGGTTGGCGACGTTTATATGAGGTATGAACACAGCCCCGACTCCTTCGAGTCAGCTTGATGTGACTAAAACATGAGCTATACCTGGGCCAAGTGAGGTCGCACCTCCGATCGAGCATTCTTCTTCGATACTAATTTATTACTTTGTGATTTGATGGGGTGAACCTTTGATTTTGGGAATGTGTCTCGAGGTGGGCGGTAGTAGCTACTATGGGTTACCTCTAGCTCGGTTCTACAAAACGGTAAAATCCTACCCTAGCCATTGCCTTGCGTGCCTTGTCACATGCCGTATCGCGCCCATTACGAGTTTGGTTTGTATCGTACCTATGGAGTGCTCACTGAGCATCCCATCGTTTCGGTGGAGCTTACAATATTTGTATAGACTACGATATTTATATGAAAATATGTTAATGGGGATATGGGTAACGCCTTAACGCTATTTTAATAGTTTACTTTGCTATAGACATATATATGTAGCGTATTATACTATGTATGTAGATAGTTTAATGGATCCTTAAAGGATGGAATCCCAACATCCTTTAAGTTATATTGCATTTCACTTGGACATTTCACTTGAGTAGATTTATTTGCATAAAAATGTTAATCATGACTCGAGTGTTTTGATTTTTTCTTTATGCTCGGGTCCGCTTGAGTGTCAGAGCATTTGAGACTCACATTTGGAGCTTGGAGTTTGCTTGAAGATCTATCTTTTATCTATTCATCTTTTCAGTTGTTTCGGTTATTTCTAGTTGTATATGTTCAGAATTGTCATTTTCTTTTGCATTGAGACTACTTTGTATTTGAGATTTCTATTGTATCTTGGTTTAGATTCTGATGTTTCTGTAGTAGCTTCATGAACTACTATTTATCTATTCCGCCACGTATTGTTGTATTACTCCGTGTTTGTGATTCTGTGATTGATTTATTTACTGTATATACAAAGTTTTGCCAAATATAAATTAACAATCTGTTGTATTGGGCAATTCAAGTCTGACATGTATGGATGATTATCGATTTGAATGGTTCAAAATGGCAAGTCGCTACAACTTGCGAGAGAGATTTTGAGATGAATGAAATGAGGATTCTTTTACAACTTGCGCATATGAATGGTGAATCGATGAATTGAAATCCTACAAAGAAAATAAATTAAAAAGATTATCAAAACGCGAATGCGAGAAAGAATCATTTTTAGATCAAATAATATAGGCATCGGATGCCATTGGAGAAGTTCGCACTTTTCTTCCTAAATGTCACCCTATTTAACCCTAATTAAATATGTTTAGTTAAATCCAATTTAATTTGCCATCGATATCTCATACATATATTTATAACTATTATATATATGCCAATATTTATTTCTCAAATCAGATTTAAACTTTATAATTAATATTTAATAAATATTAATTAATTTAATTAATTTATAACATTTATAAACTAGTTAAATCTTTTGGTCTAAAGAAAATTCATCATTTCGGTTGTGTAACTCTTGGGTGTAAATTCGGTTAGCAATTAACATCTAACTATTCGAATGTTAATGTTCATATGTCACTTAGCAGGTGGTGTGATATTATAGCCAAATTTATCACTTACTTAGTTACGGCAAAATCAATTTTAGTTTAATAATCATTACCCTGTTGTGACATTTATTTATACCAATTCTCTTCGTTAAAACTATATCATTTTGGACTTATGGAATTTGGTAATGGTCAAAATTCCAATATCATGCATATTCAACTCTATAGTCCAATGTAACGATCCGGAATTTTTGACAGCATATTTAATAAATATTGAATCTAATTTAAATTAAATATAAGCTTGTCAATGTTTACATTGATGAGATCTTGAATGTTTAACAGTTATATATGTTTGTCAAAGAAATTTTGGTTTTTAAAATGATAAGTTTTAAAATAAACATTCAAAACTAGTATAAAACACAATCATAAATTATAAGATGTAATCAAAGTAACATAAATATACAAATATAAATTACAATTTGTAATGTACAAATACAAGTATGTTATAGATCAAATGTTTAACAATTTAAGTACCAAATAAAATACAACTACTTGTCAAAAAAATAATAATAATAAGATAAGCCATATATATATATATATATATATATATATGTTCACAAAACAAAAAAAAATGATGCTCAGTATAAATGAACTAATAAATGAAGTAATGAATAATAAAAGTTTAAATATATTCATAACAAAGATACCTTAAGTATGCATGAGACAAAGACAAATTAGATACTAATTTTATGTGCTGTGTACAGTTTTATGAATCAGGGAACAAAGTTCACTTCGATATAAAACAAGTTTACTTTAAATTAAATAAAAATGAAAACAATATATATAAGACAAACAGTTTTATATCAAACAAATATCTTTATACATGAATCTTCATTCACAAGCCTTTGACCTACAAAAATGAAAATAAAATAAAATGCATATCTCCATACAAATATGTATACTACAGTTCAAACTTGATTCATAGGTATGAACAAATTATAAGCTAGAAAGTAGTATAATAACAAAATAAAAGTCTTTATCCAAGGCTTCATGCATAAGCCAAGTTTATACCTGCAAGATAGTACATATCTTCATACAACTATACACAGCCGAAATACAATAATAATTATGCAAGCATATTATGAAGCAATGCATTAATTATCATCAACTCAGCCACTCTTTTGTTCTAAACAAATACTACAAATCCTTGTCATTTGCAGTAAATAAGCCTGCCCATATCAGACAAATAACAACTACACCAGTAGACACCTTCCTTCACACATATATCATCTTCTATATATCTATTTACATCTGTTTTTTTAGTTCGTTCAAAATATAATGAGAAACTTGGTTACCTGATAAAAATTAAGAGAAAAAAAAAGAGAGAAGAAGCCAAACTCAAATGTATTCAAACAGCAAAAACAGATTCAAGTCTGTAGTTTCAACCTTTTGTTTCAAGCAACTAGATTCACAGGTTGTTCAGGTGAGTGAACAACTGATTTCAAAATTTAGCTTGAATATTTGCTTTTGAATGATCTGTGCTTGATATAGTTTAAGAAAACTGTTCTGTGTATATATTGGTTGTACTGGAAACTTTATAGCTTGTTCTTCAGTAAATTCAAGTTTGAACAAAGTAAAGCCAGAAAATTTTCAATACCTTCTGTTCAACAGTTTTATGTGAGTAAACAATAATTTTAAAGCTTTAAGTTATTCAAAAAATTGATCAAGATTCATATATAATTTGGCTTGAGTATATTTCAGTTTGAATATGATCTTTGCCTGTGTATATGTTGCTCTGTTCGAATATTTCCCTGTCACTTGAAATAGAATTCATGCTTCTGTTCAAATAGACAATTTTTAATCTGTAAGTTGTTAATTAAAACAATATGTTTAAACTAATTTAAGATTTTAAAAGTTAATTAAAAACTGTTGTAAGAGTATCTTACTGTAACTTGTTCTACAGGTAAATCAAACATTTCTTTGATAAATTCAAATACTATAAAATGTTAATTCAAATTTACATCATCAATTATTACTGGGATTTATGATTTTTAAAACTAGAATCAAGATTTTTAGTGCAATAATTCAAGAGTAGTTTGTAATTGTGCAAAAATTGTATTTTTATCAATTCCCAGTTATTTAATCAATAATAAAAGTTATAAATTGAAATGAAGCAAGTATTAACATCAGTGATTTCATAAAAATTATCAGGAGATTTTTTCTATTGCGTGAATTCTGGAATCTGAATCAAGTTAGGGTTTTAGATAGAGTTTTGGGTCATGTCGGTTAGGCGACGAGTTCGTCATCTATGTGCAACCGAGCTTCATGCGATTCAGGTGGGTGGTTGCTTGGAGGGTTGACGTTGTGTGGAAGAAGTTTAGGCAACTCTAGTGCCTGGTGCGGCGAGGACGAGGTGATTAAGTTGTTTTGGGTTGGGCTGTGTATCTCGGTGGAACAGTCGAATTTCGATTCGACACTCCTATAGGGAACTCGAACTTGGTTTTCGAGTATGCGAGTGATATGTGACGTGCCTGAGACGTTGGCGTTCGCCGGAGCTGGAGGATGTTGCTGTGCACGTGCACGGCGGTGGGGAAGTTTATGCTGGGGATCGACTCGAGTTTAACTCGAGAAACATTGCGTGTTGCTTCGGGTTTTAGCTGAGAATTTTGGTTGAGAGACGCGTGCGTATAAATTTGTTTCTACAGTTTTAACTTAAGCTAAAAAAAAGAAGAAGAAGAACAGTGAAGAAAAGAACAGGGGAAGAAGAGGATAAGGGGGAGCAGGAGGATTGACGCGAGAAACATACGAGTAGGTATCGATTTTGACCTGTGTTAGATGCGAGACTGACTCGGGTTTTAATGTCAGTAGCTTGCACTATATTAAGCAAAAGATTCATAAGCTAAGTATTAATCAGATTAAATGTTACAAACTGTTTCTAGCCAAGTAGTACTTTAAAGGTTTTACAGAAAACGAAGAAGGTACTTAATGTAAAATCAAAGTTAATTTTGAATTAAATCTATAATTGTAATTGAATAGTAGTTCAAAGTGCAATTAAATTGTAATTAAAGATTTCAATGATAACCTTGTATAAATCATTTGTAATGAAGAATCATTTGAAGTTGATCAATTAACAAATCGTAGTTAACAAATTAAGTAATTAATTAATGATTAAACGATTAAGTTAATTAATAATTAATGATTAATTAAATAAATAATAATAATTAATTGTGTAATTAAGTTTATAAATCAATAATTAAGGTTATTGATTTATAATTAAAGATTAATTCATTAATTTAGTGAATAATTATTAGGTAATTAATGAATTGAAATAAGTTAATTTATTAGTAATTAATTAAGCAAAGAAAAAAAAATGTAATTTATTCTTAAGCATGTAATTAAGTTTTTAACAAATCAAACTTGTTAATGTGAATCGATGATTATATTTTCTGCCTATGATATGTATTTATATCCTGTGATGTTCTGTGATATTCTGGATATATCTATGATGATTGTGTGTGATTTATTTGCATTAAGTTGCTATATGATTTATCCGGTGTCATTTATGTTAAATTACCATATGATTTATCTGATGTTATTTATCTGCGTTAAATTGATTTATGAATTCAATTGTTAACTTTAAACTGTTTATGTTAAATAGACAACTTGGCCCTTAAAATGGCGTTTGGATTCGATGAGACCGGGATCGAAAGAATCAAATTTGATTCCCCGAAAACCACATCAATCCAATTTAAACGTTAGGTCGTGAATTCTGAAATGGAGATCGAGATGGTGTATTCAGAATGCATGGATTATCGTCGTTGACTCTGAGGGTGATTCCAAAATGAGTGTGACGAGATAATGCCTTCGGCTTCGTTCGAACCCGGAACGAACTTGTATGGATTGAATGCTTTCAACACATCATCAGGCGGACGATGAGCATTCTAAGTGATATGTTCTATAAAGGTAATCGTAGCCTCAAGCCTCATCAACCGGGAATGGCTAAAACAGGGGATGTGCAGCAAGGTTAGGTGGGTCATGCCCAAGCAGGACAAGATATTTCCCCTGTCTAGATGTCCCTTTTTATATTTCGGCTTAGTGGGCGGTTGCTAGCTACAACCGCGGGGTTTATCTTGTTCGGGACTGTTCAGTAAGGAATAGTTCCGGCCTTGTGTTGCAGGGGATGAAGGGAGTAATCCTCGGTACGGTGATCTAGGCCCCGTACTGTGACGGGCGGTACCCCAGTAGCCCTGCCATTGTTGGAAATCCATTTACCCTACGAGACCCTACGGTTTTGATTTGTATTACCCACTTTCGTGGCTAGTAGCTGGAATTTAATAGATGTAACAATTTCGGCTATTTTCTATTTACTTGAAAACCCTAGACACTATTATAATATCACTGGATTTCCTATAAAATATTTTGGTTAGCGTAAGGTAAAAACTTACCCGTATTTATTTGTGGGAAGTCTTACGTGATACCTTTATTTTCAAATGTTTTCAAAGTTAAACAACTTTAAACCGTTTACTCATACCAGACCCATGTCTGACCCGGAGTTTATTTGTTTTTTTCATAAACTCTCGGGTACCCAATTTTTTACGGGTAGTCAAGAGATTCAGGTTAGATTTGACGAATTCTGGAGGAGCAATGGAGCAGGAGGCTTCAACGTTCTAGATATATATATATAGTTCCACTGTGTTAGTATCTCTGAGTCATATTGTTTGAGTTGTATTAACTAGACGGGTGTTTATAACTGTCTAGTATGTGATGTATGTATGATTGTCACATGTATTGATATTATATAACTCTGATATATGTACAAACTATGTATTATTTAAGTGATATATTATATTTTGTTCCGTTCCGCTGTGAGATTCTGACGTTGTTGTTCTTTCTTCTTCTTTCTTTTCTATTTTCCCATCCCTTTCTTTCTTAATGATGATACGTCTTTCTGGTAGTAGAAGGGCGGGTCGTCACATCCAAACTCAAAGTCCTTGTCTTAATAATAACAATTATTACTAAACAAAATGCCCTGGCCAGAGACTTTGACTTTGAGTTGACTAGAGTTGACTGTGATACTAATCTCATATAGTTGAAGAGATAAATCCTTTCTTGAATAGTGTTTCACTTCCAATACTTCCACTCGACCCAACTATAGCCACTCGATGGAACATCATGCCATGATTTGACTATAATCAAAGCAGAGCTTTCATATTGAAGATCCATAGTATTCTCAAGCCGAGAGAACCATGTAAATCAATCACATCGATATTTTATGTTTGACCTTAGTTATATTAACCAATAGAAAACTATAGAGTGATTTAAACCATAGTTATCCAATAACTATCAGTATGTAACATCTAGGAGCCCTAGGTAGCCATGAGTAATACACTACCCATCATTTGAAGAGCGTTACGTACTCCAGTCTCAATTGATACATCGATATCCAGTCTCGATACATCTTGACTAGGAGCATTTAAAATGGTATGTTTACTTTTATCATGATAAATTACTCACCATCACAACACTTTGTAACTATTATCACGAAACATACCATTTATGGATTTTTTTATTAAATATACTTTTAATTAAATTAATTAATAAATGTAACCACTTTATATCCGGTACAATAGAAAGAAAATACCTTTGATTTCGAACAAGATTAGTTATTGAGTTAGACATATGTAATAAATTATATAATTGCCCCTATGGCATAACCCTAACTCTATCAAACTCCCACTTATGGCTTATTTATTTTGGCGTATCCTATCATATGACACCTAATATGAAATATTTTCCATATATCGTGAGATTGATGGAGGAGAGGTTCTAATGGGCAATGATGCTTGCCGTATGGTTGGTGTTGGTAGTGTGAAGGTTAGAATATCTGATGGTGTTAAATTATTAATGATGTTAGACATGTACCTGTTTTCAGAAGGAGCTTGATTTCTATTGGAACTTTGAGTAGGCTTGGATTTAAGATTGTAATTGAGGGAGAGAAAAGGAGGATTTTGAAGGGTTTTATAATTATTATGAGAGTCACGAGGGTAGGAAATCTTTATTTATTGAAGGGCACTACTGTAGTTTGTGAATCATCTTCTATTGCTTCTGCTAATTTAAATTGTTTAATATTGTGGCATTTGTGGATGAGACTTATTGGAGAATGCAGTTTCGATAAGTTGGTAAAGGGAGGTTTGATTGATGGTGTTCAGCATTCAAAGCTTATCTTTTGTAAAGAGTGTGTTCTTGAAAGGCATACAAAGAATTCTTTTGGTAGTTGAGAACATAAGGCAAAGGCTATCTTAGAGTATGTTCATACAGATGTCTGAGGATCCTCCCCTTGCCCATCGTTGGGTGGAGCCAGGAACTTCATTTCATTTATAGATGATTTCTCTCGTAAATTTAAGTATATTTTCCATAATCTGAGTGAAACCTTTGCCAGATTTCAAAAGTGGAAATCTATGGTTGAGACAAAATCAGGAAAGACTTCAAAAGTTCTCCGTTCGGATAATGATGGTGAATTTGTATCATACAAATTCATCGATTTTTGTGATTCCAAAGGCATTAAGAGAATTTAGCCACTCTTGGTAGCCCTTAGTCTAATGGAATTGCTGCAAGGATGAATAAGACATTATTAGAGAGAACCCGTTGTCTTAGATTGACTGCTAAGTTGAAGCAGGGTTTTAGGCAAAAGCTTTATCTATAGCGGCTTTCCTCATCAACCACAAACCTTTACCGTCGTAGACATGGAGATCTCTGAATAAGTATGGAAAGGAGAGCTATTCATTTCTCAAAGTGTTTGGATTTCTAGTAAATGTACATGAGAGCAAAGACAAGCTGGAATCTAGAGCTCGCAAGTATATCTTTCTGGGTTATAGAAGAGGAGTGAAGGGATATAGGATGTAGTGTTCTATTAGCAAGAAAATTATTATCAGCAGGCATGTGACTTTTGATAAGAAGGCCATGTTGAAGGTATAGCCTTCCCATTCAATGATAGTATGAGGACTCATTCAGAATACCAAACATAAGGCAAGTCATCTTTAGATTCTTTCCATAGAGTACATATGGTGTTTTCGATGGCACCATGGTTGATGAGGATAGTATAGAAGTTGGTATAGAGGACCAGACTCAAGGTTTAGCTCATTCAGAGACTAAGCTTGTTAAGCAAAGAACGAAACCTAGTTAGCTTGATGAGTTTTGGATTAGGCTTCAAAGACATTGACTTTGATGACATGGCAACATATGCATCGAAAGTTGTCCATGATGAGCCCAGAAATTACAGAGAAGCTATTGCATCAGTTGACAGTTCTAGTTGGCTACATTGCTATGGAAGAGGAGATTGAGTTTTTGTAGAAAAATTGTACATGGGATTTGGTGTCTCTTCGTACTGATAAGAGGGAAATTGGAGGTAAGTGAACCTATAGAGTGAAAAACGACGACAATGGTGATTTCAGATACAAAAGCAATGTTAATAGCAAAGGAGAATGTTTAGAAGAAAGGGCTAGAGTATCATGATATCATTGCTCCAGTTGTAAGCCATACATCCATTCCTATTCTTTTGGAATTAGTTGCTCATTGTGATATGAAACTTGAGCAACTAGCTAGATTTCAAAACTGCATTCCTGCATGGTGATTGAAATGAAGATATTTATTTGTGGCATCTAGAGGGGTTCATTAATAGTAGTAGGCCAGATTATGTTTGTAAACTTAACAAATCACCATGTGGACTGAATTCCTGGACCCATGGTATAAGGGATTTGATATGCCTACGCTTTCACAGGGTTACACTAGAAGCTTCAATAACCAGTGTGTTTATTTTAGGAGGTGTGATGATGATATGATACATCTTTTGTTATATATTGATGACATGTTGATCGCATCTCGGAGTATGGTCAGAATTACAAAGTTGAAAGCAGAGTTTATCACGGAGTTTGATATGAAGGGTTTGGAAAAATCATGAAGAATTTTGGAAATAGAGATATTCAAAGATAAGAAGTGGACACTCACTCAGGTGCAGTACATCGGGAAGGTCCTTGCTCGATTTGGTTTGAAAAAGCTAAACCGGTTGACACTTCCTTAGGCTTCCATTTTAAATTGTTGGAAGACTTATCTCCTTCATTGAATGAAGACAAATGGTATATGGAAAATATACCTTATTCTAGCGCTGTTGATATTCTCATGTATGCTATGGTTTGCATGAGACCAAATTTGGCACATGTAGTGGGTTATGTGAGTCAATATATGTCTAACCTGGACAAAGAGCATTCGCAAGCAGCGAAGTGGATACTCGGATACCTTCGTGGCACTTCTTCAATTGGCTTGTTGTATGGTGAAGAAGATGGTGACATCTCTCTTAGAGGTTACTATAGTTCAGATTATGCTGGGGAAAGAGACGGATGGAAGTCAATGTTGGGCTATGTTTTTACACTTGGCATTTTGATTTCATGGAGATCAAAGCTGCAATCTATAGTAGCCTTTTCAACTAAGGCCAAGTTGATATCGATTTTCAAAGTGACTAAGGAGGGATCGTATTTACTTCAGTTATTGGGTGATCTTTCTATGGTGTAGTGGACAGTAGAGCTATTTTCGGACAATTAAAGCCCTATTCATCTTATAGGGAATTAAGCTTATAGTTCTCGTACGAAACACATTGATGTTAAAGGATTCTTCCTTATGCTTGCGGAAGAACGAACCAAGATCAAGTTGGTGAAGGTAAGTATAATGAATAATCCATCAGATATGATGACAAAGTCACTTCCCAAGAACAAAATTGAGCATTGGTCAAAATCCATCAGTTTGACTTCAGTTGCTTGAGCTTTATGGGGTGCAGACCCAACAACCCCTATGATTCTTTTATTAATTATTGATGAGACCAACATATATTGAATCGAGGTGGAGTGTTGTTGTTATGCGATTCAAATATGTGCCTATGAGTGCTTCAGATTTAAGATGTTTTGTAGAGCATCATATTGAAAGAGATGGAAAGTCGATTGGAGGAAATGATCAAAAGACATGGAGATGGGATGCTATCTTTTGCAATTAATAGGCCCTTAGTTGTCTGAATGCTCAAACCTGACATCTGAATTAAAGTAGAGTTTAAATCAAAAAAACTTTAGGCAATCAAACGTGTGGCATCTGACTCGGAAACCAAATGTTTGAGTTACCAATCTGGGAGTTTCGAAAATTTTACAAAGACGTTTGACCTCCCAATTTAGATATCCGAGGTGGTGTAGCATTGTTTTCTCTGCTATTTGCTGATTTGAATTTTAGAAGGCGGTTTTGTCATTTTGGTGCAAGTTAATCATCTGTTGATGGTGCAAATTCTTTTGAAGTGATCGGATGGTCTAGAGTGATCAGTGCATCCATATATTAGCCTCCTAATTATCTTTCTAATTAAACAACCAGATTTACAATAGTTGTAATTAATAGAAACCCTAACTTAATCAATTTAGGGGTTTTCTATTTTGAATGCTCTAAATTGTAGTATGATGCAGAAGCATGAAAGCTTACTACTCCCTAAAGATGGAACAGGTACGATCCATATTCAATACCGTGGATCATATTATATCGATTCCACAACTCAATTTTACAGCGATGATCGGTCAATAACTCAAAATCTACACATGCTATCATAATGAAACTTTGAGTACAAGCTTACTACAATAAGTGGAACACCCCATAGGGGTATCAATCCAAATGGTAGAAGTTGGAGGGATCGACATAACTCCATTTGTAGGGATCGACATAAATCATAATTCATGCAACATCACTTCACAGAAAATGCTATATCTCATAAAATGTATGTCGGAATTGCATGAAATTCAGGAAGCAAGTAGCTAACATCATGGAAAGTCCCTCAGAGAGATCACAAACCATTTGGAAATAACAATAGGGATCGACACCGATCCCTATTGTGGCTCGATTGGCCTGGAAATTTTTGGATGGCTCCGTCTTGGTCACTCGAACCTTCTATCGAAATTTCAATCCAATCCATGCACATCTTCCTCTATAAATACAACAGAAGTGGCGTTAGAAAAGGGATTCTTCTTTATACTGAAAAGGAACTTTTATTTTTTATTCTTCATTCTTGTACTAAGGGATCCCAACTGATCCAAACATTCTTGTGATCATAATCAAGAGCAAGATCAACAAAAATATGAAGTGGACATATGCCAAGATTGCCGAACCACTATAAAAACCTGTGTGTTCATTTATGATATTGGGTCTGTTTTAATTTCATTCTTTGTTTAATCTCTACTAGATTCTGTTAGGTGTGGATGCCCATTTTTGGCATCAACAGTGATAGAAATAAAAAGGGTTATTGGGTCTCCTGTGGACGGAGGATACAAATCCGAACCACATTAAATCTTCTATGTCTCTTTAACTTTCTGCTATTTAGTCTAGTGTGATACAATATTTGATTTCAAATTTGATTTGGTGTTCAAACAGACAATACTAGATTCTGGTTAAATTGCTTCCACTTATTATTGATGATAAATCCTTTCTTACATTTTTCACAACAATTCAAAGTAACTAAAATTTTGCATACGCACATAAGTGCAACTTATATAAACACTACATTTTCTATTTTGATTCCCAATTTCCTGCATTTATGTTATGATCCGATAATGGTAGATAATAATTACTTGAACACTAATTGAAAAAAATGTTACAAGATGATGTTATACAATATTAATTTTCTCATCGGGGTCATCGTCAGTTACATTAATTAAATCGTTTGTTGTAACGCCCCGGAAAATTTGGTTGTATATAATTTGGTTGTAATTAATATACTTTGGTTATTATATGATTGTTAGTTGATTGTATATAATTCATTAAGAGTTAATGAAATTGAAAGCTAAAGTAATTGGAATTCAATTGGAAGTTAAGTGAATCTTAAATAGAATTGAATTTGATTTGGAAGTGAACCAACTTGAATATGATTAAACTAATTGAAAATGAATGTTAGTAAAAACATCCACTGTTAATGATTCAATTGTGATTAAATTGAAAACCTATTTCATTGAATATTATGAGAACATAAATGAATATTTATTGGTTATGAATGATAGTTGGTTGATGGTTGAATATATTGCTTTTATTGCATTTGCTATGTTGGCATATATAGTTATTATGTTGCTATATGTTGTATATTGATACTATTGTCTACATGCATGTTCTCATGTTGTTTGTTGAGTGTTTAGTAGGTGCGGATCGCGTTTACAATTTTAATTAATTAAAAATCCTGGGTCGTTACAATCTTCCCCCCTTAAAAGAATTTCGTCCTTGAAATTACCAAGTAAGAAAAGTTACAGAATTTATTAACTTTCCATAATTCATAGCCAAACTTCTTATAATACTTTACTAAGTTTTCAATCATACTTGGTTATGTTTTCAAAAACAACTACTATTGTTTAACTTTCAATTCCAAAATCAAAGTTATAGTTTTCAAAATTTTCCAATTTTCTCAAATTTTTTCTAACGCCATAAATTTCCGGAAAAATTCGCCATAGTCTCCTTTGCGCGGCTCGATCCGAAAAAAAAATGACAGTATATATATCACAAATATACATCTCATCAAGTAATGAGGCATCCCGCAGGGAAAAAGTATAAAAGTACGGTATTTAATCCGAGATATGTACCTTATATTTTATTAGCAAGCATACACGGCTAATATAGCGCGAAAGCGAGCTCCAAATGCGAAGTAAACGCGATCCGCACCTACTAAACACTCAACAAACAACATGAGAACATGCATGTAGACAATAGTATCAATATACAACATATAGCAACATAATAACTATATATGCCAACATAGCAAATGCAATAAAAGCAATATATTCAACCATCAACCAACTATCATTCATAACCAATAAATATTCATTTATATTCTCATAATATTCAATGAAATAGGTTTTCAATTTAATCACAATTGAATCATTAACAGTGGATGTTTTTACTAACATTCATTTTCAATTAGTTTATATTCACTAATAATATTCAAGTTGGTTCACTTCCAAATCAAATTCAATTCTATTTAAGATTCACTTAACTTCCAATTGAATTCCAATTACTTTAGCTTTCAATTTCATTAACTCTTAATGAATTATATACAATCAACTAACAATCATATAATAACCAAAGTATATTAATTACAACCAAATTCCTTTGCTTATATTCATTCAATTTGGTTTAAATTAAATTGATTTGCACTCAACTATTCAACTTTCCAATAACATTAGATTTTAATGAATTACACTTACATTCATTACTTCCTATCAATTATTCACATTTAATTGATTAATATTCAATCCATTCATTCAATTCAATTGGTAATTCATTTAACCATTTCAAGTTGAATTTCATTTACATAATCTAAGTTCATATCTATCACTTAACTTTATTAATTTTCTTTGATACCAATATCAACTTCATTCAACATTTCTTAAGTTATACTTTTTTTTATAAACATCACTTGTTTTTACTTAACTTAAATTCCAACTTATGAATCAATTCAAATTCCAAATTCTAAAGTAAATTTCCATTTAACTTTAAATTCATTTTTATTTACAACTCATATTCATAAATATATATTCATATAGTTTCTCTTCTTATATATATAAGTTTATTTCACAATTGTAAATTACTTTAATTATAATTCAATTCTCATTAATTCTTTTGCTTATACAATTATTCTTCTATTTAGATTATTCAAACAACTAAAAAATCACTTATATACTTTAATAATTCAAAAAAAATTATTCCTTCGTATATAAAATATAATCAAGGTAAAATTATTTCATTTACCCAATTTAAGACAATATTGTGTCGAATTGTTCTATTCAAGTGTTTAGAAACCCCTTCGGCATAGTTTTGCAGACCGCGCTGACGAAAGTTCATATGCCACTCAATAAACCAATCATCACAATATAAAACAATTTTATATATTCACTAACAAATACGCTCTCATAGCTATTATTACACTCAAACTCATTCTAGAGTACTACCGACTCTATCTCTAATGAGTAATACCCAACAGAACCACGGTTGTCGCTTAACCATATGCTCCGATACCAGATGTAACGCCTCGGAAAAATTTCGACTTTCGAAAATTCAACATCGATACTCACTTTATTAATATTTAAAATTAATTAAATATTCAAATTTTAATTAATTAAAAATCCTGGGTCGTTACATTTGTGGCCTCTGCATTGCTGATAATTGGGGGATGTATTAGAGTTGTAATGTTCAGATGGACGCTTTGTAACCTCTGCATTATTATCATGTTACCTAGAGGTAGCTAGTGTGCTGCCTAGTGATGTTGATAGAAACTCTGTTTGCTGCAAATGTAATATAAGTTGACCTGTTACCAACCTATTTCATAAATAGGCTGACCCGGCCCATTTATAAAGTGGTATATGGGTCAAGTTAGTTTGGACCGTTCCTTACTGATATTTTTATTGTTCAGAGCTCTATATTTTGGATTAGAGTAGTTGATTGATGTTGGTCAGGTGGCACAAGGTGGATGGTGTTATATGTTTTGGAGTTAAGTACAGATTTAGTAGTGTACCCATCATGTTGAATTTTCTTGACTCATATGCAGGTAAACTCATTGAAGCTTGGGTAGGGGTATCAAATACTATTTGGAAGGTGATGTGCACGTAAACATGCATATTTTTACTTCCATATTTAATTGAGTTTAATTAAATAAATGATCATATAGGGTGTTTTAACATGTTTAAACCAATATTTCAATTAATTTCGAATCATCATTTATTCATCTTCATATAAGGGAAAAATGGTCATTTTTGGGCATATATTAATTTAAGAATAATTATTTGCATATTTTATTTTTATTTGTTGGAAAAATGAATGAAATTTAAAAGAGGCTTCATGAGGAAATGTGCATGCATAAGAGAATGAAACAAATGAAGATGGAAATAATCCATTTCATGAATCATGAAGGACCCCACCTGCACACTTACCATGATATACAATTAGGATCTAATGCACATGCTAAATGGCCATTAAAGCTTCATACACATTTAAATGGAGGATTATCTCATGCTAGTGATAACTTGGTGGCCACACTTCCTAAGGGGTAGTTTGTGTAGTTTTCAAAAATCCGATTAGGGTTTTAGGCTTGTATAAATACCTCATATGTTCATATAATTATTCTCTTAACCTCCTTTGAACCTCCTGTTTAGTTTAGTTTTAGGCTCAAACATAAATATAACTTCTCTTTTCTTTTTTATGGCTACTTAGCCATTTTCTTATTTCATGTAAATTTCATTTTATGCAATTTTAATTCATTTTCCTTTCTATTACATGTTATTTCCTTTTATGTTAGTAGAGTAGTTTATTTCTTATGCAAGTAGATTAGCTTAGCTTCTGTTTCATCTTAATTAGCTATCTTTTTACTTAGCTTGCATTTTATTCTTATTTTTATTTCATGTTGAATGCTACATTTGTTGAAATGATAACAAACATGAGAGGCTAAATCTCTTCAATTTAGGGGTAATGAAGCTCTCTTAATCATGTAGATTCAACATTTTTGTAATTTTTGATCTCTTTTTGTGCTTAATGGAAATATTTGATGTGGTTTAACTTGCTGTTTTAGCTTTGAATTTTATAGCCTATGTTGTTGATACAAACATAAATTACCGCTTCATCTACATATGAATATTGTAATGAAGTGAATATTAAATGAAAATTTGTTGGTCTATATTTCTAATCGATAGTAAATAGACCATGCTTAGAATAGATTTTATTTTCAAGTTCATTGTAATTTTCATGGGAGTTAAAAAGTTATTTAATGGGTGTGTTATAGTTTGATGGATTATATTGGACTAATTAACATCCCAAATATTCCATGCTTATGATAAACACATCAATTAAATTCACTAATGACCAAAAAAGAGAGATGATAATTTATATATGTTAATTTATGTGATCATGAGAAGGGATTTGAGTCAGAATTGCCTTCAAAATCTCATAATTTTATCCATTTTCTTTTGCTATTTTTTCTACATTTTTAGCTTAAAACAATTTCAAACTCTTGGCTAATTTGGTTGCATAGAATTTTAAATCTAAACAATTCCATATGGATTGACCCGTACTCGCCACGTACTAGAATTATACGCCATGTGCTTGCTGTTATTTTTATTTAAAATTTGATTGGCTATTTTCTAATTTGGTAGGGAATTGGCGGTTCAAACAAGTTTTTACCTCATTGCTGGAGAATAGTCTTGATTTTAATTTCTATTCTTTGAATTATTTTTATTTGATTTATTATGTGTTTGTTTGCATTTAAAAAAAAATATGTGTTTGTTTTAATTTTTGTTTGCATTATGTTTGTGTGCTTGTTCTGTAGTTTCATTTGCATTTGACTTTTCTAAAAAAACATACACAATTTTAAAAAAAATTCCACTTTCATTTACATTTTATTTAGATTTTACAATTGCGATTTTATCTGCTGTTACATTTTTCACTACTGATACATTACTATTGCATAACACGGTGCATTTCAGTTTACATACATTTCATACACTCTGTGCACTGCTCTCTGTGCACATTTCTGAACTGCCTCTTCCTTCTTACAAGCAACTGCAACCCCTTTGCTTCTGCTCAACCTTTCACATTACTATGGCACCTCATAGCAGCCTTCTCCCTGCCATCTTCCACCTATTCATCATTCATCAATATTCTGCCATATCAGAAACCCCAAAGCCAACATACTCCTGCCATCAAACCACACTATTCCACATCACAGTGCAACCACCCTCAAACTATGACGATACAACAATCACCAGCCTACATTCCCTTATGTCAACCACTCTTCCAACCACACATCTGAAATCTGTCACCACTTTTGCCCACTGCTCTACAAATCATCCTGACTACTAATCTAACTGCTTTTCGACAAACTCCTTCTCCACCATATCATACAATAACCACAACTACATCAACTATACACTACTGCCCTGAATACCAAATTGTTACATTCCATATCTTCCATACCATATCCCCTGACCATATGTTCATCACTTCTGCTAATACACTACTACATCATCACTGGTGCCTTCGATCTATATGATCTACATGATCAACCTCCTATAACTACACTCATGCAACTGGTTCCCACATTGATATATCCACACTGCATACAAAACTACAATTCTACCACCTATAAGTAACCATGTACAAGCAACCACCATATCACTTGCATCTATCTACATTTACCTGCCATAAGCTCCTTCACAAAATCCTACACATAAACCAAATATCATCACCCTATCACACATTCAATTGCTCACACCCATTCACTTGAGCCATCCCCTATACATAGCATTTCAACCATCATTTCAACACTCACTACAACAAAAAGACCCTATTACAACAACGATTTTACAACGGTCCAAAAAAACCCGTTGTAATAGGTATATATTACAACGGTTTTTTCAAGCCCATTGTAATAGACGTCAGTTTGCAGCGCATATCACAACGGTTAAAAATAACCCGTTGTAATAGACATCTATTACAACGGTTTTTCACAGCCCATTGTAATAGACATCAGTTTTCTACAACGGTCCATAGGTGCCCGTTGTAATAGATATCTATTACAAGGGTTTCTTCTAGCCCGTTGTAATACGATCCTATTACAACCGTTTTTGGCCAGTTGTAATAGATACCGATTCTCAGCTCTACTACAACGATTTTGACCCGTTGTAATATAGATCTATTACAACCGTTTTTGGTCCGTTGTAATATAGTCCCATTTCAACAGTATAATTAATGATTTTAAATAAATGATATAGAATTACTAAATACTATACATAATTTATAATTATTTTTTATATTTAATAATTTATAGTTAATTATTAATAATTAGTAATTTACATTATTAATTACATCTAATAAGTACTGAATAAATTAATAATCAATAATCAATATTTAATAAATAACGTTTAACCTTTAATATTTAATAATTAAGTAGTAGTATTTAATAATTAATTTTAAATTATTATTAATTAATAATCACTGTTAAACAATTAATTATTGATAATTATATAATAATTAAGAGTAATATTTAATAATTTATAATAAAATTTAATAATTATAGAGCGATATCTCTACTACTAATAAGGAAAATTCGTTGAACTAATTTACTCGGTGGCTTTTTGAAATTCCAAAAATGTCCTTGCTTTCCATTTACATATTTGCGCTCAAACAAAATACCAACGTATACAATAACGCAAACAGCCCGTGTGCGAAGCACGGGCCCATACTAGTTTAGTATAATAATTATTTAATAATGACTATTAAAAAATTAATAAATAATAAAAATATTTAATAATTCATATTTAAAATGAAATATTATTAATTAAGAAGTAATTACATTTAGCATTTAATATTTTATCATTATAATTAATAATTATGTTTAATATTTAATATTGTCGACAAATTGAAATTAATAAATAATTCAGTCTATTAGATAATTAACAATTCACAATTAATCATTTTTTAATAATTAATGATTTGTAATTAGTAAATTGCAAAAACCAATATCAACTAAATAATTAATTTCATTATTAATATAATTAATGAAAGAAGGAAACATAAAATCTGAAATCCATCTGAATCCAAATTCGAAAATTAATAAATAATCCAGATTCTGAAATAAATGTAAAATTTCAGCTCACTACCACCTCCTCCCCTTCTATACAAATTTTCAAAAAAAAAAAACAACATCGAATTCTTTTCCCTCCAGTGCAAATTTTTGGCTCCAGTGCAAGGTTTTTAACTAGTTGCGCCTCCTCCTCTTCTCTAACTAGCGAAAATAAGAGAAAAAAAGGGTCTCTCCTCTTATAACAAAGAAAAGATTAGTTATATTCCTGCTTTAATCACAGCTTCCACAGACAAATTAAATTACCCAAGTCGTAATCAATTCCAAATTTAAATCGAAACCCAAATTAGAACCTCTTCTAAAATCCAATTCAAATCAAAAAGTAAAATCGACATCAATGATGGAAGATATGTCGATTTGGGCTGTGGATTGAGAGTTTGTGGGTTTGTTTGTTTTAGGTGGTGGATTTGGGTATTGCTGGAGTTCTTCGGGTCATGATTTGCTGGAGATGGTCGCGGGTTTAGGGTTTGTGAAGTTGCGTGTTGTAGTTCGGGTTATGGAATTGGGGGTTTGCTGAAGTTTGGTGATTTGGGTAAAGCGGAATTTTTTGGTTTTGGTTGATGGCTGTGTAAAATGTTGAAGCCGTGGCAGTTTTGGGGTAGTAAGTGGGTGAGGTTGGAGAAGTTGAAGCTGTTATTTGGATATTGGAGGAGATGGCTCAGATGTTGATTTGCTAAATGGGGACGTGTAGTTTACATAAATATACAGAAGTTTGTTCAATTTCAGCTAACTGTCAACGTTGTCGCTCTTATGGTTAATTTTGAATCACCATGCATCACTGGTATGTTTATATATAATAATGGAGTCCTTTTCAGTTTTCTTCCTTGATACTTGTAATCATTCTTCTCTTTTCTTTCAAACTTCTGTATTTCAAGCCCTATAAATTTTTTTGAAATGGTGAAATGACTTGTGCCTAAGTCAGAATAAGGTAGAATTATTGTGCAACAATAATAATAAATTGTGATCTCTTCTGTTTTCTGATACTTGTGAACTACCGGGCTTGAGTTTACAATTACCTTGAATGAGAACTGAGTTATATATTGAGAAGGGCAATAGGAAGAAATTAATGTGTAAGAGAAGAATTGAATTGTCATTCCTATTTACTTTTGGTAGTATATTTACAGCAATTACTACATTGAAGATGCACATGAAAATGCCTATGCATCATAAAGGAATATTTTATTCATTTTTTACTTCAAGCACAGGTCCTGAGAGGACGCGCATGAAGTTGGACTGGCAAATAAGGTATAAGATTTGAGTAGGGATTGCAGAGGGTCTAACATTTCTACATGAAGAGTCTATAATTAAAATTGTTCACCGAGACACCAAGGCAACAAAAAATTGCTTGACAAAAATCTCAATGCAAAAATATATGATTTTGGTTTAGCTAAGCTCAACGAGTAAGAAAACACTCAGATCAGCACAAGGGTCGCAGGTACAAGGTGAGCATGCATATGTACTATCATACCACTTGTTATTTTTATTTTATTTTTTGCTGCTCTTATAATGGCGTCGATTCTAGGAAGCTAATTAACAATCAAAATAAATGTGATCCTATAGATCCTGTTTTGTTAATGCGATGATTTTGGATGCCTGGTTTCTGAATGCGGTTCGTTAGGTTTGTGTAGTGGTTACATGGCTCCTGAATATGCATTGAGAGGATATTTGATAGATAAGGCCGATGTCTATAGCTATGGAGTTGTTTTGTTAGAGATTGTTAGTGGAATGAGCAAATTCCATTTACAAACCTACGGATGAGCATACTAATCTTCTTGATTAGGTAAGTTTAATTATAAGATTTATTTTCTACATTGCAAAAATCTCACTTTGCATACTTATGGGTTGTTTTGGCAGTGGTCGAGGAAGAAGATAGTCAAATTCAGAGATGCAGACTATTAAAGAGGCCGTTGGATCAACCGTCGCGTAACATAAAGACTTCATCTCTGTGGTATAGTATGATTGTACTTAGAACATGATATTTGTAGCGGACTGTTATGTGTTAATGCTTTATGTATTTGACATGTAAACTTATCTAACTTTTTGAAGTGTTAGAATTCTATGACTTTATCTTTTAGTCTTTTCATATGTGATTTTAATTATTTTACGACAACATTTAGTATTAGTATGGATGCTGCTGTATTTTTTTTTTTAAAATTTGCATTTATTTTGCAACGGGCAATGTGCGTTGTTATATGAGCTTCTTACAACGGGTTATGGCCATTGTAAAAAGGTATACTGCAACGTTTTTTATAACGTGCTTTGCCCGTTGTAAAATATGGTGGATCTATTACAATGAGGCCTATTACAACGGGCACATGCCCGTTGCGAAAACCATATTACAACGGACATTTCCCGTTTAACAAGACTATTTTGTTGTAGTGACTTATCATCACCATTTGCCTTCCTTTGACACCATTTCAACACCTTCACAGCAGTCACCACTACAAATTCACCCCTCTGATCAACCACAAGCCTTCAACCAAGCACATCAACGCAGAACAATTTCTCTTCAACGTTATAACACTCTCAACACAGCAAAAACCACCTTGTATCATAATGTTGTACATCAACACTACCGTGCCATTCAACACTACTTCACCTTATCAATAAACCACTCACTGCTCGTCAAGTTTCTATCACCAGATCAACTAAGTTCAAGCTTCCATCAATTTCCCCATCCTGCTACTTACGGCCTTACACAGAACAACCATCTGCTTGATCACCCACTTTCCACTACTACCAGACCACACTGCAATTCAGTTCCTCTGCTACTACTTCATCTATTCACTATCCCACTACAACATCACCAGCCTCTGCCTTATCACCACTTTCCAACACATCATCTTGCAAAAAAAATGCTCACTAGAATCCAAGTCACAACCTCACCCACTCGCACGAACTCCCTTGCAGCCATCCATTCCCACCGCCTCACCATCTCGAACCACACAACTCTCCATCGCAAATCAACTACTACACAGGGATCACCACAAGAAACTGCACATCACCCATCACCCTCCAACTATGCAAAGCACATCACTACAACCGATTTCGCAACTTTATTTCCTCGAACCACCTTTATACCCACCAAACACCTCTATGACCTTGAACCCTCTACTTGACGCCTGCAATCGCGACTTGTTTATTTACTTTGAATAAAATTGGGAGTGAATATTGGGAAAGTTTAAAATTTGGAAAATTTAACTCGTTTGACTGTGTTGAGAGACCGATTTTTTTTATCAAACTTCGGGGTTTGGTAACTTGTTAGGCCGGGGTAGGTAATTTTTTTCGATTAACTTGTTTTGTTTGATTTTTAGTTTTCACCTGTTTTACTTGTTTTAGTTTTCAATTTCACTTGTTTTAGTTTTCATTAGTTCAACTTTAATTTGTTTTGTTTTTCACTTGTTTTATTTTCTTCTTAGATATATATATATAAAACTGTGTATATATACATATATCTTGTTTTTAATTTTCAGGTTGTAGGAAATTAAAAGAAGTTGATGTGATAAACTGCTCAACACTTTGCATGTTTACTAAAAAAAATTGCCGCTAAAAAAAATTAAAATAATAAATAGCTAATAATCTACAGCTCTGGTATAGTGTTCTAATCTATAGTTTTTATTTGTCTTGCATTGTTAGTTGCTTGCATTTTTTTTTTTAAAAAGAAAATTTTCAAAAACAAAAACAATAACAAAGTTCATTGTAGTTTCATCTTTAACTCACGTTTAATTTCATTTTTGCATTTTCATCTTAGAACTTGATGGATTATAACGGATACACATCGAAATTAAGGGTGTCACGAGCTCACCTAGGGCTTAATTTTATATTGACAAGTTATCCTCTTTCGACAATTTAATTTTTTGGTGTCTAGGCTACAACAGAGCAATAACCATTTATAAATATTATGATGATTTGTAAATATTATCGTGGTTGTTTCTCTGAAGGTGCTTAAACATTTGGCTGCATTGCTACAGTGATTTGTGGTGCACCGATAAATCATGTTTATTACCTAGCTGAGAACTATCTTTTTGATTAAGACGAAGTGTGATTATACAATTTTGGGCTAGGAGCTATTTATGACAGCAAATTTGTAATTAAGCCATTTGCATCCATTTAGTTGCATTACTTTGTGCATATTTAAAAAAAATTCATAATCAAAAACTAAAAAAGATTGAAAATATATCTTAATTAGTTTTTAAATTCTTTCTTTTGAAAATTTTCTAATAAAAATTAAAAATCCAATTTTTTTTACTTTTTTTAGTGAAACATAAATCCAAAAAAAATATAAAATCATTTACAAAAACAAAAAAAATTCAAAAATTCAAAAAAAAAAAAGCAATTTCCTCTTTTAAAATAAATTCCGTTTGGTAAATAGTTTTCCGTTATAATTTTTTTTGAGAGAAATGTGTGGTCCTCTATAAATAGAGAAGAGCACACATATAGCTATATATTTCACAAAAATGAGGCACTGTCAACATGCCTGATAGGCAGCAAAATCTAGGTACGAGAAATAATAATACTCAGGTATCCCATGATGAGTTCCGGCAAAGCGACCACCCATATCACAAGCTTAATATCGAGCTTCGGTATGGCCACCGCCCGATGTTAAAATGTTTGATGTACCTAAAAAACTAAAGAAAAGCCAATAATACTGGATGTCATCACAAGCTAAGAAAGAAGCTCCATGCTTCTAGTACAGAAGGAATGGAATGGCAGTTACACTAAAATGGAACTAAATATGATACTGAAAGGAAAACCCACTCTGAAGAATCTGCACCAATGGAAGAAGTGCCAAGCATAAGAGTGGATCCTCCTGAAAACAGAACTCCATAATGGAGATGAAAGTGCCCTGTATCTGAGGTGGATCTGCTAGTGGATCTAAGAGGAAAAATCAGCTCTGATGGCCTCACTACAATCCAAAATCCTGCAATCCTTTATTTGCGATGGAATTAGCAGTGAATCTAAGAGGAAAACTATGACCTCTCTACAATCCAAAATCCTACAATCTAAAGTCATGAGTACCTGCAAAGTGAACTGAACACCCTATCACCCGCACCCGCGTCTAAAGAACGACTAAGAAAAAAGTTAGAATGATATATATATATATATATATATATATGTATGTATGTATATTTATTTAATTAATATACGTGTATATATATATATATATATGAAAGAGGTAGGAAATAAGATGTCTAAATAAGACTAACTGTCTAAACAATGATAAGTACAATAATTGGTACAAAACTTAAAAAATTCTTATGAACCATTGATCCTAAGCAAATTAGGATTAACAGCGAGATCGTCATATAAGTTTGAAAAAATATTAATACTACTATTGTTAATGTTAAAAATATTATTATTGAGTTTAAATAAATTAATATTATAACTAACCTTATTAAGATACCCTTTAAATAGGTTATTTTTAGCTAATTTATATTTGGAATTAGAAATCTAATTAAAACAAAAAGAAGAAATTGTATAAATCAATTTATTAAAATTACCATTATTATTGTTAAAAATTCTTTGATGTCTTTCGAACCAAATATACTAACAAATAATAATGAATAAAGTATCTAGTAAGAATCTAATATTCTTTTTGAACCTAAATCTAAAACTACTCCAGTAGAAGTCACCGTCAGAAATTTTAGTTATTATATTAAAATTAAAAATTTCGAGAGTATTTTTTAGGATTTAATAAGAATCCATGCAATCATAATATATGTGTTTAATATCTTTAAAATGCATATTGAAAAAATAACATTTGTTCTCATTTTGGATGTTTTTTCTCTTTAAAAAAAAATAGTGTTAAGTTTTCCATGTAGTATTAAGCACATATGAATTTTAGATTTAGGAGGAGCATTAGATTTCCAAATAAAATTAAAAGAGTTATTTGTTGTACCCGCAAAATTAATAAATCTGTAAAAAGAATTAGATGTATATTTCTTACTCTTATCCCATTCCCAACTAATAATATCATTATCATTATCAATATTATAAAGATTTAATTTAGCATAAAGCAAAGAAAGTTGCCTAAGGGTTGAACCTACTAGAATTCTGTTAAAACTAAAATTCCAAGGGGGATCATTTTCAATAGAGAAAACTTAAACAATTAAAAGCAAACTTAAAATTATAGATTCATAAAGCTCTTTAAACTCTATCTTAAGAGGTAAAACTGGAATCCAGCGGTCATGCCAAAATGAAGTAGAATTACCAGAATGAACAATCGTATTAATACCTAAGTTAAGAATATCATGACATTTCAAATGGATTTCCAAAAATTAGATAGATTTTGAGTGACTGGAGAAGTGATTTGATATAAGTTAATGCAACCACTATAGTAATATTTTGAAACGATTTTCAAGTAGCATTATCATTTATATCCTTAATCTTCCATAACCATTTATCTAGTTGGGACAAATTCATATTACGCAAATTAATTACTCCTAAGCCACCTTCTTTTTTAGCTTTACAAACTGTTTCCTAATATACTAAACATTTTATGCTATTGTTAGTATTTTCCCCACTTCATAAGACATCTCTTCTAATTTTGTCTATTTTTATCTTTTACGCGATTTGGAAATAGATGCATGGACATCCAATAAATCGGTAGGGCAGATAAAACAGAATTTATTAAAACTAATCTACCTGATCTAGATAAAAATCTCCCATTCCAATTAGAGATCCTATTTTTGATTTTATCAATGAATATAAGCCAGTCATCATGTTTGAGTTTAATAGGTCTAATCATAAAACCGAGATAGTCAAAAGGAAAGTTCATAGTTTTGCAATTTAGAGTATTTACGACTAAGTTTTCAACTTTTTCAAAATCATTTAAAACTAAAACATAATTTTTATCAAAATTTATTTTTAAACCTGATATAAGTTCAAAACTGTATAAAATAAACTTAAGGTAATAATGTGTCTAGGTAAGTGGGAAGAAAAAAGCAAGGTATCATCGGCAAATTGGAGAATTGGTATACCATTACGCGATATGTCATTGCCTACACATCCTAGAGATCCATTGTCAACTGCTCTTTTAATAATCTTAGCAAAAACATCAGCGGCTAAGTTAAATAATAAAGGCAATAAAGGATCCCCTTGCCTTAAACCTTGGTCAGATTGAATTTTATTATCTAATATACCATTAACCATTATACTAGAGTTACCAGTTCTAAGAAAATTCATAATCTAGGTGATCCTTCTATAACCAAAACCTCTAGCATGAAAGATATCTACAAGAAAATCCCAATCTACCGAATCAAAAGCTTTTGCAAAGTCTAGTTTTAAAATCGCACAAGTTATATTATTCTTAGAGCAGTGACAAATATATTCTTGAACAATAGCCACTCCATCAGTAATATTTGTCCCTTTAATAAAAGCCGATTGTGAACAATCAATTAAATCATTCATTCTTGTACTAAGTCTATTAGCTAGAACTTTTGAAATAATTTTAACAGAACAGTTAATCAAAGAGATAGATCTAAAATCTTTTAAGTCTTTAGCTCCTACTTTTTCATGTAATAAAATAACATTTGCATAGTTGAATCTCCCTAATTGCAAATTACAATTATAAAAATCATTAAACATATTAACTAAATCAAGTTTTAAAAGAATCCTAAAAAGATTTGTAAAAGAAAATTGGAAACCCATCTGGGCCCGGGGATTTATTACCTAGCAAGTCATTAAAAGCTTTTCTAATTTCCTCTTCAGTAAAAGGGTTATCTAACTCAGATAAATCGACTATAGAATCAGACAGATACAAATCATTCCATCTAACATTTATTCTAAGTTTGTTTCTTGTACCAAAAACATCCTTATAATAATCTGTAAAAGCCTTATTAAGATTTCTTTGGTCAACTAACTCTACATTATTAACAATAAAAGAGTTAATTATATTGCTACACTTTCTACTATTAGCTATATTATGGAAAACTTTAGTATTATTGTTTCCTTCGTTGATCCATTGGATTCTAGATCTCTGCTTCCACGTAAGCTCCTCCTTTCCTAAAATAGAATTAAGTTCATTTTTTTGATTGGAAAGAACATTACGTTCACCTAAGTTTAGTTGTCTAGATTCTTCTAACTTATTAATTTTGAGCATCTCATTAAGAATATTATCTTTTTTGATTTTTATATTGCCAAAAACATTTTTGTTCCAATTTTTAAGAAAAATCCTAAGGTCCCTAAGTTTTGAAACAAAATATTTTGCAGAGTTGTCCTTATTTCTAATATTATAAAAACTCAAAGAAGTCCATCTACAATTAATTAGGTTCGTGAAATTAGAATCCAAAAGCCACATCTTTTCAAATTTAAAGTAAATACTAATAATTCTATGATGCTCACAGGTGAGGATAATAAGGCAATGATCTAAGTACGTGTAAGGTAGACCTCGAACTCTACATATCGAAAATTTATCTTCAATCTCCTCAATAACAAAAAATCTATCAAGAAGAGCCATAGATGGAAGTTCCCTAACATTACTCCATGTACACTCTCTATTTGATAGAGGGATCTCGATCAAATTAGAATTAATGATAAATTGATCAAATTCCTCCATAGCTGAGTAATCCCCTATCCTAGGTGAACGCTCTCCTAAGAAGCACATAACATTAAAATCTCCACTAATATCCAAGAACTCGGAGTTAAGGATCTAAATTCTAGGCATTCGTTCCATAAAATTCTCCGATTGATTTTTGAATTAGGTCCATAAACATTATAAAAATTTTAAAAAAATTATCTGAGAGATTAATAAGAATAATATGAAGAGAATGTTGCTTAGTAATACATTAAAGCAACTTAAAGTAATTTTCATGCCACCCGATCATTAATCCCCCTGAAGCACCCACATAAGGAAGAAAAACCCATTTTCTAAGTTGATACCTGCCTAATCTCCTAAAAAAGAATATCTGGACAATTAATTTTAGTTTTTTGAAGTAAAGCAATGTTAATAGAGCGGTCTTTAAAGAACACTCTAACCTTATCACACTTATTCAAATCATTCAAACCTATAATGTCCAACTAATGATCCTCTTAATCCAACTGCACTAGCCCTCTTTAATTCCTTACTTCTAATATACTGTGGATTGATCTCAACATCAGAAAAACATAAAAGATGTATCAAGCTAGCTGACTAAACTCAAAAGATGATAAACTGCCTAAAGCATAAGGAGAAAACATACTACCCAAAACAGAACGCATACCTGAGCCAGAATTCATAGCACTAATAGTGGCGCTCGAACCAGGTAACTCACCCATGGGCCAAGATTGACAAATGTGAATCCTAGCATTTCTACGAACAGAACTAGCAGAAGCCATAGATTTCTTGCGCTTTCCTCTCTTCAACGAAGAAGGCATAGGAGCTGAACTGCTGCCCCTTTCCAACATTTTTAACTCCAAAACATTAACTTCATTTTTCCCATTCACAAGACCCACGCCATTTCTTAGAGCCAAACAACTAATTCCTATGACAGATATAATCCATTTAATTTCACGGGATATTTTAATAACAACAACTATATAAACAATTCAAATTTTGAACAAAAAAATTTCAAAATGATAACCAACCCTCAAATCTTGAAAATAGCATTGAAATATTTTCATCTTTAGTTGAACTCTCTACACAAAAAAATCAAAGGATAAATGATTTGTGTAGTTCATATTTATGCAATAACTCAAGTCAAAGTTTTCAAAACAATCAAAATTTAAATTCACTTCAAAATTCAAATGATTTCAATTATAACTCATGCCAATACAATTTTGAACTACCAAATGAAATTCAAAATCAAAATGGAATCAATTGTTTAAATGACCAATGAGAATAATATCGACTACGATGCGAGGGATAATTTCGATTCTCAACAATTTCAAATTGAAAATTCTCTAGTTAATAATTATAAATTGGATTTTATTGAGAAAATGGATGAAATATACAATGATCACATGGATTTGTTATTTGAAACATACATGAAACAATGTGAAAAACAAAATCAAATCCCAACATGTGACGAGTCAAATAATAATCCACTTTTACCCAAATTGATGATTTTCAAGTAACAACTTTTGAAATTGATATTGAAAATGATGATCTTAATGAAGTTGTTGAAAATACGGTAATTGAGTTGGATTTCAATTCTTTTGAGGTTGAGAAACTCAATTTAAAATTCGGTCTTCCTTTTTTTGATTTTGAAAATTTGAATACGACAACATGGGAATTTGAACTTGTTATATGCAATGAAGTTGTTAATAATCCAATAAAGGAAGATCATTTTAATGAACACAATTTCTTTGGACTTTTCTAAGATGAGTTATTAAATTCTGAAGGGGTAGAGTTAAATCACCATTTTGATTTTGAAATCAACAATTATGAAGAAGTTTTCAATGATAAGTTTGAATTTCAATTTGGTGAAAATAAACTTGAATTTCAACCAATTGTTCTATCAACAAAAAAACCATCGAAAACAAAACAACTCGCACAATTTTTAATAAAACGATATTCATTTTTCCAAATCAAGTTTCAATTGAAATCTTTTAAGGTTTGGATTTTTGTGCCTAAGTTGTGTCTCTTACACTTGTTGAGACAAATGAATCAGTCTTTGGAAGACTGCTACCTTAGTTTTTGACGATATACTTTCTGATGTAGTGTAAATAATAATTTCGTTTTCTTGTAAATATAAGTCATATTTTTATTTTTATTTTATTTTTCTCCTTTCTCTTGGGTTGACTGTGGGGACACAGTGAAAATCAAGTGTGAGAGGAGCCTCATCTTCTTTTTGATTTTTCATGGTTTATTTTTTGCATTTTTTTCCAAAACTCAAGAAAAAATTCCACAATTTTTTTTCTTTTTAATTACTTCTAAAGAAACACTATAGGATAAGTATAGGATTTTGGTTATTAAATTGAAATTTTTGAAAATTTATTTGCCTTAACAAAAGTAAAAATAAAAGTTTGATGACAAGTAACAATGGTTTAACTAGTATATAGGAAGTTTCATAGGTGATAATTATGAAGTATATCCTAATTGAAAATCTTTGTTTAAAAAAGTGGTGAATTTAAAGTAATGGATATAACATTTTTTATCTTCTAAGTTAAATGGTGCTAAGATGATTTTGCAAAACTCTCTTTCAAAAAAACAAAAAAATATATAACAAAAAATATTTTATATTTGTATATATTTTAAATAAACACCTAGAATCAGGTCTTCACACGTAAGTTTGTACACTTGCCATGCTCTATACCCTTCTCACGTAAACCCAAAAGGAAGTGCAAGATCGGTATATCTGGCCTCAGTTTATCCAAGTTAGGTGTATGTATATGAAAAAATTTCTATTAGTAATGCCTACAGTCGATAGGTGTACTCACTTGTGGGTTCACTCACCATGCTCTATATTCCCCTTACGTAAGCCCGAAAGGCAGTGCATGGGTAATATATCTGACCTCAGTTTTATGAGTTAGACATATGTAAATATTGTTAATATCAATAAAATTTTCAAATAAAGAGAGAGAGTAAGTAATTGAAATCCAAGCAATTTTTTCACTTATTTGACTTGTTATTTAAAAGAAATGAAAATACCACTTTGAAAAACTTTGAGCATAAACTAAGGAACCATTTCACAGTTACACTATGCTATCAACTGAAACAACTAGCCAAACTAGAGTTTAATTGTGATGATAACTTAGTTTTTAATGGAAATTTTGACAACTAAAAGCACTTAAATTTCTTGATAATTTCCAAAACTTATATTTAACTTATTTGTGTTAATTTAAAAGTAAATTCTTCATTTGTAAATATTTTCAAAAATTGCATCAATCTCTTTGTAAGTAAATCCTTCATTTAAAAATATTCTCATCTTGCATTTGGATTTTGTGGGTAGTATCCGTTGAAAACCCACATGAGACAACACTCGTCCTACTAGGGACACCTAGAGTTTTAACGGCTTATTGCATATGCTCAATGCAATCGTTCTCCCTACGAAAAAAGATTTATCTTAGTTTTTCTTTATACGAGGACGAATAAAAAAATAAGTGTGGAGGTATTTGATGTACACGTAAATGTGTATATTTCTACTTCCATATTTAATCGAATTTAATTAAATAAATGATCATATAGGACATTTTAACATGTTTAAACCAATATTTCAATTAATTTCAAATCAACATTTATTAATCTTGATATAAGAGAAAAATGGTCATTTTTGTGCATATATTAATTTGAGAATATTTATTTGCATATATTATTTTTATTTGTAGGAAAAATGGATGAAATTTACAAGAGGCTTCATGAAGAAATGTGCATGCATAAGAGAATGAAACAAATAAAGATGGAAATAATTCATTTCATGAATCATGGAAGACCCCGCCTACCCACTTACCATGATGTACAATCAGGGGCTAATGCACAAGCTAAATGACCATTAAAGCTTCATGCACAATTAAATGGAGGATAATCTCATGCTAATGATAACTTGGTGTCCACACTTCCTGTGAGGTAGTTTGGGTAGTTCCCTAAAATATGATTATGGTTTTAGGCTGGTATAAATAACCCATATGTTCATGTAATTAATCTCTTAGCCTCCATTGAGCCTCCTCTTTAGTTTAGCTTTAGGCTCAAAAATAAAATATAACTTCTATTTTATTTTTCATGGCTATATAGCCGTTTTCTTCTTTCATGTAAATTCCTTTTTATAAAATTTTAATTCATTCTCTTCTCCATTTCATGTTATTTCCTTTTATGTTAGTAGTATAGTTTATTTCTTATGCAAGTAGATTAGCTTAGCTTCTATTTCATTTTAATTAGTTCTCTTTTTACTTAGCATGCATTTTCTTCTTGTTTTTATTTCATGTTGAATGCTACATTTGTTGAAACGATAACGAATATGAGAGGATAAACCCCTTCAATTTACGGGTAATGAAGCTCTCTTAATAATGTAGATTCAACATTTTGGTAATTTTTGATCTCATTTTGTGCTTAATGGTAATATTTGATGTGGTTTAACTTGTTGTTTTAGCTTTGAATTTGATAGCCTATTTTATTGACACCAATTAGGCTATGCTTAAACAAACAACAAACACAAATTACCTCTTCATCTACATATGATTATGCTAATGAAGCGAATATCAAAATAAAAATTTGATGGTCCATATTTCTAGTCAATAATTAATAGACCATGCTTAGAACAAATTTTATTTTGTAGTTCATTGTAATTTTCAAGAGAGTTAAAAAGTGATTTAATGGGTATGTTATAGTTTGATGGTTTATATTTGGCTAATTAATAGCACAAATATTCCACATTTATGATAAATACATCAATTAAATTCACTAATGACCAAAAGAGAGAGATTATAATTTCATATATGTTGATTTATGTGATCATAAGAAAGGATTTGCCTCTAAATTGCCTTCAAACTCTAATATTTTTATCCATTTTTGCTAGTTTTTCTACATTTTTAGCTTAAAACAATTTCAAACTCTTGGTTAATTTGATTGAATAGAATTTTAAATCTAAACAATTCCCTACAGATCAACCCGTACTCGTCATGTACTAGAATTGTACACCGTGCGCTTGTGGTTATTTTTATTTAAAATTTGATCAGCTATTTTGTAATCCGATAGAGAATAGGCGGTTCAAACTGAAGGCATGGGAAAGGCTTTCGTTCCAACTTTAGCTTAATTTTGTTGAAAATTATTCTTTGATTTTAAGGTGATTACATATTTTGCGATCATAAATGCTTTTATGCGTCACGAACACAACACAACGATTTCTATGCTATTGCACAACAGATTAAAATGCCTATCTTAGGTTAATACTACTTTTACTATTTTGCCGAGGCACTTTAGCCATTTTATATGCAAAAATATTAAAAATCCATGTTACTGACCTAGATTATATATTGTATATACAATTAGTTTATTTTCCTAGAAAACATTCCCATGGCTGACGTGATGTGCAAGAATAGTGGAGGTGCCATTATTACATCAGTATCATGCACTTTTGTCCAGATGTAAGGTATGAAATATATATACTTCTGTTGAATATAATGTGAAATTGTATAAATGTCAAATAAGAGTGCATGTGTCCTTCTGAATAACACGGTGTAAGTATTGTGAGTTTGGTGTATATTTTTTTCAAGAGTTTATGAACTAATCCAGTTTAGTTTTCACATCAACATGATAGAAATGTGGAGGTTTTATATAACATAAGAAGATTTGTCTTTCTAGACCTATTACCACTTCAATATTGTGTAACTATTTCATTTTGATTACCAACTTGAATATTGTGTAACTAAATTAAATTGATTGCTTTGTTTTAACATTTGTTCCCACCTAACATCTTTTTATGTTTATTCTTAATAACCGTTTTTTCTGAAATTGTTCTATATTTGATTAGTTTTATACTTCTTTTGACATCTCTTTCTAGATGATTCACACATGTATGTATGCGTGCGTGTGTGTAATTTGACCGTCTTTTGGATACGCAAATGTCACTGCAACAAAGAAGACATAATATTTCCCACCTCAATCTCAATATGTCTACATCAACTCATTGGATGCTTTGTTGTTTAATAGGGGAATACTTCTGCTGCAAATAGATGCCATAAATGATTTTATTTCATTTAGGTGAACTTTCGGGATTAACGTTCACAATACTAATATGTTTGTTATGTATACAGCCCATTAACTAGACCATTTTTCCATTTTCATATAATATGTTATTTCATTGTTTTTATTATTGTATAGTTATGTTGGCGTAAAAAATGGACACTAACACCCGATTGAATGTGAAAGCACAATATCCAATAATAATATCCAAATAGAAACAAGAACACAGAACACAGAATAAATTGCAGAAAAGTAAATGAACATGCTAATTTTATGGTGGTTCGGCAAACTTTGGCCTACGTCCACTCCAATTATCTTTTATTTATACTGTAAGATTACAATTACAGTTTTTTCCTTAGAAAAGTAATGGAGAAAGAGAAGATAGTGAAGAAGAAGAGCCAGTCGGACAAAGATCCTTCAAATGGACCATGAAGCTTGTAATTATAGGGGAAGACGGTGAAATATCTTCCTGAAATTTCGACAGTGGAGCCTTCAGATCCAGATGAGGTCACCCTATCAATCGTGGGCCACACTACCATCAAAATAGTGATCGGTGTAGTTCATTTTTCTTGTTATTTTCATGTGCGATTGATATGGTGGGTCCTGCTATGTAATATCTTGTTATTCCCAAAGTTTCATGCATTGTCCTTTTGGATTTTGAGTAATTGATTGATCATCGTTGAGTTGTACTGTCAATCCAAGCAATCTGTATCCATATCAATTCACGCGGATCCACAATGAAGATGTTCCATATCCAATCCATATTGCGGATGGCTCTAGCCGATCCATTTCGAAGATGGATCATAGCCGACCCATAATGGAGATGGATCATTGCTGATCCATATTGGAGAAGGATCACATCCGATCCTTGTTGGAAAAGGGTCACAGCTAATCCATTATGAAAAATGATCGTATTCGATCGTTTTTTAGTTAAAACATGAAATTCATAATTAGCCAATTCCATAATGCTATTCGCATGAATCCGTAGAACTGTCTCCATAGTCTTTTCCATAATCGATCTCCAATCCCGGTAACCATCACTCTGAGCTTTCTACCTTGATGATCATGAAGGCCATTGGGTTAAATCCGCCTATGTACTGCCTTGCCAAAAGACGGGTTAACACATTGCTCTCCTAGACATGCCATGTGATAGGAAGGTGTGTTTTGAATTGCCACAAATCCAAAATCCAAAGTACATAATCTATCGATAACCATATTGTTCGGTTCGAATCCAGTCCATTGCCTATCCAATTCCATGATCTCTCCGGATCGTGAGTGAAATCCATGACCATTCTGAGTTGATATCCAATTCCAAATCCTTATCCATTTAGAGCCAAATCTATTGTCGTTTGAGGCTGATTTCCAAATCTGTGACCTCTCTGAGTCATTGTCCAAATCTGAGACCATTCCGAGTATATATCTAAGTCTACGACTGCTCTAGGTCAATGTCCAAATCCATAGCTGTTTGAAGCCAATATCTAAATCTGTCACCTCTCATGGTCCTTGCAGTGAACAATCCGTACTCGATATTCGAGTAAGCCGATCTTGTCACTCTCTAAAGAAGTGGCATTACTTCATGTACTCCGGTTCAGTGTCACTGAACATTAATTATTGTCTTAGCCTAAGTCCTAGGCCGCTCATGGTCTTTTCAAACCTTTGCCGAGCATAATCCATACTCAATGACCTAAGTATGCCAATCTTGTCACTCTCTGGCGAAGCGACCTACTCCTTGAAAGGCATAATCTATACCTATTGGGTTTTATTCTCCGACCTTGACTCTCTGGTCAAGGATTTAATTAACATATAAGTCCATTCTATCACTCTTCGGCAAAAGGATGTACAACTTGTGGTTATAGCCCCGTCACTCGGGACGTGGCAATAATCGCATCCTGTTTTATTCATTATAGTAATGCGGATCATAAATAAACTAATAAATAAGAGTTCATATATCCATAAATCAAAAAACCAAAAAAGCCAAAGGTTGCCTCTTCGAGCACGATAGTTCATCATCATCTCAGAGCATGCCTAGGGTCTGTCCTCGATCCCGTACATGTGTACTTGACTTAGTTTCCTTATTATAGAGTTTACTATTAAAAGTCCAAGTCTTGAACTCGACCCTTACCATCACGATCAGTTGATGATGATCCTTGACCCCGATCCAGGGCCATTCCTGTTTTCAATCGATGCACATGGTGGTTTCTCCTATTCCACCACCACGTTTCGATTCCTCACGTACTATGGCAGTCCGTCGTTCCTGACATACTCCTCAATAATATCATTTAAATGTCTACATTCGTCCATGGCAAGCCTGTTCAATTCATGGAACATGCAGTACTTTCTAGAAATACGCTTCTGCTCCATGGGATCCTCCCTTGTCGGTTTTCGATAAGGGAGTTGCCCCTATAATGTCCACATAAATCTGTTCTAGGCTTACTGTCAAATCCGACTAGGAGGAGAACTTCGGCTCCTTCTCTTTCCATCGTCTTTTCAACCTGTGATATCCATAATCTAGTTTCTATTTGCCTTTATCATTCTTGTTTGCATCTCCTAATGATCCTCTACTTTGCACATTGTTCACCTTTGGATTGTCGGCTCGTACATCTTTCGATTGTAGGATTCTGCTTCGTGATAAAACTCCTCGAGATCCATAGGTGGATCCCATGCCAGCGAACCCTTGAAATCTGTGCCATCAGCAATTCCTGACACAACTTCCATTAACACCATGGATGGATCTGATCGATTCACCAATGCCACTGTGGCATTAAATCGTGTTAGAAAACTCCATAGAGACTCTTCGGTCTTTTGTATTTGCGTTGCCAGACTCAACGTTTTTGGGCCTCGATACGTGAACCTTGAACTGCCTCATAAATCTTCCAATAATTCCATCCATGTGCCAATATAATCGCTCGCCAACTACCTGAACCACAGTGCAACTATATTCGTTAAATACAGGGGAGAGTATCGTGCCATGACTTCCTCTAATGCCTCTAATACTTCCATATGCAGTATGTATCTCATCATATGCATAGTTGGGTCTAACTTTCCATTATATACTTCCAGTGTATGTAGTTTAAACTTGATGGATTCCTAACATTCCTGATATTAGGAGTGAATGAACTTCTATTTACATCCTCTAAATCCTTATTCACCAATCCTCTACGCATAGCTTGCCTGATCATGTCTACAAACCTATCATTGTCATCCAGCGGTAGTCTCCTATCATCATTTCCAAACCACCCTCTAAGTCCATGAGGCAATTCTAGAACATAATCCTTCGGATGAGCATCCAAATTTTGATTCGCACCAAGCTCCATAAGATAGACTGCAAGTCCTCCAGCATAGCGATTGACCAGACACGGGGGTATGCCCCTAAGCCTTTGGGGACTAGGGCCGTTCTTGCCGGAGGGATCAGGGTCGATCCCTCTAAGAAGGACGAGGACTACCCCTTGCTGCTCTGTTCCATTCCTTCGTCCAGTAGCTCCTTCTCGATGTTCTCGATTCTGATTTCCAACTTGTCCAATCCGTCGAAATAGATTCTGCACCACCTCCTCCTGTCTCTTTGGCATCCTTTCCTATATATCATCCATTATCGTTTCCATTTCATCCCAGGTCACATAGATAGATGCTTTATTAGCTCCAGAGGAATCCTCCTCACTCTCTCGATGATGGCTTATTTCTGATTGTGCTCTCCTTGTTGATTGTCTAACAATTGCGCCAAATTTAAGCTCCGAACCTGAACCTAAAATCTACGAGGGCTAGCTCTCTTAATGAAAGCATCAAACTATTGGCATCAAAAATGGCCACTAACACCCGATTGAATGCGAAAGCACCATTATCCAATAACAATATCCAAATAGAGATAAGAACACAGATCACAGAATAAATTGCAGAAAAGTAAATGAACATGCAAGTTTTATAGTAGTTCAGCAAACTCTGCCCTACGCCCACTCCAGTATTCTTTTATTTATACTGTAATATTACAAGTACAATTTTTCTTGCCTCTGAAAAGTAATGAAGGAAGAGAAGATAGTATAGAAGAAGAGCCAGCTGGAATAGATCCTTTAAACGAACCATGAAGCTTATATTTATAGCGGGAGACGGCGAAATATTTTTCTGACATTTTGACAATGGAGTCTCCAGACCACGAGGTCACCTTATCGATCGAGAGCGCCAATCAATCAAAATAACGATTAGTTTTGATCATTTTTCTTGCTCCTTTTAATATGCGATCAATAAGGTATATCCCACCATGTAATATCTTGTTATTCCCAAAGTTTTGTGCATAGTCGACTTCTGCATTTTGAGTTATTGATCGATCATCATTGATTTGTACGGTTAATCCAAGCGATCCGTATCCATATCGATTCATGCCAATCCATAATGAAGATGTTCCATATCCGATCCATATTGGGGATGGATCATAGTCGATCTATTTTGGAGATGGAACATAACCTTTCCATAATGGAGATGGATCGTTGTCGATCCATATTGGAGAAGGATCATAGTCGACCTATTGTGAAAAACGACATACTCGATTATTTTTTCAGTTGAAGTGTGAAATCCATACTTAGCCAATTCTAGAATGCTATTCGCTTGAATCTGTATTACTATCGTTCATGGTCTTGTCCATAATTGATCTCCAATCCTGGTAACCATCTCTCCAAGCTTTCTGCCTTGATGATCAAAAGTCCTTTAGGTTAAATCCATTTGTGTACTGCCTTGCCAAAAGACGGGTTAACAAGTTACCTATAATAGGGCCAGTCATAGGAGTTCTGGTACCTAAATCTAGTTGTGGTCAAGGTACTATTACGAGTACTAACTAGATTAATAAATTTAAAACATCAATGTAGTTTATATACGATATAGATAACAAGCAAAGTAACAAAAAGTAGCAACTATCTTATTAATAATACTTCAAGCCATACAACAGTTCAAAATAGAAATTATTTTTTAGCAACACATTTTTTTTCGAAATGTCAACAATTAAATTTCAAAGCAAAGAAGCTTATTTACCATGAATTTTAGCATTCAGATCATGTTAATATTTTATAAATAGGAATTTATAACATAAAGTCAATAAAAATCAAAAAGTCTATCCTCTTATCCAAAATTGTGATTACTGAAATTGATTTTATGCTCTGATATTTGCTTCAACATCTTTCAATAAAAGTCGATGTTGAAAATTATGAATTTAGGGGATTTCTGAAAGTTGTGATTTTTAAATTTAGGAACTATAAATTGAAAAAATAGAAGATGAACCGGCGGTCGTCTTCCTTAGAGTCAAACGTCTATTTTTATTTTTGTCCAATGTTTTTTGTTAGTGACTGCTATAAATTTTTATATCTTGGTTTTAATTTTCTCTATTTGGTGTTCTAGTGTGAAATGGCCCAAAGTCTAGGCTTTAGTGGCTTTACCTAAAGGCAACCCTTGACCTACAGTAGTCTCAATATATTTATCCAAATACAATTTAAATATCATTAATTATCCATGAAGGTAGACTGCACCAATTTCATCAGAAATTTGTTATTATATTTTTTATTGTCTCACCAATTTTATTTTTCCTAGATTACAAATTTACGTGTTTGCTAATGGTTTTTGGCCACCGAGGAAGGTGTTTTAGAAGATCTTATTGAATTGCACATTCAAGTCCAAAGTGATCTTTAATACATGCATATGAAAGCCCTATAAGATTTGCAACAAAAGGAAGATGCTGTATGTTTTTAAACAGGTTTAAAAAGGCATGTGTATTTGATGAGTCTTCGGCATTTTTTTCTGTCTTGAATAATATTATTGTACACATCAACGCCATTTCCTTCCTATTGGTGTATGATTCAAATTTAAATACAAGTCTCTTATAATGACAATATCCTTTTACCGCTGTTATATATAATAAAATGTTATTGATCTTTAGCTTTTGTGTGAAGATGAGCATTTACTTAAATGAAGGGAAAGAACATTTTGTGCACCGTCTGTATTCGGCAATGAGTGTTATTTTAGAATTTTGAGTTGTGTTCTTTTTTTTCCAAGTGGAGGTTTGCCATGGAACATCCATTATTAACTGTAATAATATGTCATCTAATGGTAATGATTATGAAGAACCTTTGTATGAGGTGCAAAATGCATCTAGTGTGCACTTTACAAAGTAGCAAGCAGTAACTACAAGGAAAAATTATCAAATTTTCTCATCTCTTTGTTCCACATTTTAGTGCGAATGTGTGCATCAGTTTTCCTTAATGCGGTTAAATTTGAATTTATGTTTCATTGCTAATCTTATACTTTGTGTGTGTATGTGTGAAAATATGATCTCATTAGCTACCATTATATCTAACATATATTCTAGAATAACTCCACCATCCTTGATGTACTTTATGCTATTGCATCGCTGTTCGAATGTAATTCACTCGTTTCATCTAACTTATTTCTTAATCATTTAGACTAACATAATTTTTTATGTTTTTCCTATTACATTCATTCTTACTTACAACTATCAAATATCAGGCTTGAATGTTTGATCTTATATTTTGTGTGTTTTAAATAACAAAGTATGGTCTTTGTTCGAATTTCATTGGTTTTACTCATTGAAATATAAACTTTTTTGTAAAGCACATTTTCAAATGCTTGTGACAATTTAATAAGAATAAACAATCTAATAAATAAATTATGAAGTGAGAAATCATAAATTAAAACAAAAGTATAATAACCCATACACACACCTATAGTTCGAGGCCCTAGTTCTATGTGAGATTTTTTTTGGTTAACTTTACCACTGATCTCATGCAATATATAAAATATAAAATAGACTCGTCTAGTTTATCTTGATTCAACCATCGAACTACTCTTATCTTTTGGTTATTTTAAATAGTGAAGCATCATCTATGTTTGAATTTCATTAGTTTTGTGTAAGCTATAAAATTTAAAATAACAAATATTTTTACCAAAACAAAATAATCAAAAAAATGAAACTAATTTGTAAATTATAATAAAAGAATTATAAATTAAAATAAAAGTATAATAACCAAGAAAAACATGTTTGAAAACTATAGTATAATGGTGTGTCAAGAACCCATTTGCAGTCCAACCCGACCCCTCTCCTGCTTCCCCTTTCGAAGATGCCACATAAAAAATCATAGCTCCTTAAGCCTCCTTCAAGGTTGTGAAGGCTCCTGAGCCATTTCACAGTATGCATCATTCCTTAGTGACATCATTTTCTGATTCTAACATTGATGACTTTGATGACTGTGTTGAGCACGATTTACACCAGATTGTTCCTCTTACTTTCTCCTTCTTGATAGCATGGTTATCATCTGTATTCGTAGTAGATCTCATTGTTACTTGTATTTCTAATTTTCTAGTATTTGTATGTATGTTGTATCAGTGAGTTGTATGCTATTCAAGCATATGTGCTTCATGCCTGTTACATTTTGTATAGTGGTATGGCCACTATAAAACCAGCTTGCCCATGCAAATAATAGAACTTTATTTTGCCTACAAAAAACTATAGTTATATTTGAAGCATTTTCTGTTAGTTCAACCGTTAATCTCATGTAATATGTCAAATATAAAACAAACTCACTTAGTTTACCGAGATTCAACTACTGATATAACATTATTTTGTGTAGTCATTATAAATAATTAGTATGATCTTTTTTGAATTTCATAAACATAATTCAATTGCATCTCAATTCTATTAATATTTGGAGTTTACTTAGTGTTACATTTTCGATACGACGAACTTCCTTGATGTGTTATTTATTTAACATGACTTTTAGTGTTTTCCAAATCATAATTACAAACTATCACATTTGTAGCAATTTGTATTTTGTAACATTGTGAAATTTAAATATTCATAAGCTGACTTGAATGTATCAAAAAACCAACTTTTATAGAAGATGGAAATAGGACATGAGATCACTTCCATTATGTTTGTAATGAAATTTTCGAGTAGTTTGAGTATGTAGATATGTTTAAAATTAGAGATTTTTGGTTATGGATGAATAAGGTTTGAAAATAAAGGAGATATGTGGAGATTTGACTTTTCAACCTCCCAATGCACTCACAACCCCCTCTTCTCCATCAAAATATTACCTTACATTTCTAGAGAAGTTATTTACATAATAACTTAAAGTTTCTCCTATAATGGCCCATTTTTTTGGACGGTTTAAATCGATGATAAACCACACACATTAGACTCAAACCATTCAAAATAGAGGATTGTTATAGGGTAAATAACAAAAACTAGAGAAAGAAGAAAACAAAACATAGAATCTCACAGCGGAATAACAAAATATAATAATCAAATAAACAGTTCATGAAGCTGTTTTACGAATAACATTTGATTACACTTTTCAATACAAATCAGAGTACATACAGCAGTAATAAATAAATAATGCAGCGAAACAACATGATGCAATGGAAAAAATACAATAAATAATAATAGTACTAAATCTTCGTCTTCGTCCTCTGGAAAAGCAATTTTTGATACACGAAAAAGCTCAGACTGACCCGAGCGAATTGAAAAGACAAAACACTTGAGTCAGAACTTAAATATCTTATGTGAGCTAAATCAACAGTAAATAAATATGAGTGTAACGACATGGGAGTTTTTTACTGGGTTTAACATCTCCTATCCAATGTCCAACGTGAGTGCAATAACTTAAGATATGTTCAGGATTTCCATCTCCTAAGGATCCATTAAACAATCTACATACGTAGTACAACACACTATTATAATAGTGTCTACAGTAAAGTAAAGTATTAAAATAGCGTTAAGGGGTCACACATATCCCCTATAACACATTGTATATATTCCCATAGCCTATACTATACCGTAGCTCCACCAAACTAGTGGTTTACCCAGAGGATACTCCTTAGGTACGGTACAAAACAACTCATTGAAGGCGCGATAAGGCAAGTGACAAGGCACGTGAGGCAATGCCCAGAGTAGGATACTACCGTTTTGCGGATGCGAACTGGTGGTAACACATAGCAGCTACTACCGTCCACCTCAGAATACACTCTTATAATCCAAATCGAGGGGTGGCCACCAAATCAATCACAAATTCTAATATGGTATCGAAGAAATATGTCCGATCGGAGGTGCAACCTCATTTGGCCCGACATGGCTCCTGTTTTAGCCACATCTGTCTGACTCACGGGAGTCAAAGCTACGTTAATAACTCATATAGAATCGTTCACCAGACCATCCTACTTCATTCTAGAATATCCACCACAAACACAGCTGTTAAAGTGGTTTTTGGTATTGGCAAAGAGTAAGACAATATCCAATCCCAGTCTCTTTAACAACAAAACTCTTATTTCACATCAGATGGTTCTTGTACATTTTCAAAACGTATTTATAATTGATATCAAAAAATCATATTCAACTCAAATCATATCACTTTCGAAATCATATTCACTTCCGAAATCATACTCACAAAATAGGTTAAATCCTCATTTCAAAATCATCACATTTACTTAAATATGTCATTTCACTGGTAATCATTATTTCAAATCCCAACTTAGGTTATAACATCATTCAACCATATTTGATTTTAAATCAAGGATTAAATATAAACAATTCAACGTTGCACCGTTAGAAATTTAGAAATATAGTTTAAATAGTCATAAATAGTTTAAAATAGTTAAAATAGTTTAAATAAATTTTTAAATAGTTAAAATACTATAAAATAGCTTAAGAATAGATTAAAAATAGTTTAATAGATTTAAGGTATTTTAAATAGATTAAAAATAGATTAAATAGAATTAAAATTGATAAAAACGGGTTAATTAGTTTAAAATAGGTTAAAATAGATTAAGCTGGATTAAATAGATTATAATAGAATAAAATAAGTTAAAATGGTTTAAATTGATTAGAATAGTTTAAAATAGTTTAAAATAGATTAAATCAGTTTAATATTTGAAAATCTTAATAATTGGGATTTTTAAAATAATAATTTTTTTAAATACTTTATATTAAAATAATTAATTTAAAATTGATATCAAAGTTAAGCTATTTCTTTCATTTCAACAAATCTGCACCATATCTAGATTCAACAAACTAAATTCCATTTAATTCAAATCCCAATAAAATCATTTCAATTTATATCGATTTCAAACTCATGTTGAACTAAAATTTTAAAGCACTTCAATTTCATGGATTTTAAAGTTTAAAACATTCAAAAATTTTCAATAATTCAATTTCGATAATTTCATTTTTATTTCAAATTCCAAAATTGAAATTTCTATTTTTAGTCTTCAAACAATTCATTACCAACTCCAATTTAGATATTTAAATCTTGGATTTTCAAAGTAATTCAGTTTATATAAATACAAATTTATTCAAAATATCATTAACTGAACTCAAAATTAAGAATTTAAAATCATTTAATTTAACCAATCCGGTGTCCGTATATAATTTTCTACCCTATGGTCAAGTGATGCGGATATTTATCATTTCAATCCACAAATATTTTAAATTTTGGTGTATATTATTTCAACCCACAATCCCATGTTTTATTTCAAATCCATGAAATTGCTGGAGTCTATCATTTCAACTCATAATGATTCCTTCCTAATCTATCAGGTCGTTCGGGTATGTATCATTTCAACCCATATGGAACTTGCAGTATTATAACAATATAAAATACACCATTCAGTCATCCAATATCAACAACCAACATCCATCACAGTCACCTTTCAAACTAATCAATAAACAATGAGAAGTGACGATTATCACTAATGGGTATTAACTAGCAATTTAGAATTTAACATTAAATTAATGGCGAGAATATTCAAAAAAAATCAGATTTAAGTAGAATGACAATTTAATTATAACAAACATCAGCCAATCAATTTCTAATTGCACCACAAATTCAATTTAACTAATATAAGATAATCTAGTAGTTGTTAGTGTGTTAAAACACTCACCTTTGATTTCAAATCGATTTAAAATCCAAATGACGGCTCAAATTTAAACATTCTCAGAATTCGTACAAATAGTGCCAAAATGTCCGGAATTTCGATACGATCGCAATGGACCAAACCGTGCGCAAATCCGACCTTGTACGTAAAAGTTATTAACATTAGAAGTTAAATGATATATAACTTAAAAAAATAAATTAAAATTGTACACGTCATCACCTTGCTCAATTCCCAGAAACCCTAGCGTTTCTACTAGTTCGAACCTGTTCGAATATGAAAGGAGCCGTCACCCAAAACACGACGTCGCAGCCTAGACCTTCGCCGCCGCTGGCCCTCAACCCCATCGCGTGCCATCCTCACAGCCTCCCGACCACGTGCGATAACTGGTCATCGATCGTGAGCCATCCATTTTGAGTCGCCTCCGCGTATAGACATTAAACCCTAGTGAATTTTTAACGCTAATCTGGCCGTTGATTCGCCATGCCACCTACATGGATGAGCTCCCCTTGACCGTCTCCACTACCCAGTACCATCGAATCGACGATCCGACTCCGTTGATCATCTTCCAAATGGACAATCAAGAGTTAACCTTCAAATTCCAGACACATAGAGACCCAAATCGAAAAACAAACTGCAGATCTAGAATGCGCTCATCAAGAGCTTTGAATCTGTATATAGTACAGTAGGTTTGGAGGATTTTGAATTTTGACATTGATTTGAAATTTGAAATTGAAATCGGATTTAGGGTTTCATATTCTATGTTTTAGAAGGAGGACTGGTAGAAGTAATAATACGTACAGAAATAAGGAATGAGAAATAATTAAGGTTTATAACAGCCTATATATAAGCAGATCTGAATTAGAAATAAATGTACTAGATTGGATTGATCAAAACGACTACGCGACCCAAAAAGCCCGTTCTGACCCCGTATATCAAAATAGACGTTTTCGATATTTTTAACTCAATGGAACAGGTTTCAAGTCCTAATTCCATCGTAAAGAAGTTAGCTTTTAAAATCAGCCTATATCAATTGAATTCAATTAAATTGCTTTCCACGCGTTTCGAGTCCGCACGATCAAACGACAAGTCTGACCGCTACGAAACTTGAAATCCTACAATAATTCACCGTTATGAATCTGATGAAACTAGTTTCGTCGAAATCCAAGATAGTGGCCAAAATGGCTATTTTCACGTTAGTTAAATAAATTATTGTTAAATTAATTAAATAACTTTTTCAATTCAAATCTAATAATTAATTTTTTTTATCATTCTTGATTACTTAGAAATTTAAAAATCTTTTAAAACAAATTTCCATGCCAGTTTAATGTTAAATATTGCACTAATGACTGTGTTCAATTTCAATAGCAATAAATTCAATTAATTATTAATTTAAATTCCAATAAATCCATTTATTTAATTTTTCATCCTATTATTCAATCCATTGTGACTTTATGGACATAATTAGCATTGGTTTACCATTTTTTGCAGTAATACTCTACGATTTATCATCTTAATTCATATTAACACAATATTTAGTTACATTTATTGCAATTGATTTCCAATTTAATTCAACAGATTAAACAAATAGGTAACAAATAACAATTGTCACCTTTTACTTAATTTAATCACATTTGTGGGTTTACTATGTACAAACAAATGTTATAACCACTTACATAACACTGATTTTTCCCAATTGCAATTAATTACATATTATTTCCCGTTTATTACAACATTTGTTTTATTTGCTCATTTACAATTTATAACTAAATTTAACTTTATAATCATTTTGATTAATTAGGATTGCATTAAAATTATTATCAATTTTCTTAAATTAACACTATTACATTCATTCTAGTCATTTCACCTATTAATAAATCACAAATTTTAATTTCTTCCAATATTAAATTACAAAATCTTATTAAATTCTATATTTTAGTTATCGGAAAATTATGGGTTGTTACATCTGCTTCCATCACTACACTCGAATAAATCACCATAAATCTGGTTAGAGGATTTAGAGCAAACTCTTTACATATCGAGTCATTTGTAGGCGAAAATGTTTACTAATTATTTGCTAAAGGCTTTGTTGAAGAAGGTTAGAGCTTCTAGTGTTCTTAGCTTGGTATTGGTGAGTGGAATTGAGTGTTTATGTTTGTTTTTACTGATATATATATATTCATGAAGTAAATTACTTGAGATATGATATGGATATCTTTTGCATTAAGTTATTGTAATGATCTTCCATTCTTAATACTCACAATTCATGCTTTAATGCACTCAGAATCCATAAATATCACATATGGTAGTTCGTTAAGGGTGGAATTTAAGATAATTACACATAGCATAATTGTCCTATGCAGTTAACGCACTTAGAGGTTCTATAGTGCTGGAGGTGTAAAAAGTTATAGTGAGGATAGAATGGAGATATAGCGGAAAATAACGGAGGTGAAAAAACTTTATTAGATATAAAACCAAATATTTAAAGTTAATTTATTCTCATTTTCACATCATTAGTATGGGGAAAAAAATAGCTTTTAATCTTATATAACAAAACCCAATAATATCTTAATTTATTTAGTCCATATTTGATGACCACATTAGATTTTTTAACTTAAATTGAGCACATATGGCTTAAAATTAGGTTTTTACCTTAACTTTGTTGATTTGGATTGAAAGAGAACTACTCAAACCAACCTTTTTATATAAATAAAGCTAAAGTGGATGCTAAAAAGCCTTGATTTAGCAGATGTAGCGGAAAATAGAAGGGCTTAAAGTGAATCTACCGTTTAATAGCGCTAAACTAAAAATGTGTGGTTGTTGAAGGGCGTTATGGGCTACAGTAGGGATTTTGCATGGCTTTAACAAGGCTTTAACTGCACAATGTTTGTCACATCTAATTATACTAAATCTCGTAGCGAAAGAAACAAATATAACCTTAATACAAATATGTAATAGATTAATGCATATCATATTAAAGAGACACAAGATTCAATATCATAATCATCTTGCAAATGGTACTTTAAATCTCTTATACAACATGCATCAAGATACAAAATAGTTTACATGGCAGTATCTGTAAATATTGGATAGATTAGCAATGGCAATGGGGTGGGTCTAAGGTCCAAACCCGGTAGGCCCACCCTAGTTTTGACCCACGCGGACAAGCCCCATTGGATCATCTAGGCAGATAGACCTATGACCCATTCTTGAGAGCTATGGGTCTCGGGTCGGGTCAAGGCTCGGTTTATCCGCCCCAACTCGCACTATTGGTATCTCGTTTCGATCTATTTATTGCTATAATGATGATTTGTTAACCTTTTTAGATATAAGTGATTATGAAATGTATATTATAATGTTTCGACCAATGATATAATATTACAATCAATAAGGTATAAATTTTTTATAGTATTAAGTTGCGTCACTGATAATTATACAATAACAGATGCATATTTTTTGAGCTGTTATCGTACGCCTCAATTTTATTATCTTTCCTTATCATTGTAAACATATTATTATATGTATTTAAAGTATCATTTAGTGGAAACAAATATAAATAAATAAATTTATGTACATCAGTACATAATTTTGATCAATATATAGAGCATCACTGGGCCTTGGAGTTGGGCGGGTCTGTCCTGACCCATACGGGTTTCAGAGTAGGGTTAAGTTTCGAACCTGCATTGGGTCTACGGGCGGGTCTGTGCGGTGTCTAAAAAACCCAAGGCAGGTCCGGAGCATAAAATTCCCAACCAGCCCCACCTCATTGTCTTTCCTAGAATAGATATAATCATAGTAGTAATAACTATGTCTCTACAACTGGCCTCTAACTAGCAGATCACCATCTCTAAGTCAACATAGTCAAAGAGATACAACAACAGGGACAAGAAAGAGAAGGTTGAACATAAAGTCTAGTGGAAAGGAAATATCAATAATATGAATGATTACCAGTACACTACTATATCATGTACAATACAAAATTATTATATTCAAGGTAATGAAATCGTACCTCAACCTGCATTTCTACATACATCTAACAAGTTAGCATATTTCTACTATAGTGTTATGTAATATGGATATGTCTATCATATACTAATCGTCATGGAACTGAATGTGACTCAGCCATCACAATAGGCTTGTAAGCCTTGGGTCTCGCGATATGGCTAAACAAACTAGTGTGTTCATCAACACCACTACTACGACACTTCACTGCACCGTCCACCACCTATGATCATATCGAACATGAATTGATATACACGTGCCTAACCACAACTATTTGTTCAACGATGGGACTTTAGGATAAATAACTTGAGCCCATCACCTTTGCTACAAAGCAGTCCAAGGTCTATAGTTTTAATTGTCGAGATATAACGTCTTTTATCTCCGAATCAACATTGTCTACCATGAAAAATCGAGACAAGTATTGGATCAGGTGCATTGGCTGTAGGGTTAAAGGGGAATTTCAAATAAATTCATTTTTTTAGTTTGCATAAGACCTTATATTATGTTTACATGAATAATAATTTTGGACTAAATGATATTTAATATTGATTAATAAAAGAGTTCGGGGTTTCAATCAATTTATGTACTAAATCTTTCATATTTATTTATTGTGATTTGATTATAATACTTTATTTTATTTTAATTTTTAATTTCATTTTATATTTTAATTTAATTTTATATTTTAATTTTATAATTTGTTCGTATTTAAATACAAGCATTATAACTACATTAAATATATCGACTAACCTATGGTAAACAGATGAACATTTGTCGTATATATATGTATATATAATCAACCACCAAAGTTTACTACTAATAAATATGATATCAATGTAATAATCATTTCAACATATATGTGTGTGTATGCATATATAATGAATGAATATTTATACATAAATAAAAGTATGTTTTATTTCTTTTTTCCACCGTGTTTATTATAAATGATTATATATATATATAATGTTCGGATTTAAAAACATATTTTTTTCATTTATTATTATTTTGAAATATTTATATAATAGGCACACTATAATTTTTTATATTGAAACAAAAAATTTATATAGGTTTGAATAATTGAATATTAATTTAATTTAATTTATTCAAAGTAATTTTTTAAAACCAAAATTGAATAATAAAAACATTACATATATATATATACTTATTAAAAAAACTGAAAGTATATTAAATTTAAATGTATAAATGTTCAAATATAATATGAATTTTTAAAAATCAATAAATCCAAATGGATTTTTAATTTAAACCGAATCGTTTTATGTTATATATATTTTATTTTTGTGTATGTGTGTGTGTATGATTAATAATAAAAGTTCAATCAATAGGATTTCCATTATTTATTTTTGAAATTTCAAAAATACCTCAGATAACATCCACTTTCCGACCATTCAACGATGGAATATCACTGTTGATTTGTAGCATATGCCACTATCCTCTTTGTGGGTACCCATCAACCGAATCTCTCTATGATTTGCAACATCCACCACCAACAAGACTTCTTGAAATAAAGACGTCTTTGACCACCAAAGGTTTTTCACTTACAACACACACATGATAAGAATAGTATTACTGTAATAAAATTGTTTTCCCTCGTTAAATATTTCTTAAATAAAAAGTAAATATTTTTATTTATTGGATGCACATAGGTGCATGCTTTTGTACTAGTATATACATATGTAAAACTTATCTATGCCATGAACAGTGAAAAAATAAATTATATATATATATATATATATTTAGTTTGATTTTTTTTTCTATTTCTGTTTTGGTTGAAAGTATAAATAAGAGAGCAAGAATATAAACAAAAAACACACACATGGATATTTATATATGTATGAAATGATTGACAAGGATTATTACCTTTTCTTGATTCTGCCGATCGCCAAACACCCTAATTGCTAACTGTTTCCATCTCCTAACTTCAAGTTCTTACTCCTTGACTAAGGGATGCAGCTCCATCTATAAGGTGTCATCAATTTTCTTCATGCAGGCTTGGGTTATGGCTTGTTTCAACATAAAGAGATAATGAATGGGGTAATTATTTATAACCAACTATATCACAAATATCTAGCCCCTTTTCTCTCTATCCTTTGAAGACAAAGTCTTTGCCTCTCTTTCCTCGACATGTTATGGCCACATCCTTTATTTTTGGGCTTTCAAACTTTGTGCTAAACTATTTAACCATTAAATCAATTTTTATGTAATTAATTTAAGTCTGTTCTTTAATTAAATCGGTGTATAACTTTTATAAACTGATTTGATTAATTTTAGAATTCAATTAAATAACTAAAAGTGCCACAAAAATTAATACAATAGTTGTATTGATTTTATTATTAATTTATAACATTTATAAATTAATTTTACGTTGCTCGAACTTGGAAATTAACCAACAACACAGTTGTATTGACTCTTTGGTCTGAACTCCGTGCTCAGTCAACATTTAAAAGGTTACATTATTAAAGCCTATATGAACTTTGCTGAAGTACAGTTTCAGGCACAAGTTCAATCGTATATAGATCATTTAGGCGAAATCCAATTTCTAATGTTTATTCAAATACACTTAGTAATGAAATTTTGGACATGTTTTCTTTTCATCGACACAGTATCTAGTGTTTGGCATAAGTTAAAACTCTATTAATATTTGTAGTTAATTGCGTAGACTGCATTAAATTCCTTATTCCAGTCTGGTAACATCTATCGACTAATAGACTTACTCCGTCAAGCAATTTTGACTTTAAGTTGACAACCAATTATGGTGATATCAACCTTTTATAACAAAGGAGATGAATGCTCTTTTGAGTAGTGGTTCACTTCAAGTAGTTTAACATGTCCCTAGTATGGCCGCAAGATGATCACCATGTTATGTGCTTGACCATAATCAAAGTACAATTTAACTACTTAAGATCGACGGTACCCTCAAGTCTGAAGAATACTGCACATCGTTACCACGAGATCTTTAATTTTGACTTAGTTGTATTTACCTATAGAGGATTCTTGTTTAGTCATTTTGTGATTGGTCTAAATAACTAAAAATACGTAACCCCATGGTGCCCCCAACCATCATGAGTGATACACTGTCCATCGTAAGTAGAGCATTACATACACTAGTCACAATAGACACACCGATATCCTTTTCTCGATAAATTTTGACTAGGAATATTTAATGAATAAGTATTTAAATATCGATTCAATTCTCATGGTTACAAACATACTCATAATTACAATCGATAAAATACTTCTTTTAAAGGTTTTCTACTTAAATATGTTTAATGCATTAATATCATTACTTATGTCTCTATATAATAATATATATAAGAGAAAATAAAACCAAAATCACACTTTATATCGAATAAGATTCTTTTATAAGAGTTAAGTTACGTAACAAGTTATATAATTGCCCTAGGGAAAACTCTTAACTCTATCAATTTCTCACTTGCACTTAGGGCCAAATATGTGCCTCAAGCCCATATCTTCGATCAATTACCTAAGTTAGGCTAAGAAGGGGCCTTAGTGAACGGATCTATAATAAAATTGTTTTGTAGCTACTTTTTGATTGTGCTTCCTTGTTATTGATAATCTCTTTAATCATATGTTCATTGTAGAGAACATATCTCGGCTTCTTGTCAAGCTGTCGGTTTTATTCCAATGCATATTGCATTATTGCCATCACAATTCAAAATTGGACTGTCAATGGCCAAAATACCCCGAACTTTATTATAAATTTATGCACACTTACTTCTTTTATGGCGGTGTTATTCAAGGCATTGTACTTAGCCTCAATTATTAAATATACCACAACCACACGTCTGGAACATTTCTAACTCAAAGCTCCTAAAACATGTGTGAACACCAATTTAATACTGAATTACCATATTCAATATCACTTATGAAGCTCGAGTCCAAACATTCCCTCTTAAGGAGTTCATTTTTTCCATAAACAATTCTCTAGTATTTCATAAATATTCTATCATTAAGTGATTTTACATTAGTTAATATTCGCTTAATACACCAAGTGTATAAGACAGAACTAATATACCACATAACATACATGATGATTCATATTGCCCATGCATAAAGGATCTACATGATATGCTCCATATTGAACAATTTAATATGGTTTCTATGTACATAGATTGGGAAAATCCCAACATCTTCTTACACCAACTATAAAAGATGCCTCTTTCAAATCCTTGACCAAGTAGCAACCAACCAAACTTCAGCTGATTTTAACATGGGCAGATCATAAACAATCAGTAGCATATGCTTTACTTATAGTATAGAAATTATTTAGTACCTTTCGTCTTCTTTCTTACATATAAATGCTTCCTATGCATTTTGACTGAAACCAAATTATTTGATTTCTATGTTTAAACACTTTCCTAACCTCTGGATGCTTTGTGGATTCCATTGTTGTATCAGCTCTTGGATTATGTCCAAAAACCAATAATTTTTTTTTATTTCTCCCACTGGCTTTGAAACAGTTTTGATGTTGTGTGCAAATAATCTCTTCTAAACCATCATTAGAAGTCATGTTTCAGCATTAATGTTTCTAGAAATGAAGTAATATCATATGATAATTTGCATGTAGAATTAGAATGGACTTAAGCATGTTGATTGGTGAAATTACTCCGTTAATTTCAACATTCAAAATCGATGAAGTCATTTCTTTTCAACACCGCTTTATACAATTCCAACTGCATTGGCCATGAAGACTCATTTGTGGCCAATAGATCATATTCTTTCGGCTACAATTGCCAAAAAATATTCTGCCAATGTACTTGGAATCTATTTCAGATTTAAAGCATTGCACCACGTTGTAGAGTCTATATTCTCCATGGTTGTTAACAATTAACAAGATAGTTATTGCTAACAGTTCATTTTCTTGACACTAATAAGAAACTCAAGGTCTCTCTTCAGTGTGCAAGAATTATTATTAAACATTCTATTGAGCTGTGTCCATTTTTAGTTTGGTTAAATTTATTTCATATATTAAATTGGTTACTATATTAGTTACGTGGACCTTATCCAAACCTGTCGCACCACTACTAATTTCCATATAAGAAATTTCTTCGACAAGAAATGGTATCTCTTGAAACAACAATTTGTTTCTCAGTGCGGTGGAATAGTCATTCAAAACATTTTATGGACTACATATAAATTTATATAATTTGAGTTTACAAAACTTACATTTGTAAGTAAATTGGACAACCACACACCTTAAACTATTTAACGTTGGGGACACTTTCCAATTGATATATTAAATGGAATAGTAACTATGCTTTTGAAGGAAATCAAATTTCAACATATGCTTACTCTTGAATACATATCTGTATAGAAAGAAGTAACTCAACTTCACTAATTATCAATTTGTCCAACAAACTCTGATCGCTCCTTATCGTAATTATGTAGTATTGGGAGAAGTGACTTTGAGAGTTAATCTTATTTTCTCTTAGGTACTATGGGAACTCTTGTCCAACATATTTACCTATTCGATAAACTCGATTTGTTTTTATTCATTTGCATGTTCTTATTTTCTACTTTCATTTTATATTATAAGCAACCATCATAGATATTAACTTGTATCAAATACACAGGTTAACATCTTAAAAAATTCATTGGTGAATTTAACGAAGCGGATCCATTTTCTATATCATTAGACCTTGGACTGCATATATCAATACGTCTCAAACCCAAGAGTTCATTAAACTCATTTATCGCTCTAACTGAATGGGTTCTTTTCCCTTAATCATTTAATATATAATTCCCAAGCATCATATGATTCACAATCATATTATTAAAGAATTATTTCTCAAAGATATGTTTAGTCCATAATTATAAAGTTAGTTGTTAAATATTTTAGATGCTTCTGTATTTATATAGCTAACACATCACTACTGTTATGAAAACAAATTCCACCATCGAAATGTCAAAACATTGATTATTTTATAATGAATATTCATATTAAAGCAAAATGGCATCTATTTTTAGTCAAACCAAAAACATTCATAATTTCATAAATAATATTTGGCAAACACAAAAGTAATCTTTTAAAACATGATACGTCCACTAGCAAGTGGCGAATGTTATGCTCCTACTATTTCCATGTAACAATAACAATGCTTGAAATATGAAACTCCATTCAATCACTCACAATGATCTATTTATTTCTTCAATTGTAATCGATTGTGTCAGACTCAAAGAAATAAATGTTATAGAAAATAATTTTCTATAAAAAAATTACATTTGGAATAGAAATTATATTACTTATTCTTTATTAAGAGTTTACAAATAGCATAAATATTCTATTTTTGATATCTCTTCATGAAGTAAAGGTGACCATCTACTCTCTTCATCCCAATTGTGCCAATATTTTTTCCACTCCTAAAATTTTTCTTTCTTATTTAAAATATCAAACCGTTTAAAAGAGAAACCCTTTGCTACAAGAATGCATTGGATTTTTATACAAAAATGCATTTTTTTCATCCTTAACATTTAAAGGATAACGAATAGGCCACACTTAAGTATATTGATCAAAACTGACATTTCAGTTATCGAATAGCTCTGTCTGTAGTTCTTGGTCTAATTTTTCTTTTAACACAATAGAATCCTTATTATATTCAACCATATTGAACATATGATCCCGCTCTATTGTTACTTACTCATTTCTGATGAAACAATTTCATTGAGATTTCATACAAAACGAATAAGACTATTCACCTTACATATTTGTATGTGATTGAGTATTGGATCAAAAATTCATACTCTTATAATGCTTCAGAGTTAAAAAATAATAAAAAACAATACATGGTTTCAAGCAAATTGATATTTAATTTACCGAGGCATAAATGTTTAAGCTGGCTATATAATTTGTCTAACGCACAGGTCTTTACGCGACAACATGCCAAAAGATTTATTGGTATGTATATTATATATTTGTTCATTAATTTCTAGTTCAGTCATTTAGTATATTTTAAACCATAAACAATTTTATCAGTTAAATAAACAATGCAAACTTGTGTTAGCAAATTATTATAACACCACGTATGTTCTTATAGTTGTTAGTTTGGTTTATTATATTTATAAAATAAGGTTGCCACTAAATTCAACATCCCTCAAAAACCCTAAAAAGTATATGGTAATTTCATAAATACTTGTAGTGCATGTTAGGACCCATTTATCATGTTACTCCAATCTTAAGGGTGCTCAACGAATTGCGGTTCCCATAAACTGTATGTACTTTGGGGAAGCCCACGTGGATTTGACTTTATCTTAGATCGCCTGACTTAGATCCATCTTACCTTAGATTTTTTATGATGAGTCTAGTTCTTAGCGTTCAAAGTGGAGTTTATTCGAGCATCGAGAAACTGTGTTTTTGACTAATCTCTAGCAGTTAATGGGCATACGAGTCATTATATATCCAAAGCACTCGAGTAAAGTGAGGGCTATTTAATGGATGAAATGTTTGTGTGTTTGTTTTATTACTCTTAGGATGTCACGTGACATAGGTATTGATGACTTGGATACCCAGTCACCTGCCATTGTATTTTGACTAATAGTACTCCCATACGATGATGATGATGATAGTAAATTAGCATAAACTGTTATATGCTAACTCTTTGGATGTAGGGACAAATTAGGTATGATTCTCATACTCTATGTCCTATACTTTACTATATTGACTTTTATACGTTTCAAGATTATAGAATGCTTATACTAGACTGTTATTTGATTCAAGATTTTATGTTTCTCTTCTTATCATCTCCTGTACTCTTAAATGAGTAAACTAGTGGCAGGTATGGTGATGTGCACGTAAATGTGCATATTTTTACCACCATATTTATTCTATGTAAATTAAACAAACGATCATATTGTGTATTTTAACCTATTTTAATCAAAATCCATATTAATTTCAAATTGTCACATATCCATCTTCATATAGGGGCAAAACAGTCATTTGTGTGCATATATTTCTTTAAGAAAAATTAATTGAAAATTTATATATATTTGTGTAGGAATTTGATCTCAAATAGGAGTGGTTTCATGAAGACACACGCATGCACAAGGAAGAGAACAAATGAAGATGGAAATAATTCAAAGTGAAGAACATGGAGGACCTCACCTATGCACCTACCTTAATGTACAAATTAGAGGCTAATGCACATGCTTATGGAAATAATGGCTTCATGTACACTTAAATGATGATTAGTAGAAGCTAATGATTACTAGGCCTTCACACTTTCTCAAGGGTAGATTGGGCATTCCCCAAATTATGTATTAGGGTTTCATGCTTGTATAAATCCCCTTATGTTTCATGTAACCCTCCTCTTGCTTAGTATCTCTTAGTTTTAGTTAGGCTCAAAAATAAATCAAACTCTCTTCTTTCTTTTCATGGCTACTTAGCCATTTATTTCTTCTTTTCACGTAACTTTTTTGTGCAATTTAGTACATGTTCTTTTCTTTTCCTTTTCTTATTTATTTCCTTCCATGTTGTAGTGTAGATTTACGTTTATGCAAAGTAGATTAGTTTTAATTCTTATTAATTAGCTTCTATTTTTCATTAGCTTCCATTTTCTTTTCTTTTTTGCTTTCATGTTGCTAGATACATTTGTTAATTAAATGATAAATATGCAAGGCTAAATCCTTTCAATTTAGAGGTAATAAAGCTCTCTAATTATGTAGCTTCGACCATTTGTTAATTCATGCTCTCTTTTTGCGCTTAATGATGATCAATGAAGTGCTTAATTTGTGTTCTTGCTTTGAATTTGATAGCCTATATTGTTGACACCAAATAGGCTATGCTTAAACAATCACTAACACAAATACCTCTTCATCAAAATATGATTATGGCATAAGAAAGTAATTTGAAATTCAAATTTGATGGTCTATATTTCTAATCAATAGTTAATAGGCCATACTTAAATTAGATTTCGTTTTCATTGTCAAGTTTCATGAAAGTTAGTAAGTGGTTTAAGAGGTGTGTTATAGTTTGATGGCTTATGTTGGCTAATCAATAGCATAAATATGTCATATTTATGATAAACACATCAATTAAAGCACTAATAAGCATAAAAAGATCATGATTTCATATGTGGTTAACTACATGATCTAGAGAGTGGATTTATTCTCTAAATTGTCATCTAACTCTTATATTTGCTTCTCTTTTCTTTTAGTTAGTTAGTTAATTCTCTAATTCTCTAGCTTAACTTTCCATCGATTTTGGTTTAATTTGATTGAATAGAAAATTTTAAAATCATCAATTCCCTACGGATCGACCAGTATTCGCCACGTACTACAAGTGTACTCCGTGGGCTTGTGGTTGTTTTTATCATAAAATACGTTCGGCTACTTTCTAACTCGATAGACATTTAGCCGTCCGAGCAAGTTTTTGACGTCGTTGCTGGGGAAGTTGTTTTGATTTTTGATTTCTATTTTTTGAATTATTTTTCATTTGATTTTATGTTGTGTGTGTTAGAAAAAAGACATTTTTTTGTTTGCTTGTGTGATTTTTGTGTGCATTTTGTTGGGTGTTTGTTTTTTTTTCTTTTCCATTTGCATATTTAAAAAAAAGATACACAAACAATTTCAAAACAAAAACAAAAACACTTTCATTTCTATTTGCATTTCATTTTACAATTTTTATTTACATTGCATTCAAAACCTAAAAAAAGAGAAAAAAATGTTTTGCCTGTACTATTACATTGCTTTCACACTGTGCATATCTTCAGTTTTCTTAGTGCACTGTTGCTTCACTCTCTGTCTTCTGTTTGCTATTCATTGTTCTCTGATTTCTGTTTGCAGCTTTGCACTGTCACTTCCCTACCTATACTTCACCGTAAACCCACATGTCCTCCTGCTACTCTATCCACTGCCCAAACTTCTTATCCACCAGTGCTTGCTGCCTCACTAACAAACTCACTACCTTATACACACAACTACCTCTCCAACTCCATCTCCCCTTGCCTGAAACAAACCTGACCACAAACAAAAACTCCTCACAAACATCCAACACCTTCTTTCTTGCCTACACATCAAGTTCACTAACACCACTGCCTTGCAACCTTACCACAGCATCACCATCAGCCTCTTCAACCACCAAACTTGTGCACCTCTCCATTGTCATCTCCACAGACATTACTGCCAACCAAACTATACACTATACATCAACCACCCAACACAGAGCTGCCGTAAACCTGAATTCATCAAACTAACAGCACTTCACCCCAGTCTTGTCATTCTTTGTTTAAACTGTAAATATCCCAACAGCCACACCAGAAAAAAAATCTCTTCAATACATACATACCTCTGCTCCATCTTCCACTGTTGACTGGGATTTACCATTCCATTCACTTTCATACCCAAACAGACACCCCGTATCACCAAAACTCCTACCAACGGTTCATCCACATACCAACATATCATTTTCTCCACTTCCCTCTGACCATTACACTACTTCATTATTGCTATGTGCATATCTCAACCTACGACAACACTCCTTCGCATACCGGTGCATTTCCCCTGACACTATCAACTCACCTGACCACTCAACATCACCTCCACGCAGCCTACCAAACTCCAGCAATCCACCAACCACCCATACTTCCTTGACTAAAACTGCAATCATCATCAACAGACAACCAGTCTCCACCATCCGACCACTGTAAATTACATTACTTCAACCATCCACAAAAAAAATGTACAATATCTAAGTCCAACTCCTCCTATGATTCTCGAACCAAACTCGATTACGAACCATAATTCACCGCCTTCACTCAGACAATTGTTCACTGCCTCCACCTCTGCAATCGCCAACTCCTCCAAATCCACCCTGCAAAATTGCAGTCGAGCTCCAACTTCCCTAACTTCGAACATCACCGAAGAAACCAGACCATAAACGACAATCGAAATCACCCATGGTTTAATTCTTCGAATTCGATTTTAACTTGGAAGTTTAATTTTTATTTAAAAATTTACGAGGAAGAGGAAATGAATAGCGTTTGGGATGAATGGAGTAATTTTCTTTTGGGTTTGATAAACATTGTTTAGCAAGTATTAGTTTGTTTGTTGGGCAAGATACAATTCAGTTTTGTAAAGTCTAGAGCGGGTTTTTGTTTAACTCTACTTTAGTTTATTTTAATAAAGTTTGCTTCTTATTTCCCCAAGTGAATTTTACTTTGTTTTCTCTTTGATTGTATTTACTTTAGAAAAAAAAGTGGGTTTGCTTAATTTGTTTTTCTTTCTTTGATTTTAGTTTTGCTTCATCCTTTTTCTTTATAAAAAAACAGTGTATATATACGTATATCTTGTTTTTATTTTCATGTTGTAGGAAATAAAAGAAGAATGATAGCTTGTTGAAAATTGTCACTCCGCTGCCAAAAATAAATTGCCTGCTTATAAAAAAAACCGCGCCCTTATCTTTTGTTTTTAGTTGCATTGCTGTTTTCTTGCATTTAGTAAAAAAATTTAAAAAAATTCCATTCATAGTTGTATTGTTAATACATGTTTAATTTCTTCTTTGCATTTCATCTTAGAATTTGTTAATAATAACGGTTAGACATCGATAACACTTAGTTGTATATTGATAATTTGTCTTTTTTGAACAATATAATTTCTTGGTGTCTAAGCTACGACAGAGCAATAATCAATTATAAATATTATGGTGATTTGTAAATATTATACTGAATTGTTTCTCTGAAGGTACTTAAACTTTCGGCAGCAATGCTACGGTGATTCGTAGTGCACCGATAAATCCTATCCATTACCTGGTTGAGAACTATCTTGTTTATCTAAGATAATGTGTGATTATACAATTTTGGGTTAATTTAGGATAAATCATTTGTAATTAACCCCTGCATTCATTTAGTTGCATTAGTTCATGCATATTTAAAAAAATTATATCCAAAACTAAAAAAATAAATTGTATATATTCATTTTCCTTTGAAATTTTTAAATCCTTCTCTTTGAAATTTTAAAAAATCCAAAAAAATTAGTAAAACCAAAATCCATAAAATATAAAACCTTTTCAAAAAAAAGTTGAAAAACTAAAAAAAATCAATTTCACTTTTGAAAAATAAATTTTATTTGTAAATATTTTTCCTCTATAATAAAACATTCTTTAAAATGTCCGAATTACTCCACTTACATGAATTTTACAATAGTTGTGAAAATCAATATAATCCATATGATTTCACTTCAAATTCGTATGGATATTTTGAGACCAACTATTGTTTAAACGATTCAAATTTCGAACCAGAAAATTTTCAAAATAACGAGCAACCTTCAAATCTTGAAAATAACATTTCGTCTTTACTTGAAATCTCTACACAATAAAATCAAGTGATAAATGATTTGTGTAATTCGTATTTCTGTGATAACTCGAGTCAAAGTTTTCAAGGATTTCAAAATTTGAATTCAATTCAAAATTTAAACGATTTCGATGATAACCCATACGAATTCAATTTTGAACTCCAAAATGATTTCAAAATCAAAACGAAAATGTGATCCACTTTACAAATAATTTTGGCAATGGGAATAATCTTGAGTACGACGCAATTGAAATTTTTTGTCTCAACAAATCCAAATCGAAAATTCTCAAGTTAATAACTAGAAATTGGATTTTGTTGAACAAATGAACGAAATTTTCGATGATCATACGGATTCGTTGTTTGAAACATATATGAAAGAACGTGAAAAACAAAATCAAATCCGAACGTATGACAAGTCAAATGATAATCCACCTTTTACCCAAATCGACGATTTTCAAATAACAACTTTTGAAATTGAAAATAATAATCTTAATGAAGTTGTTGAAAATACGGTAATTGAGTTTGACTTCAATTCTTTTGAGGGTGTGGAACCAAATTTACAATTCGATCTTCCTTTTCTCGATTTCGAAAATTTGAATACAACAATTTTGAATTTTGAACTTGAGATACGTAATGAAGTTCTTGATAATCCAACAAAGGAAGACGATTTTAATGAATACGAATTCTTTGGAAAATGAGTTAAATTCTGAAGGGGAAGATTTATATCACCATTTTGATTTTGAAACCAATAATTTTGAGAATTTTTCAATGACAAACTTGAATTTCAATTTGGTGAAAATAAACTTGAATTTCAATCAATTGTTTTATCTACCCCAAAAATCATCGAAAATAAAACAACTTATACGATTTTTAATAAAGCGACATTCATTTTTCCAAATCCACATTCGATTCCAAAATCTTTTACGGCTTGGTTTTTCAAGCTTAAGCTGTGTCTCGCATACTTGACGAGACAAATGAATCGGTCTTTGGAAGACCGTTTCATTTACTTTTTAATGATATACTTTCTGATGTCATGTAAGTACATTTCATTTTTATGTAAATCAAGTGTGGGGGGAGAATCACTTTCTTTTTTTGATTTTTCATAGTTTATTTTACATTATCTTTTCAAACCCCAAAAAAAAACTTTTATTTTTTTTAAAGCATTTTGATTTATTTTTAAAGAAACACTATAAGACAAATATATGGTTTTGGTTTATTAAATTGAAATTTTTGAAAATTTATTCATCTTAACAAAAATAAAAATGAAGTTAGATTATAAACAATGATAGTTTGACCAGTATATAGAAAGGTTCATACATGTTAATGATGGAATATCCTAATTGAAAATCTTTGTTTAAAAAGTGGTGAATTCAAATGAAAGGATGTAACATTTTTTTGTCTTCTAAGTTAAATGGTGCTAAGATGATTTCGCAAAACTCTCTCTCTCTTTCAAAAAAACATTTATACATACATACATATATACATACATACATACATACATACATACATACATACATATATATATATATATATATATTCTATTAACACCTACAGTCGACAGGTGTGCACACATGTGTGTACGCTCGCTATGCTCTGTACCTTTCTCACGTAAGCCCGAAAGGCAGTGCACGATCGGTATATCTGGCCTCAGTTTATCTAAGCTAGGTGTATGTATATAAAAATTCTTTTCTTTTATTAATAATGCCTACAGTCGATAGGTGTTCACACTCGTGTGTTCACTCTCCACGCTCTGTATTCCCCTTACATAAGTCTGTAAGACAGTGCATGGGTAATATATCTGGTCTTAGTTTATCTGAGTTAGGCATATGTAAATATTGTAAATATCAATAAAATTTTCAAAAAATAATAAGAGAGAGTAAGCAAATGAAATCCAAGCACTATTTTAACTTATTTGATTTGATTTGTTATTGAAAAGAAATGAATATGCCACTTTGATAAACTTTGATAATCAACTAAGGATCCATTTCATAATTACACTTTGTTATCAACCGAAACAACAAGTTAAACTATTGTCTACTTGTTATGATAACTTGATTTTTGTTAGAAATTTTGACGAGTAAATGACTTAATTTTTCAAGACAATGACCAAAACCTATATTTAACTTATTTGTGTCGATTTAAAAATGAATCCTTCATGTGTAAATATTTCCAAAACTCGCAATCATCTCTTTGTAAATAAATCTTGCATTTTGTAAATATTTTCATCCTGCACTTGGATTTTGTGGGTAGTATCCGCTGAAAACCCTCATGAGACAACACTCGTCCTACTGGGGACACCCTGAGGTTTAACGGCTTGCTACATACTTTCAATGCAATCGTGCTCCCTATGAAATGGATTTATCTTAGTTTTTCTTTATTCGAGGATGAATAAAAAGATAAGTGTGGGGGTATTTGATGTGCACGTAAATATGCATATTTTTACCACCATATTTATTCTATTTTAATTATATAAATGATCATATTGGGTATTTTAACTTGTTTTAACCAAAATTCATATTAATTCCAAATTGTCACATATCCATCTTCATATAAGGGTAAAACGGTCATTTGTGTGCATATATTCTTTGAGAAAAATTTATTGAAAATTTATATATATTTGTGTAGGAATTTGATCTCAAATAGGAGTGGTTTCATGAAGACACATGCATGCACAAAGAAGAGAACAAATGAAGATGGAAATAATTCAAAGTGAAGAACATGGAGGATCCCACCTACGCCCCTACCTTAATGTACAAATTAGAGGCTAAGCACATGCTTATGGAATTAATGGCTTCATGTACGCTTAAATGATGATTAGTAAAAGCTAATGATTACTTGGCCTCCACACTTTCTCAAGGGTAGTTTGGGCATTCCCCAAATTACGGGTTAGGGTTTCATGCTTGTATAAATAACCCCTTATGTTTCATATAACCCTCCTCTTTCTTAGTCTCTCTTAATTTCAGTTAGGCTCAAAAATAAATCAAACTCTCTTCTTTCTTTTCATGACTACTTAGCCATTTATTTCTTCTTTTCATATAACTTTTTTATGCAATTTAGTACATGTTCTTGTCCTTTTCTTGTTTATTTCCTTTCATGTTGTAGTGTAGATTTACATTCATGCAAAGTAGATTAGTTTTAATTCTTGTTAATTAGCTTCTCTTTTTCATTAGCTTCTATTTTCTTTTTCTTTTGCTTTCATGTTGCTAGCTACATTTGTTAATCAAATGACAAATATGAGAGGCTGAACCCTTTCAATTTAAGGGTAATGAAGCTCTCTAATTATGTAGCTTCAACTATTTGTTAATTCATGCTCTCTTTTTGTGCTTAATGATGATCAATGAAGTGTTTTATTTGTGTTCTTACTTTGAATTTGATAGCCTATATTGTTGACACCAAATAGGCTTTGCTTAAACAATCGCTAACACAAATGCCTCTTCATCAAAATATGATTATGGCATAAGAAAGTGATTTGAAATTCAAATTTGATGGTCTATATTTCTAATCAATAATTAATAGGCCATACTTAAAATAGATTTCATTTTCATTGTTAAGTTTCATGAAAGTTAGTAAGTAGTTTAAGGGGTGTGTTATAGTTTGATGGCTTATGTTGGCTAATCAATAGCACAAATATGCTATACTTATGATAAACACATCAATTAAAGCACTAATGACCATAAAAGAAAGATCACGATTTCATATGTGTTGAACTACATGATCTAGGGAGTGGATTTTTCTTTAAATTGTCATTTAACTCTTGTATTTGCTTCTCTTTTCTTTTAGTTAGTTAGTCAATTATCTAATTCTTTAGCTTAACTTTCCAACGATTTTGGTTTAATCTGATTGAATAGAAAATTTTAAAATCATCAATTCCCAGTATATCAACCCGTATTTGCCGCGTACTACAAGTGTACGCCATGCGCTTGCGGTTATTTTTATTATAAAATTCGTTCGTCTACTTTCTAACTCGATAGACATTTAGTTGTCCGAACATATGGGACAACACATAAAATTGTGCAGATGGACTAGTAGGAGGCTACACGTTTTTATATTGCTATTTGGGCTTACTATTGCTAATATTCTCGTATGCAGCACTGCGGAGCTTTACTTACTATTAGTGATAGTTTATCATTTGAGTTAGTTTCCATGTATAAACTCTGTGATCTGTGTAGTATAGCTGCTATGAATTTGTTGCACTTTGATTATGTGGTTCATTTCAATTATTACCATTTCACATGTTTGTGTGATGATTATTATATTTTATCCTTGCATTGTGAGATATATGATAGGTGCTGATACTTAATATTATTACTATACCACTTAACAATCGTCCTACATTGGCTGGGTACCATTATAGTATATGCTATGGTTATATTTGGGTACCGAAGGTGTAGGGTGGTGTCATACTTGGTGCCAAAGCTTAGGTTACATACATAACGTAAAGGATACTGGGATCCATTAGAGAGAAATAAGAAGTTATTACTCTAGAAATGGATGAAGCGCATATAAGAGAGCATACTCATTATATATTTTGACTTTTAAAACTATATAGTAGTTTATATAGTATATATGTCACACTGCACACATAAGTTCCTTCGATGCAGCCTTTTCTTTTAAGAGATCGGTCATTCTTACTACAGATTTAGAATGAGCCAGTAAACAAGAAATGTTGCTAGGAATGCGAGCTCTGGAGCAGAAAAGGGGGTATGTTCAGGGGCATCTAACCCTGATATGCAGGCCGTGTTCACTACGATGATGAGGAATATGCTACATAATGCTTAAGTGGCTAGTCCAACCGTCACTATTAGTGGTGGTGCATATGTGCCGATGCCTAGAGCTAACTTTTCCAAACTTAATAAGGACTATAATATCCCTAATGGCAAACCTTCTAAAGGATGGAAAAAAACTATGGAAGTGCAAGATTGGTTAGACACATATAAGAGGATCTTTGATGACTTGGAGTTGGATGATGCTATGAGGAGGAGGTTGGCCTCTTACAACTCCAAGGAAGAGAGATGAATTGGTGGAAAGCTCTTTGACCTACTACTCTCGTGGATCAGTTTACTCGGTATCCATTGAAAGTTTGTTTTGAGGAGAAATACATATCGGTAGTTTAAAAGTTGGTATTTTATAGGAAACTTACTGACCTAAAAAAAGGCGACTTGTCTGTTTTAGAGTACGTTGCTAAGTTCGAATTTTGTCAAAATATGGCATGTCTTTCATCCACACTCTATCAAAGAAAAATGAGTGGGTTGACCAATCATCTTAGGGGTGACTGATTGGTCACATTGACGAGAGCTTCAAGAAGTTGGTCAAAAAGGTTTTATGAAATGGAAGCCTCTACCATATGCAAAAGGCTATTACTTATAAGGATGAGCCAAAGTCACAAGGGGCGGGTGAGGCAAGAGGAAATAGAACAATAAGAAGAAGTAGCTTCATAAAAAATGGTCAAAAGAAGAGTAAGCGAGATTCTGTTATCTATAACTATGGGGAAAAGGCCATACGAGTAAGGGCTGCAAAAATGATGAAAATAAATGCTACAACTACAACAAATTCTTACATGTTCAGAAATACTATCCTGAACTAGTGAAGCAGAAACATTTAGTGAAAGCATATGCTCTCAATATCGTTCCATCTTCGTTAAATGCTCCATTGACGAAGGAGAAAGCAAAGGGCGTAATTTTCCAAGGTATGCTTTCCATTTATGTGTTTCCATATGTGTTTTATTCGATATCAAGCCATCATATTCCTTTATACCTAGTGACTTGGTAGATAGATTAGGATTGAGACCCAACCTTGTAGGTTAAACCTTTATTGTGTCAAACCCAGTGGAAGGTTTGACTAGTTCGGATATGGTTTATCGTGAAGTAGTCTTATCGAGTTATGGATGCATGTTTGTTTGTGATGGATTTGTACTTAGTTTTATGGGGTTCAATATTAATTTAGGAATAAACTGGCTGAAGAAGTATGAAGTAGTAGTGGATAGTGAGAGGATGTTGTTTGCATAAAAAATGGGCAAACACCTCCAAGTCGTATAATTTAGTCGATTTTATGTTGTTCTTAGCGATTTGGGTGATTTATGCAAATATGTACAAAGCAGTGACTAAACTGTAAAAGACACACAGATTTATAGTGGTTCGGCCAGAATGTGCCTACGTCCACTTTTATATGTTATTCTCCTTTACTGTTCAGATTACAAGTACAAAGCTTTGATTGCAAGTATATGAAAGTTGTTTGAAAGTTCTATCCGTGCTTGAACTCTCTAACTTCTCTACCATTGTTGTACCCCTACCCCTCTATTTATAGAGTGAGGCTGGGGGTAGGGGTCTTGGATGTATATAGCTGCTGGTGGGCCTGGGATGATGTAATCTGGCCTGGCAATGTTGGTTCGGTGATGCCTTGGTCCGGGGAAGGTAGGAATGGCCTTCGGTCCGGTATTGGTTGGAGTGGCTTTGGTTCGGCGGTGCTTGGTCCGGCGATGGGTTGGTAGTGGGTGGAGCGTTGATTGGTTCGGTAGTAGGTGGAGAGTGGATTGGTTCGGCAGGGACATGGGAAGTGGGTTGGTTCAGCAGGCATGGGAAGTGGGTTGGTTCGGCAGGGACATGGGAAGTGGGTTGGTTCGGCAGGGACATGGAGAGGGAGTTGGGATATGGTTCAGTGGTAGGTGGAACAAGGGCTGGTTCGGTGGTGGCCTCCCTTATCTTGGTTCGGTAGCATCGGTCTAGTGAAAACACGCCCAACACTTGCCCTCCAAAGTAGGGCATATGCCTGCATATGCCGTGCTTTGTTTTAGCTTGGATATTCTCATCCGGTCCTATGCACCGAACCAGTTGGTCCGGTCATCCATGTATGCCTATAAGTATGGGCCTCATGCTTTCGTTATTCCTTACTAACTGAAATAGCCGAACCAAATTCTTTCCTGCCGAATCAATCATGTTACCAAATCAAACTTGACTGTTTGAAATAGCCGAATCAACCAAGTACCGAATCAAACTTGACTGCCGAACCAGGTGAGTTTTCCTCTGCCGAATGAACTTTTATGGTTGGACTACCGAATGGGATCAGGAGTTTGAATGTCGAATAAACTTCAAGCCTTTCATGTTTTGAATTGAAAATGAAATTCCAGACTGTACGCACTTGCTTGTTTATATCCCTACTTTCCTTGTTCTAACAATATGTTTTCTCGCGCTGCAGATAATGTCTCGCAAAGTAGAAACTCGTTCTGATAAGAAGAAATCCAAAGACACAGGGGAGTCCCCTATAGTGCCCCCAGTTCGGGCAGAATGTCATGGACCAACCCCGAGATCGTTAGTAGACGGGTACGGTCCCCAAGAGCTCTTGAATTCACCGCCCGACTGCTCTTCCAGCTCCCTCAAGGATGAGCAGCTTGATGTTATATCTCGCTCTTTCAGGATCGACAGAGCGCATATGTTGTTGCCGGGGGAAGGAGTGATGCCGTATAATACCCCTGAAGGATATTTCGCTTATAGTAGGTACCATTGCATGTGTGGGGCCATTCCTCTTATCAACGCCTGGATAGTCAGTTTCATCACCTACTTGAAGGTGGCCCCTTTCCAGTTTCAGCCCAACTCTTATGCCATCTTGGTGAGTTTATTTATTATCTTCCAGAGAAAGTACGGGCGTCCCCCTTCCAACCGGGAGATTCGGTACCTGTACAACTTGAGAGGCTACAAGAAGGGGTCTCCATACATCAGCTTGGAGTTGGCCGTGTCTTTCAAGCCGGTCCTGGATTTATATTCAAAGTTCAGCATGTTCAAGAAGGAATGGTTTTTTGTCAAGGACGACTCTGTTTCTTTCCGCCGCTTCACCTCTGGCTGTAAGTTGAATTTTATTTATGATTTCTGTTCTAACTACAATGCTCCTCCTTATGTGCTTTATTTATTGCTAGCGACAGGTGTCTTTACGGTTGTAGAGAGCGATCGCCTGGTTCAGATGGCTGCGGAGATAGAAGCCATTCCGGAAAGGGAGAGGGCAGCCTCTTACTTGATCAGGAATGCTACTCTTCTGGAGTTCAACTTGATTCTGCCACGCCAGTCTGTGGTCAAGCAAAGAGACACAACTGTGGAGAAGGCTGCCAAACTCAAAAGGAGAGGCTACGGCGAAGAGCAGCAAGAGGAAACCCTTCTCGAAACATCCAGTCGCCGGGGGGAAGAAACTTAAGAAGTCCGATGGACCCTCCCCCAGCACGTGTCCATATGTTCCGGAGGAGGAAGATGTGGAGGGGGAAAGAGGCGAGGACGAAGGAGGCGAGGCGGAGAGTGGAAGTGATGGGGAAGGTGATGGCGATGGCCATGGTGATGATGGACAGAGTGGTAGTGGCGCTGGGGCTCTGTCTTCTGAGCAGGCAGGCGAGATCTAGGAGTAGACAGATGATGCTTTCCACCTGGCTTTTGAGGGGTTGGAGGAAGGACCGGCCTTGGTGAAGAAGCCAAAGAAAGCTGACAAGGCCGGGACTGGTGCCGATTCATCTTCTAAGAGCATTTCAGCTAAGGAAACTCCTGCGATTCAAGGTGAATTTTTGACTCCTGACGACTCCATTTATGATAAGGATTTAGGAATATTTTATGGCCAGCTTCCGTCCTGGAATGAGATCCAGGACTTATTGTAGTATCCTACTCCTCCCCAGGGTTTGTATAACAAAAGCGTCTTTTTACTCTTCTTAACTTGATACGTTTCTTGAATTATAGCTCAATGTATGCTTGTAACACTTGGTTTTTATTCCAGGAGTGAGCGAAGCGATCAAGACATCAGATGTTCGGCACCGTCTTGAACAATATAAACTCCTCAATGCTTCTACTAAGCCGACGCCTCCGACTAACCGCCCCGGAGACGTAGTCAGCTACCGTCCTCTTCTTGGGGTCATTGAAGAGGATATCCGAAAGAAGAAGAGGAGCCGTTCCTTGTTCGAATCCTCACCTGGTCCTCAGCCCCTAACTCAACCTTTTCAGGATACCACGGAGGAGAATATTGAGTTTATACCTTCCCCGCACCCGTCTGAAAACCCTACTGTTACCCCAATAGATCATCCCGGCTTGGCTCGTAATCCGTTTGCGGGTCATCCGGATCTGGATCCAGGTTCTTATGATATTTCTTTCGACGAGGCTACTGGTGAGCACCTTCTCCCTCGTAATCCTATGGTAAGGGTGCTTGATGAGGCTAAGTCCCTGAACCTTGATTTGCTTACCACTCGGGTTGTAACTTTGGAGGACGAAGCTAAGGCAAACATCGGCCGGGTTGCTGAGGAGACCAGGAAGCCGATGAGGCATCATGCCCGACTGGTCAAGGCTGGGGAAGAAATCGGGAGCGCCAATATTCGATTGCGGTTAATGGTTTCCGACCAGGCCAAACAACTTGCTGATCAGGCCATCCAGATCTCTCAACATGAGGCCGCCTCTAGGCAATTAAAGAGAACCATGGAAGAGGCCAGCAGGGCAGAGTTGCGGAAGATGGTGGCCGCATGTAAGGAACGGATTGATATGGCCATTGCAACGGTGGATGAGGTTCGGAAAGCGGATCTTGATCGGCTAGAGGATTTATTAATGAAGCTTGAAGCCGCAGAGCTTGCTCAAACCAAGCTGAAGGAGGAGATGGAGGCGATGAGGAAATCCTTTCAGGCTGACTGCTCGCGATACCGATCGGAGAGGGATGCTGCCGTTGCAAAGCTGTTGGCTTCAAAGGTCTGAATAGGGGAGTTTGAGGAGAACGAGGGGATAATGGATGAGATGCTTCAGGATATGTACTTTCGCACTTGGAAACAGGGCAACTTATCCTGGATGGATGATTATCCCCGATTTATGGCCAGGATTTATCTCCGGGCCCTGGAGGAGGCTAAGGCCGAAGCAGATAGGGAGGGTGGTGTGGCCTTCAGGATGGACGCGGTCACGGCTCAGTTCACCAAGGAGGAGAAAGTGGCGGTAAAGGAGGGTATGCGGCTGCTTACTGCTGAGGAGGTAGGTGTGCAGTTGGAGGATGATGATTAAGGAGCAGATGCTGGTACATCTTCCCTTTTAGTCTTTTTGTAACTTGACTGCCTATTGTTCATGACTATTGATGGGTTCTTTCCTGAATTGGACAGGCGGGACCTCTGAAGCACCAACTATCTCTGGTCAACACGTTGAAAGTTCCGATCTGGCAGTTAAGTAGATCTCGGAGGGCCAGTAGAAAGGTGAAGCTCTGATGCAGCCGACTCCTTGACTTGACCGGGACATCTTTTGGTTTACTTGACATCGCTGTCTATGTTAGTCCCAAAACATTAATGTGACTATAATTATATTATTTGTAATGAACGACTTTATTCTTGGCATGTAATTTTTAGCTTAAGCTGATTTTGTTATATTTAAATGCCTTCGTTATTTTGGTGTGTTGCATAAGAAATGCAGCTATGCATATGCCTGTGATTCAATTGTGTTTGATGTCAAGTTCTTGCTTAAAATATAATTTCACACCTTGCAATGTTATTGTGATGTGTGAATAAATTATAGCTACGTATTCATAGACAAAGGAAGAGAGTACCGCCCTTCGTGTTTTAGTTGTAGATGGTAGCTTTGAAGTTCTTATGTGACTGAGTATGCAATGCAGCTAAGTGTCCTGTCATCCAGTTGCGAGTTTCTATCCCCATTTGCGGGTGTCTCCTATTTTGTGCCCTGTACTTTAGGGATCGTTATATAGGATAGGAGGAGAGTTTTTAAATAAAATAGGAATATAAGAAATAGTAAAACTTCCAATCACGGAAGGCCTTCGATGTGCTTAAGTTCGTGGCAAACGGGTTTTGTAGTCACTTTCCCTATCTGTGGGTCTTGGAGACATTTGCCACCCATCTTACGCCTCTGCGGGGAGTTTTCTTTTTTACCACAGCCGTACTTAAGACACATCGGAGCCGAGATCGCGCACAGTAACTACCCGGGCCATTATGGCCCGTAATCGTGGGTATTATTCGATTTATCGTGGCCGGCTAGCGTGGGTGCCGATCGTCAACCGTGAACTACCCCCTGCCTGGCCACACCTTATGTTGGGGCTTAAAGTAGGTTCTCAGTTGCCGGCAAGCCGAACGCCATAATGAGCTGCCTCGGCTATAGTCGGCCTTCTTGGTGGCTTATAATCGGCTCATTACAGTTGGCTTTAAGGGCCGATCGCGAGCAATGAGTTAACCCGCAGCAGAGGGATGCTGGAGCAAAAGTGTCTCTTTGGCGAGGGCATAGATTCGTATAGTACCTGTTAGGTCTTGTCCAGGGGAGGTCGCGTCGTGATGCGTCTTGAATGGAAATGCCATTACACATGATTTTGTTCAACAGAAACGGATAAAGTTAACAAGCAGCCAAGATATAAAGGAACAAGTTAAAAAAGAGACAAGGTTTTTAAAGTGGTTCGGCATGAAAATGCCTACGTCCATTGATTCTCTTTGTTAATTCACTTCATATGGGTTGTACAAGTTAAGAAAAGTATCGACGAAGGTGTTGGATGTTCCATGCCGTCTAGAACACCTCTCTGTCCACTGTTGACAAAATATAAGCTCCGTTGTGGAGATCTTTATGAATTACATATGGTCTGTCCCAGATTGGATCCAGTGCACCGGGGCGTGGGAAGATTCGTTTGAGGACAAGATCTCCTTCTTGTAAGCTACGATGCTTGACTTTGGAGTTGTATTGTGCCGCCACTTTTTGCTTGTGAGCTGCTGCTTTGAGTGCCGCATCGTTTCTCCTCTCTTCAATGAGATCCAAAGACATGTGGAGGAGTTCTTCGTTCTCTTTTGGGTTATAGTGGATCCTGCGGTGGGAAGGTACTACAGTTTCGACTGGGAGCATGGCCTCTGATCCGTATGCCAAAGAGAAAGGTGTATGCCCTGTTGATGTTCTGAATGATGTGCGGTAGGCCCAAAGTGCCGTAGGAAGTTCATCCACCCAAGCGCCTTTCGATTTTTCAAGCTTCTTTTTTATTAGAGTTTTGAGAATTTTGTTGACAGCTTCGACTTGTCCGTTTTCCTGGGGGTAATCCATAGATGAGAAGCTTTTGCGAATTTCGTGCTTTTGGCACCAGTCGGCAAACTCTTTGCTGTCAAACTGAAGTCCATTGTCCGATATGATTTTGAGTGGAACCCCGTACCTGCATAGGACATTTTTGATCAAGAAGTTAATAACTTTTGCCGAAAATATTTTTTTAGAGGTTCTGCTTCCACCCATTTGGTGAAATAGTCAACTGCCACTATAGCATATTTGGCTCTGCCTCGACCCACTGGCAGTTCTCCAATCAAGTCAATTCCCCATACTACAAAGGGCCAAGGGATGGTCATTTGAGTAATCTCATTTGTTGGTAGACGAGGAATCTTGGCAAATTTCTGACATCTGTCACATTTTTTAATAAAGTCTAAGGCATCTTTGTTTAAGGTGGGCCAGAAATATCCATATCAGAGCATTTTCTTTGCTAGAGTCTGCCCTCCAGTGTGATCTCCATATCTTCCTTGATGGATGTTGGATAAGATTTCCTTAGCTTCCTTCCAGCGACACACCTTAATAAGGGGTTAGAGAAGCCACGCCGATAGAGGATGCCTTCTTGTATTGTGTAGCGAGAAGCTTTCCTCAAGATTTTCCTGACTTCGTTACGCTCGCTGGGCAGTGTGTCATCTTGTAAGAATTTTCGGACGGGAGTCATCCACGTTTCCTCTTCGATTGCAGCTACCAGATTCACTTGCTCGAAACTTGGGGTTAGTTGCTTTGAGATGGCTACTGTTCCGGAAATGGTACCGTCATTCATGCTAGCTTGCTTTGCCAGCTCGTCGGCCTCTTGGTTCTCCTCTCGAGGGATGTGCTTGATTAAATAGTGATCCAATTGATCGAGTAGCATCTTGGTCTTCTTTAGATAAGCTGTGAGTCGTTTCCCTCGAGTCTGAAATTCTCCTAGTATTTGGTTTACAATAATTTGAGAATCACTATGAAGACATAAAGAACTGACCCCAATCTCTAAGGCAAGTTCTATTCCAGCTATTACTGCTTCCTATTCTGCGTCGTTGTTGGTGGCAGCGAATTCCAAGCTTAGAGCATAGCGTAGCTTCCTTCCCTTGGGAGTGATTATTACAATTCCTGCCCCCGAGCCTTGTTCGTTTGATGCTCCATCTACAAAGAGATTCCACTTAATGTCTTTTGCTATTTCAGATTGCTCCTTACCTTCGTTGGTAGTGAATTCGGCAATGAAATCGGCCATAGCTTGTCCCTTGATGGCGGTGGTGATACTCAGTTCAATGCACCATTTAAGTAGTCGTCCAGAAGTGTCAGGACGATGGAGCCTTAGCGGTTGATCGGTTAGAACTCTGATGGAATGAGATTGGAAACAGTGTCGCAGTTTTCATGACGTGATTAGTAAACAGTATGCTAGCTTCTCAAGTTTAGGATATCTGGCTTCTGCCCCGTTAACCTCTTGCCTACAAAGTATACTGGCCGTTGCGTGCGGTTGTCTTCTCTCACCAAAGCGGCGCTTAGAGCATGAGATGACACAGCAAGGTATAGGTATAGCTCTTCACCTTCGTTTGGAGTTGATAGTACTGGTGGTCTCTGGAGGTGTTCGATTAGGTTAAGAAAGGCCGTTAAGCATTCGTCGGTCCACTCGAACTTTCCTTTGTCTTTCTTTAGAGCCTCGAAGAAGGGGACGCACTTGTCAGTCGCTTTAGAGATGAATCTTCTTAGGGCGGCCACCTTCCCATTTAGGCTTTGCATTTCCTTTCGAGTGGAAGGTATCCTGATATCTTTCAGGGCTCGGACTTGTTCGGGGCTTGCTTCAATTCCTCTGGCATGGACGATGAATCCCAAGAACTTTCCCGACGATACTCCGAATGAGCACTTTAGAGGATTCAGCTTCATTCCATATTGGCGAAGTACTTGAAACATCTCGCCCAGGTGGCTCACGTGATCGTTGGCTTTTCTCAATTTTACTAGCATGTCATCCACATAAACCTTCATAGTTCGTCCTATTAGCTCCGCAAACATCTTGTTGACGAGGCGCTGATAGGTTGCTCCGGCGTTTTTAAGTCCGAAAGGCATTACTCTATAGCAGTACAATCCCCGGTCAGTGATGAAACTAGTGTGGTCTTGATCGGGGGCGTGCATAGGAATTTGGTTATATCCTGAGTACGCGTCCATAAAAGATAAGGGTTCGTGCCCGGCTGTGCTGTCCACAAGCTGATCGATTTGGGGAAGTGGGAAGCAATCTTTCGGGCAAGCGTCATTTAAGTTGGAGAAGGCAATGCATGTTCGCCACTTCCCATTAGCCTTCTTTACAAGTACCGGGTTAGCGATCCATTCTGGGTAGATGGCTTCTCGAATGAAGTTGTTGGCAAGTAGGTTCTTTACTTCTTCATCGAGGGTCGCTGATCGCTCTGCCCCCATACTTCTCTTTTTCTGCTTTACTGGCGCCTTGGTAGGATCGATGTTTAGTATTTGACATGCCACGTCTGGGGAGATTCCAGTCATGTCAGCGTGCGTCCATGCAAATACATCCAGGTTGTGACGGAGAAAATCAACGAGTTGATCCCTCAATTCTGCTCTTAGTTGAGATCTGATTTTTAACAGTCTACATGAGTCGTGTTTGTCTACAGATACAAACTCCATAGCCTCTGCAGGCTCGGCGGTGGCCTCCTCCTCTTTGTCCCAGGGGTCTAATTCATTGAAAGAATCACTGGTATATCGAAGGGGAGGGGATTTCTTTAGTTTCTATGCTTCCAAGTTTTTCACGCAGAGAGGAGCCTCTGCATTCTTCCCTCTATCCTTCCTATGATTATTGCGAAGTTCAGTTACATAGCAATCTCGAGCGGCGTCTTGATCTCCCTCTACCTCCCCTATTCCATTGTCTGTTGGAAATTTCATCTTCAGGCACCATGGGGCCAAGACCATTTGGAAGTCAGACAAGGCTGGTCTTCCTAAAAAGGCGTTGTATGCTGAGTGGTTATCTATCAGCACAAATGTTTATTTCCACACGACGGAGCGGGGGTGGCTTCCTATTTCAACAAAAAGGTCCAAATGCCCAAGGGGCATCTTCGCATCTCCAGTAAAACCGTGTAGTGGTTTGTTGCAGGGCGACACATCCTTCATTGACAGCTTCATTCTGTCGAAAGCATGCTTGAATATGATATTTACCGAGCTTCCAGTGTCTACTAGAATTCGGAAAGGGCAGAGATGACCATAGGATCCATGTAAGGGTACTGCCTTCCTTCCAGGTCACGCCTATTGAATGTAATGTCATCATTCTCTTTTCGCTTCAGGTGGCATTCTTCCATAACAGAATTAACGTAGCCTTCATCGTTTCTAAGTGACTTTCCGTATCTTTCCATCTCTGTCCAGCTTCTATCGGCGATGTGTGGTCCTCCCGATATGGTATGGACCACTATTTTCTCATGACTGGGGCCGCCGTTGTTGCGATTTCCCCCTCCCGTTTCTGGGAGAGGTAGCCTTAGGTTCTCATCGGCAGGAGCTGGGGTCCTGTTTTGACCTTTTACATAGTGTTCCAGTCTCTTCCTTCTGATGTGTTCTTCAATTAAGTCCCGGATATGATGGCATTCATTGGTATCATGCCCATGAGATTCGTGGAAGCAGCAGAACTTCCAGACTTAATTGCGTTATCTGATTCCTTCTTGTATGGAGGCGTCTGTATTTAACTTCATCTTGGGGGGCCAGGAAGATGTTTTCGATTGTCTCGTTCAAAAGAGTGTAAGTGTCAAACCTCGGTCCTGGCCGATATAGACGTTTTTCTCCCTTCTTGCCCCCAGCATTGTCTCTAGAGTCATTTCTTCGAATGTCCTTTGCTACAGCGGATGTGTCGCCATGAGCTGGCTTGGTTTATTGTCCTGTCTGTCTTTCAGTGACAGCGTCTTCAAGTCTCATATATCTTCCGGCTTCATGGAAGAAATCGGGTAAGGTAGATGGTTTTTCTTTCGTTAATCTTCGAGCAAACTTAGTATCCGGATGCACGCCATTGCAGAGGGCCATTAAGATAAGTTTCTCATCGGCATCTTGGACTGCGGCCGCTACAACATTGAATCGGGTTAGATATTGCTGCACTGTCTCTCCAGGCTTCTGTTTGATATTAGATAGGGAATAAGCATCCTTGGGTTGTTCCACATGAATGCGAAACTGGCTGATGAACTTTTCTTTCAACATTTCCCATGAGCTGATGGATCCTTGGGGTAGGTGGCAGAACCAGTAGGTAGCTAGATCTGCCAAGAATAGTGGAAAGCATTTGCACAATACTCCTTCTGTGGCTCCACTTATGAGCATATGCTGCGTGTACCTCTGCAAGTGTACAACGGGGTCAGAGATTCCCTTGTAAGGTTCCATTGTTGGCGTTTTCCATTCTCGGGGGGTTATGGCAATTTCGATATTGCGGGCGAAAGGGCTGGTTACCCTAGCGCCTATCCCTCGATCTCTTTGATCCCATTGGACGCACTCTCTGAACAATCGCGCCATCCTTTCATCAGAATTTGGAGCAGATAGAAATGAGTTTGGTTCTTCTCTACGGGATTGATTCCGTCCAGATGATCTGTAGGGGTGGTATCATTTATCACTCCTGATATTTTCCAGTAGCTGTCTCTGGTCTTCTGGGAGCATGCTAGGGTCGGCTACAGTTGGCCCTTGCCTTGATCTTCCCTTGCTGGGTTCTGTTCTGAGCACTTCCTCGGGTCCAACTTCGGGCTGGACTCTAGCTCGGCCCCGTTCATTGGTGTTTCCATGGCTAGGTAGCATGACCGGCTCAGCCACCGTCGACCCTCGCCTGGTACCTCCCCCGTTGGGTTTGGTTCCAAGTGTTTCCTCGGGTCGGAGTTCGGGCTGAGTTCGGGCTCGGCTCCTATCATTTCTGTTTCTGTTGTTAGCTTCTTCGAAGAAGAAAGATCTTTGTTGCCTCCCAGATTCTCCAGACTGGGACTCATCCCATGATTTAGTATTGCGGTTGGATTCTTCAGCATCCCTTAAGCGTGACATGAGTCGGTCCACCAAGGCTTCTTGTTGGGATGTGAAGCGGTTAGTCACTTCAGCCACAACCCTGTCTAGATCTGCCCTAATAATTGCTGTTGGTTGTTCCGTGGCAGGGGCTGTCGGATTTGCCTGATTCCCATTTCGTACTGCTGTTGAAACAGGACGGTTCTTTTGATCTGTGATCATTGGATCTAGAACGCTGCTAGTTGCGATGTTTTTTCCTTTGCTAACATCTTTCTTCTGCCTGGGAGGCATGTCTTCCAAGCAATGAGTGATGCTGTCGGGAAGAAGGCTAAGTGGGAGAAGCTGAAGTTTCTAGCTCGATCTCTCAGTGAAAGCACCAAAAATGTTTGCATAAAAAATGGGCAAACACCTCCAAGTCGTATAATTTAGTCGATTTTATGTTGTTCTTAGCGATTTGGGTGATTTATGCAAATATGTAAAAAGCAGGGACTAAACTGTAAAAGACACACAGATTTATAGTGGTTCGGCCAGAATGTGCCTACGTCCACTTTTATATGTTATTCTCCTTTACTGTTCAGATTACAAGTACAAAGATTTGATTGCAAGTATATGAAAGTTGTTTGAAAGTTCTATCCGTGCTTGAGCTCTCTAACTTCTCTACCATTGTTGTACCCCTACCCCTCTATTTATAGAGTGAGGCTGGGGTTAGGGGTCTTGGATGTATATAGCTGCTGGTGGGCCTGGGCTGATGTAATGTGGCCTGGCAATGTTGGTTCGGTGATGCCTTGGTCCGGGGAAGGTAGGAGTGGCCTTCGGTCCGGTATTGGTCGGAGTGGCTTTGGTTCGGCGGTGCTTGGTCCGGCGATGGGTTGGTAGTGGGTGGAGCGTTGATTGGTTCGGCAGTAGGTGGAGAGTGGATTGGTTCGGCAGGGACATGGGAAGTGGGTTGGTTCGGCAGACATGGGAAGTGGGTTTGTTCGGTAGGGACATTGGAAGTGGGTTGGTTCGGCAGGGACATGGAGAGGGAGTTGGGATTTGGTTCGGTGGTAGGTGGAGCAAGGGCTGGTTCGGTGGTGGCCTCCCTCATCTTGGTTCGGTAGCACCGGTCTAGTGAAAACACGCCCAAGAGATGTTGGTGACGATATGGACTGACATGGATGGAGATTAGAGTTAGTATGCCTACCGAATGATAAGGTGATGATTAGCCTTTTGTATTCTCTCAAGATCTTGCATGATGAGTTGTCATTGATGCATATAACTAGAGAGTTTCATATATCTTTGAGGAGACGATTAAATTATTACCACAAAGGGAGATAAAGTTTTGTATTGATTAATTGAAGGATATCAGACAAGTTATTATGCCTTTAAGGCGAATGACACCCAAAGAGCAGAGGGAACTAGAGGTAGAAGTGAATGACCTATGAGGAAGGGGTTTGCTCATATGAGCATACCTGAGTGGGGAGCAGCTGTGGTTTTTGCCACTATGGAAAATGGCTCTTTGAGATTGTGTGTAGATTACTATGAGTTAAATAAGGTAACAAAGAACAAGTATCCACTCCCACATATTGATGACTTGATAGATCAGCTCCATGGTGAAAAGATGTTTTCTTAATTGGACTTAGCAATCGAATTTCACCAATCGAGAGTGGTGAGAGAATATGCCAATTATAGTATTTCATATGCCCTCTAGATTTTATGAGTGGTTGATTATGTCGTTCAGGCTAACCAATGCACCAACGTACTTTGTTAATCTCATGAAACATGTCTCCATGGACACTTTTGAGGATTGTTTGGAGGTGTTGAGGAAGCATGGACTTAAGGTAAAGTTTTCGAAGTGTCACTTCTGGAGGAGGAAAGTGCATTTGTTGAGTCGCGTTGTTCCAAGCAGGGCATTGCTGTAGATCCTGTGAAACTTGCAGCAATCTAGGATTAAGTTAGACCCAAGAGTGCAACAGATATGAGGAGTTTCCTAGATTAGCTGGATATTATCGACAGTTTATCAAGGATTTCTCTATGGTAGCAGCACTATTAACCAATTTGATGAAGAAGAATCAGATCTTTGTTTAGGGTACAAGATCCAAGCACATGTTCGTTGGTCCGAGGGGGAGGTTGAGGAGTGCAGCAGTGTTAGTCATTTCAAGTGGGAATGAGGAGTAGATGGTATACACAAATGTTTGTGGCATCAATTTGGGTGCTGTATTGATGCAGAGAGGTAAGGTTATCGCATATGCTAGTCCGCAGCTAAAACCGCATGAGAGGAGATATCCGACCATATGATTTGAAGTTGGTGGTGATAATGTTCACTTTGAAGATTTAAAGGTGCTATCTTTTAGGAAATAGGTTTGAGTTGTTCGTGGACCATAAATTGTTGAAGTACCTCTTCTCCCAAAAGGACCATAACCTTCATCGGCAGTGTTATCCGGCCTTTTGGCCCGGTTATATTCAAACTGACTGGATAGGTTAGACTAGACGATCATTAAGGAAGACAACCCGGAGAGATGAGTGTTGGGCTTAGATATCATGTGTAGGTAATGATACGAAGTTGCGATCAATCGGTACCATGAGATAGACTCTTCGGAATATTATAAGTATGGAATAATCCTTCCCCCAAGTGAGGGATCAATGTCTATCCCTTTCCATATGGGATATGTACCTATCCTCAATTTCGATCCCAAATTGAGTGATATTGATATAGACTGAGAAGGAAGGCCACATAAGGCTACATTTTAAGTTTATGCTCAAGTTACGGGCAAATCACTTCACCTATAAAAAGGGATCGGTATAAAAGGGATATGAATAAAAGGGATCGGTATAAAAGGGATCAGCCATATTCAACTTTCACTACATATTGCGGAAATGATCGATCAATAACTAAAAATCCACATATGTTATCAACACAAAACTTGGAGTATAAAAACATTATAACATAGAGAACACCCCTAGGGATCACATCCTAAGCAAAGGAGATTGAAGGGATCGGTTGAAATCAGAACGCATGCAACATAAATTGATGGAAAACATGATATCTCACAAATGATAAGTTGGAATGACACGAAATTTGAAGGGCAAGTAGCTGACATCATGAGGGACCCACCAAAGTGATCGCACTAGATTTGGACACCAAAATAGGGATCGGTACCGATCGCTATTGTGGTCCCTAATGGGCCTTAAAATTCTTGCGTGGCCCCATTTTGGCCTATACTTTCTTCTACAGAAATTTCAGCCTGATTTGTGCATGTCTTCCCCTATAAATATAACAAACGTGGCATCATAAAAAGGATCCTTCTTTCTTCTGCCAAGGCTCTTCCATTTTTATCCTTTATTCTTGTACTAATGGATCCTAGGTGATCCAAAAAAAATTGTAGCCATAACCAAATGCAAGATCAATAAAAATATAAAGTGGACGTAGGCTAAGATAGCTGAACCACTAAAAAAAAAATCTGTGTGTTCATTTATGATTTTTGCTCTGTTTTAATATCATTTTTCATTTTATCTTTACTAGATTCTATTGGGTGTTGATGCCTATTTTTGGCGTCCACATTTTGGTGCTTTCATCGAGAGTTGAATTTAGACTTGATTGGATCTCATCATTTACTTGATTCTATCATCCATGAGATAAGATCTAGATCTCTGTCTACAAAGTTTCTTACTATATTCAGACTTGGAAAAAGCCTATAAGGAAGTTTTCTACAATCCCTCCTAATAAGGAGAAATTCCATTGCTAACTCTCCTTACAACCTGCTGAAGAAGCGGTAGAGAACACAAAGATCGCTCTTTTGGACGATGGGGCATAACAGAGGGACTCCTTCGCCTATAGGCTCCTTCTGAGGTGGTCACTAATGCTAATATAGAAAGACAATGAGGAGAGCTCCATGAGATTCATACAAAACTCAAGAGCAGAGAATTCCTTATCATCGGACTGGAATTGAAAGGAAGGATGGCAGGAAACAGGAGAACGTCACTGATAGCTAAATTGTTGTATTTGGACGTATACTAGAGCTTGTCATATTATCATCTACCAGCTAGTTTAGGAATGAAGTACATTTATCAAAGGAAGTTACATAGGGATTGTTGTATTTCCATGTTATCATCATGTTAATTGAATTTCAAAGTTATCTGGAATATGTATATCAAAGCAAGTATCCATGAAGACAATATATATGCCAAATTTTCAATACAGCAAATTCATGTGCAAATTCAGTAAAAGAAAAGGCCAAGTTAAAGTGCAAATTAGTATAGCAAAGAGAAATATATGTTTGATATGGTAGCATGTACATATTCAGAACGGTTGACATCAAATACTAAAAAGACTAAAATATGCCCACCCCAATATAAATGTCCTCTCAAAAACATTAACCACAATCGATCCCTCCAATGCCATTTATCACAACCGATCCCTTAACCCAACAACATGACCGATCACTATAGTTTACAGCTGCTCCATTCCATCTCCTCCATATCATCACACCAATCCCTCCATTCTAGCATACCATAGAAACTCATAAAAACAAACTACAATGATTATACCGATCCCTACACTGAACTTCAACCATCGATCGCCTTAACACCACTCCACTTCATCTCCACTGCATACCATACCGATCCCTAATCCATCATAACTTCTCTTCTTTTCAATATGTAAAATCTACTATGAAAGGGATCATCACTGATCCCTTAAATGACATTCAATTCACTCACAAAAGCCTCACCGAACCCTTCAATCAACTGGCATAGCAGGAACCAACCGCCTGCATCCCCAATACTTTGTCTCTCCTCCATCTCAATGCCAGCTCGTACATCAAGTCCATCAACATGACATTAAACCACAGTGCGATCCAATCATACCTTCCATGATACAATCACATGGGCATGTATGACTGGATCGAGATGAAAGAAAATCTGGAGCAGGTCGAATTAAGGGATTCGAGAGGCCTTGGAATTCGATTAATGAAAGTGATGTTAGTGGATTCAGAGTAATGACGAATAGCGACGAGATGCAAAAGGAAATTAGATCTGATTAAATTGGAGTTTGTTGGTTTTAGGAGATGGTAAAAAAAAATTCCTAAAAAAGGAAAATGAAAGGGTAGAGGAATAATGGAAGGAAAGATGAAATAAAAAGGAGAGAAGAAGAGGGATCAGTATGAAATAAAAAATAATAAAGATAATAGAAAAGGGATCAATATAGAAAATATGAATGAAGTTAATAGGAGAAGAAAAGGGATCAGTTATAAAAAAAATAAGGAAAAGGGATCGGATCGGTTACAAAAAGAATTAAAAGGAGAGAGGGATCGACCTACTAATAAAACTAAAGCATTGCTTATAATAATAATAATAATAATAATAATAATAAAATATGGATCAGATACGATCCATTCTAATAAAATGTACGATTCATTCTAAAAAATGGATCGGGTACAAGAACTGTCACTCAAACTTAAAAACGGTGCTAGGCACCTGACCCCGTGCCGAAGCGCAGTGCCCCCGCATTTTGGATTTGGAATTGAACTAAAAAAGGCACAGTATATCCACTTCCCTTACGTCCTATGACTGACCAGGGCATTGAAGATCAAGCGACGGCTGCTGAACTGCAGCCAAGGAATGGACAAGGAATCGTTACTCAAACGGTACTCCCAGAGGCAGGAGAACAAAGACGATATGACACAAACTAGGATCAGTTACCAGGTTAAGCTCCTATGGTAGATTGCGACTGCCTTCAACTTACCTGCTTCTAAACACCTGATTTGGCAGCTATGGTAAACGACTTTTTAGAGAGAGCCAAGACCATACCAACAACGATCAGAGCATCTTCCCCCATCAAAATACGTTCATTGAAGCTGTTCTATAAGCAGAATATCCAAGGATGCAGTGTCACTATCCAACTTATTCCAAATGCCATGAAAGCCACTCAAAGACTTCTTGCGTGAATTCAAAGTCACCGCCATTGAAGTGAGCACTCCCTGCGAGGATATCAAACTGATGGCTTTGATAAGGGTAATCGACCCCAAGTAAAATTTCAATGATTGGTTAGCTAGAAAGCCTCTTACGACCTTGGATCACTTCTATTATAAAGCAAATCAATGCTTATGTAAGGAGGATGCGAAACAAATATTGATAGGAAACAATGCAGGCTCGATGGATGGAGGGATTCAAAACAAGATTAATGATGATGCCTTAAATAAGGACTCGAATTCTAGGAGATGACCCGAGATCCCAAATTTTGACTCATATACTCTTTGAATGATTTAATAGAAAACACCTACTTGGAGACTCACGACTCGGAGAGGTACTAGAAACTAGCCTTGAGAAAGTCCACCGAAACCCAGAAGAAATCCAAGAAATGATGTATGTTTCAAGATACACATGGTCATAACACCAGTGATTGCAGACATCTCCGAGATGTGATCGGAAAGATGATCCAAAAAGGAAATTTTCAACAATATGCACAAGCCCAATAAAATGGCGGGCAGGGAACATCCATTTCCTATCAATAAAGAACTCTGATTATCAATTGGGCCACCTATGGTCGACTTTTAGGTGAAGAGGACTAGGGCAGAATAGCGAGCATACGATGCTGCTTCACTTATCAATAGGATTTATTTCAATTTCAAATATGTTATGAATTATTACCAACTTGCAATAAACTATTTCCAAACGATGCACGTGACCAAGTATTTAGAGTTAGGTGCCAACCAACCGCCACAGACCATGATCGGACCTTTGGAGGATCTTGAAGAAGAGCGTGTTTCAATTGCTCATCAAATACCAGATGCCCCTGACTTGGGGGAAAGGACTCGAAATGGAAAGTGGGTATGACTTGACCGTCCATTTCCTACTCTATGCTCCAATTTTGATAGAACATTTATGCCTTACTCAGAGCCCGACAAGGTCAGAATCCAATACAAAGTGGACACGACTAACCATCCACTCATCAACCTCTGCGGTTGACTTGAAGACCATATAAGGATCAGAGTGGATCTGATTCGACTACCTACTCCCTAGCATGCACTTGAAGTTCGCCAAATTACATATGCCTCTCCCAAATCTTAGCAATGTCGGGATCCAATTAAAGTGGATATGATTTGATCATCTACACATCGAATCCTACCATGGGCACAAGGGGCAGTTCGAAAGCTCAACTTAAAGTAGGCGTGACTGACTGCTTACTCATCAACCACCGCCCTCAACATGTGGACACTACTGCAGCTTGAGGTGGATGTTACTTGATCGTCCACTCGACAACTCTCCCCCTTGACTTGTTGGGAGGAATACTAAGAAAATTGGATGAGACTTGACCATCTAACACAGGCATGAATATGATCTAGCCATCCATCACTTACTCCCTTCCTCGACTTGATTGGAGGAGCTACATCACCAAGTGGACGTGAATCGACCATCCATTCATCAAGTTTTGTCCTTGTTCCTAGGGCAAAATTCCATTCCATGGATGAATACGGTTCGATCATTCACTTATCTTGACTTGACAATTGAAAATTGGACGAGACTTGACACTTATCTGGTCTCTAGAGTGCGGACCGGAGTATAAAAACCCAAAACAAGGATGCGGTACGACCGTCCATCGACCAACTCTGGTCCCCAGCGGACCCGAGTATAAACACCAAAAAATGGATGCGGTAAAACCATCCATCGATCAACTCTAGTTCCCACAATGCAGATTGGAGCTCAAACATCAAACGGGTGTGACTGGCCACCCATCATAAAACTATAGTCCCCAGAGCATTAACCGGAGTATAAACACAAAAAGATGGATGTGATTTGACTGTCCATCGATTAAATTTGATCCCTCAGTGCGGTATGGAGTATAAATACCATAAAAAGTGGATACGGTTCGACTGTCTGCTTCTCAACTCTTGCCCATGATTTAGGGAAGATAACTGTCTCAAAGTGGATGCGATCTAACCATCTGCTCCCCTGCTTGAGCTCAAAGTTTTCTAGAACACTCATCTTACTCTCAAGGCTTAGAAAATATAGGATCCAAATGGAAGTGGACGTAATACGACCGTCCATGCGTCGATTCATGCCCTCAATGCAGGGGGTAGTTTGAGAGCCCAAGCCTAAATTGGACATAGTTCGACTATCCAATCCAAAGAAGATGTGATACGTCCATCCATGATCTTGCTCGCGCCTGAGGTATGGCGAACTATCCAAGCCTTGCATGGACATAGGCAAGTCCAAAATCCAAACCAAGATATGGATTGGTTCGACCGTCCAATAAATAACTCTGGTTTCCCAGTGCAGATGGGAGTATAAACACAAATTAGGCACGGTTCGACCATCCGCCAACAAAATCTTATCCCTAGAGTGCGGATACGAGTATAAATAAATAGATGAGTGCGGTTTGACCACTCAATATTCCATAAACTCCAACTTGAACACGATAGGAGGAGTATAAACTCACTACAGATGGAATTCGACGGTCTAAGGACTAATTCTGCTTATCCATGAATGGGAACAAGAGTACTATCTACTACAAGCTGAATACGACATCTCACTATAGCTCTAGCTTGATAATCTTTACAGCTTAGGGAAACGACCGTAAGGAGGCCTCAACAAAAAACCAATTGAAACGACATCCGAAGTTACGGGCGACCGACTATACCGTGCCACCGGATCGATAGGAATGCGATCTAGGATTTTTATACCGTACCCTAAAGTCAACGGTCAATATTGATCCACACCGAACACAAAAGAATGTGACCCGGACATCCTTCGAATAAATCCGATCACCAGAGCATGGATAGGAGAGTAGATCATGAATGTGTGCGACTTGACCATTCATTCTCCAACACCTCCTTCGATTAATCAAGAGTACGAGACTAGATGAGCAAGACCCGACTATACCTGAGCCAACTCTGTCCCTAGATCTGATAGGAGAATATAAATCAAAATGGACATGACTAACCGTCCAACTATGAATGAATGCGATGCAACCATTCATTCACTGACTCTTACCATGATCCAACTAGAAGAGCAATACGAAACGGACATGACCCGACTGTCCACACATTGATCCTTTCCCTTAGTTCGAGAGAAGGAGCATCAATCATAGATTAGATGTAAGATAACCATCCATTCCTTGGCCCTGCCCAAATTGTAGCGACATCCGCACCAAAAGTGGACGTGATTGACTGTCCAGTACCAAGCTCATATTCGAAATCTGACAAAGCATCGACGTATTCCCCTGGAAGGAAAAATAAGAATACAATCCAGGGTAGGCACGACTCAGCCTTCAATCAATTAACTCGATCCCATGATTCGACAGGAAAGAATATAAAACTAAAGAGGACATCAACCGTCTTCCCACTTATCGACGTATGCCTTAGACTTAAGGGAACGAGCAAGAAATAAGGTGACTACAAACCGACCATTTATAAATAAACTTTAAGTCTTTGAAGCTTAGGCGAAAGTATAAACATGACTAGGATGAGACTCGACCGTCCATGCAGTAAGTCTATCAACCCAAGAATGGGGGCAGAAGTGTGATCATCCAAAAGATGACTGCAATCACTCAATATTATAACTCATGCCTAGTGTTTACAATGACTCGAGGCTATTAACCAAGAGAATGCCTAGGGATAAAATCATTGAATCGATGCCCAAGCTCATGGGTAACTGACTACCATTCCAACCTGAGCGATAGCAACAGATCGCGAGTACATTGAATGGAAAGCACATTACTCAACTACCCAAGCAGATTCAAGCTCAAAGCAAGAGCAAGCTATGCAGTTGCATGCAACATGAGGCTGAACCCTATTTGACATTTGATTCAATGTGTTTATAAGCCTGATCTTTGGTCATTAGCAGGTAATTGCTCCAAGAGCCCTTCACTATCGGACTCATCAGCTCATGACGAGATTTGAAAGCTCGACCGAGGTGACCATCATCACCTGTCGTCCTGACCGGCTTCCATGCCATTGGCTATGCATTAGAGAAATGCTCAAATATATGGATCAACATCAAATCCAACTGCCATTCTCCATGCCTACATACACTACCTAAGTGTTGTAATTATAAGACTTGATTTGGCAAGGGGCCTATAATGATCCCATCGGCTATACGACTTTGCAAACCCGATTCAGATATCCCATTTGCTAAGTACAGTTTAGTGCGGTGTTGTGCAGTCCCATACAAGTACAAATATGCTAATCTATTCAAGTCTGAAGTGGTAAACATTCGATTCAAGGCCACACTAGTTCAGGTATTCAAGTCATATATGGCATGTCCCATTGTTCAATTTCATGTTCATATGGTCTAATATGTTCATGTCAAACCAGAAACTACTAAAGTCCCACTAATACAAGGGATTGGAGCCGATCCCATTGCTTGGGAAAATCCATATAAGCATTTTTTTCAGCTCACAGCATAAGGCCAATATCAAGCAACGATGCCACAGTCGGTTCTATAAAGATATAGACCCGAGAGATGAAGAAGAGGATCCCAAAGAATCGAAGGTTGCACCCGCTGAAGTAATGATCAAGATTACGGTCAGTCATGACGACTCATCACGGGGTCCTAAAGATCGAATCGCAACTCAGTGCAACAATGATGAAGGAATTAACTGGCTTTACCCGATGTAGTATCTTGGTGCGTTCACTTAGACCCGTTCTGAAACATGTGGGATCTTGTCGTTTATCGCATGCCATGCCTTGAATATCGACCGAGGCATGTTTTGGTGAAACCAAAGAGACACGACATGGATCCAAAGAGATCTACTGCACTTAAAGAGGAGGGGGATAAACTCAAAAACAATGGGTTTATCTGAGATGCCCTTTACACAAAATGGATACGGGTAACCAATCTAGTTCTTATGAGGAAAGCTAAGGAAAAGGGTGGACATGCATCTACTACTCAAGCCCGAACAAGGCATGCCAGAAAGACAACATTCCACTTCTAATGATCGACCATCTGGTAGACTCAACTGTTGGATATGAAATGCTTTCGTTTATGGATGTGTACTTTGAAAACAGCTAGATCCCGATGCACGTCCTCGACCAGGAGCACACCAACTTCATTACCAATCTAAGGCTATATTGTTATGTTGTAATGATGTTTGGACTAAAGAATGCTGGAGGTACTTACCAGAGACTGGTCAACCAGATGTTCAAAGACCAAATTAGGTGATCAATGGTGGTATATGTGGATAATATGCGCTTAAAGTCATGGAAATCAAACAATCACATCGACGACTAGGTAGATATACTCAATTTTATCCAAAGATATGCAATGAAACTCAATCCCTTGTAATGCTCATTCGGCATTTCTTAGGGAATTTCCAAGGGTTTAATGCTGAATTCAATAGGAATTGAAACCAATCCCAAGAAGACTTATGCAATCTGAGACATCTAGGTACCGAAGACAATCAAGCAGTTATAGAGCCTAAATGGGAAGGTCATCACCGTAAGTTGATTCATCTCTAGGGCCACCAAAAAGTGTACTCTTTTCTTCGACTTAATCGGGAAATGGAAAAAGAAACTTTGAATGGACACAAGATTGCATTGACATGTTTCAAGCTTTGATAGATCACTTGGAGAGACCTCTCATCCTATCCAAATTGTCATATCACAAATATTTACATATCTATTTAGTCGTGTTGGTACGCACTATAAGTGCCATAATGCTATGCGAAGAGAACCAGATCCAAAGATCGGTATATTATGTAAGTGAGAGATTGACAGGCTCACCCCATTAATGTCTATGCCGGCCAGCCATTACGACAGATCATAAAATGACCTGAGATGTTTGGAAGACTACTCAAGTAGAACATTGAATTGAGCCAATTTAACATCACTTACCTCCTTCGTAGAGCTATCTAGGGACAAACATTAGTGGACTTCATAGCTGAACTCATTGTGCCAAATGACTCTCTAGAGAGGAGTGGAGAACCGACCAACCAATAGAAAATGTACACGTATGAAGCATCCGACGATCGATGTTCCAACACAAGAGTTATATTAGTGATTCCTAGTAGCGATCGATCTACTATGCATCGAAACTCAACTTCCCAGCAATAAATAACGAAACCGAATATGAAGCTCTGATTGCTGGGCTAAAATTTTCTAGAGAACCGGGAGTGAAAACTTTACAATTGTTTTGTAATTCCCGGTTAGTAGTATGCCAAGTCAGGGGAGATTATTGGGCTAGGGGCAACAATTTGCTCCTTATCTCAGCTGGGTCCAAGGGCTACTGATAGGCTTCTAGTATTACACCATTAAACACAGACCTAGAGAACAAAATGAGAAAGTTGACTTACCAGCCATGCTGGCCTGTTCCGGGGATGCGCAACAAATGGGCTTGGTCCTGGTTGAAGTACTAAATGCTCCAAGCATCGACCAGATAGCGATTTGATGGGTTCTGGAGATGGAGCCAAAAATTGAATCGTGGATGACTCCTGTCAAAGGTTATCTGCAATAAGGGATTCTTCCTCGAGGGAGGAATGAGATCCTCTATAAAGCTTCTTTCTACTTCATCCAAGAAGGAGTCATGTATAGAAAGGGTTTATCTATTCCACTGCGTCGGTGAATTGCCCAAGAAAAAATCAAACGAATATTGAGGCAAGTCCTACATCCAAAATCATTTTTGAAGAAACATCATTCCGCTTGCCATCAACATCCAAGCCCGACCATGCCTGCAATTGATCGAAACTGCCCTCAATTCATCTTCTAGGCGATCAAATGCAACAGGCCACATTCAACCTCAAGGCCGACCCATATGCTTTAAACCTATAATCGATCGTCCTTAACGATCTCTTCAACATCAACTTCTCCAATCCCTTCATACTGTATCCATAAATATTTGGAGCGAGAAGGATTGATGGATAAAAAATTGCAAATGATTGAATTGCGTTCCACCAATTGACAATGACCCATGAGCGTATGAATGCATCCGGGAGCCAACAATAAAAACGTGTACTTGAACATGCACATGTACATCCTGAAAACTAGATTTCTTGAATTCAATGGAAATTGAATTTTCAGATGGGGAAATCAGAGAAATAATCAGATCAGATAACCAAGGCATACTAACTCGACTAATCAGCTCAATGGGACTGAGTCCAGACGCTTACTAATTACATCATTTGATAATGAACAAGCATTATGATGAACGGAGAGAGATTCGACTCTCCATAAAGCACCTCAATAGCAACGGAAGGATAAAAACCATTCGATACACTGAGTGGAATCCTCTCAGATGTCGCTAACTTGACATCAATTCAAAGCACATCATGTATGCAACAAGACGTACTTTGGGAGAAAATGTTATCTGGCCTTTAGGCTTGACTATATTCAGACTGACTGGAAAAATTAGATTGGATGATCATCGAGGAATATAGTCCAAAGAGATGAGTATTAGGCTCAGAAATCAAGCGAAGGCAAGGATATGAAGCGACGATCAACCGAGACCAAGAGATAGACTCTCCATAACATTCCAAGTATGGAATAATGCCTCCCATAGGAATAAGATCAAGTCCCATCTCTTTCCCTAGGGGATCACTATATATCCTTGATTTCGATCCCAAACTAGGTGAGATTGATATGGAATGACAAGGAAGGCCCCATAAGGCTACATTTTAAGTTTCAAGTCGTTTGGAGTTCATATGCTCAAGTTATGGGTAAATTACTTCACCTATAAAAACAGATCGATATAAAAGGATCATACAAAAGGGATCAGTGTAAAAGGGATTAGTGTAAAAGGGATCGACCATATTCAGCTTTCACTACATATTGCAAAAATGATCGATTAATAAATCAAAATCTACAAATGCTATCAAAATGAAAATTAGAGTATAAGCACATTACAACATAGAGAACACCCTTTGGTGATCACATCTCAATTAAAAGGAGATTGAAGGGATCAGTACATATCCCTCTAGGGGGATCGACTAAAATTAGAATGCATGTGACGCAACTTCATGGAAAACATGACATCTCACAAACGGTATGTAGAAATGGCATGAAATTTGGATGGAAAGTAACATCATGGGGATCCACCGAAGGGATCGTACCCTATTTGGACACCGAAATAGGGATTGGTACTGATCCCTATTGTGGGCTCTAATGGGCCTTAAAATTCTTTATGTTCTCATATTGACTTGGAGGTTTTTCTGTCAAAATTTTAACTTGATCCGTGCATGTCTTCCCCTATAAATACAGAAAACGTGGTATCAGAAAAGGGATCCTTCTTTCTGCTGCCAAGGCTCTTCCATTTTTATTCTTTATTCTTGTACTAATGGATTCCAACTGATCCAAACATATTTGTAGTCATAATCTAGTGCAAGATAAATAAAAATATGAAGTGGACGTAGGCCAAGATTACCGAACCACTATAAATATTTGTGTGTTCATTTATGATTTTTTCTCTGTTTTAATTTCATTCTTCATTTAATCTCTACTAGATTTTATTAGGTATTGATGCCCATTTTTGGCGTACAAGCAGTGATGGTTGGAGTTTCTTGCCTCCTATGACTTTGACATTTCCTATATGCTTGGTAATGGAAATGCAGTAGCTAATGCTTTAAGTAGAAGACATGCTAGTTTGTAAGCTATATTTCTAGAGTTGAAGTAGCTTGACCATATTGTTGGTTATAAAGTTACACCTCGATGTGAGCAAGGCGTAAATGTGTTGGCAATTTTGACTATCAGACCTACTTTCATTTAATGGATCTGTACTAGTCAGAGAAGTGAAGCTAGACTAGTAGAGATAGTCACTAAGATTGAGAGTGGAGTGGAGTTAGAAATTATGAAGCAGTATGGACTTGACCATGATAGTTGGCTCCATAGGGATGGGAAATTGTTTTTACTTGATGCCGATGGGTCGAGGGATAAGGTACTATGAGAGTACCATCATTCGAGATTGAATATACACCTTGGAAGCAATATTAAGTATAAAGATATGAAACAAACATTTTATTAGGAAGGGTTGAAGAAGGACATCAGGACACTCATCTTTAAATGTATGAACTATCTAATAGTGAAGGCCAAGTAGAAAAAGCCAAGTGGTTTGCTACAACCACTTAAAATTCCCCAATGGAAGTTGGAACAGATATTGATGGACTTCATTGATAGGTTGGTAGCATCATAGAAGGGTATGATAGCATATGGGTCATAGTTGATAGATTGACAAAGTGTGCTTGATTTATACTCATAAAGTCCATTAGAATGACATCCAAATTGGTTGAGTTGTATGTGAAATGGATAATGTGATTTCATCATGTGTTGAAGAGCATTATAAATGATCGAGACTCGTTGTTGACTAGTAGATTTTGGAAGAGCTTACATGAGGCTTTGTCAACGACGCTGTATTTGAGTACATCTTATCACCTACAATCTAATGGACAAACCAAAAGAGCGAATTGTATCTTAGAGGATCCCTTGTTGGACGAACCAAAAGTTTTTCACTAGTGGTAGCTCATGGGATGATCATTTGCATCTCATTGAGTTCACATATAACATTTATCGATCTTACATCAACATGGCACCATTTGATGCATTATATGGTCAACCGTGCAATGCTACTTCATGTTGGCAGAAAGTGGGCGAGAAACATATAATAGGGTGAAATGTGGTCAACGAGACTTCATAGAATACTAAGATCATTTAACAACAGATAAAAGCATCTCAAGATAGACAGAAGAGTTATGTTAATAACAAACATAGACATTTGGAGTTCTCTATCGACGATGTGGTATTTGTCAAGATCTCTACAATGAAGAATGTAGTTCGATTTGGTACTAAGGGTAAGTTGGCTTCAAGATTCATAGGTCTTTTTTCGATACTTAAGTGGATCGTGAACCTTTCTTATAGATTTAACTTACCTGAGACGATGGTGGGTATACACAATGTGTTCCTTATTTCTCTCTTATGGAAATTTATGCATGGCTCAGATGTGACTATTACACAAGATTAACTAGATGATACTAGAAGCTTGGAGCCTTATATGTCCATTCGTACCGTTTGAATGTTACGAAGCAGTTTCGGAGGAAGGCGGTGGAGTTAGTAAAGGTTCGATGGGGGTAAAAGTGGGGGTGGTTGGCCTTGGGAGACCGAGAAGAGCATGAGGATCGTTTATTTGGAGCTCTTCACTTGGTCAAATTTCCATTTATCGTTAACTTTCACTTTTGGTATCACATTTGATATTCTATATAGAGTATTCTAGTACTTTGCATGTTAGGATAAGTGTAGATTATATTTATTGCTTTTGTGTGTATGTTTGATGTTCAATATGATTAGTTATGGCTATTAGGCATGCGATACAGCTATATTGCTTTACATTGTTTTGATTGATGGGATTTTGAGGGTGAAATTCCTAAGGTGGGAGTGTAACAACCCATGTTTTACATATCAGATGATAGTAAAATATTATTTTTAAAGCCAAATTAGGTGGTATGATGCTATAACTTTGGAGAATGTTGAGCATTGACAATTTTGAAACCGCAAAATTTTACTAGATGATTTTGACCCTAAAATTTGTAAGGGCTGTAACTTTTGATTGTAGTTAAATTATGGCTCGAGAATACTTCCATTGGAAAGATATGATGGTTTCCATTCCTATGGAGTGGTTATAATAGCATTTTGGACTTACCCTTTAAGAGATATTGACATTTGAAATTATATAATTTTGGACGGCTTTTTGGTTGATTAGTGAGGCTTGGGTAAAGCCTATTTTGAGAATTATTCCTAGCGGAGTTGATAGGACAACCTTCTAATCATTTCAATCTTCCCAAAAGTAGTTTTTAACCTCCATTAATTATCTCTATAGCCAAAAAGCAACATTTTTCCTTTCTTTAATTCGCAAAATACATCATTAAGAGGTAATTAACTAGGGGATTCGCTTGTACTATTTGGGTGCATTGGGATTCGTGATATCGCCGTTCACTAGGGATTATACTTGGTATTTTTGCTTGATTTGATCCTGATGAGTGGTTTTGCACTTGTCACTATTCCATGCTAATTTTTATAGTAAAAAATGTCATTTTTAAATGGATCTGAAATGTCAAATCAGTTTCAATGACAAGAATAACCTTAAAATTTGTTTTAAAATGGTTTTAAAAAGATAAATGTTGTTTTTGATTCATTTTGGGGTTTGACCATATCGATCATCATTTGCTATTTTGATAGATCTAAGACAAAATAAACATTTGAATTATATTTAGGTTTCTTATATATGATGTGTGAATGATGCACGTTGCTTTTATGTGGTTGTTTGGTAGTATTGTGATTCTTTTTTGTGTATTAAAAGAGTGGTTGTCATTTGAGTGATCTGATGAGTAGAAATGCTTGAAATTACATGCGACTATTTCTGAGTGTAGATGATGGCCTAAATACCCTATCATTTTGATTGCATGAAGATTGCTCGCAAAATGGTGAAGTTTTAGTGGTTTAATTTATGTTTGGTTGTGATGCTAAAAACCAACAGGTGTTGAAGTTTGCCTAGGGATATCTGGTGCCCAACTTCGGGCTAAAGCGTGCAATGTTTTAGGCTTTAGAGATCGGATGTGAGGTTTTGTGGGCATATAAATTTTGGCATGGAAAGCTCACAGCATCGAAAGGTATGGGCTCCAGGCTAGGTGTGCTTAGACTTCGAGACGTATGGGGCTCTACTTCGAGGTGCTAAAACGACGAATTTCGCATGGTGAAAAACTAAGCCAAAATTGGCTAAGTGCTATCCAAAAGTCGTGGCTAACCACTCTAGGGTAGTCAGTACCAATCACTAATGATTTCAACTAGTCATGGCCATTTTCAGCATGGACGAAGGGGAAGTTTTAGGGAACACAATGTGATGGTTCTTTTTATTCCTTTGACACTTGATTTTAATGATATGAGTTCTACGTTTGATGATGAAGCAATAATGTGATGCTTCGATGTGATGAATTTGAGACTTTTACGTAACGACTCTATGACTAATGATGGGTGTCTAGAGATGTTCTAATGGTGATGATTCGATGAGGGAGTAGTGATGATGATACATAAGGACAAGTTCGATGATGTGAACTTTTGTGAGAAACGATGAGATGTTCTACTATGGAAGTGAATCGAATGGAACAATGATGTGTTCTACTATGGTAATGGGTGCAAAAGAATCGTTCATGCTTAGAGGTTTCTAGTATGCTCATAAAGAGGGGGTAAGTAGGAACTCCTACCTTGTGATGACCGCCCTACACCTTCAGCACCCAATACATCTGAAAAGGGCGTTGTTACGGTGCCTGGCCGATGTAGGACGGTTGTCAAGGTTGAAAAGTAGATCAAACATCATAGAACCTGTCGTATATCTCATAACTCATCAAATAAAATATAATAATCGTTATAGATATAAAATAGGAGATATAGTAATAACTAAATTAACCATAAACAACATAGTGCACATGTTTACAGATTTATACAAAACAGAAATATAGTTTATACAACTAGAATTAAACTCAACATAAACTGTCTCTAATAAATTAGCAAACACTATCTAGGATCCACAGTGTTATACAATGGAATAAGCAATAGTAAACCCAAATATAATATGAGAAAGCATAACCTCTTGCTCGTTCTCTACACATCACCGCGTATCACCTAAACCCGCTATCTAGTCTACTCATTTAATAGTATCTGAGAAAACAAGAACCATAGCATAAAACCTCGAGTCAGACAACAGCCTCGTGTGAGTAATTAGAAAATCTCAAAAAAGCTATACAAGTATTTATAGTAAGAAAAAAAAGGTATAAGAGTCATACTTGACATGTCACTACATCCAAAGAGTTAGCACATAACAACGATAATATGCTACTCCACTATCATCATAAAGTATATAAACATCCCGGTATGGAATACGGTGTCTATATATCAATCCCCTTGATATCTATGTTATGTGACATCCCTAGAGTGGCAAACAACCACTATAGCAATCATGGCAAATATATCATCCATCAAACAATCCTCACTGCCACTCAATCTGCCTTGATATATGATAACTCGTATTACCATTCCTCTGCCAGGGATTAATGGAAATATCTCGATTTTCTGTATACCCAAACAGCAACCTATAGTTGACACGAGATTCCTTCCTTGATCCAGGGTATACAGATCCCTTTAATGATCTAGAATTGCCATTCCAAATGCACAATGAGTGTCCTCACAGTACCCCTGCTTACGAGTAAATCAAAAAAAATTTCGAGTATCAATGATCCCGTAATACGTGTATTTGAGCCCTTCCTCACTCCATCTAATTTCCATTCATCATCATGGAACCCTCCAACGTTCCTTCTTTCCATGAAAGAAACCTTCAACATTCTATCCACGAGTTCCCTTCCTTGAACCCGCCCCGGTGGGCAATCATCATCACGACTCCATCAATCGAGACATCTCTACCGGAACACTTCTAACATCCACATCAGTCATGAAATAAACGCCTTAAAGTCTCGAAGCAATCACATTGAAGCATTCCAACATTTCTTTATTCATCAATCATCAACATTTATCGCACTGCCACGTCGCAACCAAATGTCGAACGAATGAGCTAACACCACTTGCACGACCTCTAGGACCTCCACAATACCCCTTCGACTTTGCCTAGAAATGGCTAACCCCCATTCATGTTGGTATCGACATGAACCTACTCATTCCGGCGCCAACATGAGTTACTTTTCCAAAATTGGCTAAGTACCTCATGCCCCGACTTCATCCTACCTTTTCTTTTCTTGAGCCCTTTCTTCCATAACTTGAAGTGCTTGTTCCGCATGCTTGCTTAGAAAAAGGTGTTGAAACCAACCTAAAGATGCTGCTACCGAGTAGAATTTCTTCCTCAAAATCTAGTTAAGTCCATAAGTTTCCACTTCCAACCTTAACACTTGTCTACTCCAAAGTCTTCTGGTCTATGTCCTGAAGTAGCTAGCTAAGGAACTCTAAACCACTCATCATCGACCTCTTTTGAGCCACCATCGACCTTTTTGTTTGAAATGAATTTAACCACCCAAATCAACTCTAAACCATCTAAAATTTTTAGGTCATACCACCCAAAGCCATCATCCCTTCATACCTAAAATTCATCCGATTTCAACAACTTCGATGCCATTTGCACTGATCGGCGTAGCACTTTCCTAACTATAAAAACCACTAGCAAACACATCAAACAAGTCTATACAAGAGCAAACATCATACGGTATCATTCATTAGCATTTATATAATATCCAATTCATCCAAGCATGATTAACATACATGATTTTACCTAGATCTAGTTTCATGCTAAAATGACAACATACTTCATAAAAGAGTGCAAAACCATTTAAAATCCATTCTTATCTTTTCAAATTTGGCTATGAACATGTCATTAGGGTTAGATTAAATTTTGAAAAGATTTTAACATTTAATCATCTTAAGTGCATAATTTTTTAACTATATAAACATGCATAGGATAGTGAGAGAAGTCAAATCACTCACTTAGCAACCATTTACCAAATAATCCCCCAAATCTTAAATGAATAGCAAAAATTCAACCCCTAAGGTGGAAAAAAGATGAATCTAAGATCTTTCCCTTGCCAACTACGCTCTAATGATGTTTTAAGCTAGATTAAGTATGAAAAAGAGAAGCTTTTTGATGAAAATTAGGTTAATGAAGGTTTAGATTTGCTCCGTGAAACGGGAAAAGTGATTCGATCTGTCCATCACCTCCTATTAGACACAAATCCCAAAATTGGTTAATGGGCTTAAGTATGAGTTAACTAATTACCCACTAATCTGGTCAATGGCAGTGCAAACTTAGAATAGCCATATCTCCTAAACGATAAGTCCATTTTTCTATTACGACCACTCTACGAAAGAGAAACCATCATTTCGATCTAATAGAAGTGGTTTCTGACCCCAATTTAGCCTTTATCAAAAGTTATAGGCCATATGAGATTTTGAGGTCTAAACCATCCGCTAAAATTTCTAAAGATGGAAAATCTCCGTAGTAGTCATTTCCTAAAATTATAGAGTCATATGACCTTATATGATTTAAATAACAATATTTTACGATCTTCCAATACGTAAAATATGGACAATTACACTTCTCCCCCTTTTGGAATTTCGCCCTCAAAATCCCCAAATAAATTAAGGAATAGCCAACCATAGTTACCTCGCATGCCTAATAGCCCAAAGTAACCATCAAATATATCAAACAGGTAGCCATGAAGCAAATAATATACGTATACCTATCTTAGCATGCAAGATACTAACCCTATGTCATATTAAAAGTGAAAGTAAGCACGGTAAACAATAGGCCATACCATGCAAAGAGCTCTGGATATGCAGCCCTCAAGCTCTCCTCGAATTTCCACGTGCAGTCATCTTCACTTTCACCCCCATTGAACCTTCACTAACTCCACTGTCTTCCTCCTAAGTTGTTTCGTACTATGTCCAATAATACAAACTGGCCTATGAGGCCTCGAAGCTTCTGTTCAATCTCGATATTATCAGGTTGTTCCTGTGCAATCATCATGCCTGAGTCAGGCACAAATTTTCATAAGTGAGAGATGTGGAATACATTTTGATGCCCGCCAACTTCTGAGGTAAGTCGATGCGATGCCTCACCTTTATACCCTAATTAACAAAGGACATTACAATGTAATATCGTCTGCTAATGTGAAGGATAAGGCAGGTTAGGAGTGACCATGGTATTATTGCTTTGGGCGAGTATCGATATGTCCGATTGGGCGAGAATATTTTTTTCCAAAAGAGGATTCAACGTATCCGATCCATGCGCAAAACAACAATACAATGTATTGATACAACACAAAATAATATAAAAATTACAGATCACAGAATCAGTAAATACACAAATAAGAATACATATCCCATAAACTGGTGGAGACATCAATATATTACATTGAGTGGTAAATAGAATAGTGGTCATAAGAAAACCACGATATACACAAGTGCTATATAGACAACCCAAAAGAATATATACAACAAAACGAGTCTCTATGTCGAACACATGATAGACTACAAACTACTAAACTGCTATGGTAAGCAAAATGTCACCAAGCTAGTCCAATCCCTAAAGTCATCATGCTAAATTACCAAATCCTCGGTCTGACTCAAGTATTATATAAAAATAATAAACGGTCCAGTCTAGTTATAATTCAACTAAATGTTAGATAAGAGTGATTAAGGTAAATGATTTTCATAAGAATAGAAACCCACATAGAGTCAAAATAGACAACATTCCTAAATCTTATTCACTAAATCTAAAAACCAATCTTAGCATATAAGAGAAAATCTCATGAAATATTCGGTGAAACACAAATCTCATAAAATCTAGAAATCAACACAGAAATCCGAAAACACATGAGGGAGGCTTAATACAGATTGGTGAGTATATAAGCTCACCGAACACGCACGTCATACACAGATGTTTCAGAAGACACACAGATGGATATGAAAATCCATCAAATATAGATGAGCATAAAGCTCCAATGATGAGCATAAAGCTCCACAATTGAGTGTAAATCTCCACAGACGAGCATAAGCTCCACATATCCGCTTTTACATGAATAAACAAAGAAGACAAGTCGTTAAACTTATCTTGATAAGTGTTATCTACTTCCAAATAGTAACTAAATGAATAATGTTCGTACATCCAAGATCATACATGTTTACTCAAATATTTACCACCAGTTAGCAAACAACACTTAGGAGAAAATAGGTTTTCAATCGAATAAGTCTGGGAATTAACCAACGAAGTAAATAAAAGCATTATAGACCACTTGTTTTACTAAATCATTTAATTGAATTTCTCATTCGAATGAAATAATAATTTATATATTAATACTAGTTTGGAAATTATTTTCCAAATATTTGTTTTGGAAAATAGAGTTGCAAATCCGTAAAATGGGATTTCTATATATATAAATGGTATAAAATGTTCTATTTAAAATAGGATTTAGAAATCGAGTTGAAATATAATTAGATTACTTCCATAAATCCTTTTTGAAAACTCTTGAAATTGTGTGTATATATATAATTGATATTTATTAAAAACAAATTCATCCCTAAATTCATATCATAAAATGTGAATTAAATCACTAAAAAAAGAAATAATTGAAATCATGAAAACTCTCAAAACAAGAAGGCTTCTAGACTTAGATTCAGTCAACTGAACCGAGTAGTTCAGTCGACTGCCTAGAGTTATATGCTTCGGGCAAGATGGTTAAGATGACGGCTTGGAGCTATATGCTCCAGGCTAGTTGTTTCATTCAACTGAACCATATTTTAGTTGACTATTTGGACCTATACACTCCAGGTTTGTTGGTTCAACTGACTGAACCTAAATTTTAGTCGACGAAACGTGAATTTCTAGAGCTGTAAGGCTCCAGGTCATGCTTCCAGCTGCAACCGATGAACTTTTTAGTAAGAATTCTCGATTCTAGCAGCATAATATGACTAAAGGAATTTTGATACTTACATGCAATACTAGCACATTCATATCAAAGCAAATTATAGCAATTTGGGGAATGGATAACATTGAGTAAAACAATGAACAACGATGCTATAGGTGATCAAACAACCGATTAAACACAGAAGTGAGATTAGAATCAAGTCATTCTTTCAACCACTTACCCATATGCAGCGAACTAGAACTAGATTTGTGAGATTACTCACCTTATAGATAAGAAAAGAGGTTATTACTACTTCTAGACCATTGCTCAATTCCTTTCAGCTGCTCATCCTAAGAAACTCAAAATTGAACCTAAAAACCCATTTCAATTTACCAACAAGAACTAAAATTGAGGATCTATAAGATGCATCAATAGTTAGTATAGATTACCTGAGACAATTAGAACTAGAAATAAACTATTTCTCTTCATTTTAGTTGCTTTGGGGAAGTTTCTCTTAGGGTTTGCAGATGAGGGAGAAACTTTTATAACTTTTTAGTTACAAATAGCAGTGAGAAAAGTGTAAATAATGAAGTATGGAAAGAAAGCTAATGTACAGGATATGGTTTCTCAATTACCAACTCATCTTTAACTCTAATTAGGTCAAAACTTGTATTTGCTTACCAAAAAATGAAATTAGTTTTCTTATTTTCAATTATAAGGAGAAAATAAAACAAGATTATACCCCGTAGATTCACATTAATTTTATAAATTCTATATTAGATCATTTATTGACATTTATTTATAATAAATTAGGTTAAATTTATAATCTTTTTTTAACACTAAGAAATCATTTTTTAATATAACTAAAAGTTAAAAGCCTATTAAGTTGTAAATTCTCTATTTAAACAAGAATAAAAAACTTTAAACCTAATATATTCATATTAGATTCATTACAATGATTTTAAAAGTGACAAAATAAGTCATTAAGTTACACTTAACTAAAATTTAGTTCACAATTTCTTATTTCATAATTAAAGTTCACATTTTCTTTTATTATGAAATAAAAGAATTAATCACATAGTAATTATTTTCGTTATTACTAAAATTCTCAAATACCCATTTTTTATTAGAAAATTCATTTACACGAACTCCGTGTATAAATATATTTTCCTAAACTCCAACTTAATTAACGATAAAAATCCCCAAATCACTTAATTATTTTATTATCACTTAATTAAATTACCTTTTTAATTTAATTTCAAGTAATCTAAACCAAGGTTGTTACAGACTTCCCCTTATGAAAATTGTGTCCTAGAAATTCTCTAGAGGAAAATCAATAACAATTCTCAAACGATACATCTTTCATAAGATAATTATGCAATTGACAAAAATAATTTAAGTGAAGAACCCACAGCTAGTGAGCACTAGAGCATAATTCCGGATGCGTTCGCTTGAAAAATTCTTCGGTTTCCCAACAGCAATCCTTAAGATTAGGAACCATTAAACTTTAACAGTCGAAACATCTTTATTTCAAAGGTGTTTAACCTCCGAAGCAATAACAGGAATATGATACTGCTCATAAGTCAAATCAGGAGGGACCTCTAGCTCTTCAAGGACTTTAGGCTCAAGGATAGAATTGGAATCTCTAAGACATTTCTGAAGCTGAGATACATAAAATACATCATGAATACCAGAAAACTGAGCTAGAAGAGAGGTACGATAAGCAACTGGGCCAATGTGTTCAGCGATTGGGTATGGTCCAATGTAGCAAGGTTATAACTTCCCAAATCGACTGAAACGCGTAACATCCTTCAAAGGTGAAATACGAATGAACATTAAGTTTCCCACATAAAATTCCAAATCTCTTCTTCTATTATCAACATTGGATTTCTACTAACTCTGGGCCTCTTTCATCCTTTGTCGAATAAGATCAATCTTCTCCAAGGCTTTGCTAGAATCGAGTCCCAAAACCAGTTTCTTACCGATTCTAGCTAACAGGATGGTGATCGACATGGCCTTACGTAAAGAGCTTCGAAAGGTTCTATTCCAATGCTAGACTGAAAGCTATTAAGCAAATTCGACAAGACGAATATGAACTTCCCAACCTCCACCGAAATCAAGAATACAAGCATGAAGAATGTCCTCTAAAATTTGGTTCACATGCTTCACCTATCTAGTGGTCAAAGGATGATAAGCAGTGTTAAGATTAAGCTTTGTACCCAAAGCTTTCTAAAGGCTCTTCTAGAATCCACTAGTAAGTAATGGATCTTGGTCATTGACAATTGAACTGGGATCGCCATGCAACCTAACCACTTCTTTGATATAAAGCTTAGCCAACCGACGAAAGTCTAATTGGACCTGGTGGAATAAAATGAGCCGACTTCATTAATTTATCAACAATCACCCACAAGCTATAATGACAAGAAAGAGAATGAGGAAGGCCATCAATGAAATCCATGGATACCTAAAAGAAAATGATAAGATAAGATATGATCACTACTGGATCGACAAAAGGAAAGAATATGAACTTAGCTCTCAAGTTCAAATTACCTGATCCCACTTCCAAACTAGGATGTCCAGTAGTTGCATTAAACCACCGGGCCTCTGATGCTCCACCTTAACAAGCTAACAAGTCATACAACTCTTCACAAAGCTAGCCACATCTCATTTCATCACTTCCCAATAGTAAAGTCATTTCATATTCACATCCATTTTACTACTATTACATACATTTCACTAGTATCAGGATGGATGGTGAGTTTAGAGCGACGTCAATCCTCTAAAATACCATTACAGAGATTCCAACATTAGGCACAATAAGTCTACCACACCCTCGAATGCAACCACGCGCATCAACCTCAAACTCCTTCGCCGCATCCACTACACTATCATCTTTATAACTCGAAACAAGATAAACCAAATCGAGATCTTGGTTCTAAGCTACAACAATACAATCCAAAAAGGAAGGATAAGATTCCAAACTACATAACAATAGAGGAGAACAAGAATCTGGATCATGACTTCTAATCTCACAAGAAGATAAAATCTCAAGGTCACTCCATTCGGCCAATATCATAGTATGACTAAGTACATCGACCACTCGATTCCCTTTCCTCGAAGTATACTGGATGTTAAAATCATAAGATGCATGGAACTTGAACCATCTCTACTGACACATATTAAGCTCTTTTTGGGAAAATAAACATTTCAATGACTTATGGTCAGTATAAAGCACAGATCTCTTGCCTAACAAATAATGTCACCAAATCTTAAAGGCGAAGATAATAGTCGCAAGCTTCAAATAATGAGTAGCATATCTAACCTCATTCAGCTTCAAATGTCTCGAAGCAAAAGCAACAACACTGTCTCTCTTCATAAGAACGGTTCCCAATCCAAATCAACTAGCATGATTAAAAACCACAAGATCTTGGTTTCCTACTGGAACCATATGAACATGAGCATGGGTAAGGGGTTCCTTCAATTTTTGAAAAGCTGCTTGATACTTATCTGACCAAATATACTTAACTCCTTTCCTTGTCAAAGTAGTAAGAGGCAGAACAATCTTAGAAAAGTCTTTTACGAATTGACAGCAATAACTCTCCAATCCAAGAAAGCTACGAATCTCCGACACATTCTCTGGCCTTTTTCAATTTTGCGTAGCCTTGATCATAGAAGCATCCACAGAAATTCCAACTTCAAAAATCACATGCCCTAAAAACTTCACTTAACTCTACCAAAAATGGCATTTTGGAAATTTTGCTTTTAACTGATTTTTCTTAAGTGTCTCCAAAACAATTCTGAGATGTTTCTCATGCTCTTCCTCGAATTTGGAATAAATCAAAATGTCATCAATGAAACCAATAACAAATTTATCCAAATATTCTCCGAATACTCTATTCATAAGGTCAACAAAATGAGCTAGAGCGTTTGTTAGCCCAAACGGCATCACGAGCCCTCATAAGAACCATATTTAGTATGGAAAGCAGTTAGAGGAATGCTATCCTTTGCAACTCTAAGCTAATGAAAACCAGTTACTAAATCTAGCCGAGAAGAGACCTTAGCGCCACACAGCTAATTAAACAGATCGTCGATTTTGAGCAATGGATAACTATTCTTTATCGTAAGCTCATTAATTGTACGATAATTAATGCAAAGTCTAAGAGTACCGGCCACCTTCTTAAAAATATACAATAGCTGCACCCCATGGAGAAGATGTAAACCGAATAAACTACTGCACTTCCAATTTGGATAGTTGCTTTCTCAATTATTCATTCTCTTTTGCCGACACCCTCGTAGGAGGACGACTTACCAGATTGCCTATTTAGGAGGTAATCCCGAAATGGGTTCAAAGGTATCAAGGAAATCACACACAACAAGAAATCAGGCTATATCTTCTTCTTCCTGAGATTCAATAGAAAATACAGAGGCATTTGAATCAGAATCGATAACTTGAAGAGTTACTGAAATTCGCTTTTCCAAATCAGGACGCTTAAGATAAATAATTCTTTCGAGACGTAAGATAAGAGCTTCATACTAACTAAGCTAATACATTCCCAAAATCATTACAAAACCAATATATTGTATCGCATGATAATCAACGAAGAAGGAATACCCACCCAAGATAAGAGTTGCTGACCTACCAATAGGGTTCGAAATCCTAAGTGAAGTAACCAAGTACACAAAATCCAAAGGAAATGCATCATAAGCTCTTTCAATAGAATGAGTGAGAAGCACCTGTATCGAAAAGGACAAGAATGGGAAGATTTCAAAATAAAATAGATCTCTCAATAACAGAAGGAAAGGTACCTCTGCACTGACCACATCTACCAGAAGATTCCATTACATTCAGCTTTCCTTCCTTCTTCCCTTGTGATGCTTTATGGCACGAAGATGTAGTATGACCTTCTTGCTTGTAATAACGACACACGATAGGCTTCAGGCAAGCCTTGGCATAATGATCCATAGAACCACAATTAAAGCACTCTCCATGAACAAAGGGAGAACTCTTGGAATCTGAATTCTACTTCTTCAGTTCCGTGTTGGAATTGAAGGACTTAGATTTGTTGAAAGGATACTTCTTTTTATGATTGAAGTTCTTCTTCGCACTTCCAACCTCATCACCACTATCTTTATCCTCCTCTTCAAGCCTAAGAGTGGTATCCACTAACTTCTCAAAAGATACTTCCAAATTCAAGAGCAAGGTCTTCTTAAGACTCTTCTTCAAACCATAAACAAATTTCTACTTCTTCTTTAACGTGGAGTTGATGTGCTCGACCCCGTACTTAGATAATGCCTCAAAAGTTGGCACATACTCCGTTATGAAAGAATCCTCTTGCACAAGATCTATAAACCTTCAAGCCAAAGGCGCCTTCTCTTCCTCAGGTATGAACTTCAACTTAGATCTTTGACGGAACTGTTTCCAAGTAAGCTCTGCTTTCATAACCTCGGAAATCAACAATACAATGCTTGCTCCTAGAGCAATCTAGAAGCCACCTAAACTCTATGTAAATAAGAAAGATACATGCGATTAAAGATGAGCTCGCATGTCCTAATCCAAGCTTGGACCTACATAACTCCTTCAGTGCCCTTGAAAGGCTTCCTTCCTAAATGAGAAAAGTCACTGCACATGCGTGCAAATCTCGACTTGCAGGGAGAAGGATCATAAGTGGGACCAAAAGTTCAGGCATTCTTCATAAGATCAATAAGCTGTTGGGAAAGCATGAATACACCATCCTGGCTAGACCCACTAGATTGTCAGGCATCAAAATGCATAGCCCTACCACCGGCCATCACTACTGCTCAAGCTAGAATTAGATAAAAGATCATTCTCAAGGATAGATTCAAATAAGTTTGATTATAAGACAAGACAGAATCCAAATGTTTGAATTAGATCCTAAGGTACAATCTCTAAGATACACTTAGGATATGATTCTCATCTTAGTATCTTATATTGTTTTGAACTCGGCTCTGATACCATGTTGTGATGCCCTATGGTTCTACCCTCATTAAAAAAGGACATTACAATGTAATATCATTTACAAAAATGGAGAATAAGCCAGGTCAGAAGAGACCATCGGTATTATTGCTTTGGGCGATTATCAATACATCGAATTGGGTGAGAATATTTGTTTTCTAAAAGAGGATTCAACGTATCCGATCCAGGCACAAAACAACAATATAATGGCTTAATACGATCAGAACAATATAAAATATTAAAGATCACAAAATCATAGAATATACAGACTGATATGTTAGTCCTTGAGATGATGGTTTGGATGACAACGACCTTAGAATAAGATTATAAAATATAAATACTAACATTATAGTTTAGATATATATGTATATGCAGGATTTAACCATGCAGGTACTAAGAATGAAGACTGTACAGTATAGAGATTCAAGATATCAAGATTGAAGACTCAAGAGTATCAAGAATACCAAGAGTTCAAGATTTCAATAATAAGTAATTTAATTAGGAATTTTGTTAAAACTCCTAGAAAAGCACTGGCATCTTAAAATCCAAATTATTCGTGGAATGGAATCCACTTCGAGCCTGTTAAAGGGATGGAACCCTAAGTAGGATGAAACCTACGAAAAATCTAGTGGAACATTATTTTGTGTCCGCTAACCTTTTATTCAAAATGTTTTTACAAAATTAAATCTAGTTTTCAAAATGATTTCAAAATCTTCCTTTTAAAAGAATCAAAAACATCTATCCTGGTTTTAATACTTTTAGCCTCAAAATAATCTTTATTTTCAAAATCAAATTATCCTTGGTTTTAAACCATCTTTTAATAATAATATATATTTTTTAGTCGGAACCTTAGGTGGTTCTCATTCAACTTTTAATTTAGATTTAAATATAAAATTATAGTTAAATTTTATATATATATACCAAAATATTATTCTCTATATTTACTTATGTGTTTTAACTATTGTTAAGTATATTTATAAAGTTTAAAATAGTTTTAATACAAGATAGAACTTATTTTCAAAGAAAAGCTAATTACCAAAAACACCTTAGCATGTCAACATCCTCAAGTACCCCTTGTCGACGTGGTAGTAGTTTATTTCAAAAATTTTAATTTCAAAGGAAGAGTCTATTCGTCATATCCTTTCACGAATGGACATGGCTATTGTTCTACTATAAATATGGGTAGTTTTGAACGAATTTGTATTCATATTTTCTCTGATTTCACTCCTCTTATTCTTGCACATTTCTTTATACACATTTTTACCATTACTCCGCCGAAATCAACATTGAATCTAACTAAATCATCTCTGGTTTGATTCTCTATCACTATCTCAACAAGATCACAACGCTATTCAGAGTTATAGGCTTCTTTGTAATAAATTAAGCGAGAAAAGGTGTTATTGTAGCCTGTGGAATCAATCAAGCGAGAAAAGGTGTGATTATAGCCTTGGAAATCAATTGGGTGAACTTGTTGCCCGTAAAATCAAGTAGAGGATTGTGAATCTGGAGTGATGTACCTCGTGGCTTGAAATCAAGGGTGTAATTGTACAATTGCTTTTGAAATAAAATCCGTACTTTTGTACGGGACTGAATATAGGGTAACTCCGAACCAGTATAAACTATGGTGTGTTCTTTCCTTTATTGCTTTTACTTTATTTCTGCATCTGTGTTTGTTTCTATGATCATATCTGTGTCTGAATATTGCATACAATTGTGTTCAAATTAATATAAACTCAAAAAGATTTAGTAATTCCTTTAAACACTATTCACCCCCCTCCATTGTTAATCCTAGCCTTAAGATCCGTATTCCGCATTTCTCACATTTGGTATTAGAGAAAGGTTTTCAAAGTTTTCATAATTTGAATTTTGAAAAATTTTAAAATGGCATTTTTTAAAAAAAATTATTAACACTGTTTTCGTATGAATATGTCATAGTATCATCATGATACTGTTGTTTAAAATTATATTTAGTTATTTTGAAAAGTCATTTGATTCTTTAAAAGGTTATGTTGTTTTGCAAGCGAAGAATTATGTCTAATGACTATTGGTTAAAAGATACCACATAACCATTCAACAATCAAGAAGAACAAATGGATATATAATGGCAATCAACAATGAAATGGGTACCATATCAGTACAAATCTTTTAATTGTCATCTACAACGTGATATGATACTGTACTTCTCTTCATCTACTTCGCAATGTCACTGGTTTCGTGCGAATCCGTCAAGAAATGACCAAGTTATGGTCAAATGAAGTTTTGGTGAACAAAGAGAGAAAGAAAGCAGAACTATCAATAGTATTCTTCAAATTGCATCTAAAAATTTGAGTATTTTGTACCCACTCCTTTTCAAGATTGTAGTTATTGTTCTCACGGTCGTTTTGATGGGTGGATCATCAAATTCTGATCAAAATTGAGTGAGATATGACAGTTTGAAGTTGGCTATCCAAAACTGAAAAACTGTGTACGGGATTTTCAGGATTTCTCTTACTGTTCGTCCTGTTGCACCACAATACCATCCAAATTCGTCACCAAACTACTATTGTATCATATCCCTTGCCTTCCTCTTCGATTTGTCGCTGGTTTCATCCAATTCCGTTAAGAAACGAAGGAGATATGCCTTCTAGAAGTTTGATAGTATATAGAAAAACGGGAAGAAGAAGAAGAGGAATTTTGATGAAAAGTGGTGACTGTTTGGCCTATTTATAATGGTTGAAGTGTCCATTCTTTCAAAATTCAAATTCAAACTTTTGGCGCCAAGTTGGTCAATCTACTAAATCATCTGTATCTTTCTCATACGGTCTTCAAATTCAGCAAATGAACATACTACGCTGATCAAAAAAACGAGCCCGTCGCAATAGAACAGATATCGTCATTAAATTCTAAAAGATATAAATGTGTGGTTGACGACAATGGAAGAACAACGAAGTTAGAAAGATGGAGTGCAAAAATTGATATGCTTTACTATTATTTCATCTTTATTGTTGCATTTAGGAATATATATTTATGCATTTAGTTAGGTATAGAAATTTATCTCTTTTATAAGATTTAATATTTAGGTCCATATAACGACACACCATTATAAATTTCGATATACCAGTCTAAATTTTAAAAAAAATGTGTTTTCTTTCAAATAAAATCTTACTTCTAATTAATTACAACTATATTAAGTAGAAAAGCATTTTTACATGCAAAATGCCAAGTGTATTTACACATGTTTTCTCATTATTATTTTTATGTTAATTAAATACTATAAAAAATTAGGTTAAAAAAATAAATTATTTACATGTTAATATCTAGTCGTAAAATTAGTGCAAAATCATGTTAAAACAAGCCCGGAATTTTAGATAGCATTTCTAAAATGCTTCTTTTCTTCTGTAATGTTTTGTAATTACTGCATATTCGTTTTTATAGCATTTCTATGCTTTGAAACGCTGTAGAGTTTCAGAAACTTTACAAAGCATTTGGTAAAATCTACAGTTTCAGTTTTATAAAGTTTCGAATATATTTTACTACAAAAACTTTTTATAGCATTCTTTGAATGCTGTTTTTCTTTATGAAACTTTAAACTATGTAAAAATGATATTTAAATTAAGTATTTTTCTCTATTCCTTTTAGGGTTAGTTTCTAACTTATATTAGAATATTTTAAAATTAATTTCATGTTTAAATGTTTTTTTGATGATTAATTAATTTTTTTTTAAAATAAGAGGCCTTAATATAACACATGTTTATTTTAGTTTTTCAATCTCTATTATTTTATTTAATATTTCATTATGATATTTTTTAAATTTAAAAGATGTTTAAACATGTTTCTAAATGTTTTAATCAATAATAATTTAATATATATGTTTTAATTAATAAGTTAAATATTTTATAAACAAGAAAGTCTGGATTCTTAAAGAAAACAATTAAGTTAAAAATAAATATTTTTTAAAAGAATTAAGTAAAGAGGGTATTAATTTTTATAAAAACCATATTTGATCATATATAGTTTAAGTCCATATTTCTTAGCATTTGATTTTAATATTAAGTTTGACTACCACCTTTCATGAATATGTTGTAGTTTTAATACCATTTATTACCTTTAACTCTTGTCTTTACTACTCTTTCAGTCCCTTTCATTAGTTTCTTTAACCTAAGTCTAGTAATTGTTGTGCATTACCCTTATTTGGTTGAAGTGATTTATAATAAATAGTTTGACATATGTATACATACATATATATGCTTGTCAATTAGATATTTCTTATCACTCATGTTTATCTTATAATCTGAATATCTCTTACCATAGTATATATCATCATATCATTGTGCATCCTATTTCATATCACATTTCATTGCATATTACATCATAAATTACAATGCATGAAATATCATAATCATTAGCATCATAAGCTGCACTTCATTTTGCATATCATCTCATGTTACATTGCATATGTCATACATTTCATACTGCATTAGAAACTACATATTGCATACATGTATACATAATGAGTATATTTTATTTAGGGGGAGTTTGTAGTATTGTCTTATAGTTTAGGATTATTAGTTTTTGATTTGTTTCGTATGTTTTGATTGACTTATTTGACTTGATTGACTTGTTTGACTTGATTGACTTGCTTGACTTGATTGACTTGTTTGACTTGATTGATTTGTTTGACCTTTGATTTGTTTGATTTTTTTTGACATGATTAGATTTGACGTGTATGTTGATTGGATTGATTGAGATATACTTATACATATTTATGTATTGAATAATTATAATATAATTATGTTAATGTCTTTCACATTACATTTACTATACTTTTCTCTAGTATTAGTTTAAGGGGGAGTTGTATAGTTTTATGGTTTTAGGATGGTTTTTGTTGTTGACAAAGGGGGAGAAATATAAAATAGGATAGTTAGGCATAGATTTAGGGGGAGTTATTAGTTTTAGGGGGAGTTATTAGGATAGAAGTAATATTTTATAAACAAAGGTTGTTATCATCAAAAAGGGGGAGATTGTTAGTCCTTGAGATGATGGTTTTGATGACAACAACCTTAGATTAAGATTATAAAATATAAATACTAACATTATAGTTTAGATATATATGTATATGCAGGATTTAACCATGTAGGTACCAAGAATGAAGAATGTACAGTACAGAGATTCATGATATCAAGATTGAAGACTCGTGAGTATCAAGAATATCAAGAGTTCAAGATTTCAATAATAAGTAATTTAATTAGGAATTTTGTTAAAACTCCTAAAAAAGAACTGGCATCTTAAAATCCAATTTACTCGTGGAATGGAATTCACTTCGAGCTTGTTAAAGGGATGGAACCCTAAGTAGGATCGAACCTACGAAAAAATCTAGTGGAACATTGTTTTGTATCCGCTAACCATTTACTCAAAATGTTTTTACAAAATTAAATATTGTTTTCAAAATGATTTCAAAACCTTCCTTTTAAAAGAATCAAAAACATCTATCCTGGTTTAATTACTTTTAGCCTCAAAATAATCTTTATTTTCAAAATCAAATTATCCTTGGTTTTAAACTATCTTTTAATAATAATATATTCAACTTTTAATTTGGATTTAAATATAAAATTATAGTAAATTTATATATATATATATATATATATATACACCGAAATATTATTCTCTATATTTACTTATGTATTTTAACAATAGTTAAGTATATTTATAATGTTTAAAATCGTTTTAATACAAGATCGAAGTTATTTTCAAAGAAAAGCAAATTACCAAAAATACCTTAGGCATATCGACATCCTCAAGTACCCCTTGTCGAAATGGTAGCAGTTTATTTCAAAATTTTGAATTTCAAAGGAAGTGTCTATTCATCATATCCTTTCACGAATGAACATGGCTGTTGTTCTACTATAAATAGGGGTAGTTTTGAACGAATTTGTATTCATATTTTCTCTGATTTCACTCCTCTTCTTCTTTCACATTTCTTTATACACATTTTTACCATTACTCTGCCGAAATCAATATTGAATCTAACTAGATCATCTCTGGTTTGATTCTCTATCACTATCTCAACAAGATCTCGGTGCTATTCAGAGTTTTAGGCTTCTTTATAATAAATTAAGCGAGAAAAGGTGTGATTGTAGCCTGTGAAATCAATCAAGCGAGAAAAGGTGTGATTGAAGCCTTGGAAATCAATTGGGTGAACTTATTGCCCATAAAATCAAGTATCTCTACCCAGAGGATTTTGAATCTGGAGTGGTGTACCTCGTGGCCTTGAAATCGAGGGTGTAATTGTATGATTGCTTTTGAAAGGAAATTCATACTTGTGTGCGGGACTGGATGTAGAGTAACTCCGAACCAGTATAAAATCCGGTGTGTTCTTTTCTTTATTTCTTTTACTTTATTTCTGCATCTATGTTTGTTTCTGTGATCATATCTGTGTCTAAATATTGCATACTTTGTGTTCAAATTAATATAAACTCAAAAAAATTTAGTAATTCCTTTAAACACTATTCACCCCCCCTCTAGTGTTAACCCTAGCCTTAAGATCCGTATTCCGCATTTCTCACAAAATATACATATCTCGTAAACTGGTGGAGACATGAATATATTACATAGAGTAGATAATAGATAGTGGTCATAAGAGAATCACGATATACATGAGTGATACATAGATAACCCAAAAGAATATATATATAACCAAATGAGTCTCTTTCTCGGATACATGATAGATTACAAACTACTAGACTAATATAATAAGAAAAATGTCACCAAGCTAGCCCAATCCCTAAAGTAATCATGCTAAAGTACCTAAAACACCTCGGTCTGACACGAGTATTATATAAAAATAATAAACAGTTCAGTCTAGTTATAATTCAAGTAAATGTGAAATAAAAGTGATAAAGGTAAACGGGTTTCATAAGAACACAAATCCACATAGAGTCAAACATCGAAGAATATCAACATTTCTAAATCTTATTCACCAAATCTCAAAACCATTATTAGCTCATAAAAGAAAATTTGACGAATTATTTGGTGAAATACAGATTTCATAAAAATCCATAAATCAACATAGAAATCTAAAAATACAAAGGGGGAGACCTATCACAGATTGGTAAGCATATAAACTCACCGAACGCATGTGCCGTACACAGATGGTCCAGAGGACACACGGATGGATACGAAAATCCACAAAATATAGATGAGTGTAAAACTCCATAGATGAGTGTAAAGCTCCATAGATGAGTGTAATGCTCCATAGATCAGCATAAACTCCACAGACCCACTTTTACACAGATAAACACAGAAGACAAGTGTTATACATGTATGTTGCGGGTAAGAAACCTTACTACATTCAGCTTAATGAATTTATTAAAAGAGAATGGAAACCTTCTGGTAAATGGGATGTTTTTCCTCGGGAAAATGGGTTTTATCTTATTAAATTTAGTAATGAAGCAGACTGCAATAAAGTTTTGGAGGAAGGACCCTGGTTCATAGACAATAAACTTATTTTTACTAAAAGATAGGAACCAAACCTAAGACTTGAAAGAGATATGTTAGAAACACACCCAGTATGGGTGAAACTGAAGAATTTAGACTTATGTCTATGGAAAGCACGTAGAATCGGTAAAATTGCTAGCTTAATTAGTAATCCCCTGGATATGGATGATAATACTAGACATGTTAGAAGATTGAAGTATGCTAGAGTCCTTGTAGAAATTAAAGCAAGTGACACTATTAAAATGCAGTGAGAGCTAAGGACAGAAATGGCAATATTTACATCAAGGAACTAGAATATGAACACCCCACCTATATGCAGCAATTGCAAATGTTTTGGTCATTCACTAGAACAGTGTGAAACTATGTCCCCCCATCAAGCAAGTATGGAGGCAAAAAACAACAACTGATCAAACTTTTCAGCAAAAAATGACACAGAGTGATACAGAAGTAACATATATACATTCTGAATCAAACTTGAAGACTACAGACCAAGTGGAAAAGAATGATGGGCCTGTGGAAGCAACCCAAGATGCAGTCCATTCAATGGAAGGAGAGGTGGTGGATAATGCAGTGCTCCATGGCTTGGAAGAGGCCACAGTAAAGAATTCATCTGTAACATTAGAGGAAGAGGATGATATTAGCAACGTTGTACTTGATAAAATGGACTTAGGAACTGAGTCTGATGGAGAAAACAAAAATAAATACACTAAATCTAACATAAAATATACAAATCAGTTCAAAGGAAAAGAATCAAAAGAAAAGGCGATTCCAATTCGCAAGGTGTCTCCTATGAAATTGAGGAGTCGACCTCCTACACCGAAATGTCCATAATCAGCTGGAACGTAAGTGGTCTAAACAACGATACTAAACGTTTAGACCTCTTAAACCTAAGGAGAAAGTACTCTCCCACCATCCTAAGTATCTTAGAAAATAAACTTACTTCTTAGAATCTTAATTTCTTTATGGATTCACTAGACTCTGATTGGGACTACTTACACAATAATGAAGCAGGTGATAAAGGTTGAATTCTACTTCTGTGGAATAAAAAAATATGGGATGTCAACTTGATGAATAAAGATGAACAACAGTTGATAGTAAAGGTTAATAACCTAAGGGGACTTAAGTTTACTTTAAGTTGTGTTTATGCAAGCAACTTAGCCTCTCAACGTACACATCTTTGGAAAAATATCACAGAGAATAGTAAATTGATTAATGAACCTTAGGTAGTCATGGGAGGCTTTAATTCTATTCTTAGAGCAGAAGAAAAAAGGTGGACTTACTGTCAGAGTGTCCCTGTTGGAAGAGTTTAATAATTGCATCATTGGAGATGGATTGTTAGAACCCATCCACTACGGCCTGAAATATTAATGAAGACGTGGAGAATGTAAGAAAATATCTTGTAAGTTAGATAGAGCCATAGTTAATGCTGCATGTATAAAAAAACTATCTAACATTAGAGTCAGTGTTCTCCCCCCCTCAACTAGTGATCACTGTCCTATTCTTATAAACCTAGTAGAAAAGAATGTGACTGAGAAAGGTAAGCCTTTTAGATACTGTAATCATTGGCATGAAATAGAAGGATATACCGGAGCCATTCAAATCAAAAATATTTCTCGGGAGGAGGGTACACAATGTTACAAACTTTTATAGGTTCATAAGCGAGTCAAGACAAATCTTAGAGAGTGGAACAAAAAAAGAACAAAAGAAGGAGACCAGATCAGCTCTCTACAGAAACAATGTGAAGAACTTCTAACTTCAATTGACAGTGGTGTGTCTACAGATGACACATGGAAACAATATTATCAAACTCAAAGCAAGATAAAGGAGACACTTAGAATAGAAGCCATTGAACTTAAGCAGAAGGCTAAAGAAAGATGGTTGACCGAGGGGGATGAGTTTATAAAAATTTTCTATACAAAAATGGCTGTTAGGAACAACACTAATAATACCTATCAATTGATGGACCAGGATGGAAATAGGGCTAACAGCATCTCAGACATAGAAAAACAAGCTATTAAATTCTACTCTGATATGTTCAATGGGCAAGTTAGCAATAACTTACTAGAAATTTAATGCAGGAGGATGATAAATGCCAAAGGGAGACGGTTCTTTTCCAAGAACATCTCCATGAATGAAGTTTGGGAAGCTTTGCACTCCATACATGTTTACTTCATTCCAGGGCTAGATGGCCTGGGTTCCAAATTCTTCCTCACCCATTGGGAAGACCTGAAAGAATATACTTCATTAGCAATGCAGGATATTTTCCAAAGTAGTAAATTTGTAAAAGAAATTAACCATACATTTATATGTCTTATTCCTAAGAAGGATAATCCAGCTAAAATTGAAGATTACTGACCTATTGCTTGTTGCAATGTGGTGTATAAAATTCCAAGCAAGATACGATGCACCAGAATGAAACTCATTTTACCTGATCTTATATCAGAAGGTCAAAGTGCGTTCATCAAGGGCAGAAGCATTTCTGAAAACTCATTGATGGCACATGAATTGATAAGAAACTTCAACAAACCAGGTGCAGACAAATTCTATCTAAAGGTGGATCTTCACAAAGCATATGATAAAATAAATAAAAATTTCATCATACATATGCTAAAAGCTACGGGGTTCCCTTCTAAATTCATGAACATAGTCAAAGAATGTATTACTACACTGACCTTTTCAGTTCTGATAAATGGCATACCAAAAGGTTTTATAGGGTCCAATAGAGGTATCAGGCAGGGTGATCCTCTCTCCCCATATCTGTTTGCTATTGCCATGGAATATTTTTCATTACGGATGGAGCTGGCTACATTCAATAGACTAATCCAGCCTATATACAACTTCCAGCCTATTGTGACCCACTTACTCTATGCAGGTGATCTGCTCATTTGTATAAAATCCAGTCAAACATCAACTAGAGATGTTAAGGAAATATTCTGCAAACTAGAGAGATTTTCAGATCTCAAATTGAATGAGCAAAAAACCAAATGTTATTTAATAAAACATGCATCAGAAGATATGAAATCTTGGATTGTTTAAACATGAAAGAAGGTATACTCCCTGTTAAATACCTAGGTGTTCCTCTATCATCCAATAAGAATACTGATAGAGAATGTGCAGTATTAATCACTTCGATTAGGGACATATTACAAGGATGGAGTTCCAGACTCCTATCGCTAGCAGGCAGAATTGAACTGGTGCATACAGTTATCCATTCCAAAGTTAATTTCCGACTACAAACATTCCAATTACCTGATGCATCAATACAGAAAATAGAAAAAGTTTGTGCAGACTTTATATGGAAAGGAGGCCTACACAAGATCAAATATGAGAACTTATGTAGACCTAAAGAGGAAGGAGGTGTGAGATTTAGAAGACTTGCAGACATGAGGTTGGTCTACACCCTGAAACAAGCCTGGAGAATAAATAAAGGAAAGGGTTTGTGGGGGAACTGGATGAGGAAAAGATATATCAGAGGCAATTTTCGGTGCATGAAAATGGACAATAATGCATCTTCTGTATGGAAAGCAATTATGAAAGTATGAAAAACACTAGTATCTTGCTGTACAAAGGAGATTGCTGCAGGCAGGGAGAATGACCTCTGGAAAGACCCTTGGATCCAAGGAGAATCCTTGATTGATATCCTAGGGCTTAACACCTTCTCAGACTACGGATGTCCAGCTAAAAAAGTGGCAGATGCAATCAACAATTATGAATGGAACTGCTCTGTGATACTAGTGAGTCAAGGAATTAAGGAAAAAATCCAATATATGCAGATATTTAGTGGTCGAGACAATGATTTATGGGTGTGGAAGCATACTGGAAATGAATTTACCACCAAATCAGCTTGGAATGAGATCAGACACATAGATAATAAAGTGAAATGGAACAAAATCATATGGAATCATGTCAATTGCCCTAAAATGGCCTTTGCCACGTATAAAGCGGTGCTCAAAAGATTACCTATAAAAGATAGACTTGCAAAATAGGGGATTATAACTGAAAAGATGTGCGTGTTATATGACCAAGAGGAAGAATCTCATGAACACCTTTTCTTTTCCTGTAAATTCTCGGCAGAGGTATGGAAATCGTGTAAACCCTCAATAAATTCAACGTCGCAAGCACAATTATTAGCAGAAGAACCAAATTACCTGATCCAAAAAGAGAATGGCGAAGACATGAAATCCAAACTGAGCTGTATCGCCATTACAGTTGCAGTTTGGAGTGTGTGGAAGGAGAGAAACCGATGACTATTTCAAAACAAACAAAAAAAATTCACAGAAGTCAGCAAGCTTGCTGTAAATGACATGAAATTGGTTCAACGACGCATTTAGAATCTTACCTCTCGGGGATGATACGAAGCACAAACTGGAGTAGGGGATCTGAACCATGCATCGGCAAATGCCCCAAGTACAAGCTATTCTGCTCACTGGCCGCCATGAACTAAAGAAGAAGTAGAAAGTTGTCGGTTTTCTTTTACTTTTAGTTTGGAAAGGACAAGTGATCTTTTGTACTTAATTAAATATAAAGGCTGTACGTTATCTAGGGCCAGAGATTGGGCCTAATACTTGGGCTGAAATGCCTTAATAAAGCTCTTACCTATTTTCAAAAAAATATATAACTTAAAGTGTTTTATTTAAAATAGGATTTAGAAATCGAGTTGAAATATATTTGAGTTACTTTCAAAAATCCTTTTTGAAAACTCATGAAGTCCTTTATATATATATAATTGATATTTATTATAAACCAATTCATCCCAAAATTCAAATCATAAAATACGAATCAAATCACTGAAAACCAGAAGCAATTGAAATCATTAAAACTCTAAAACAAGAAGGCCTCCAGATTCAGATTCAGTCGACTGAACCGAGTGGTTCAGTCGACTTTCTGGAGCTATATGCTCCAGCCTAGCTAGTTCAGTTAACTACCAGGAGCTATATGCTCTAGGCTAGCTGGTTCTGTCGACTGAACAATAGTTCAATTGACTACCTGGATCTATACGCTCCAGGTTTGCTGGTTCAGTCGATTGAGCCTAAAGTTCAATCAACTAAATGCAAATTCCTAGAGCTCTAAGGCTCTAGGTCATGCTTCCAACTGCAACTGACGAATTTTTTGATGAGAATTCTTAATTTCGGCAACACAATATGACTGAAAAAATTTCATGCTTGCGTGAAACACTAAGAAATTCATATAAAAGCAAACTATAGTAATTTGGAAAAGATAACATTGAGAGAAAAATGGACAGCAATGCTGTAGAGGATTAAATAACTGATTAAACACAGAACTGATATCAGAATCAAGTTATTCTCTCAATCATTCAACCACTAACCCACACACAGCGAATTAAAACTAGAATTTGCGAGATTACTCACGTTATAGCTAAGAAAAGAGGTTGTTATTGCTTCTAGACCACTGCTTTATTCCTTTAGGCTATTGTTCCTAAGAAGCTCAAAACTAAACGTGAATTTATGGAGCTATAAGGCTCTAGGTCATGCTTCCAAGTGCAACTGACGAACTTTTTAGCAAGAATTCTATATTCAGGCAACAGAATAGACTGAAAACATTTTGACACTTGCATGCAATACTAGCACATTCATATAAAAGATAATTATAGCAATTTGGGAATGAATAACATTGAGGGAAACAATGAATAATGATGCTATAAAGGATCAAACAACTGATTAAACATAGATTTGAGATTAGAATGAAGTTATTCTCTCAATCATTCAACCACTTACCCATTGTAGCAAATTAGAACTAGAGTTTGTGAGATTACTCACCTTATAGCAAAGAAAAGAGGTTATTACCGATTCTAGACCACTGCTCAATTTCTTTCAGCTACTGTTCCTAAGAAACTCAAATTTGAACCTAAAAACCATTTCAATTTACCAACAAAAACAGAAAATGAGGAGCTATAAGATGTATCAACAGTTAATATAGATTCCCTGAGATTATTAGTACTAGAAATCAAGTATTTTCTCTTTATTTATTTTTTGATTTTGGGAGGTTTCTCTTAGGGTTCGCAAATAAGGAATAAAGAGAGTTTGCTGTAATTTCTTTAGTTATAGAAGACAGTGGGAAAATTGAAAATAATGAAGTACGGAAAGAAAACTAATGTATATGATATAGTTTCTCAATTACTAACTCATCACTAACTCTAATTGGGCCTAAACTTGTATTTTCTTACCAAAAGAATGATGTCAGTATTCTTATTTTTAATTATATGGAGAATATAAGACAAGGTTTTAAGTTGTACTCCATAGATTGACATTAATTTTATATCCATGTTAGATCATTTATTGACATTTATTTATAACAAACTGGGATAAGTTTAGAATCTTTTTGTAATACTAATAAATCATTCTTATTAATATAACAAAAAGCTAAAAGCCTATTAAGCTGTAAATTCTCCATTTAAACAAGAATTAAAACAATAATTTAAACATATTATATTCATATTAGATTCATTACAATGATTTTACAAGTGAAAAAATAAGTCATAAAGTTACACCTAATTAAAAAATGGTTCACAAATTCTTATTTCATTAATTAAAGTTCACATTTTCTTTTATTATACAATAAAAGAATTAATCACATAGTAATTATTTATATTATTACTAAAATTCTCAAATACCATTTTTTATATTTGAAAATTCGTTTACATGAAATCCATGTATAAATATATTTTCCCAAACTCCAATTTAATTAACAATAAAAATCCCTAAATCTCTTAATTATTTAATCATCACTTAATTAAATTTCTCTTTTAATTTAATTTTAGGTAATCTAAACCAGAGTTGTTACAATTCAAGCTAAAAGAGTGCAAAACCATTTAAAATGATAACATAATTCATAAAAGAGTGCAAAACCATTTAAAATCCATTCTTATCTTTCCAAAATTTAGCCATAAACATGTAATTGGGGTTAGAATAAAATTTGAAAACATTTTAACATTTAATCATCTTAAAACATCATTTTTACTATGTAAACATGCATAAGATAGTGAGAGATGTCAAATCACTCACCTAGTAACCAATAAATCCAATAATCCACCCAAATTTGAAATAAAAAGCAAGAATTCAATTCTTAAGGTAGACAAAAGATGAATCTAAGATCTTCCTGTTGCTAATTACTCTCTAATGATGTTTTAGGCTAGATTAAGTATGAAAAGGAGAAATTTTTGATGAAAATTAGGTTAATGGAGGTTTAGACTTGCTTTGGGAAATGGGAAAAGTGATTAGATCTGTCCCATCATCTCTTATAAGGAACCAATCCCAAAATGGGATAGCGAGATTAAGTACTGGCTTAACTAATTGACCACTAACATGGACAATAGCAATCAAATCTTAAAACAACCATATCTCCTAAATGTTAAGTCCGTTTACCTATTATGATCAACCTATTGTAACGACCCGAAAATTTCGATTCCGAAATTTCCAAATAGTTAGTGAAAAGAAGAAAGAAAAAGGAGAAGAAACAGAAAACTCAAACTCAGAATCTCACCTTCGCAGCGGATAAAATATAATAGCAAATAAAATAACAGTTTATAAAGAAGAACTGTATCAGTACATTTACATTTTTACATCAGAGTTACAACAATTTTACAATACTGGACAGTTTTAAACAACATGTCCTAGATAAATAACAATATATATCACAGCGGATAATCACTCTATACGTTCCTATCCTTCAGCTCTCCTTCTGAGCTCCAGAACGTCCTTACCTGCAAATCTGTAATACTCGGTCTGACCCGAGCATTACATCAAAGTAACACCCGGGTCAGGCTGGTTTCCAGCGTGAGTAAACCCATCTAACATGGAATACAAAAGCATACAACTTATATAAACCCAGGGTACTTATATCAATTTCAAATTCACAAATGGTTATAGTCATCACTTATTTCATCCTCCAAATTCTAAGTACCAAATGTTAGATTAAATGGTCCAATTCACTTAAATCATCCCAGTCCAATATATAGATTTCACATATCAAATCTGAACAGAGTTATTATAGATTACAAATCGAAGTGGTTTCGGGAATTTTTCTAATACCCGACGCCGGTCTCTTGGAATCCAATGTCATCTTGACCAGAATTATCCAATTAAATACAATTCAACTTTAATTACCAGATAACATTTTTACACATCAACTCATAATTGATAGATAGTCACAATATCACCGTTCACCCAACATATCATATCACAAAGCAATTCATATCAAAGATATCAACCAGTCCAAACCACTTATCATTATTCAATCATTCATAAGCCAGATTGATTAACTCTTAATCAATTTAAATTATCCTTTAATTAAATTAATTACTATCCTTCAATCACTTGGATTATCTTAATCATGCTTCATTGATTTATTATAAATCAAATTCATTAACCATCTCTTTATAATCTTACTTAATTAATCTCCCTTGATTAATCATCCTTTAATTACATTCAAGTAATTATTCTTAACCATATCCAGTAATTAACCTTTATTTACTATCATTAATTACAATAATTAATGATCCTTCATTTGCTTCCATTAATTAATTAACTATACTTATTTGCATTTATCCTCAATTAATTACAATTAATTAATCATACATTAATAAATCACTTTCCTTAATCAATCCTTAATTAATTCCATTAATTATATTAACTAATGATCCTTATTAATTAATTAACCCTTTAATTAATTAAATAATTAACTTGTAATTAACCATCTCATTAATCATAAACAGTAATTAACAACTTGTAATTACTTATCTTAATTAATTAACTTCTACCCTTGATTAATTAATCTAATTAATTACTCATTAAGTGATTACTAATCAATTAAATTAACACATAATCCTTAATTAATTACTTTATTAATTAATTACATCTTTAATTAATTACCCTTAGTAATTAATCTTAAATTAATCTCATTCATTAATTAACTAAAATAATTAAGTAATTAATCCTTAATTTCCTTCATTAATCAATTAACCTTTAAACACTTGATTAAATCAGTCTTTAATCTTCAATTATCAATCCTTAATTACTTAATTAATTAATCTTAAATCATTAGTTTATAATCTCTAATTATCTAATTATAAATTAATTAACCTCTAATTAATTAACTTATAACCCTTAATTATTAAATTTAGATAAGTTAATTAAATCAATACCTTTAATTAATTTCTTAATTAATTCTTAATCATAATTAAATTAATTAAGCATGTCTAATTTCTTTTAATTAAATTAATTAATTTCAAGATAATAAACTTTAATTATCTTAAGACAAAACATTATCATATTAACCCCTTAATTATCATTAAAACATTTTTTTATACTTGAGTTTAAAAATAACTTTACCCTTATTTAAACAAAATTTCAAACTTCTTAATAAAATGTTAAAGAAAGAATTTTTTTTATAAAGAATAGAATTTAAAACAAGATTCATTTCAAAATTTAACCCTTACTTTATTTAATTTTGAAACTTGTTTATATAAAAACATTTAAACCTTTTGAAAACTGTTCTGGGTTTTGCTTTATAAACTTTGAAACTTTGGGTTCTTTTAATTCTAAAACCCGATAAAAAATTTCACTACAAACTGAAAGCCTGTAAACAATTTAATAACCCAAGCGTGCGTCTTCTCCCAATTCTCGAGTTCGACCCGAGGCCAACTTCTTCTTCCTTCTTTGTAATTTAAACTTTGTTTTCAGTTTTTTTATTTATATATTTCCAAATTGTTGCAACACCACTCAAATCTCCCCTACAACAAACTCGAGGCATACTTCCATTTACCCGAGACAATCTTCGATGCAACGAAACCCAATCCCCAAACCAACACTGGCACACACAGGATGCACGTGCACGTGCACCAGAGTTCAGATGAACTCTGACCGACCCAACCACCTCCAACATATCGCCGATTATCAGTTCAAGGCTTCATACAACCCAGGAATTGGTAATGACGAAGAATTCGAAAATTCGCCATTGATCCCATACCAGAACAATATCCCATCATCAGAAAAACTGCACGCTTTCCCGCCACAAGCCACCAACAATGCCGTCATCTTGGTCAAAGCTTCGCCTACTCTCCCTGGTCCAATTGCCGCTGGTGCGATCGACAACGGTGCATTGACGAGTTAACAGCGAGTCCAAAACCGATCCTAATTAAAACATGGGCTAGAACCCTAATTTAATCTCGTATGGCCATCCCTGTTTATAATAAATTTGCTGATTATTTTTCCAATAATTCACAACACTCGAGTTACCTTCTATATAAATATCGAAGCCCATTCCCTCCTCATTCATCAGAAATCACTTAATTTTCGTTTTCTGTTCAACTTGCAATTCCACTTGAAACCCGCGCTTAGAAATCATGATTATCATCTTAAAATTCATAAATTTTGATAACAAATCAATTAATATACTTGAAGCTACGAATTACTCAAGTCGAGATTTTCGATATAGTTAAAAATTCAATATTTTCCTAAATCTTGAAGTAAATTCACAATACAAAAGCCTGGATTTATTTTTAACATGGATAATGTCCTATTTAAATCATCTTTTATTTAATAACCATAACTCAAATTCATATGGATTGTGAGATGTGAATTCTTGAAATAAATTTTCAAGCCTGTAACCATAAGAACAGGCATACATGCCTGTGTACATATGATTTAGCTCACCTATATACGTATGTACAGCATTCAAGTGAAATCAACAGTTAGGCAACATTCCATAACATCCACAATAACAACCATCAGAACATAAAAACAAAGATAAGTAAATTTGCTCACCTGTCACATGCACAGAACAGAGAAAAGTTTTTTTTGAGTTTCCTGTTTTTCCAAATTTTGATTTTTTTTCAAACAGAAAACTGTTTTGCTGAATTCATGCTTTGCTTCCAATTTGATTTGATTGTTTACTTGAATCCATTTCAGGTTTGAAGATTTCTTGAATTGACTTTTGATTGTTGTTTTGATCTTTGAACCTGAATGCTTTGATCCAGGTTGATAGCATCTTTGAATATAAATTTCTTTGCATTATTCAGGTTGATTCTGATTTGACAATGAAGAGTTCAATTCGAGTTTGTAAACTGATTTTGGATATGATTATAAGTTATTCCCATTTTTGTTTAATCTGTTGCTTTCAAATTTTCTTCGTCTCTAGATTTTGATCTGGTTTTTTTTCTTTTTTTTCTTTTTGTATGTTATTTACATTTTATTTTTAATTAAACAAATTGCCACTTGTTGTCATAAGCTTACAAGTGTTTACTTCTAATATACATAGTTTTACAATTGTCATTTGTTGAGTTAATTGTATTTAAGTCCTTATTCAAATTTAATTTCATAACTTTATTTTTAACCCTTATTTAAATTTCTATTAAATTTTATACTTAACTCCTCTCATTTAATTAATTTATAGATCATCATTTTTTTTAATATATAAACATACTAAGAAAAATGTACTATCTTCAAATGCATATTAAATCTTTCATCAAATCCTATTCAAATTTGGACTATTATGTTTTATATTTTAAACTTAAATATATTTATAGCTTAGTTCGTATGCATCTTTAAAAGAAAGAACTTCTAAAAAAAAATTTATTTAATTTCAAAAGTTATGAATATATATATAAACTAAAATCTTGTATCTGTTCTTATTATTATTTATATTTTTTATTCAAATGAGATGCTTTCAAATTATTTTTCAGATATACAAATATATCTATATACTCGAGCTAGTATATACTTAAAATTCCAATATAATAAAGTTTTCACATATCCATTAATACATTATTTCCAGATATTTATATTTTCAGTATTTATTATAGTTTTAAATACATCCCGATATCTTTTTGTTACTAAAATTTTATTTGTTTTTAATTTGCAAATCATTATTTAAATAAACTAAATTCTGCTAATTATCAATTAACAGATGACAAAAATTCTGGGATATCACATTCTTCCTCCCTTTGAATCTTTTCGTCCCTGAAAAGGAACAAAGCCAGAATTTATTAAGTATTTTAAAACCAGTTAAAATATTCTTTGATCATTTTAAAACACTTTTAAAATCTGTATAGTATTGTCAAAATAGTTTTATAAAAATATCTTTTTATAACTCGATGTTTCAATAAGTCCATCTTCGTTCTCACAGAAATTCGGTCATACGTTGATCAGGCGTAGGACTGAAAATCTATAGGTACTTAGCAGACCCATTTTCAACATCTAGTGAAAATACTTTGAAACTAATTTTGTTGTAAATATAGAAAATAGTTTTTGAAAATAGAGGATATATCTTTGGTGAGAATGCTCTGGAAATCATCACCCCCATCCATAGTCGCAGTTAACCCGATGGTTACGTTGCCATCCCGACAAAATCCATAGATAACTGTAGGCCTCCACGCCCCTCGATTACACCATGGAACCTGCTACAGATCGCAGCTACAACTGGGGTTACGTAGCTATCACAGCAAAAAACCATATAACTGTAGGCATCAGCGCCCTTGAATTTCGCTGCCAAAAGAATGAAACTTCTCCACTCCACTTGACCATAGATCGCAGTCTACCGATGTTGCGTTGCCTTCCCGGAAAAATCAAGTGTAGACCGTGACACTCATCCTCCACACGATTTTCGCTATGGTCCCCACAGTAGATCGCAGTGACATCGAATTACACTGTCGTCATAGCATAACCCAAATGCCCCTGTAGGTATCAGCGCCCTCGACTTTCGCTACCCAGAAATCCTCAGGAACTAGTTTGTCCGGACTCCTCACAGGACCAACTTTAGAACCCCCCTGGGCTCAAGATAGCACCAGCCGGTGGTACTCCTGAGAAGGCCATTCCAAGGGAGCTCCTTTTTCCCCAGAGCCATCGTCAAAACATTTTATACTATATATATATATATATAGTATCTTTAAATCATACACCTAGTATGATCTCATACAAAGCTCCTTTACACAAAATCGATTATTCCAAAATCGATAATTCTAAAACTAGGCTTTCCAAATTCTCATATTGATTTTACCCAAAAATCAAAAGCCTTTTCCAAATCCAAAGGTTCCCAAAACCCTTTTCCCAAAATTCTCATATGATCTTTTATATATATATTCAGATATATAAAATCTTTTAAAACTTTTGGATCATTCAAACTTGTATAAACTCCTTTTATACTTCAAAACACCTTCAAAATCCTTTTCTTCTGGCAATAGATTCAACAAGGGGAGTTTTATTTTATAAAACAAAGATATTTACTTTGTTTACTCAAAATCAGATATTCAAATTTGATTACTCTTTCCAATATCATTTTCATTCAAATTCGTACGATGTACACATATCATCCGTATGCTATACCAATCTGATCGCTTACTCGATCACATAATTTCACTTCCGAACTAGTATCATCCACCCGACTTCCTAGTGCGGACTCAGATCTGGTTTCTTGATCAGAAACCGTCATTCTCCTTGCATGGTCATAGCTATGATAGAGAATATCCAGAACCAATCAACAATCCATATCCAAGTTCGCTGTCGAAAATCGAGTGAAAAATCCCACTCGGATCGATATATTTATCTCGAAATTCTATGCTCGAATCTGGATCAAATCACTATGTGAATAGAATAACATACGTACACCCTACGTATTTATATTTATTGATTATTAGCCAAATCAATTCCATTTCTATTCACATTCACTTTGATTTTCATTCACTTATTCACAACTGCTTCAATCCATTGGATTATCACCTCTATTCTTATCTCGATTGGGTATTTAACGAACAAATGTTTAGACTCTGTCCAATTTATTTAGAAAATTGCTTGAAAATTTAAAAATAGATAAGTAGTTAGAAAATAATTACTAGTTTGTAAAATAGGTGTAAAATAGTTAGAAAATAGTTAAAATAATTATAGAAATTTAGATAATTGTAAAATAATAGTAAGATAGTAATTAGTTTTGTAAAATAATTGAAATATAGTAATTAGTTTATAAAACAGTTGGAAAATTGTTAAACAGTTTTTTAAAATAATTGTAAAACAAGTATAAGACAATTTGGCTTTTAAAAGAAAGGTTGTATATATAATGAATAGCTTGGAAAAATAGGTTTATATTAAAATAATTTATATTAAAAATAGTCCAGAGTTAAAACTATTCTCTTCCCAATCTCCATTCTCATCAATTCAATTTAAATTTCCTCTTCCAATTAAATTGACTTAACTCCAATTTAAATAACTTCAATTTCCATTGAGATTTATTCAACCCCAAATCAAGTTGAATTAACCTCAGTTTCTTTTCAAATTTAACTTTATTCAAATTTGATCTCAAATTCTTCTAATTCAGATAAATTTCAATTGAACTAGTTCCAATTTCAATTCATTTCAACTCCAGTTTGAATTAATTCCAATTTCAAACTCCACTTCCAAATCAAGTTGAATTATTCTTGATTTCTTTCCAAATTCAATTCAAGTTCCATTTGAATTTTATACTATTCAACTTTAATTACTATTCCAAATTATTCAAATCAATTCGGACTAATTTCAAATTGAACCACTTCAATTACAAATCGTTTCAAATTAATCCAATTCAAAATTTCCATTTGAATCTTATACTCATACATCTTCAATCACCATTTCAATTAATTCAAATCAAATTCAATTTGAATGAATTCAAATTTCAAATCCAAATCATCTCGAATTATATAAATTCAAAATTCCATTTTAAAACATCCATCAAATTCCAAATTCCAGATCTCAAACCCATTTGAGATCACACAAACTCCCCGTTCAGATTAACCATTTAACTTCCTAAGTAAAATTCCAATTTCATCTTGAAATTTCCTAATTAGGTTGACCATTTCAAATTTTAAACTCCACATAAATAATCTTCCCACTAATTAAGTTCAAAACATATCACTTTGGGTATCATTCTCATTCCAAATTTGAAACTCAATATTTAGAGTTTATCTCAAACCATCTTTGATATTATGTATATTCACGTATATACATATTAACTTCTTTTACATACCAAATTTTACTTTAAAATTTTAAACCACCTTTTGTTTTAATTCAAAACAAATTTCTTTTAAATTTCCAAACAACTCTTGTTTGAAATATGACCATTTGATTCAATTTCCTTAAATAATATTATTCACTATTTCTTTAAATTAATTACATCATTAATTAATTCCAATTAATCACATTCGGTAATTAACTTATTTCTTAATTACCTTCATTAAGTATTTGTCCTTTAAATTGCTTATCTCTAGTTACTTCATTAAGTAACTCCCTCTTTATTTATCATTTCTAATTATTATCCACTAATTAATCTCATCAAGTTTAATTAATTACATAAATTAATTAATTATTCTTATCCTAAAACCTTTCCCAAATTCAAGATTTAATTTCGGTTTGATTGTATTTCTATTACTTCTTAATTTGACTCAGTAATTTAACAACCAATTCCTTTACTATTTGTTAGAAAGATATATTGCTTTATTTATCAAAATATATTCTTGTATAAAACCATTTAAAATCTTTATATAAGAAAATAACAAGTACGCTCTCTCTCATATATATATATATACACACTCAACTCATTCTAGGGTACCACTTACCCCCATCCTTAATGAGTAATCCCACGAGAGCCAAGGTTCTCGCTTAACCTTCTGCTTTGATACCAAAAGTAACGACCCGAAAATTTCGATTCCGAAATTTCCAGATAGTTAGTGAAAAGAAGAAAGAGAAAGAAGAAGAAACAGAAAACTCAAACTCAGAATCTCACCTTCGCAGCGGATAAAATATAATAGCAAATAAAATAACAGTTTATAAAGAAGAACTATATCAGTACATTTACATTTTTACATCAGAGTTACAACAATTTCACAATACTGGACAATTTTAAACAACATGTCCTAGATAAATAACAATATATATCACAGCGGATAATCACTCTATACGTTCCTGTCCTTCAGCTCTCCTTCTGAGCTCCAGAACGTCCTTACCTGCAAATCTGTAATACTCGGTCTGACCCGAGCATTACATCAAAGTAACACCCGGGTCAGGCTGGTTTCCAGCGTGAGTAAACCCATCTAACATGGAATACAAAAGCATACAACTTATATAAACCCGGGGTACTTATATCAATTTCAAATTCACAAATGGTTATAGTCATCACTTATTTCATCCTCCAAATTCTAAGTACCAAATGTTAGATTAAATGGTCCAATTCACTTAAATCATCCCAGTCCAATATATAGATTTCACATATCAAATCTGAAAAGAGTTATTATAGATTACAAATCAAAGTGGTTTCGGGAATTTTCTAATACCCGACACCGGTCTCTTGGAATCCAATGTCATCTTGACCAGAATTATCCAATTAAATACAATTCAACTTTAATTACCAGATAACATTTTTACACATCAACTCATAATTGATAGATAGTCACAATATCACCGTTCATCCAACATATCATATCACAAAGCAATTCATATCAAAGATGTTAACCAGTCCAAAGCACTTATCATTATTCAATCATTCATAAGCCAGATTGATTAACTCTTAATCAATTTAAATTATCCTTTAATTAAATTAATTACTATCCTTCAATCACTTGGATTATCTTAATCCTGCTTCATTGATTTATTATAAATCAAATTCATTAACCATCTCTTAATAATCTTACTTAATTAATCTCCCTTGATTAATCATCCTTTAATTACATTCAAGTAATTATTCTTAACCATATACAGTAATTAACCTTTAATTACTATCATTAATTACAATAATTAATGATCCTTCATTTGCTTCCATTAATTAATTAACTATACTTATTTGCATTAATCCTCAATTAATTACAATTAATTAATCATACTTTAATAAATCACTTTCCTTAATCAATCCTTAATTAATTCCATTAATTATATTAACTAATGATCCTTATTAATTAATTAACCCTTTAATTAATTAAATAATTAACTTGTAATTAACCATCTCATTAATCATAAATAGTAATTAACAACTTGTAATTACTTATCTTAATTAATTAACTTCTACCCTTGATTAATTAATCTAATTAATTACTCATTAAGTGATTACTAATCAATTAAATTAACACATAATCCTTAATTAATTACTTTATTAATTAATTACATCTTTAATTAATTACCCTTAGTAATTAATCTTAAATTAATCTCATTCATTAATTAACTAAAATAATTAAGTAATTAATCCTTAATTTCCTTCATTAATCAATTAACCTTTAAACACTTGATTAAATCAGTCTTTAATCTTCAATTATCAATCCTTAATTACTTAATTAATTAATCTTAAATCATTAATTTATAATCTCTAATTATCTAATTATAAATTAATTAACCTCTAATTAATTAACTTATAACCCTTAATTATTAAATTTAGATAAATTAATTAAATCAATACCTTTAATTAATTTCTTAATCAATTCTTAATCATAATTAAATTAATTAAGCATGTCTAATTTCTTTTAATTAACTTAATTAATTTCAAGATAATAAACTTTAATTATCTTAAGACAAAACATTATCTTATTAACACCTTAATTATCATTAAAACTTTTTTTTTACCTGAGTTTAAAAATAACTTTACCCTTATTTAAACAAAATTTCAAACTTCTTAATAAAATGTTAAAGAAAAAAAAATATAAAGAATAGAATTTAAAACAAGATTCATTTCAAAATTTAACCCTTACTTTATTTAATTTTGAAACTTGTTTATATAAAAACCTTTAAACCTTTTTGAAAACTGTTCTGGGTTTTGCTTTATAAACTTTGAAACTTTGGGTTCTTTTAATTCTAAAACTCGATAAAAATTTTCACTACAAACTGAAAGCCTGTAAACAATTTAATAACCCAAGCGTGCGTCTTCTCCAAATTCTCGAGTTTAACCCGAGGCCAACTTCTTCTTCCTCCTTTGTAATTTAAACTTTGTTTTCAGTTTTTTTTTTATATTTCCAAATTGTTGTAACACCACTCAAATCTCCCCTACAATAAACTCGTGGCATACTTCCATTTACCCGAGACAATCTTCGATGCAACGAAACCCAATCCCCAAACCAACACTGGCATGCACAGGATGCACGTGCACGTGCACCAGAGTTCAGATGAACTCTGACCAACCCAACCACCTCCAATATATCGCCGATTATCGGTTCAAGGCTTCACACAACCCAGGAATTGGTAATGACGAAGAATTCAAAAATTCGCCATTGATCCCATACTGGAACAATATCCCATCATCAGAAAAACTGCTCGCTTTCCCGCCACAAGCCACCAACAATGCCGTCATCTTGGTCAAAGCTTCGCCTACTCTCCCTGGTCCAATTGCCGCTGGTGCGATCGACAATGGTGCATTGACGAGTTAACAGCGAGTCCAAAACCGATCCTAACTAAAACATGGGCTAGAACCCTAATTTAATCTCGTATGCTCATCCCTGTTTATAATAAATTTGCTGATTATTTTTCCAATAGTCTACAACAGTCGAGTTACCTTCTATATAAATATCGAAGCCCATTCCCTCCTCATTCATCAGAAATCACTTAATTTTCGTTTTCTGTTCAACTTGCAATTCCACTTGAAACCCATGCTTAGAAATCATGATTATCATCTTAAAATTCAAAAATTTTGATAACAAATCAATTAATATACTTGAAGCTACGAATTACTCAAGTTGAGATTTTCGATATAGTTAAAAATTCACTGTTTTCCTAAATCTTGAAGTAAATTCACAATACAAAAGCCTGGATTTATTTTTAACATGGATAATGTCCTATTTAAATCATCTTTTATTTAATAACCATAACTCAAATTCATATGGATTGTGAGATGTGAATTCTTGAAATAAATTTTCAAGCCTGTAACCATAAGAACAGGCATACATGCCTGTGTACATATGATTTAGCTCACCTATATACGTATATACAACATTCAAGTGAAATCAACAGTTAGGCAACATTCCATAACATCCACAATCACAACCATCAGAACATAAAAACAAAGATAAGTAAATTTGCTCACCTGTCACATGCACAGAACAGAGAAAAGTTTTTTTTGAGTTTCCTGTTTTTTCCAAATTTTGATTTTTTTTCAAACAGAAAACTGTTTTGCTGAATTCATGCTTTGCTTCCAGCTTGATTTGATTGTTTACTTGAATCCATTTCAGGTTTGAAGATTTCTTGAATTGACTTTTGATTGTTGTTTTGATCTTTGAACCTGAATGCTTTGATCCAGGTTGATAGCATCTTTGAATATGAATTTCTTTGCATTATTCAGGTTAATTCAGATTTGACAATGAAGAGTTTAATTTGAGTTTGTAAACTGATTTTGGATATGATTATAAGTTATTCCCATTTTTGTTTAATCTGTTGCTTTCAAATTTTCTTCGTCTCTAGATTTTGATCTGGTTTTTTTTCTTTTTTTCTTTTTGTATGTTATTTACATTTTATTTTTAATTAAACAAATTGCCACTTGTTGTCATAAGCTTACAAGTGTTTACTTCTCATATACATAGTTTTACAATTGTCATTTGTTAAGTTAATTGTATTTAAGTCCTTATTCAAATTTAATTTCATAACTTTATTTTTAACCCTTATTTAAATTTTTATTAAATTTTATACTTAACTCCTCTCATTTAATTAATTTATAGATCATCATTTTTTTAATATATAAACAAACTAAGAAAAATGTACTATCTTCAAATGCATATTAAATCTTTCATCAAATCCTATTCAAATTTGGACTATTATGTTTTATATTTTAAACTTAAATATATTTATAGCTTAGTTCATATGCACCTTTAAAAGAAAGAACTTCTAAAAAAATTATTTAATTTCAAAAGTTATGAATATATATATAAACTAAAATCTTGTATCTATTCTTATTATTATTTATTTATTTTTTATTCAAATCAGATGCTTTCAAATTATTTTTCAAATATACAAATATACCTATATACTCGAGCTAGTATATACTTAAAATTCCAATATAATAAAGTTTTCACATATCTATTAATACATTATTTCCAGATATTTATATTTTCAATATTTATTATAGTTTTAAATACATCCCGATATCTTTTTGTTACTAAAATTTTATTTGTTTTTAATTTGTAAATCATTATTTAAATAAATTAAATTCTGCTAATTATCAATTAACAGATGACAAAAATTCTGGGATATCACACCTATGAAAAGAGAAATTATCATCCCTATCTAATAGAAGTGGTTTTTGACCCCAATTCAGCTCTTATCAAAATTTATAGGCTTTACAAGAATTTTATGGTCCAATAGAAGTGATTTAGATCCCAATTCATCTCCTTCTAAAATAATTCATACTTTTTAAAGTTTTCTCTAATGATTGAAAATAATAATATTAATAAATGAGCTTTATAATTCAAGATTTCCTTTAGAAAAATGAATTTAGTTAATTCTACTTTTCCAATAAGGATTCTCCAATTTAAAAAAAATCTCCCAAAGCCATAGAATAAAATTCCATAAATGAAAATTTTTGTTCAATAAATAAACTGTATTCAACTTATTATCACTTCAAAATACTATTTTATAGATTTCCAATTTATTAAATCCACATAGAATTAACTTATCACTTTTAAAAATATAGATTTCAAACGTTGTTTCATAAACATCATTCAAATATATTCTTTAAATCAATAGGAAATAAATACAAATATAAACATTCAAAATTCACCTATATAATAAAATCCCAGAACTCGTCGTTTCTAATAAAAATCCTAGTTCATTATATTTTAATTTTCAACACATTCTTTTATTTTGATTTAAAAATTCTTTATATTAAATCACAATTCCCTTATGTATTATTAAACATAAGTTTCCATTTTATTTCACTCATTACCCTATGATTAATGTCTTCTCCTATATTAATTGAAAAATTCCAATTACATTTAATTTCATTGATTAAAAAATAATTTCAAAAACCAATCAAATAATGAGATGAGAAATAAAACAATTGTTACATCTTAATAATTCTAATATCTATAAATTTGTTATTTATAAGCAAGGGTTATAAATATACTCACCAAACAACTGATTTCTTATGTTATGTTAAAACCAATTTTAATTAAATAACACATGATTTCACCTTTGATACATCATTTACTCTATTCCTTATTAAATTTTATAATTATATTCAAATTAGAGATAAACATTCATTTTATTCTTTTCAATGTCAAGGCTTAAATTTCATTAAAATGTTCTTTTTAATTTAATTTAAAATGTAAGTTCTCATGTTGAACTTATTATTTACAATGTACTTGTCTTTTCTTTTCAATTAATGGATTCGAACATTTTTTTGTTAAATTATGCCAAACTATAAGTATTATAAATTTCACACTAAATAAATGTTTCTTATCAACTTAACTAATAACACTTTCATTAATAAATTGTAAAATCTTTATTTATAACCATTTCTATTCAACAATTATATTGAATTTAACATTTCTAAATGGTTAAAAATACGGGTTGTTACAACATCTTCGAAACCTCTACGAATTAAAAATAGTTTTGAAGATTGAAAATAGTTTGAATATGTGAAATAGTTTATATATTGAAATAATTTGATTATTAAATATTTTATATTAAAACCGTTTCTTTCTTTCACAACAATTTGAACTCAGGTTCAAATTCCAAATCACAATGAATTCAATTTTTCAACTTCCAATTCAAGCCAACTTCATATTCAAAATTCAATTTAAATTCTCCTCATTTCAAAACAATTTCAAACTTTACTTCAGATTCAATTTAAACGGTTCCATTTAAATGGCTGAAAGTTTCAATTCGAATTTTCATTCAAAGTAATTTAGTTTAAATCCATTTCACATTTTACAACCAGGGATAACCAGGGACATGTCAAAATAAATAAACAACCATACATCCAACATATCGATCAATAGGCATCCAATTGCAATCAACATCCAAATCAACCAATATATCACAATAGTTACTAATTATCAATTGTTTATGTTTGACTAGCAATTTAATTTCAATATTAGTGTGATATCCCAGAAATTTCAAGCAAATATTATGTGATGATTTTCTTTTATAAATTATTTAAAATTCGCAAATTATTCTTTTCAAACAAATTAAATATGTGTTATTTACATATATATATATATATATATGAGTAGATTTTTAAATTGAATTTGGAATTTAAAATTCAAAGATAAATATCTTAAATAGATGGATTTAAATATATATACATATATATGATTTTTATTAGTACGTAATTAGTTTATATTATTTTCTTTAAAAGATTTTATAAATATAAATTACGAAATGTATTAACTAAATAGAAAATTTTAATATAAAGATTTATAAAAACATATTAAAAATGATAAATACATGCATATTACAAATGTAAGTTAATTAACACATGCAAATGACGAATGTAAGATAATTGAACAAGTGTCACAATTTCGTTTATTTTCTTTTATTTCTAAAAGTCATAAATTAAAGCTATAAATATATCTATCTCTTCTCTTTCATTTCTTTTCTATTCTCATTTTCAAAACAAAGAAACAAAACCTGAAAACAAACTTAAAACCAGGATATCCAAAGCAATCAACTATCTCAAATCTAAATTCATTTCAGTTTTAAAACAAGTTCAACTCAACTAAGTTTCAGATCAGCACGCATTTCCCAGATTCAAGTTTCATAGGATCAAGCATTCTAGTTTTCAGAGTACGAAACTGTTTCAACTTCTCTGTTCGACATAAAATTGGTAAGTAAACAAACTAATACTTGTTTTAATTTGTTGCATGTGATGGATATATGAAATAATGATGTGATAATTGTTTGCATGAGTGAAATTAAAGCTTGCATGTTATAAATATGAAGATGTGTAGTGTGCATGTCTTCATCTCTGTTTTTTAAGTTACAGGGTTTAAAATAAAGTCAAAATTCAAAATCTCCTTACGTAATCTCTGATAGATTGTGATATTCAAACAAATTATATTTGTTTAAACATAAACTAAGATTTAAAATTATTGTTAAGTATAATAAGTTTGAATATTGTCTGGAAAATGGAAAAGACAATAATTTTTTTCAAACATGTTAAACTCAAACATCTTGATTCTCTGATTCATGTATATAACCTGAATCGTCTTTGGAAACTAGGATTTTTAAAAGAAAAATTACAATTTTTAGTTTACTTTTGAGTGAGAAATTCGTGGTTGATCAGATTATGGGTTTTGGGGCTTTTCTAGTGATCGGAGGGCTTGGGGTGGCCGGGATCGCTACTGGAGGTGGCGAGGAAGTAGGCGAGCAAAGGAAAAATGGGAGTTGGCTTTATTGACCACCGTGGCGGTGGCTAGGCGTCGGAGTAGGGTTCTAGGATCAGGTTTGGTCGAGGTTGGGAAATTGCTTACTGCATCGTCTTTGTACATCGAGGTTCATCGTTGTTGGGGGAAAAGTTGACTGGTTGGTCAGCGAAGGTGTGGACGGGGTTTCGTGGTTGCTGGTGGTCGGAGTCGTCAAAACGAGGTGGTTCTTGGTCGATGTTTTTCTGTTCCAGTTCGATCATGAAGCTCGATTTCGATTTTGGGGTTGTGATGAAGTTTGGGTGGTCGGGATCGACGGGGTTGGTCATCGATGACTTGTCGATGGTGGTATGGGTGACCGGGACTCCAACGATCAGTCATGCGCATGCACGGGGTTGGCTGCATATCAGTTTTTGTTTTCGACGAAGAAGAAGCAACCTCGAGTGGGAAATAGGGGAAAGGCAAGGTTTTCTCGGATTCGTCTTCGAGTTTGTACGTGAGTGTTAATACATGTTAACAGTTTTAATTTTAACAAGTTTTAAAAAAAAGTCTCGGGGCTGGACTCGGGTGAGAACTGGGTTGTCCCCGAAGAAAAATTATAACAGTTTTAAAATATAAATAAAAGCAAGTTTTCAAATTTAAAATAAACCGGTTTAAATTAATTTTAAAATCAATTTCTTTATAAAATAAATGCTTTAAAATAATTGGGTTAAGAAGTTATATGATTTATTTTACTTAAAAGTAATTAAGTTAGATTCTTAAGTATATTTTAGTACTTAAATTAAATGATTCAATCAAATAGTTAATTAAAAGATAAATGCTTTAAATTTATGTGTTAATGATAATTAAGTAATTAATAAAGATAAATGGCTTATCTTAAAGTTAATTAAGGTCTTTGGTAATTACAGATTAATAAAATTAATGAATTAATTAAAGAGAAATTAATTAATTAATTAAGGATTAATTAATTAAGTAATTAGAAATTAATTAATTTGTAATTAAGGATTAATTAATTAAGTTATTAGAAATTAATTAGTTTGTAATTAAGGATTAATTAATTAAGTAATTAGAGATTAATTAATTTGTAATTAAGGATTAATTAACTGGTAATTAAGGGTTTATTAATTTGTAATTAAGGTTTATTAATTAGTAATTAAGGTTTATTAATTAGTAATTAAGGTTTATTAATTAGTAATTAAGGTTTATTAATTAAAAATTAAAGGATAAATCAATAAATAATTAAGGATAATTAATCAGTAATTAAAGATTAACTAATTGATTTATAAAAGTAATTAAAGAATGATCAATTAATTAAAATGGTTTGTAATTAATTAATGATTAATTAAGCAGGTTAGATAATTAATTCTTTAGTAATTAATTTAATTTTAGTTAATTAAATTAATTATAGTTATGGATTAATAAATCATGCTTAGGGATGTTTGATTGTATAGAATGTCTAGATTGATTGATATTTATAGTATGATAATCTGTGATGTTCTGTGATATGATATGCTTTGGGTATAGCTGTGATAAATGTGTGTTATTTATCGGTGAAGAATGCTTTGTAAATTCAATGTTCTGGATTGAATAAAATTATTTAAAACTTAAGCAACTTTACCTTTAAGACGGCTTTTGGATTTTGATGAGACCGGGATCAGATATCAGAATTTGATTATCCGAAAACCACATCGATCTAAGTTAAACGATAGGTCGTGAAATCTCAAGAGTAGATCGAGATGAAGTTTTAGAGTGCAAGGGCTATTGTCGTTAATTCTGAGGATGATTGCAAAATGAGTGTAGCGAGATATTGCCTTCGGTTTCATTCGAACCCGGAACGAACTTGTATGGATGAATGCTATCAGACCATCGTCAATGGAGGACGATGAGCGTTCCAAGATATGAGTTCTTAAAAGGTAATCGTAGCCGCAAGTCTCATCAGCCGAGAATGGATAAAACATGGGAGGTGCACGCAAGGCTAAGCGGGTAGCACTCAAGTAGGATAAGATTTTCCCCTGTCTAGAGTTTCCTTTATTCGGCCGTGTGGGCGGTTGTAGGCCATAACCGTGGAGTTGTCTTATTCAGACTATCGAGTAAGGAGTAGCTCCGGTTTTGTGTTGCAGGGGATCAGGGTGGATTCTCGGTACAATGATCTAGACCACGTACTGGGACGGGTGGTACCCCAGTATGCCTGCTATTGTATGGAATCCAATCTCCAATAAGTGCCTGTACGGTTTTGATTGTGCCCAACTATGTTGGAATGTGAGATGTAAGCATTCCAGCTATTTCATACTTTATATTGAAAACCCTAGACACTATTATAGTATAACCGGATTTCCTATCTAATGTTTTGGTTATCGCAAGGGAAAAACTTATCCGCGTTTATTTACGGAGAGTCTTACGAGATACCTTTCATTTCAAAAAAATTTAAGTTAAACAACTTAACCATTTACTCACACCAGACCCATGTCTGGCCCGGAGTTTATTCTGTTTTCTTAAACTCTTGGGTACTCAAATTTTTATGAGTAGTCAAGTGATTAGGTTGGTTGATGAATTTTGAAAAGCTTGGAGCAGGAGTCTTGGCATATCTATATATATATCTATTTGCGCTGTGTATGTACCATCTGTTGTATTTTGGAATGTAATGGATTGCAGGTCTTCACGACTGTCTAATGTGATAATGTTATGTAACTGTGTAACTCTGATGTGTAATGACTATGTAATAGCTATGTGATGTATTATATTTTTACGTCCCGCTGTGAGATTCTGATATTGTTGTTCTTTCTTTCTATATATTCTTTTTCTACCTATTTCTTTCTTAATGATGATGCGTCTTTCTGTGGAATGAAAGGCGAGTCGTCACAATTAGTTCAAATGTGATGCAGCGGATAATTAACAAAACGATATGGATCGATGAAAGTAGAAATCGGTGGATTGAAGATACTGAAATGCCCAAATTCGTTGATCACAAAGATACCGAATTCTAGCTATCTTCGACACGTTGATCGCGCACGATACCGTGAGAGAAGATCTTCAATTCTTCAAGCGTTGATCAAGCGCACTTGATTCCACGAATCGGCTTCAACAATCGTTGATTCGAGCGCACTCGAATAACCGAAAGTGGAGATAGGAGATTACACTCAACTACCAATTTAGGATGAAAGCACACAGCAATCAACAAGAAATTTTATTCAAAAATCAACCCGTTACAAATGACCAACACAATGCCTATTTATAGGCTTATAACCTGCGCCTCACTAGGTCGCACGCGACCTAACATTGTTACGCGACCCAATTTAGGTCGTTCACGACCTAACACACTTGCCCTTACACGATCCACCGACCTAATGTAGGTCGCTAACGACTTAGAGACAACGTTACAACAGCATACACACACGAGCTAACAATATACAAAGTACAACGACTCAAATATATACCCGACATACGACACAACGTTACATGCGACTCAACGAACCCAGCGTTTACATCTTAACATCATTGCGACCTACGACCTAAGTTAGGTCGTTAACGACTTAACTCCCAGCGACTCAAGCCTCTTAGGTCGGTAACGAGTTAACTTCCAGAGTAGCTTTTCTTCCAGTGCGACATAACTCCGAACGACTCATCTCCAAGTGACTCATCTCCTTCACCTGGTTAGGTCGCGAAGGACTTAACGCTTTGTTAGGTGATGACTCCTCTTCGCATAGCTCTTCACATAGCTTGTTAGGTCGTGGCCGACCTAAAACTCCTCCACTAGGTCGTATACGACTCATGCCTTCATTTTCCGATCTGTTAAGTCGTGAGCGACTTAAACTCCCACTAAGTCGTAACTCGTTATCCTTCACTTTGTTAAGTTGCGAACGACTTAAGGCCTTAACATTAGGTCGTGAATACCCTTTGTTAAGTCCTGAGCGACTTATAACCCCCGAACGACTTAAAAACGAAGCTAACTCCAAACGACTTAAAGGCCTTGAACAATTTAAACATATTGATTCCGTAGTTCGTACTGCATCAAAATGTCAATTCAATTCAATATCAGATTCAAATTCAATTTAAATTATCAAACAAAAATCGGTAAAATTATATCAAACAGCAATCAATAAAATCGGGACTCAATTGCAGAAATGAATTGTTGATACTAATTCCATTCATTGAGAGCTTCGCGATGATATATGGTCTAATAGGGTTTGAGCAGTTTGAATATTAAATTTGATTTTGAAATTGGTAATTATAGATTTAGGATAAATTTCAATTAGAATAGAAGATGTTAGATCTATAGAGAAGGTCAAGGTCAGAAAGAAAATACAGTAGAAGAGGAATGAGATACGGCTGCTAGGGTTTCAGTAACAACATATATATAGACAAAAGAAAAGCTGATTTGGGCCAAAGCGGTTACGAAGAGCAGAAAACTCGTTTCATTCCCCAAAAAAATAGGTAATCCTATATATTGATATATTGGTTTTTAATATTTCTAAACCTAATGGAACCGGTTTCAGAACAAAATTTTATTGCACATAGAACTTAGCTTTAAAATTAATTATACTTATTTTTACACGTGAATTAAAACAAATTATTATTTAATAGATTTAATCACTTCTAAATTCTAAATTAAAAGTTTTCTATCATCATCCTTGATTAAACATAATTTTTAATAATCGTTTAAAATCCAATTTTTCATGCTGTGACGCTCCACCCCGAGACCCACGTTAACAAATATTATTATTGGGTAATACTGTCTGCTAATGTAGAGAATAGGGCTGGATAGGAGCGATATACTGGAGAAATTAGTCAAAGAAACCATCTTAAAAGTGTTTTCACATGCATGTGGCCGGAGCCTTGCCAAGCATTATTATCTCAAATAGGCACCTCACGCGAAGGCAAAACGTCACAATGAAAAATACGCCGCAATGGCAAACGTCTCGAAGACAAATATGCCGCAATGGCAATGACCCGAAGGTCCAGTACCGGCATGCCGAAATAGCAAATGTGTCACAAACTGTGACGACCCGGATTTCTACGCCCAGAAAACCGTTTCGTCACAGTTGGTATCAGAGCGCTAGGTTGAGTGAATACCTAGGCTCTTGAGTGATTTCTTTCTTGAGAGAGCGTATTTGTAATTTTGATATATATATATTTATTTATTCCTACCTATTGTTGGGTTACCTATTCGGGTTTTCCAATGAGCTATAATGGTAGATAGGGTAGTGGTGTGCGTAACACGACTACCAATGGTTAGAGTTTAAATGATTGAGGTTGGAAGTGTAATTGTCGAGACTGTAGACCTAATACCGTCTCGAGTGAGCTTTGAGTGGTGTAAGGATTTCATTAATCTCTAAAAGAAACCTGTTAAGGTTCAAAGTTCATCTATGAAATGTAATTTGGTTGAGCTAGAGTTTAAATCTATCGGTTGGGCAGAAGCAAGTCATGATATCTTGATACATCAAGGTATAGTAGCTGTGTGATGAGACACGGTGACCATGGATGTCTCCGAAAATATTTCTTTGGAACAAGTTAAGAAAGAGTATCTGCTTCGGTGTTGTGATTGTGTTCAGCTGGAAGTTTCTATTTGGTTTGAGGTCCGATTTTCTCGAAGAGCTTTGGATTAGGAAGTCTTCTGGCTTAGCAGTTTTTCTTGGGGTAACTTCAGAAGCAGCAGAGTAGTTCCATTTCTTCGATGGATCGGCCACATAAGTGTAAGCTGTTCTATTTTGTAAAGAGAAAGCAGTATCTTTGGAATTAGGCTGGATTGATCGCAAAAGTGACTTGCGATAATTTGGGTGTTCTTTTGTGTTTCAGAAATTTTTCTGGATGTCTTCAGGAAGTCAGAGTTTAGTCAGCATCCGAAGATTGAGTTTGGTATCGACTGGATTCCAGGAGTGGTACCGATGGATCAGCTTAGTAATAGGATGATTTTTGAGTTTGGGGAAGTAGCTCAGATTTTGGAGGAACTTCTGAGTTTTATTTTTGGATTATGTGAACTTTATTTTTGGAATGTGTTGTCCAGTCTATGCTTGAGTTCATAATCAGCATTTTCATCTGATCAGTCAGAGTTGCGTAGTGGAAGCATGGTGGCAGCTGTTTTAGTTTGAAAGCAATGGGATGTTGCAGTGTTTGGATTGGAGAGTTCTACAGGAAATTTTTCAGGATCTGAGGCCAGATTGGAGTGCACCTGTTTTATTTTTTCCGGATGAGAGAAGTGAGTACTGTTTTCTGATTTGGAATAGAGTTTGTGTTCTGAATTTTGGTCGATCTTGGAAAGATCATTTTGTTAGATTGTTTTTGGTCCAGTTTATTTCTAGGAGCATCAGCAAGGGTTGAGCTGATCAGGAAAGATGTAGGCAGCACATGATCGTCCGTAGAGTTTTGAGGATAAGAGACGGAGGAATTTGGATTTCGAAGTCGGAGATTCGATTTTGGATAAGTGTTGGTCTTCAGGATTGAATTGTCAGTTTGGATAACTGGAATTCGTTGTGTTTCACGTATCTCTGAGGGAGTACGTGTAAGATTTATCTCTGGTTGTAGATCTAGATGAGTGGAAGCTCTGTAGCTTAGTAGTATTGTTTGTTTGAATTCTGTAGAGCGAGTATCCCCATATTCATATTTGGGAAACTCGAGAAAATTCTATCCGGAATTTTGTCTGGATAGTTAGATTTGTTTGAGTAGATAAATTGGTTGCCAGGGTTGTTAATATTTGATTGATATATGATTGTATTTAAAATTTAAATCTTTAACTAGATTATTAAATTACCTTTGTTTTAAATTTCGGCGACGAAATTCTTTTAAGGGGGGAGGAATGTGACATTCCGAAAATTTGGGGCAATATCAATTTAATAATCTACATTAAAAATTAAATTGATTTGATAATATTTGTTAATAATATTTAAATTGATTTAATAATCTTCTTTTAAAATAAATATTTAACTAATGATTTATCTTTAAAAAGCTAGTAAATTGTTTTCTAATAATATATATATATATATATATTTGTGTATAATCTAAAGATCAGTTTTAAAATTTAATAAATAAAAATTTGTTTTCAAATTCTAATGTTTTGATAATTTGCAATTTGGATTAAAATATAGCTATTAAATAAATAATAATTTGGTTTTAAAGTATACTAAGGATAAAGTTAAAATTGTTTAAATGTTTTCGACTCAAATCTAAATTTAACAAAGGTTGTATTGTTTTTGTTTAAATATGGTTGATAAAATAAGTAATTTATTTATATAGTGATTTCATTTATGAATTATTTTAAATTAATAATGAGTTATTTTTAAACAATAACAATAATGAAATATCTTTAAAATGGGTTTTAATGAAAATAGACATTGTTATTTATATATTTGAAAGAAGACTGTGGTTTGGAAATTCAAAAGCAAGTCTGTCAAGAATATTTAAAATAAAATAAATCTTATACATATTAAACATAAGTCTAAATACATATACATAAGAAGTTATGATATTAACAAAACCAATAAAAATAACTATAACAACTTCATATATGTACATAAGCATAAGTAAGCATAGAACTTAATACATAAGTTAAAATTTATAACTAATAACTAGAAATAAACAAAGTAAAAATAAGGTACATGCAAGAAAGTAATGAAAAGCTAAGAAAAAGTAACATAAATATCTATGTTAAATAATAAAAGTAAACCAGACAAATAAATATGCCTGTAAAGTTAAGAATGAAAGTCAAGTGACATATGTTTTAGCATGTAAGAAGTTTGAAGGCAAGAACAAAGAAAAAATAAAATAATAATGCAAGTAGCTTGTAAATAAAGTATGCAGGCAAGAATAGAAAAGAAGACAAGTATGAAGACATAAAATAAAAGCAAACCAAGTATGTGTAAAATAAAAATTAAAGAGTAAGGCCTGTAGGTAGTTTGTAGAGCAAGCTAATACAAAGCAAAGTATAAACAAAGGAATGTAAAATATCTTAGCATAAAAATGAGGTTAGTAGAGACATAAAGTACATTGGCAATAAATGCTTCATTTCTTAGCAGCTAACAATAGTCATTTCGAGTTGTATAAGATCAACGCAGCCTCCTAATATAAAATCTTGTCATTTACAAACAAAACATAATCTCTGGAAAAATAATAATAATAAGATTTTATCTGCAAACTTGCTAACCCAGTTATCACCTACCTGCAAACTTCTTTATATACACATCTTCTTATTTTTAGTTCGTTCACTAAAGATATCCAACCTGAAACAATGGCAAACATTTTCATTTATACAAACTCAAGTAATATTTACAACTGAAGATAGGCAAGAAGTTTAGGAAGATCACAGCAAACAAATTCTTAGTTTTAAAGTTCAAACTGTTCCAGACAAAAGGGTGCTCTGTTCATTTTCGAACCTATGGTGAGTAACACTTTTAAAATTTCTTAAGTTTAAAATCTGTTGCATGCTAATATTTGAATGCTTAAATATATATTGTGTGAATATTTATATATTCATTTTTCTCTGGGTATTGGTGAGATGAAATTTCTGCATATTTCAAGCCTGCAAATCCAAATTGTTTCATTATAAACTTGTCTTGTTTTTCATTTGCTGTGAGTAACTTCATATTTTAAAATAACCTAAGTTTAATTTAGTTGTATGATGAATATCAGAGATTTTTGTTTGCATGGAAGTATATGCATTGCACTATATTTTGATGAGATGAAGCCTGCATACTATTATCTGGATGTTGCCTCTGTTTATAATTTCAAAAGTCTGGGTTAATTCAAAAATCATTATTTGCTCAACCTATTGATTGTTAGGACAAAGCATTTAAACAAAATATGTTTTGTTGATTATAAAGTAAATTTTAAAATTGAATTCATGCTAAAAAAAGTTGATCTGCTCTGAAAACCTTAAGAACAGTTTAAATTTAATACAGGTGACAATTTCGAATATCTTGCATTATCAATGCAAGTTTATGAACTGATTACTAAATCAAAATTAGGATTTTTAAAACTCAAATCACATTTTTTAGTTGAGCTTTGAACATGCTTTACTGGGTTGATCAATTCGAGCATTTTGGGTTGCCTCGGGTAATACACTTGGTCGGAGAGTTTGGGATTCGCTCGGGAGGAAGATGGAGGATCGGAGAGGCCATGAAAAATGGCCGGAGGCACTATCAATCACTGTGGCGATGGTGGCTTCGATTTCAGTGGGGAAACCTAATTTTTGACTGGGTTGTAGTTTGGGTCTGTTCGATTTCCCTAGTGCATCGGGTTCAACGGGGTTCTGGGAAGTTGAAGCTTGGACATGGTCGAAGTTGTAGCTGGAGGTGGGGGTTCTCCGGTGGACGGAGTTTGAAGTGCGGTGGAGTTTCCATGTTTCGAGAGGAACCTGATTTATGTTTCCAGGTGGAGTTTTGAACTCGATTTCGTTTCAGGTTGCCGTGGTGGCTCTAGGGGGTCGTGGTCGTGTCTAGTGGTAGGCGGCGACGTATTGGAGTTCTAGAGGGTGGCCGGAGGTGGCTGGGGCTACGGTGCACGTGCACCGTGCCCTTGAAGTGCTGGGTTGTTCTTTTCGGTGTGCAGAGTTTCTGCCTCAGGAAATACTCGAGTCACTCGAGTATGTGACTCGAAGCAGGGCGATGGAGAACTCAAAGCAATGAAGTTGGTTTGAATTTGAGTTGGTTCCAGGTTTCGAAACTGTCACTATTTTTGGTGTGCAGAGTTTTTAGCTTGGGAAAACTCGGGTTATTCGAGCGCATAACTCGAAGTAGGGGAAGGGAAGACTCGGTGCAGTATTGGTTTGCGTCGAGTAAATGGTTGTTCAGGCTTTTGCAGAAACCTGGAAACAAAATTTGATTTTTTTTCAACAAATTCAAATGAAACCTATTTAAAAATAAATAATGGATTTAAACTAAGTTTAAATTCAGTTTGCGGTATGGATTCAAACCTATATTTTGAAATCTAAAACTAAGTTTAAATATTTAAATGAGTTTTCAGGTTTACAAACCTGGTAATTTCCAGATTTTTAAAAATTTAAATCTGAGCAAAAACTCAAACAGTAGTTTAAATTTGAGTTTTAAAAGTATTGATTCAAATGAATATTGAATCTTAAGGTTTTAAAATAGATTTGGATTTGAAAAATCAAGATTTTAATTCAAGTTGTTAAAAGGAAGTTTAAATCAAAGTTTTAAAATCAAAGGTAAATTGATGGATTCGAGTTTACTTCGAATTCAATTCTGAAAGATTAAATCAGGTTTTAAGCATGATTGTTTTAAAAATAAGTTCAAATAAAATAGTTTTGAAAGTAAATTTGTTGAGAACAGTTTTTAAATGGAAAGTAAATAAATTGTTTTAACTTGAACTTGCAATTTAAAACATTAATGTATTTTGGAAATTTAAATTTAAATAAAAGTTAGGTAGTTGAATTTAAAAGGGCTTTTCTTATATAAGTTTATGTAAGTAATTAATGTTATTTACAGGATTATAAATTGGATTTAAATTTTATTAATGTTTAAATAAATAATCTTTTTGAATCTTAAATTCGGAATGGAATTTAGAAGTGTAATGTTCTAATACACTTTAATATTAATTAAGTCATTAAATAAGAAATAAATTATCTTAAGAATAATCATTGAATGATTTAATTAATAAGATAATAAAGGAATGGTGTATTTATTAAATTTATAATTAATAATTTAGATTAATTTATAAGTAAAGATAAATTAAGAAGTAAATTAAGAGATGGTATTAGTTAATGAAGATAATTAACTAAGGATTATTAATAATTAATTAATGTGATAAATTAGTTTAATTAATTAATCTTTTGTAAATTGTTAAATGTAATTACTTGATAAAAGTAATTAAGAGATTAATTACTTATTGTAATTAACTTTGATAAAATGATTAATTTAAGTTAATTACTTTATTTTACTTAATTTAAGGAAATCATTTGATGAATTGATAAGTATAATTACTTAGTGTATTTAATAGAGCATAATTATTTGGGAAAGTAATTAATGTTAATTACTGGATGTAATTAATGGAAGATGATGTGATAATGAAGTAATTTGGATAATTACTTTTGTAATTAATCATGGGATTAATTAATGGAGATAATTAACTATGGGATAATTAATGTATTAATATAAGTAATTAATGGTTGTTAATAATTGGAATGTTATTAATCAAGGGTGATTAATAATTGAGTTAAATTAAAGATGAATCATTTGATGGAATTAATTTAAATAAAGTAATTTAATTGAAATCTAAATTAGAGATCATTAACTACTATAATTAATGATGTAATTAAGAATTGGTTAATGAAGAAATAATTAATAATGTGGTGATTAATTTATGTAATTAATTAAGGATAAATGTAATAATTCATATTCAATTAATAAATGAAGTAATTATATGAATGATTTAAAATAATTAATCTGTGGAATTAAATAAAGACTAATTACTTATTGTAATTAGAAGATGAGTAACCAAGGGTGTTTAATCGAGATGAATATCTAGAGAATAATTAATTAACTAAATGGTTGTATAAGCAGGATTTATAGATGAAGTAATTAGTTTAATTTACTTTAAATTAATTAGAGATAGAAGTAGTTAATTTAATTCATTTTAAATTAATTACAAATGGTTTGATTATAAATCATTGCTTATGGGTGAATGATATTGATATTTCATTTGATGATTGTGAATTCAGATCTGACATGAATAATATCTATGTGATATGGATGCTTGGTTTAAATATGATAATATTTAATTATCTGTTTGGATGATAATATTGATTATCTGTATGTGATGATGATGTGATTATCTATTGTGATATTATGAATTATCTATCTGTGTGTATATTGATTATATTGAATTAAACTGTTAAGACTAAATAGAGAACTTGGCCTTAAAAGACACATTTTGGGTTTCGATGAGACCGGGATCGGGTTTCCTTATTTGGAACATCCGAAAGCCACATCGATTCCAAATTAATGATAGGTCGTGAATCTGAAGTGAAGATGAAGATTCAGAATGCAAGGGTTATCGTCGTTAACTCTGAGGGTGATTCCAAAATGAGTGTAACGATATAATGCCTTCGGTTTCGTTTGAACCCGGAACGAACTTGTATGGATTGAATGCTTTCAGAACATCGTCAGGTGGGCGATGAGAATTCTAAGAGATATGTTCTCTAAAGGTAATCGCAGCCTCAAGCCTCATCAACCGGGAATGGCTAAAACAGGGGAGGTGCAGCAAGGTTAGGTGGGTCATGCCCAAGCAGGACAAGGATATTCCCCTGTCTAGATGTCCCTTATTTTTCGTCTGTGTGGGCGGTTGATTGCAACAACTGTCGGGGTTATCTTGTTCGAGACTGTTCAGTAAGGGATGGTTCCAGCCTTGTGTTGCAGGGGGTCGGGAGTGATCCTCGGTACGTTGATCTAGGCCACGTACTATGACGGGCGGTACCCAGTAGCCCTGCCATTGTATGGAATCCACAATCCAATAAGTGCCAACGGTTTTGATTGTATTACCCAATTTTGTGGCTAGTAGCTGGAATTTAATGAATGTAACAATTTTGGCTATTTTCTATTTACTTGAAAACCCTAGACCTATTATAACATCACCGAATTTCCTATCAAATGTTTTGGTTAGCGTAAGGTAAAAACTTACCCATGTTCATTTGTGGGGAGTCTTACGTGATACCTTTTATTTTCAAAAGGTTTTCAAAATTAAGCAACTTTAACCTGTTACTCACACCAGATCCATGTCTGACCCGGAGTTTATTTCTGTTTTTCCTGAACTCTCGGGTACCCAATTTTTTACGGGTAGCTAAGGGATTCAGGTTAGCTTTGACGAGTTCTGGAGGAGCAATGGAGCAGGAGGCTTCAGCGTTGTGTGTGTGTGTATATATATATATATATAGTTCCGCTGTGTTGGTATCTCTGTATTGTTTGAGTTGTATCGAGTTGTATTAACTAGACAGGTGTCTATAACTATCTAGTGTGTGATGTATTGTCTGTATAACTTTGATGGATGTTGTACATTATGTAAATACTTATGTGATAATTATAATTTATTTGTTCCACTGTAAGATTCTGATGTTGTTGTTCTTTCTTCTCTATCTTTTCTATTTTCTCACCCCTTTCTTTCTTTATGACGAAACGGTTTTCTGGGCGTAGAAATCTGAGTCGTCACACAAACTCTAGAATAGGAACCCGAATAGTGTTAACGTGCGTCTCATGCCACACGTTCACACTAAACGATTTACTAACCCCCAGTAAATTTCACACTCAAAGTAGTAAAAATGTTTACCTCATCTCATCGATAAACTCGACCCGAAGGTCAAAACGATCAAATGGACAAGTCAGGAATTAACCGATAAGATAAACACACGTGTCCGATACCACTTTTTTACCAAACCGTTTAATTCTCTTTCTAGTTCGCTCGAACAGTGAAAAACATGTATTTTATACATAAAATTATTTATTTGAGAAAACAAGCTTTTAAAACCATTTTTCGAAATCAATTTTGAAGACGATATTTGAAAATTCCCTTATTATAGAGAATAAATAGATTTTGTAGCTTAAAATAATTTGAAAATATTACATAATAATTATTTTAAATGCCAATTTATTATAAAAATCGTAATTTTTGTCACTACCCTAAGAGCAAGATGACAGCAACAACAATCATTAACCTTTGAATTGGTTAACCCAAGATTTAAATATTAAATTAATTTCAACATTTAATTACAACCGTAATAAATCCTATATCTATCATTATATTTTAATTTTCCACATATTCTTTATATTGATTTAAATTTTCTTTATATTAAATCACAATTCCCTTATGTATATATTAAATATAAGTTTCCATTTTATTTCACTCATTACTCTGCAGTTAACGTCTTCTCCCATATTAACTGAAAAATTCCAATTACATTAAATTCCATTGGTTACAAAATTAATTTCAAAATGGATTAAACATTAAGATGAGAAATAAAACAATTGTTACATCATGGTAATTCAAATATCTAGAAATTTGTTGTTTATAAGAAGGGTTATGAATTTACTTACTAAATAACTGATTTCTTATGCTATGTTAAAACAAATTTTAATTAAATAACATATGATTTCACCTTTTATACCTTATTTATTTTATTCCTTATTAAGCTTTACAATTATATTCAAATTAGAGGTAAACATTCATTTTATTCTTTTCAAAGTCAAGGCTTAAATTTCACTGAAATGTTCATTGTAATTTAATTTAAAATGTAAGTTCTCATGTTGAACTTATTAATTACAATGCACTTGTATTTTCTTTTCAATTAAAGGATTCCAACATTTATTTGTTAAATTATTCCATATGACAAGTATTATACATTTCACGTCAAATAAATGTTTCTTATCGACTTACCTAATAACAATTCCATTAATAAATCATAGAATCTTTACTTATAACCATTTTTATTCAACAATTATATTAAATTTAACATTTCTAAATGGTTGAAAATACGGGTCGTTACAACATCTTTGAAACCACTGCGACTTAAGACAGGCCTACCCTCAGACCCATTTGGTGGTGGAAAGAATTGAATATGATATTACCCCGGCCATTCCTGACCTATTAGAGAAATCTCATACCATACACCACAGATTTTTTTTACCCAACGTCATAAAGTGCACAAACTAAATCTAGAAAGGGATATCATAGCCTAATGGTAGCGATCCACTTAGCCGTAAAACAACCCTTGTTTCACAATTCCCTAGGTATGAGGCCCGGGATAACGTTTACTTTTCTTAGCCTATTTTCACTTAAAATGCCAAATTGTCATTTCCAACAATACACTATTGATTTCCATAAAAGTACAACCTCTGGGCTCTTATGTCTTAGAGAAGGGTGTAATCTTAGAAATGCAATGTTAGACATTCATCTATACTCCAGGAACATGACAAACCGAAGGCACTCACCTACCACATCCCTTGGGATTAGTAGCGAGTAGTCCTTGCAGCCTTTCTGTTATAAAGATCCCCACCGTCAACTTTATTGCCTTTAACATGTCTTCACTTTTGAACTCGTAAATTGGTTCAAAGTGGTTTTCAAATAAGAATCACTCAAATCTGACCCCGGTTCCTTCAAACCAATCATCGATAAAAAGATGATAAGTAAAGTGGTGTTTATCATTGACCGATTACTTTTCTCTTTATCAAAATTATTTTCTAGACATATACATCTTTAATATTTTTCTTTTCAGTATATATATAGAACCATTAAACCTCCTTTATCAAATTTTTGATTACCTAAACCTTTTTAAATTTTGAAGTGATTTCAAATCATTTCATTCTTTACTTAGGAAAATAATTCCAAATCATTTATTTAAATCTTAACAAAGATTTCCAAATCATAACTTTTAAGATGGGTTAAAAACAATGTTATTTAAGACATCGTTTACTGTAAACCCAAAACAATTAATTTTAAGTGTAGGAAATAAATTAATTCCAAATCATATATTTAGATCTTAGCAAAGGTTTTTTTATTTCCAATACATATCTTTTAATAGGTAAAAACCATGCCATCTAAGATGGTAAATCCAAATTTGCTAGTATCGAGCAAAATGGATCCATAGAAATTATACTGAATCAAAATCATTTCTCGAGTAAAAAGGGTTGATAAAAATTATATTAATTCTACTCAACATCAATTTTCGTATTCAACCTTTACTATCCGTCAAATAATGCTGAAATCACTTTTCAAATTCACATGGATAGTATGGGTTCCCTCTTTGGAATTTAACACCAAGTATAATAGGATTATCTCTATTTAATGCAAGTTGCAATTAATTAATTATAAAAATTAAATATTTTATACTTGTCTTGTTTTCGACATTTCGACCTTATTTATTCCTCATCCAAGAAAGAGGATAGGTGAGCCAGGACACTGGTTGCTCCTGAACATTCCCTTAGTTTAAGCAACTCCCATTTGGATCTCACAAATAGAAAAATCCATCCTACTCATCGGCTTTTAGAGCCAAGATGAAATCACTTAATTATAACAGTTTTCTCTAAATCATTTACTTTAAACCTTTTGAAATAAATAGTAAAACCTTGAAATCATCTTTAAAATACTTAATTATTTTATTTGAAAACATTTATAAAATATTTGAGAAAGAATACTTAAGTTTAAAACCATATTTCAAAAGTTATTAAATGTGCTGCAAAAGGTGCAGTAAATAGTGCTGCAAATAACGCTTTTAAGCTTATTTGATCAAAACAACTTTTCTGTCATTTAGAAATTCGTTTTTATGACTAATACCCTTTTAAAATGTTTTAAAATTTTATAAAATTTATTCCATATTTTTAAAGAATTAAAAATATAAATTTTAATGATTTTATCGCTTCGGTTTCCGAACTGCCAAAGTGCGACTATTTTGAAATCCTTGTTTTGCTCATATTTCAAGATCTACTAATGAAATCTTTATCTTTTTTTGAAAACTGTAATTACAAGAGTTTGGAAAATTCTTACTACGAAGAATTCCGATTTCGAATCCATCGTATAAATGGATTTAACTTTCCCAGGAGCGAAATCTCGAACAGCCGTTACGCGACGCACTTATTTTTCACCCGATTTTCGTAACTTGTCAAAACTTCATCAAACTGGATTTTAACGTTTATAAAATATTTTAAATCATTTCAAAGGGGGTTTAATGCTTCCATAGCACTTTTATAATCTTGATTTGGAAAGTGTTCCTTGTGTTATCGACGTGTATTTAACGTGATTTGTTTACACAATTAAACAACTATATTAAAACAACCAAACTTGATGATCAAAGCAAAGTAAACATCCATAACAATCATATCACATCATCATTATCACATATATAGATGTAGGGTTTCTCACATTTATTGGACATTAAACTTAGGAAAATTTGTTATAGATTCACTACGATCGAATCAAATCTTATGAAATCAAGCACCTGACCTTTGGAAAGCCATGACCTAAGCAAGTAAGTGAGATGGGCTCGGCCTTGGTGGTGGAAGGCAGTGGCCGTAAGTTTGGAAGGTGGAGAGGAGGTGTTTGACTTGGTTTTGGAGATGGATTGCTAAAGTATATACATGTGTATATATTTTACGTTATTTTGGAATATTTTTCCATAGCTTTGCTAATATTTTTTCAAGGCATGGAAACCATTAAAGAAGAGCTGTTAGAGCTTTAAGAAGAAGGAGAAAGAAGAAGAGAATTATGTGAATGAATGTGTGAATGTAGGTAAGTATTTAAATGAAAATTTTGCACCAAAAATATCATGATATTTTCTCCTTACATGTGCTTGCTCACATCACCTACTACCATCACCATATATGGTTGTGTACTCTCCATGTGTGTGTACCCATGTGCTTGTTCTTATTGCGAAATGGTTTGACTTTACTTATGGGTTAATTTTTACGAAAATATATTAAATATTTCGTAATATATATGTATATATATATATATATACATATATAAATGTATAACTATATTTGTATGTGTATATGTGTTCATGTGTATGTTAGGGTGTGCATGTGTAAGTTATGTATGTGTGCATATTTATCTTATAAGGTTGCAACGACTTAAAACAACTTCTATTCGTTAAATCGTTATTAATTCCGATTCCGATCTCCGGTCATATTTTTAATTCTTAGTTAACATACATATATTTGTAAAAAAATTTGAAGACAAATTTCTCATCATTTATAATTAATTAAATGATCGCTTCTGATTTATAAAACCATATAAACTAATATTAAACAATTTTTTACAAAAGGTGTTATTATATTGATTAAGCCATACGAATTTTCTAATATTTTCAAATCAAGTATTATCTTTATAACATTATTATAAATTATTTATTATTGCTTCATAACTAATTAAATGAATTATTATGTTTTAAAAAAATTGTTAGAATAATTATAATAATTATTAAATCATTAAATCTCAATTTAAATTCATAAATAAATTATTAAATATGATGCCATTATAGATGATGTCATAAATACATTTTGTTTCCCCAAAAATAAAATAAATAATTTTATTTCATAATCTTGTTTATATGGATAAATGAGTGTATGTATCCAGCTCCATGCATGGCTTTTGATTGTTATAGAGTCATTTATAGATAAAATAGTTTTCGGTCATTTTATCGATATTTTTTCAAGTATATATTTTTGTAAATACTTAATCAAAATTAGATTACCATCATTATTTATTATTTAAGACAACATTATCTATGTTAGAAAGCTTATATTTGAATATTTTAAAAATAAATATAATTTATCAAAGTGATAAATTTGCAGGTGATTACAGACTCCTCTCCTTAAAATAATTTCATCCTCGAAATTACAACGCAAAACCCAACGGTGTTTGCCCAAAATATTTGTTTTTAAACTTACACTTGTATGATGTATATAGATCATTCATTCGTAATATCTGATTCGATCTCTTATTCGAATACACAACTTCGCTTTCGATCTAGTATTGATCCTTCGATCCACTACTACGGACTTTGATCAGGCTCTTTTATCAAAACATTAATTTTTTTGCATAGCTCTCAACTGTGATAGAAAACCTAATATCCAACCCTAAACCCTTAGGAATGTTCACCGTCAAGAATCAAGTGATTAATCCTTTTTTGGACCAGTGTAAATGCCTCATAGTTTTGTACTAGAATCTTAGGTTAAACAGATTCACGAATAAAATGATTTATGTGTAACTTACGGATTTATTCCAATTGTTTTCTTAACTATACCAAATCACAATCAATTTTATATCACTATCAATTTATGAATCATTTCATAAAACCTTTCAAACATTTCTTAAAAGTGCTTCTTTATATATAATATAAATTTCTATCTTCTTTCCAAAGAAATCTTTTCAATTTCAACACATAGAAAATACCTCTAAATACTTAAATTCATTATTGAATTACTTCTTACAACATTACTTAAGTGTATAAATAGTTAATGAATTAAGTCTATATTTGTATAATACTCTGTTACATCCTAAGTGTCACGATCCTAACTCGACCTTCGAAATCGGCACAAATACATCACCCATATTCGAATGCCACATATTCAAATGTCGAATCTGGTTCGTAGGAGCTTATAACACATTAAGTACAACAACATAGCGGAAGAAAAATGAATAACTTTTATTGATACACAATAGATACAACATCTGATACAAATGAATGTCAATATCAGAGCCAAAATACAACAGCGGAAAGAACAGTAGCGGAAAAAGATATCTTCAATGCCAAGACTCCAAAGCTCCAAAGAAAAAGCCAAATCCTAAAGCTCAAAATCCTATCATGCTGAATTTGAGCAAGTCCGGTCTGGATGCGATTGCCAAAATCCAAGAACTTCAAGGATATCGAATCTACATCTACAATCTGACTACCTGAAAATCTAACTCTAGGCTGCCCGTGTGGAAAACTGTGGGCACCCAGAATTTAGAAGGGGAACAATAAACTCCAAGTCAGTCACGAGACTGGTGTGAGTAAACGAAAACAGTTTATTTTGAAACAAACAAAAAGAATTTAAAAGACACTATGCTTTTTAAAAAATGAAACTTACATAAGGCCTCCAGCCACACACACAATGCAAGCGCACACTTGGAGAAGATTTCTCCTTATGACAATGCTTGATACGTAAAAACCTTTTAATATTATTATTAGTGCATAGTACAGAAAACATTTCGAAAGTATAATATTAATCTTAGCCGGCATACACATTTAGCTACTACTTAAATGGCAGGTCACCACCATAAGTAAATGGCAAGTTATACAACTAAAACCGTACATGGCACATATTGTTTCTTTGGATTTCCAGCAAATGGTCAGGCTAAGGAACTTCCTATGCCACATGGGTACGCCTCTAGAGGGACGCCCCGAGAACCTAACCAGATCTCTGCCAACACAAGGCCGGGTTACCTCTGTAACTAGGTAACTACTACATGAGTACGCCATCCTTCGATGATCACCGACCTTTATCTGAGGGCCCTCAACCACAAAGCAACAACCATAAGACAATAGATTTGCAGCAACCACATAAGTTAAGTATATAGGCTCCATACCATGATACCACTTTTTATCCAAAAGGAAATGGACATACCCTAAGGGGCGCAACCCCTGATAACCTTGCCGCATCTTTCCTGTTTCGACCATTTGCAGGTTGTGAGGTCCTGATGAAGTCTCGTCCCACAAAGCTATGCTTTTCAAAAAAGCCATGCTTTGATCAAATTGGGAATATATTACTAGTAACCATCAACTACATAACATCTGAGCTCGTGCATCTCAAAGAAGGGTGTTAAGCTAAGAGAATAAATTCTCCGCCACCAAACAGAAACGTATCTGATAGGAACCATCTCTACATCTCAAAGTGTAATGTTAGACAAACATCCATACAAGTCCGTTCTGGGTTCGAACGGAACCGAAGGCGCTTCCAAAGAAGCCCTTGCAATCCGGCTATTCATAACCCCGATCGGACTCCCCATCACATATGGAGATCTCTATACTGTAGCTACTCAGTGCAGAGTCATTCGATAAGTAATCCTTTCATTCTCGAAAATACCCGGTCTTCACCACCGGCCTTCAAATGCTATCCATTTCGTCATATCATTATTCGGAATGGGTTATATGACATAAAGTCCTCTCCCGGCTAAACCGCATAATGAGCGCAAATTTTAAAACCATATGGATATATGGGATCTTAGTTAAGTCACACTTAAAGCCCAAAACCTTTTCTTCAAATGGTTTAAACAAATTTCCATTTTAATATTTTAAAACAAAAGATTCACCTTTTTAAAATACACTTCAATTTGAAACCAAGGTTCACCAGTCTTTCACAAAGATTCATTCATAGCTTTCAAAATAATTCCATTTCAAACTTGAAATCTTTTCAACAAAAACTGAAAGTTTTTTTCGTTATATGAAAGCCATTATCAATTGAAAACAAATACTTTTCATTTCGTACAAATCCGATCAAATATGCACAAGTTATGGCCTTTAAAGTATAAACTTGGGTTAAATTTAAATTCCCAAAATAATACTTTTGAAATACTTTAAAGATGGTTTAAAATCCATATATATTATATAACTTGTATGCTCTTTCAAACCCTAGTTTTAAGAATAATTTCAAAACTTAAACAAGATTTATTTTATTCAAACTAAATTCAATTTCAAATTTCCTTTTCAAAAGCTCTTCATAATCAAATCAATTCCATTTCCAAAACCATTTGGATTCAAAATTCAATTTTTAAAACCATTTCATAATATTAAATTCAAATATCTTTGACTTAACCAATTTCCTCGTACAATCAATATTTGTGTGCGTGTGGTGTAGTCCAGGGTTTTACACAATAGTGCAATATCATCAATGATCACAAATTCAAGCATGTCAATATCGTTAAGCGGTATAATCCTATAACGGTTATCTTCCTTCACAAATTCACAGATGGATAATATAAATTCATCACAGATAAATAAATTACATTCATCATAGCTCAAATAAAAATAATCCATATCACAAAGCATCACACATCAGGGATATCAAACAATTCAAAGCATTCCATACAATCCAAACATCTATAAGTAAGATCAATTAGTCATTTGATTAATTTAAACCAGATGAATACTTATGAAAAAAATTACTAATCCTGGTTAATTAACATTAATTACTTACCAACCATTTTGATTAATTAACCTTTAATCTTCTATTAATTAACCTTTAAAAATAAATTGATTAACCTTAATTAATAAATCAATCAACCTTTAACCATTAAATAATTAACCTTTAATTATTTTAATTATCCTTTAAATTAATTATCCTTAATTACATCAGTTAATTAACCTTTAATTAATTACCATTTAATTAATTATCCTTAATTAATTAGAATAATTGATTGTCCCTAATCACTTATATTAATAAATCACAAAATTTACATCGAGTAATTATCCTTTAATCACTTAATTAATCAACTTTTAACCATTAATTTATTATCCTTAATTACTTTCATTAAATAGTTATCATTAAGTAATTAATTACCCTTAATTACTTACATTAATTAACCTTAATTAATTCTCCTTTGATATAATTACACAAAGTAATTATCCTTTAATTAATCATGTAAATAAATTAACCTTAATTAATAAATTCTTTAATAAATTTCATTAATCATTCTTTAATTTAATCACAATAATTAATTAGCCTTAAATTAATTACAAAAAGTAAATAACTTTAATTTAATTACAAACAGTAATTAGCTTAAATTTAATTACACAAAGTAATTATACTTACTTAATCACTTAATTACTCCTTTAAATCTTATTAAATAAATACTTGAAATTATTATCATACAAAATCATTTAAGATCTTATTTAATAACGTTTGGAAATAAATCATTATTAACACATTAGTTAACTTAAGATTATCCATTTAATTATCCATTTAAGTAACTATCCCTTGATCCCTTTCTTTAATTATTCACATAATTATCCTTAATAAAATAAGACCTTAATTAAACAAGATAGACTATTTACCTTAATTAATTACTTACCCATCACCTAAATCTTTTTTAAATTAAATGCTTGAAATCAATCACTAGAGAACTTTTAATTGATTTAAAGTTAAATACTCTAATCTTAAACACCTACTTAATTCCATCATAAAATTTTATTTGAAAATATTCAGGGATTTAAAATTTAATTGATTAACCTCACCTAATTAGAAAAAACCAAACAATTAAATTCATGAACATTTCATTTTAAATTTAAATTTTGGAAACTTGTTTAAAAATTAGCTTGAACTTGTTATAAAAACTTTGTTTCCAAAACAAGTCAACACAATTAGCTTACTTCCAAAACCTGATCATCTTTTATACTTATATTTTTTTCCTTTTTTTTTCTTTCTCTCTTTTTAAACTGATATAACATGCTATCCCCACTCGAACTCACCCGAAGCCACACTCGAGCCCTCCTCACATTTTCTTAAGCATTACCTCGAGTCGACTCATCCTCCCGAGCTCAATATCACAACAATGGTCATAGATACATCAGGTATCGTGCACGTGCACACGATACCTGGCTACTTTGAATCACGCTCCGACCGTCGACACGACGATGATCTGCCTCTGAGTCGTCCTGACCACCTAGGTCGACGAACCACTCGCAAATTCAAAATCGGACGAATGAACAACAGCAAGCTCCAGAACCCATCGCCGAGATCCACCCTGCCTTGCCATCTCCGACCACCGGAGACTCCGCCCTCTTGCCGGAATCATCGCCTGACCTCCACCTTCCTTTTCCTCCACCATCGGTGCACCTCGACGCTATCACGTTGCCGTGAACACCCAGTAAACAAACCCGACCAAAACTCAACCTACAACCCTAACTCGACGCCGTTCATACACTATGACAAGCTTGAACTTCGGCGAATAATTTTCCCATGACCACCCATATACCAGCCATCTCCAGACTCAGGCTCGACGAACAGTTCATCACCGTTCGTTGGCAATTGATAAAAATGATAAATTTGATCAACTAGCAAATCTAAACAAATCCCAAGCTTAAAAATCATGAAATTACTACCTAAAATCATCATTTCCTACTATGAATCGAATTATGAAATCCAAACTTGAATTCGTGATCATTGATTTTTCTGTTTTGAACATATTTTACTGTAATTCCTATTTTCCACATAAATTACTAAATATTTCTACTTGTTTTATTTTAAAAAATAATATTACACTATTGAAATCCTTTTTCATTAAGAAATCATAACCTAATAATGTATTTGGGGAGATGTAGATTTATTTATGTTGTTTTTAGCCTATGAATATTTAAATAGAAGTATAAATGCCTGTAAACAGACATGCATACAAATATATATATGTATGTATGTATGTATGTATGTATTCACACAGATATGCAGGCATATTAACATTCATACAAAAATCTTTTCTCACAATAATTTTTAAGTATATAGCATCAAGATATCATAGCAGATTCAAGATTAGTTTGCTCACCTGTTAGAAAACAATAGAGAAGCAAAGAATAGCCTGGAAATTGATCTTGAGTTTGATCTAGAATTGATTTAAATTTTTGATCTTTGATGTTTGTTGTTTGCTTGATTGTTGAATCTTTGCATCTTTGCTTCATGTTGAATTTGTTTAAATTTGCTTTTGAATCAGGTTGATTGCTTGCTGGCTTCAGGTTTAAAGCTTCCAAGTTTTTGAACTTGTACTTGCTTTCAATTTTAAGTTGAATCTTCTGAATTATCTAAGGTTGAAGATTTGTTTGATTTTGAACTATACTTTGTTTTTATTTTCTTTTCAGATTTGAGGTTTTTCCTTTTCTTTTGGTTTGAATGCATGAAATAAAATCGAAAAGAGTATAATAGTTTTTCCTTATTTCTTAAATTCAAAAATGAAAAGAATATTTAAAAGATGACACTTTTATTATTTTTATGATAACATTATTACAAATGTTGGATGGTATATTAAAACACTCACACTTGTCTAATTCCATATTCAAATGCTTACACATGTTATTTTAATTATTTTTACATATATATACAAACCAAATTTATATTTGTATAAATTTAAAAGAAAAGCATATAAACCTTTTTATCAAATCTTTATTTAAACTAAAACTATTAATTTTTTTAAATAAATAAATATTTATCTATCCATATTTTTGAAATATGTAATTTAACTTTTAAACAGTTTTTGAAAATTATTTATATCAATATTAAAAATATAAATTTCAAATCACAATGTATGTATATATTCTATTTATAAATTTCAATTAAAAATATAAATTTCAATTATGAATTTTAAAACATAATGTTTTCAAATCCAATTTATTTGTAACATATTTATTCTTGAATTTCAAACCAAATTCTATTTATAATCGATTTATATACATATATTTATATATAAATAAACAAACAAAAATCTTATTTAATTTGGAAAATTCAAATTAATTCACCATTTAATCCAAAAATACATTTTAATTATCAATTTAAATTTGACTCAAAACCGGGATCGCTACATTAAGAGTGTATATACAAATCCCAAATTTCAGATTGTTTTGCTTACATCAAGGTGTTTGACAACATCTCAAATTCATAAGTTATAAAACTTATCTTTTACATTTTTATTCAAAAATACTTCCACATTATACTATTATTATTTTCACCATTTTGAAGAACAATTTACAAAATCATTAGGATTGAAATTCTCAAATTCCCATCTTTTAAATCCTTTTTATTTATAAATCACATTTATAAATTGTACTTATATAATTTTATTTACTCAAAACATTTCACAATCGTTTGTATTTTATATTTTCAAAATTTCTTGGTTCTGAGTTAGGTGTGATTCGAAAATTTCTAGTTGTCCAAAATCGCCAAAAATTTCTTTTTATTTTATCAATTAGTGATCTAAATTATCTTTGGTTTAACACTTTTATAAAGATGTTTATAATTACTAATCAATTTTTCAGTTGATGATTCGCATTATCTTTTGACTTAAAAGATTTTATAGATCGAGCAACTCCAAATTGATACCAAGGAACTGGGTGCTACCAATGGTATCGAATATCCCCTTAACTAGAAGGGTAATACTTTAAGAGAACTGTTACCATCCAAACATATCTCCTACCTATTTTTGTTACTTCAAAGCCACTCGAGCTAATCATCATAAGATTCTTCTTTTTAATTCCTTTATTTATAAAACTTGTTACATACATTCATTTCTTACGACAATCTTATTTTCATGGTTTTAGGGTCATAAATTTATTTATCTTAAGTAAATTTCTTAACTTTAAACCAATATTATTCCAAACACCTTATAGTCAAACCGTAAAAGGTGTTCAGGTTTTTTAAATCAAATAATCAATCAATCAACTGTAATAACTAAATATTATTATTCCTTTAATTGTAAATATACATTTCGAAAGTTATGTCTTTATATATAAAATATTATCCTAGGTAAAATTATTTCATTTACCTAAAATTTAAAAACAAAATCATTTCTAGCATCAATAAATACGCGCTCATATATATTACTCTCAACTCATTCTAGGGTGTCACTTATCCTCTCTCTAATGAGTTACTCATCCTAAGGTATTATTAGCCATATCTCGGACAAGACACATTCCAACCAGGCTTAGGTGTTCGCTCAACCTAAGCTCTGATACCAACTATAATGACCCACAATTCCATAAATTTTAAATTGACAATAAACCATACATATCTAACCCAATTTGAACGAAAAAGCAGATTGTTAGGGGGAAAAAAATAAAGCTAGAAATAGAACAGAAAATTGAATCTCACACGAATGGAATAACATATATTATTTCAATATATAAACTTTATAGTGGAAATTTTTAAATACATTCATCAGAATTTAACTTAACATCTACATGGACAGTTATAAATCTTTATCCTTACAAATGTGGAGTACATGAGTGTGGTGGAAATGGATAACAATCTTTTGAAGAATCTTCTAACTCGATGCTCCGAGCTCTTTCAAGATGTTCAAAACTACACGTGATTATTAAGCTGCCTGGAAAAATAGGGCAAACCCAGAGTTTAAGGGAAAGGAAATAAACTCCACGTCGGTCATGGGACTGGTGTGAGAAACTCAAAATGCGAGTATTTGAAAAACGAAGGGTATCTCATAAGAGCACGTTGCATATAAACATGGAATGAGTTTTTACCATATGATAACCAAAACGTTTCTATGCAAAATCGGGTGATGTTATTTTTAATGACATTCTTTGAAAACTTTTCAAATAAACATATTCAAATAACCAAAATTGTTACATTATTAAATTCTAGCATAATAGTTTTAGAACTAAAACCGAAGGCACTTATTAGAGATTTGGATTTCCAAGTGAAGTGCGAGGCAAGGCACTACAACCTATACAATACATCTCTAGAGGGATGCACCGAGGATCAACATATTCGAAACCACTGTGAATTAAGACCGGCCTATGTACGTACCCATTTGGTGGTAGATAGAACCGAATATGATATCACCCAGGCCATTCTCCACCTTTCAGAGAGCTCTCATACCATGCACGATATATTTTTTACCTAATATCATAACGGGCACAAAATAATTCTAGAAAGGTAATATCATACCCTATTGGTAGCGAACCATTTATCCCTAAAGCAACCCATGTTTCACAATTCCCCCGGTATGAGGCCCGTGGTAACGTTTAGTTTTCTTAGAATTTTCACTTAAAATGCCACATTGACGTTTCCAACATCACACTATTGATTCCATAAAAGTACAATCCCTAAGCTCGTACATCTTAGAGAATGGTGTTAAGTATAAGAGGAGTTACCTCCTACACCACCAAACTGATGTACGTTTGTAGAGATCAATGCACTGTGATCATAGAAATGCAATGTCAGATATTCAATATAACCTAATGGTCGCAAACCATTTCATGGCAGGAGGTGGTGGCCTTGAGTTTGGAAGCTGGAAAGGAGGTGTTTGACTTGATTTTGGAGGTGGATTGCTAATGTATATACATGTGCATATATTTTACTTTATTTTGGAATATTTTGCCATAGCTTTGCTAAAAAAATTCAAGGCATGGAATCCATTAAAAAAGAGATCTTATAGCTTTAAGAAGAAGGAGGATGAAGAAGGGAATTATGTGAATGTAGGTGGGTATTTATAGGAATGTTTTGCACCAAAAATATCATGATATTTTCTCCTTACATATGCTTACTCACAACACCCACTACCATCACCATATATGGCCGTGTAACCTCCCATGTGTGTGTACCCATGTGCCTGTACTTAGTGTGTAAGAGTTTGACTTTGGTTTTACATAAGAGTTAAGTTTTAGTAAAATATCTTGGATATTTTGTAATATATATATATATATATATATATATAAGTATATTTGTATGTGTACATGTGTTCATGTATATGTTAGGGTGTACATGTGTATGTTATATATGTGTGAATATTTATCTTATAAGGTTATAACGATTTAAAACAACTTTTATTCGTTAAATTGTTACTAATTCCAATTCCGATCTCCAGTCATATTTTTACTTCTTAGTTAACTTACATATATTTGTAAAAAAAAATTGAAAACTAATTTTTCATCATTTTTAACTAATTAAAATGATCGCATTTGATTTATAAAATCATATAAATTAATATTAAACAATTATTTACAAAAAATGTTGTATTGATAAAGCGGTACGAATTTTCTTATATTTTCAAGTCATGTAAATATCTTTAAAAATATTATAAATGTCTTATTATCACTTCATAACTAATTAAAATGAATTATTATCATTTAAAAACAATTATTTGAATAATTATAACAATTATTAAATCTCAATTTAAATTCATAAATCAATTATTAAATACGATGCCATTATTGATGATGTCGTAAATACATTTATTTTCCCAAAATTAAAATAAATAATTTTATTTTATAATCTTAATTATATTGATATATGAGCATGCATATCTAGCTCGATGTGTGACTTATGATAATTATAGAGTCGTTTATCAATAAAACAATTTTTGATCATTTTATCGATATTCTTCCAACGTATATATTTTTGTAAATACTTATTCAAAATAAGATTGCCATCATTATTTATTATTTAAGACAACATAGTCTATGTTAAAAAGCTTAACTTGAGTATTTTAAAATAAAAAATAATTTATGAAAGTGATAAATTTATGGGTCGTTACAAGAAATATATTGTATTAAAATAACATATTATTTTAAATATTCCTAGTCATGATGTTTTGAGATAGGATATCGATATATCTTTTGGAAGAGTATGGAACGCTCGTCAAATGTTGGGGCCCATATTACTCATGGCCATTGGTGGCATGGTGTCCACCGAACGACTATAGTTGGGTCTAACTTGAAGCGTTGAAAGTGAAACAATATTCAATGGAGAATTCGTCTCCTCACTTATATGAGATTAGTATCACCGTCAACTTTTGTCAACTCAAAGTCTTTGGCTAGAGTAGTATGACCAATAGTAATTTGTTTATTATTGAATCAAAGATTCTATGTTTGATCTAATCAAGTTGAATGTGGACGATGTTGGAATTTTGACCAAAACCATATTCCACTAGCTAAGGTGACATGTGAACATTAATATTCGAATTGTTCAATATTAATCGCTGACTGAATTTACACCTTTGAGTTGCACAACCATAGTGATGAACACTCCGAATAACCACATGATTTACATAATTTATAATTGTTGTAACCAAATTAAATTAATTAATATTTATGAAATATTAATTGTCAAATTTGATTCGATTTGTCTGAATATCATTAGTATTAATAAAGTCATACATAAAAGTTATAAATGCATGTATCGATATACAATATCGATAAATGTTTAAATTGGATTAAACAAACTTTACTGAATCATTTTGGAATTTTTAAGGGCACACGTAGCACTATCTATAGCCGGTGATGCATGCTAAAGGAGGGGAGGATTTAATGAGATAATGAACTAAAGTGGGAAGGTTCTAATAGAGGGAATTAGAAAGGTTTCAATGTTTCCTTTAAAATAAATTTTCTATCATTCTCAGTGATTCTGTCATTTCACTTTTCTCTATCTCCTCTCCACCCCTCTTATGGTTGAAGTTTCACGGCACCATAGAGAAAAAATTCCCCAAATCAAAGTAAAAACAAAAGGTGGTAATTATCACTTGATTCCGACAAAATCCGATGGTCGATTAAGTTGAGGCTAGAAGCTTTGTTCATCATCTAAGCTGCAACTTTTTGGCTACATCTTAAGGTGATTTTCAATTTTATTTATTTAATTACGTAAATCATATTCACAAAGTTTGAATCTTTATATGCTTCATACCAATTATTTATACATACACAAATATATATATATATATATATATATATATATATATATATATTCATCTTGTAATATAATTCTAATCCTGTAATAACCCGTAATTTTATCACTTGAATTTGAAATATTTAGTTAATTTTAAAATAATCATGTTTTATATAATAAATAATAATAGTGATCTTGTTTTGAAAAAATGTTTAAAAAATACATTATTTGAAAAAATATCGATAAAGTGATCGAAAAATCGTTTTATCGATGAACAACTTTTTAATCGTCAGAAGTCATAAATGATTTTTTTACATACACTGTGACACCCCGCACCTCTAGGCACCCCAAAAATCAAACATGACCAGAAGCAAGGTGTCGGGTGAAATAAAAATCCATAACATAACACAGAGACTAATGCAACAGTATAAAATGATTAAAATACTACAGCGAAAGAAAACTTTCACTAATTATAAATTAATAGCAAAACAACTTCATTGAAAAAAAAATTAGCCCAAATTTATTTTTGAAACAAAAAGTACCTAGTAGCCTCCACCAAAACATAAAACATAACAAAGTTCACAATATAGGTCCCCATATATAGAGTAAAGTATGGAAAAGAGAAACGAAGTACATGAAACAAAAGAAACAAAAGCTGACGATAACAACTGCTCCAATGGCCCTCCAAGCTGCAAAGAACTACAACCTAGACTTGCGCTCCTATGATTTGGAGAAATAAGAAAAATAGGAATAGGTCAGACATAAAGTCTGGTGAATAAGAAATAAAATGAAGCAAAAAATAAAATAGTTTAATTCCAGATCTTCTCCGGATATTGCAAAGGGTGAATAATATAATGTAGTGAACTCTTCTTAGATACAGTTCCTAAGAAGCCAAAGTCCGTGGTCACTCTAGGGAAGTCAGCCATGCAGTAATACTAAACGTCAATCGGCCTGTCAAACCTGTTGTCCTTACCTATCCACGTGCTACAACATGAAAGTCATGCTCTTTATCCATGCACTGTGACTAAATGCCCCTTACGTCTGATAGGCACCGACTCAAACAACCCTCGCAGGACCCCGAAGTTGCCTCAGGCTCCGTGTAACGACCCAGGATTTAATCGCTTTAAAATATACTATTTAGTGTGATTTTAGGTATAAAATATAAAAAAATTTATGATTTAAATAATATTTGATAGGATTTGAAAGTTGAAATATACATAAAAATAGTAACATTTGCCTATATTGACAAAAGTGACAAAATGTTGATTTCAGAAAAGTATGTTTCAATGGTTAAATAAATTATCTTAATTAATTTATGAGTTTTTATATTTTTAAATATCATTATAAAAATTTAATTTTAAATTTGGTTTACATAAATAAATAGTTTAACTAAAACGTCAAAATGTGACTGCAAAACATTTTGTCGAAAATCAACGTTTTGTCGATTAAAAGTTGTCGCAACGTCGTCGCACCTTTATTTTCTTATATATAAACATATATTCAAATAGTATAAGTATTAATTAATTCACTAAACACGTTTACTTTTGCTAAATAAGATTAGAAAATTTCTAGAAGTCATTAGTAAAAGTAAGTAAGAATTAACAAAAGTAAGAAAAAGTAAACATCAAATTACGTCAAATCAAAGCGAACATAATTATGATATTCTTTACTTAATCTTTAAGTGACTAAGACATAAAGTAAGAATTTGAAAGATGATTTAATTAATGAAAAGGTGGAGATTGATTTAGGTTAAAGTAAGGTTAGTTTGGTAATTTGGTAAGAGATTATTTTGGTAAATTTACCACTTCTTTCTTTTTCTATAAATATCCATCTCCTTCTTCACTATCATTCACATTTTTTCTTTTTCTTTTCTCAAGCTTCTTCATCTTCTTCCCCACCTCTTTAATTGCTTCCATGCAATATAAAAAATTAGAAAGAAATAATGTCAAAATATTTATAAAATATTCAAAAGCAATCAATGTTCATTCTCCTTAAATCAAACTCATCTTTTCTCCATATTTTACCTCTTCTTGTCTCAGTCATAACTTCTTCAAAAAGGAACCAAAAGAAAAAAATTATTTTTTTCAAATCACTTATTTTCCAGTAGCAACAACTTTCCTGCTTTTCATTTTGACTCATTCTAAAGTTAACTATGTCAAAAATACACTTCTTTCCAGCACATTTTCTAGCCCAGTTTTTAAGCCAGAGAATAGGCCATTTTGTTTTGATCACAACTTGATCATAACTGACCAAAATTAAGAAATTTTAATTTTCAATACATATGAAATTCCAGTGGCTACAAATTTTATGTTGATCACTTTTTTCAGTTTTGAGGTTTACTGTACTGAAACTCAATTCTTTGAAGTGTATTTTCGGGCTTCATTTTTTGTCAATCCAACAATACCTCTTCTTCATTCTATCATATCACCCTCAAAACAACTTGTATTCGAATGATTCTTTAATTTTAATTTAAGATAAAATAATTCGCAACAATTTTTCAGTTAACATGTTTTTCAAATTTTGAGAGTAAGAGAGTCAAAAACAAGAGAGAAGGTGACCTATTTTTCGGGTCTAATTTTGAGAATTCAAGTTCAAAACTCTACCACTTCTTCTCTACACTTTCGGCCCACCTCCATTTCAAGCCTTGGTCAAGCATTAGGAAGGAGGAATTCGGGTATATTTTTATTTGGTTCCGAAGCATGGTAGGAAATATGCGTTAGATCTTAAGTTCCTTGCCTTAAGTTTGACGGAGTGGAATCCAAAGTAAGTTATTTCTTGTTTTAAGTTCATTAAAACCATTGCTAAGTTGAAAGAACATTAAGTGTTAAGTGTTGTTTGAAAACCTTTGTTGAATGCTTGTTTACTTTGTTTTCTAAAACAATGGTTTATTTCCTTGCTCAATATTATGTTTGGATGGTTAATTAAGTAATTCAAAATTTAGAAGTTAAATACTTAATGGGGTATGCGAAAACGACTAGTGCATGTGTTTCGTCTGTGAGATCCAAGAAGACTTGGGCGAGGGATGGAATATGTCGAAGGCAATGCCCGGATGCTCCAAAATAAACATCAAATTGTTTTAACTCAAGATAAAATAAAACGTGTTATAGAATGAAGCATTGATTTATCATTTATTGTTGCGTTTATTTTGTTAATTGATTGTTTGGTTGTTTGAATTAGGCTCGACCAGTTTATGAGCACTGGTTATTATTATTTATTGTTGACTTTGCTCGTCCATTTTATGAGAAATTTATTATCCATATGCATAGGCTGGGTAGAAAATAATTGTAGTCTAACATCTTGTGATTTATTTCACAATTTGACTATAACGTGTTCATTGGTAATATTTGGTTCACTTCAATTTAATGGATTATTTTGAAAATTGGTTTTCAAGTTGAAATGTTATGAAATGTTTTCCATTAAAAAGAAATAGAAATGTTTGTTAATGAATTTTTTGAAGTTATATTATACAAAAGTGATTTATATAATGAATGGTTTTATAAAAGTGTTTTATAAAACAGAAAAAATTTCGAGGACTAAACCCAATGGTTTTAAGATGATTTTTAAAAGGATTCGGGAAATGATAATTATTATAGATTTGAAAGTACTTGTGAATATTAGTGTGAAATGATTTATCGCTTCGTAAAATAAAATGATTTGTTATGTTACCAATGATTCGTGTAACCCGTAACTAAAAAATGGGCATGTGTTTCGGTATAGTCCACTCTTAGAGTAGAGGGATATACTTATTTATCGATTGTATTAAGGCCGGGACCCAGTTGCCTTGTTATTAGGAGAAACCCCCCGATCTGGCTGCATATGGTTTGACATGTTTTTATTACAGTATTTGAGATTTCCAAATAAACTTTTCAAACGTGATTTGATTTAAGATCCCCAAGTAAAGTATAATATAAATAAAGAGTATATATATACTTCAAAAGTTTTGAAATAAGAATTCGAGAATAATGTACAAAGAGATAATTTCTGTAAAGGTAATTAGATTTGAAAATTTAAATTTAAAGATTAAGCCTAAGTGGGTAGTTTTGGAAATTGCATATTGTTTGTTGCATCGTAGGTACATTGAGTCCTATTTGCAATAGGACAATTACGTTGGCTTGATCCTGTATCTAATTGGGTACCCAATTAGATAGGGGTACATAGGCAGTCACAAGTGGTAGTGATGCAGCCCCTAAAATAATATAACCCTTTCATGTTTATCTGTTAATGGTTGTTGTTTATCTCCTGTTATTGTATTTTTCCTGCTTACTATTTTATTCCGCATTTGACATGTTTATTGAGTTAGTAGGAATGGCTATTGCTGTCTCTCTTATTAGAGTTGTGCAGTGTTAGATTTATTTGTATTTGGTTTGTATGTAAGCACACCTAGTAGATTAAATTAATTACTCCGATAACTTGTAAAATTGAAATTTTATCCTATATATTTAACAATATTGAATATTTATCAAATATGGTGTATTCAGTTAGTAGTTTTCATTAGTAGTCTTAGAACGGACAGATTATTCGGCAATTTCAACTGGTCAGAAAATTCGGGTCGTCACACGTGGTATCAGAGCTTAGGTTAGGTGCCTAAGTTAAATTCACCTAGGATTAGTATATCAACCTAGGAATTTTAAAAATGAAACTACCTTAATTTGATAAATAAAATGGATATGATAAGGCACCGTACCTCCGACCGGGGTTATGGGTGAGATTACTATTTTTGGTGTGCATAACTTTCGTTAATTGTTGTTTTTTCATTATATTTTTTTCATCCTTGTAATTTCGAGGACGAAATTCTTTTAAGTTGGGGAGAATGTAACGACCCAGTATTTGACGCTTTAAAATATATTATTTAGAGTGATTTTAAATATAAAATATAAAAAATTTATGATTTAAATAATATTCGATAGGATTTGGAAGTAGAAACATACATAAAAATAGTAACATTTGCCTATATCGACAAAAGTGACAAAATGTTGATTTTAGAAAAGTACGTTTCAATGATTAAATAAATTATCTTAATTAATTTATGAATGTTTATATTTTTAAATAATATTATAAAAATTTATTTTCAAATTTGGTTTACATAAATAAATAGTTTAACTAAAACGTCAAAATGTGACTGTAAAACATTTTGTCGAAATCAATGTTTTGTCGATTAAAAGTTGTCGCAACGTCGTTGCGCCTTTATTTTCTTACATACGAACATATTCAAATAGTGTATGTATTAATTAATTCACTAAACATGTTTACTTTTACTAAATAAGATTAGAAAACTTCTAGAAGTCATTAGTAAAAGTAAGTAAGAATTAACAAAAGTAAGAAAAAGTAAACATCAAATCACATCTAATCAAAGCCAACATAATTATGATATTCTTTACTTAATCTCTAAGTAACTAAGACCTAATGTAAGGATGTGAAAAATGATATTAAGTATTGAAAAAGTGGAGATTGCTTTAGGTTAAAGTAAGGTTAGTTTGGTAATTTGGTAAGAGGTTATCTTGGTAAATTTACCACTTCTTTCTTTTTCTATAAATATCCATCCCCTTCTTCACTTTCATTCACATTTTTTTCTTCTTTTCTCAAGCTTCTTTATCTTCTTACCCTCCTCTTTAATGGCTTCCATGCCATATAAAAAAAACTAGAAAGAAATAACGTCAAAATATTTATAAAATATTCAAAAGAAAGCAATGTACATTCTCCTCAAATCAAACTCATCTTTTCTCCATATTTTACCTCTTCTTCTCTCGGTCATAACTTCTTCAAAAACAATCCAAAATGAAAATTTATTTTTTCAAACCATTTATTTTTCTAGTAGTTACAACTTTATTATTTTCATTTTGTCTCATTATAAAGTTAACTATGTCAAAAATACACTTCTTTCCAGTGCATTTTCTGGCCCAGTTTTACGCCAGAGAATATGCCATTTTGTTTTGATAATAACTTGATTATAACAGACCAAAATTAAGAAATACTTTTTATCAAAACATATGAAATTCCAGTGGCTAAAACTTTTAAGTTGATCACTTTTTCCAGTTTTGAGGACCTCAAACTCAATTCTTTGAAGTGCATTTTCGGGCTTCATTTTTTTATCAATTCGATAATACCTCTTCTTCATTTATCATATCTCCCTCAAAATAACTTGGATTCAAATGATTCTTTTTTTAATTCAAGAGAAAAGAATTTGCAACAATTTGTCAGTTAACATGTTTTTTAAATTTTGAGAGTAAGAGAGTCAAAACTAAGAGAGAAGGTGACCTATTTTCCGGGTCTAATTTTGAGAATTTAAATTCAAAGCTCTACCACTTCTTCTCTACACTTTCGACACAACTCCATTCCAAGCCTTGGTCAAGCATTATGAAGGAGGAATTCAGGTTTATTTTTATTTGGTTCCGAAGCATGGTAGGAAGTATGCGTTAGATCTACGCTTTAGGTTAAAGTAAGGTTAGTTTAGTAAGAGGTTATTTTGGTAAATTTATCACTTCTTTCTTTTTCTATAAATATCCATCTTTTTCTTCACTTTCATTCACATTTTTTTCTTCTTCTTTTCTCAAGCTTCTTCATCTTCTTTCCCTTCTCTTTAATAGCTTCCATGCCATATAAAAAATTAGAAAGAAATAATGTCAAAATATTTATAAAATATTCAAAAGAAATCAATATTCATTCTCCTCAAATCAAACTCATCTTTTCTCTATTTTTTACCACTTCTTCTCTTGGACACAACTTCTTCAAAAAGGAACCAAAATACAAAATTCTTTTTTTCAAATCATTTGTTTTTCCAGTAGCTACAACTTTCATATTTTTTCACTTTGTCTCATTATAAAGTTAACTATGTCAAAAATACACTTCTTTCCAGTGCATTTTCTGGCCTAGTTTTTAAGCCAGAGAATAGGAAATTTTGTTTTGATTATTACTTAATCATAGCAGACAAAAATTAAGGAATTCTTCTTTTCAAAACATATGAAATTCCAGTGGCTACTACTTTTATGTTGATCACTTTTTTCATTTTTGAGGTTTGCTATACCGGAAACTCAATTCTTTGAAGTGCATTTTCGGGTTTCATTTTTTATCAATCCGACAGTAACTCTTCTTCATTCTATCATATCTCCCCCAAAACAACTTGGATTCAAATGATTCTTTTATTTTAATTCAATAGAAAATAATTTTCAGCAATTTTTTAGTTAACATGTTTTTCAAATTTTGAGAGTAAGAGAGTCAAAAACAAGAGAGAAGGTGACCTATTTTTCGGGTCTAATTTTGAGAATTCAAGTTCAAAGCTCGACCACTTCTTCTCTACACTTTCAGCCCACCTCTATTTTAAGCCTTGGTCAAGCATTAGGAAGGAGGAATTCGGGTTTATTTTTATTTGGTTTCTAAGCATGGTAGGAAGTATGCGCTAGATCATAAGTTCTTTGCCTTAAAGTTTGACGGAGTGGAATCCAAAGTAAGTTATTTCTTGTTTTAAGTTCATTAAAACCATTGCTAAGTTGAAAGAACATTAAGTGTTAAGTGTTGTTTGAAAACCTTTGTTAAATGCTTGTTTACTTTGTTTTCTAAAACAATGGTTGATTTTCTTGCTCAATATTATGTTTGGATGGTTAATTAAGTAATTTAAAATTTAGAAGTTAAATACTTAATGGGGTATGCAGAAATGACTGGTACATGTATTTCGCCTGTGAGATCGAAGAAGACTTGGACAAGGGACGGAAAATGTCGAAGGGAAAGCCCGGATGCTCTAAAATAAATATCAAATTGTTTTAACTCAAGATATGAAGCATTGATTTATCATTTATTGTTGTGTTTATTTTGTTAATTGATTGTTTGGTTGTTTGAATTCGGCTCGACCAGTTTATGAGCGCTGATTATTATTATTAATTGTTGACTTTGCATGACCATTTTATGAGCAATTTATTATCCATAGTCATGGGCTGGGTTGAAAATAATTGTAGGCTAACACCTTGTGATTTATTTCACAATTTGAATATAAGGTGGTTAGCGGTAATATTTGGTTTACTTCAATTTAATGGATTGTTTCAAAAATTGGTTTTCAAGTTGAAATGTTATGAAATGTTTTCCCTTTAAAAGAAATAGAAATGTTTGGTAATTAAAGTTTTGAAGTTATATTATATAAAAGTAATTTATATAATGAATGGTTTATAAAAGTGTTATATAAAACGGAAAGAATTTCGAGGACTAAACCCGATGGTTTCAAAATGATTTTTGAAAGGATTTAGGAAATGAAAATTATTATAGATTTGAAAGTACTTGCGAATATTAGTGTGAAATGATTTATCACTTCGGGATATAAAATGATTTGTTATGTTACCAATGATTCGGGTAACCCGTAACTAAAAAGTGAGCATGTGTTTTGGTATAGTCCGCTCTTAGAATAGAGGGATATACTTATTTATCGATTATATTAAGACTGGGACCTAGTTGCCTTGTTATTGGGCGAAACCTTTCGGTCTGTTTGCATATGTTTGATATGTTTTTATTACAGTATTTGGGATTTCCAAATAAACTTTTCAAAAGTGATTTGATTTAAAATCCCAAAGTAAAGTATAATTTGAATATAAAGGATATATATACTTCAAAAGTTTTAAAATAAGAATTCAAGAATAAAGTCCAAAGAGATAATTTCCGTAAAGGTAATGAGATTTGAAAATCTGAATTTAAAGATTAAGCCTAAGTGGGTAGTTTTGGGAGTTGCATATTGTTTGTTGCATCGTAGGCTCCATGAGTCCTATTTGTGATAGGAGAACTACGTTGGCTTGATCCTGTATCTAATTGGGTACCCAATTAGATAGGGGTACGTAGGCAGTCACAAGTGGTAGTGATGCAGCCCCTAAAATAATATAACCCTTTCATGTTTATCTGTTAATGGTTGTTGTTTATCTCGTGTTATTGTATTTTTACTGCTTACTATTTTATTCCGCATTTGACATGTTTATTGAGTTAGTAGGAATGGCTATTGCTGTCTCTCTTATTAGAGTTGTGCAGCGTTAGATTTATTTGTATTTGTTTTGTATATAAGCACACCTAGTAGATTAAATTAATTACTCCTATAACTTGTAAATTGAAATTTTATCCTATACATTTAACAATATTGAATACTTATCAAATATGGTGTATTCAGTTAGTAGTTTTCATTAGTAGTCTTAGAACGGACGGATTATTCGGCAATTTCAACTGGTCCGAAAATTCGGGTCGTTACACTTCACCAAACTGGACTCCTATCCTTCTGACTCCTCGATCACCAACGTGGACTTTCCCTTATCCAAAGTGTCGGTCCTCCGAAAGAGCGCCTATAGCTAGGTCGGCTGAACAAAATCCTCCAACGATCTACCTAAAGAAGTCTACGTCGGAGCATACTTGTCATGTTCCGTCTGCATCGATCTGCTTTAAGAATCCTAGGATTGCGGATGCTATCTTTCCTATGTACTAGCAACCTATGAAAGGTAACAAACATCCTTGCAAACCTACTTTCCCACTCCTAGTACGTACAGCCAAAACTATATTTTGGTCTTAACTACATGTTCCAGACCTTTACAAGGTCTGCCTACCAAATCGCTTCTAGATTAATTAATTTAATTTACCGTTAAAGTTTACATACTGTTTATTTCCATTAATCTTCTTTAGGCCATTTTTACATCCGATTTGGTTATTTCACAATTTTCCTTTTTCTTACATAAATGTTATTTCAATTTAACGTCCATTCAGTCCATATGATTTGTCTGTAATTTTTATGTCATTTTGTTGCAGGTTTACACAAGCCTTTAAGATCCATTTAATTTACATTTTTTTTTCAACCTAGTTTACGTTCTACTTTTAGAGATTTAATCTGTACTAAATTTTTATCCAATAGCCACAAACCATTTAATTACACAAAATTTCAGTTTTACATTTTTGAGCCACATATGGAACAAACAATTATGCCAATTAGATTTCCCAATTTTGTACTAAAACCATATTAAAATTATATGATTATATAAATCAAAACCATAATTTTATTCAAGTAACATATTTTGAATTTTTTCAACTAACATGTTCTACCATTAGAACTTAATAAGGATTCTAATTCAAATTAATTAAACCAATCTTATTTAAGCCATGAAACGTGAATAATAATTTGTTTGTTCCAAATTTCAACGCAAACATGAATTAGAATTGAGAAGTGGAAGAAGAAGAAGATACAATAATTTACATAAATTTCAACCTTATTTATGCCATAAAAGGTGAATAGAAAATTTATGTCCCATATTTTAAACCAAACATGAATTAGATTTGAGAAGTGAAAAAAGAAGAAGTTGCAATAATTTACAACTATTCTCAATTAAGAACAGAAATTAATTCATATTAACGTGCCAGAAAAGAATTGATATTGAACTACTTTATTTTTCTATTTTATATTAATTCCCACTCACCTGACACTTGAGCTTGCATAAATTTGAAAAAACTTTGCTTTAATCTTTCTTCCTTTGATTTTTCTAAATTCTCCAAATTGCTTGAATATATATATATATATATATATATATGATTTAATTTGGTAGAGATTTGTATATTTAGTAGAGAAAAGGAGGAACAATAATACACACTAATTTTACTGCAGAATTATGACGACGACTGAATAAGAGATTAGGTTTAGGTTAAATGCTTTATTTATAGATTGTTTGAGTGAGTATAATCCATTAGATTATTTTATATTAAATTTGGTTCTTTCATACACTTAATAGTTATCCATTCTAGCTCATACACATCACTCAACCAATAAAATTTAGCCAACTCATCCTATTACATCACTAGAGCGAATGGGAAGCCACCACATGTCAGAAACAACGCTGAAATACATAGGAAAATCATTGGAAACGGACCAGCTAAAAAAACATCGCTTCAGATTTTCGGCGACAACGAGATTTGATCCTTGGTCACTAAGAAAGTCAACATGTGCCTTAACCACTGTACCAAATGTGCTTTTAATTTCTTTTGTAATTATATTTCCCGTAAAATATCGGGGTGTTACATTCTCCGCCCTTAAAGGATTTCATCCCCGAATTCTCCATAGACAGATGAACGTAATTAACAACCAGCCTCCAAGAACTACATCCATCTACTCAACCATCATCCATTTCTACCATTGTCCTTATTTTTAACTAATGCAATTTATGATTTATTCAAAGTGAAATGCATATGAACTTACCTAATGCAAAAAGGTAGTCAGTCTATTGATTCAGATGACCTCTTGTAATGCAATTATGCTTATGCCATTCAATCAAATGTATGCAATTACCCTAGTATAATTGATAATTCTATATGTATGTTTCAATCATTCACCCAAATTCACCATCCATATGCAACATCTATTTATACACACATGCGCATGCGCTTGCACACACACACATATATATACAACCATGTGTAAATGCAATAGATAACAGGCACATATGTGCAGGTGTGTGTACCTAGTTGGCCGATTATCCTAATAAATAAATATCTTGTGTGTGCAATGCATCTATTTGCAAACATTGGCATCCACTTGCAATCATTTTCATCCATCAAACAAAACAGGCCCTGATGACATGTTTACAACCAAGCTACCATCCATAGGTTTCACCTAAAGATTATCGAAAAGACCATAACTAAGGAAAGATCAAAGATCAAAGATAGGATATTTGAAGCGTGCCTTTAAACAGAAAAAGATAAGATCTCTGAGTTCTCTCATCAGATTCTCTTGTGCACTCCTTGGGGTCATCTCTCCACTAAACCTTCACTAGACGAACTTCCTTATAGCGTAATCTCTTGACGTCGTGTTCCAATATACAAGTGGGTGTACAACGCACAAGTGATTCACGCTCTATCTCCACTTCCCTTAGTTGATCGGGTTCTACTACTACTGCAGAATCATGTAGACGCTTCCTCAGATGCAAAACATGAAAAACATCATAAACTCCTGCCAACTTATCTGGAAGATCAACTCTTTATGCCACTTTTCCAATCCTTGCGGTAATAGGGAAGTGTAACGACCCAGAATTTTAAACTATTTAAATTGAAAATATTTAATTAAATTTAAATATTTGAATGATGATTTGATTTGAATTGCAAATTATCAGAATGAATTTAGCGATTAAATTATAAAATTTAATCTATTGAAAGTTGAATAAAAAATTTGAATCTTCAATTTTAAGCCGATTAAAAATATTTCAAAGGCTTGTAAAATTCATATTGATAATATTGAAAATTATAAAAGCTTCAGAATTGAAATTTGAAGTGAATTGTTCAGTTTTGAAATTAAATTGTTTGAATCGATATTCAAAAATAGCCGTCCGAGGCACAGTCTCGGAATTCGACGAAACCAGTTCCATTGGGTCCGTAATATTGAATTATTGCCGGATTTCAAATTTCGTATTTTTCGGAGTTGATATGTGATTACACGACGAGTAAACGCGTTGAAATTATATTCGATTTAAACTTGAATTTAAAATTTAATTAGTCAAACTTCACCACGTTCTCCCTAAACTCACGCCGAGTATCACGTAGGAAATCACGATGAAGATCGTGTAAAACCATGCCTCTTCACGATTTTAAATACCATATTCCCTCTTCAGTTCAAAAATCATTCGAACGAAAATAAAATTATTAATGGCCGAAGACCTTCGCATCTCTCTCTCTCTCTCCCTTAATTCCTCAGTTCGACTCAGAGTAAATAGAAAAAACTATATACAAAGGGCCGAAGCCCTAAATTGAATCGCGTATGGGCGCGCGCGATAGGAGGCAACGGCGGCAGCAGCGACGAGGCCGATGGTGATGAGGTGGCGCGCGCGTGATTGGGGGTTATTGACGATCGATAGCAGGCGACGGCGTGAGGCTCGCAGCTTGGGTCGACGTCAGGGTGGTGTCGCAATTCGTGCGGCGGCAGGCTAGGGCAGAGGCGAGCTCGAGACTGCGGCGATGAAGTGGAGACTCGAGTTCGAGCTTAGGGATTTCGAATAGCAGTAAGGTGATTTTTTTTTATTAATTTATAACGCATATGAATTGATGGAAAAAAATGGGTAAAAGGAAATAAATGTGTAAATAAGTTTGTTTAATTTACTTGTATAATTTATCTTAGAAATAGTTAAAAAGAATTTGTTTAAAATTAAACGAATTGGTTTTAAAATAAAATCACTAGTTAATTTAAAGTTATTTTACAAGGAAAATTTGTAAAGGAAAATAATTTTATTTAAGAAAAATTAGTTGATTTAAAATTTATAAAAAGGAAATTTAGTTCAATTGGAAATTTCTAGTTAAAATTATTTTAAAAGTAAAATAATTAGTTAAAATAAATTATTAAACAAGAAATTGGTTTAAATAAAACTATCAGTTAATTTAACTATTAAAATGAAATCGCCGATGAATCGAAATTATCTAATGAAAATTTAATTTATTCGATTGATTCGAATATTAATAAATTGTGTAAATATTTATACAAGGTATAAATGAAGAAAACAAGTTGAATTGGAAGTGGATTGCAAACGGGAATAAAGGTGAGAACTTCTCACTCAAAAAGGAATTTTGTTGTTTATTTAAATTTTAAATAGTTAGATTTAAAATTGATTGACTGTGTTGATTGAATGCTTGAATGATGATTGATATATATATATATATATATATATATATATATATATATATATATATTGGATGTGAATAGACCCTATACGCCGTTAGTAAGTGGAGGTTATTTATTACACACATATACCGCGATATTCCACCTCGAAGTGGAATTGGTATTATATTATATATTGCAATATATATATATATATTAGCATATGTATATATTGCAGTTGATTGATTTCCCGCATTGTATAGCGGATGAGACCCTATGCGCCGTTAGTAAGCGGATAATATTTTATAAAATCCCATATACCGCGATATTCCGTCTTGAAACGGAATTGGTATTGTGCTAATGTCTGTGGATGCAGGGAAACAGGTTGGAGGGATCCAACTGGATTCCTCACAAGTGTTTGTTTATTTACATATATTGTGATATTTGATTGCTTATCATGGATGATATATGATGTTTGAAAGTCGTGATAGACTAATTGATGTGTTGCATCATCGGATCCAATTTTTGGAAGTTTAAAAATAATGATTTTGATTTTTAAGGAATTTCTAAAGTGATTTTTGGAAATATACGTTTATAAAATATTTTTTTAATTGATTCATTCTAAATAAATAAACGTTATAATTTTAATGTTATAAAAATTATATTTTTGAGAAATATAGTTAAAAGTTGATTTTTGAAAATATGGGATTAATGATTTTATAAAATAGTTTAAATCGGAATTTTTGAAGTTATTGTAAAGAGTTTAAATATAGGATTTATAAAATTTGATTATTTTATAAATCAAGAGAATGGTGAAATTATAAAGGAGATTAAAATGTTTAAAAAAATAATATAAATTGAATTATATAGAGGATTTATAAATTGATATTTATAAACTAAAACATTTGAATTATAAAACGAATTTTATAAGTGTTAGAATGAATTGTAAATGAATTTCATAAATGAATGAAATTTATAGAATTATAAACGGTGAAGTTATAAATGGAATTTTATAAGCGGTAGGTTTATAAAATTTATAAGTGTTAGAATGAATTGTGAATGAATTCCATAAATGAATGAAATTTATAGAATTATAAACGGTGAAGTTATAAATGGAATTTTATAAGCGGTAGGTTTATAAAATTTATAAGAGTTAGAATTAATTGTGAATGAATTTCACAAATGAATGAAATTTATGGGATTATAACGATGAAGTTATAAATAGAATTTTATAAACAGTAGGTTTATAAAATTTGTAAAGGAAAATAAAATAAAAATTCATAAAGTTATTAAAGGAATGGATTTGGATAAATAAATGAATCTTATAAGTTATAAGATTTATAAAATTTATGAAGTTTAAAGGAACGATTTTATAAACAAATAAATTAGAAGTATTTGACTTATAATATGAATTTTTAATATATCATTGTGATATGAATTGAGATAAGTTAATAAAGGAAATTTATAAATGGAAGTTGTTATAAAAGAAATAGAAATAGAATTTACAAACATTGTTTTATAAATCCGCAACAACTTATTTTGATAAGTGAATTGTGTAATTTATTAATGGAGTTATATTCACGTTTTAAACAGTGAATAATCCTTTAAAATAAAATGAATAGAAGTGATGAAATTTATTAACAAGGTATATTCACGTTTTTGAATAGTGAATAATAAGTTAAAGAAATTATTTTGGATGTGATGTTGGAAATAGAATTAAAACGATCTAAAGATGTTTTAAAAGGTGTTGAGATTCGAAACCATAGATTTCAACATTTATTGTTGAAATAGATGTTTTCGAGAAATATAAGGAAATAGTGGACTATAACACTGTTGTTATAGTAAATGATTTCCGAAAGGAAATGTTTGTATAGTATTGGGATTTATATATCTATTTTAATTTCAAATCCCTATACTAGTGATTTTGGGTTGTCGTAACGATGTTTTACGCAACATTCGTTTTGGCCCAAATAAATATGTTTAAGAGAATGATTTCCTTAAAGAATGAAATATATACTTAATTTCGATTAAAGTATATAGAATACTTTCCAAGTGTAGAAAATAAAAGGATTGTGAATTACTTATTTAATAAGTAAGGAAATGTTTTCCAATATAAAGTGAATATGTTGAGAATTTATCTTTTTGAAGATAAATTGAAATGAATAATTGAAATCGTTTATTCATGGATATTTTGGGAATGTAAATTCATTATGGAATTTATAAATGAAAAGGGGATTTGTTTGAAAATAAATGTTGATTTATTTTTGAAGTGTGAAAACTATATATCTAGTAAAGATATTTTTGGGAAATAAATAATTTGGAAAATTATTTGGAATCTGGTGATGTGTGTATATCTATTGATAGTTCAATAACCGACTATCAATATTTACCTTTGAATGGTATTTGTTGTGATTGCTTGAAATTGAATGCCACACTTATTTTTTTTTAAAATAAGCGCTCACTATTCGGGTTAACCGGGAAAGGACCTTGGGGTCGTATAACCCATTCCGAATATGTGATACGTCGTTAAGAATTGCATTCGAAGACCGGTGTTGAAGACCGGATATTTTCGAAAACGAAAGGGTTTCTTGTCGAATGTCTTTGCATCGACTGGTCCCCGGTATAGAGACTCCATATGTGATGGGAAGTCCGAACGTGATTAGTGAATATCCGGATTGCAAGGACTTCTTTGTAAGTGCCTTCGGTTCTGTTCGAGCCCGAAACAGACTTGTATGGATTGTATGCCTGACATTACAAATTGAGATATAAAGCCGATTTCTTTCAAATATATTTCTGTTGGTGGCGGAGAATTTATTCTCTTAGCTTAACACCCTTCTCTGAGACGTACGAGCTCAGAGGTTATATAGTTGAAGTTATCAGCAATATATTCCCAATTTGATAATGTGACATACTGAGTGTTGCTGTGAAATGATCATTGTGTTGATTATTTGTGATAGGATCATTTGTTTGATCGTCTATCTTGGTGATCATTTCTATGATCATTTGTTGACCCAAAGCATGGCTTTTGTATAAAGTATGTTTTTGTGGACGAGACTGCGTCGAGCCTCACACCCCGGAATGGTCAAAACAGGAAAGAAGCAGCAAGGTTATGAGGGGTAGCGCCCTTTAGGATATGTGCATTTCCTTCTGGAAAAGGGTGGTATCATGGTATGGAGCCCAGATACTTACTCATGTTGAAAACACTTTATGATTGTGTGAATTGATTACGAGCGCTCGGTTGAAAGGTCCCAAAGGACCGGGGGATGGCATATTCGGTCAGTTGTTACTCAGTTAGGGGTAACCCGACCTTGTGTTGGTAGAGATCCGGTTTGGTTCTCGGGGATGTCCATCCAGAGGCATTCTCTTGTGGCAATGGGAAGTTCCTTGGCCCGACCATTCGTTGGAAATTCAAAGAAACAATACGATCTTGTACGGTTTTAGTTGTAGAACCTGCCATCTAATATGGTAGCTATAGTAAGCATAATATAATGGTACCTATGCTGGCTAAGATTTATGTTCTACTTTCGAAATATTTTCTACACTATGCACTAGTAATAATATCAAATGTTCTTTTTAATGCGTATCAAGCATCTTTGACTAACATAAGAAGAAATCTCCTCCAAGTCTGCGTTTGCATTGTGTGTGTGGCGGGAGGTCTTATGGTAGTCTCATTTTTAAAAGCATTGCGAATTGACTTTAAAAATATTCCTCTATTTTATTTTAAAGATAAATAAACTGTTTTTGAGTTCCCACACCAGTCACATGACTGACTCGGAGTTTATTGTTTTCCTTCCTAAACTCTGGGTGCCCACCAATTTTCACACGGGCAGTCAAGAGTTAAGGTTTATCAGGATATTCTGGAATTCAGGAGTTGCAGGAGGCAAGCTGGATGGCATGGCGTATTACTAGTATAGTACTTCTTTTTCCGCTGCATTGTTTAATGTTGTACACTCTGATGATATGATGTAATGTAATGTAATAACTGATATAGTTCTTTGTTTAAAGATTATTCATTTATCTATTATATGTTGTTCCGCTGCGAATTGTGAGATTCTGATATTGTTCTATTTTCTGTTTTCTGTTCCGTTCTATTTTCTTTTCTCTCCTTTTTACTATCTTCTTTCTTCTACTTCTTTTCTTTTTTTTCTTAAAACCCTAACATTTCGGTTTTTCGGCAACGAAAAATCGCAAACGTTACATTTGGTATCAGAGCATATGGTTAAGCGACAACCTTGGTTCTGTTGGGTGTTACTCGTTAGAGATAGAGTCAGCAGTACTCTAGAATGAGTTTGAGTGTAATAATAGATATGAGCGCGTATTTGATAGTGAATATAAAATTGTTTTTGAATCGGGTAAATAAAATAATTTTTGCCCAAAACTATTTTTGTATAGAAAAAAAATGATTTTCTATGAATTATTATAGTATATGGTTGCATGATTGTTAGGAAGTGAGAGTATTGAATTATTATCATTAGTATATGGATTGAATTCAAGTAAACTAACTTGATAAATTGTTAATTCATGGACAAATGAATTGGAATTTGAATTGGTTAAATTAAAGTTTAGTCGTAAGCTAAATGTGAAGATAAATTTGAATTGTATATAAATTCAAGTAAGTAAAAGAAATAAATTGAAATTCCCTTTGTTAGTAATTAACTAAATTCGAGATGAATTGAATATGGAAATTGAAATTTGAAATGAATTAGTGAATGAAACTAATTTAAAGTAATAATATGAATTATTAAATGAAAGTTAATCGATAGAATTCAATATTTAGAAGTATGAATTGAATTCGAATGAAATTTAAATTGAGAATTGAATTGAAATGTAAAATTGAATGAAATGAGTATGTAACTTCAACAGTGAAGTAAAAACATATAAGAAGCATATGTTGAAAATTTTGTAATAGAATTGACAAAATGGTTTGAATGTTGGATTTGGATGCTACTACTAGTAAGTTATACAGGTTATACAGGTGTATAAAGGAATTGAGATTTTAATTCGAAGATAAAATTGAACTGCTCGACAAAAAGGTACGTATTTCAATTTCAGTATGAAATTTGATGATTTTCTTCTCCAGCCACTTGGCTTTCTCTTTTCTTTTTGATTCTGAGGGGCCGTGGTGCCATTTTGTAGTCGTACCGAGCTAGCCGAGCAAAGGAGATGCTGGCGAAATTTTTCGAAAATTTAGGGTGTTAGAAAAATTTTGAGAAATTTTGAAAATTTAAAATTTGAATTTGAATTTAAATTTGAATTGTTAGGAAAACAATATTGTTTGGAACTTATAATTGAAGTTGGAAAGCTAATTGAAATGATAATGAATCTTTACTTAAAAGATTTAGATTAGTAAGTTGATAAAACTATTTTGAGTTGTGAAAAATAATAGATGGGATAAGGGCCTTCTTCTTAACTTGTAATTTCGGGACGAAATTCTTTTAAGGGGGGAAGATTGTAACGACCCAGAATTTTAAACTATTTAAATTGAAAATATTTAATTAAATTTAAATATTTGAATGATGATTTGATTTGAATTGCAAATTATCAGAATGAATTTAGCGATTAAATTATAAAATTTAATCTATTGAAAGTTGAATAAAAAATTTGAATCTTCAATTTTAAGCCGATTAAAAATATTTCAAAGGCTTGTAAAATTCATATTGATAATATTGAAAATTATAGAAGCTTCAGAATTGAAATTTGAAGTGAATTGTTCAGTTTTGAAATTAAATCGTTTGAATCGATATTCAAAAATAGCCGTCCGAGGCACAGTCTCGGAATTCGACGAAACCAGTTCCATTGGGTCCGTAATATTGAATTATTGCCGGATTTCAAATTTCGTATTTTTCGGAGTTGATATGTGATTACACGGCGAGTAAACGCGTTGAAATTAAATTCGATTTAAACTTGAATTTAAAATTTAATTAGTCAAACTTCACCACGTTCTCCCTAAACTCACGCCGAGTATCACGTAGGAAATCACGATGAAGATCGTGTAAAACCATGCCTCTTCACGATTTTAAATACCATCTTCCCTCTTCAGTTCAAAAATCATTCGAACGAAAATAAAATTATTAATGGCCGAAGACCTTCGCATCTCTCTCTCTCTCCCTTAATTCCTCAGTTCGACTCAGAGTAAATAGAAAAAAAAATATACAAAGGGCCGAAGCTCTAAATTGAATCGCGTATGGGCGCGCGCGACAGGAGGCAACGGCGGCAGCAGCGACGAGGCCGATGGTGATGAGGTGGCGCGCGCGTGATTGGGGGTTATTGACGATCGATAGCAAGCGACGGCGTGAGGCTCGCAGCTTGGGTCGACGTCAGGGTGGTGTCGCAATTCGTGCGGCGGCAGGCTAGGGCAGAGGCGAGCTCGAGACTGCGGCGATGAAGTGGAGACTCGAGTTCGAGCTTGGGGATTTCGAATAGCAGTAAGGTGATTTTTTTTTATTAATTTATAACGTATATGAATTGATGGAAAAAAATGGGTAAAAGGAAATAAATGTGTAAATAAGTTTGTTTAATTTACTTGTATAATTTATCTTAGAAATAGTTAAAAAGAATTTGTTTAAAATTAAACGAATTGGTTTTAAAATAAAATCACTAGTTAATTTAAAGTTATTTTACAAGGAAAATTTGTAAAGGAAAATAATTTTATTTAAGAAAAATTAGTTGATTTAAAATTTATAAAAAGGAAATTTAGTTCAATTGGAAATTTCTAGTTAAAATTATTTTAAAAGTAAAATAATTAGTTAAAATAAATTATTAAACAAGAAATTGGTTTAAATAAAACTATCAGTTAATTTAACTATTAAAATGAAATCGCCGATGAATCGAAATTATCTAATGAAAATTTAATTTATTCGATTGATTCGAATATTAATAAATTGTGTAAATATTTATACAAGGTATAAATGAAGAAAACAAGTTGAATTGGAAGTGGATTGCAAACAGGAATAAAGGTGAGAACTTCTCACTCAAAAAGGAATTTTGTTGTTTATTTAAATTTTAAATAGTTAGATTTAAAATTGATTGACCGTGTTGATTGAATGCTTGAATGATGATTGATATATATATATATATATATATATATATATATATATATATTGGATGTGAATAGACCCTATACGCCGTTAGTAAGCGGAGGTTATTTATTACACACATATACCGCGATATTCCACCTCGAAGTGGAATTGGTATTATATTATATATAGCAATATATATATTGGCATATGTATATATTGCAGTTGATTGATTTCCCGCATTGTATAGCGGATGAGACCCTATGCGCCGTTAGTAAGCGGATAATATTTTATAAAATCCCATATACCGCGATATTCCGTCTTGAAACGGAATTGGTATTGTGCTAATGTCTGTGGATGTAGGGAAACAGGTTGGAGGGATCCAACTGGATTCCTCACAAGTGTTTGTTTATTTACATATATTGTGATATTTGATTGTTTATCATGGATGATATATGATGTTTGAAAGTCGTGATAGACTAATTGATGTGTTGCATCATCGGATCCAATTTTTGGAAGTTTAAAAATAATGATTTTGATTTTTAAGGAATTTCTAAAGTGATTTTTGGAAATATACTTTTATAAAATATTTTTTGAATTGATTCATTCTAAATAAATAAACATTATAATTTTAATGTTATAAAAATTATATTTTTGAGAAATATAGTTAAAAGTTGATTTTTGAAAATATGGGATTAATGATTTTATAAAATAGTTTAAATCGGAATTTTTGAAGTTATTGTAAAGAGTTTAAATATAGGATTTATAAAATTTGATTATTTTATAAATCAAGAGAATGGTGAAATTATAAAGGAGATTAAAATGTTTAAAAAAATAATATAAATTGAATTATATAGAGGATTTATAAATTGATATTTATAAACTAAAACATTTGAATTATAAAACGAGTTTTATAAGTGTTAGAATGAATTGTAAATGAATTTCATAAATGAATGAAATTTATAGAATTATAAACGGTGAAGTTATAAATGGAATTTTATAAGCGGTAGGTTTATAAAATTTATAAGTGTTAGAATGAATTGTGAATGAATTCCATAAATGAATGAAATTTATAGAATTATAAACGGTGAAGTTATAAATGGAATTTTATAAGCGGTAGGTTTATAAAATTTATAAAAGTTAGAATGAATTGTGAATGAATTTCACAAATGAATGAAATTTATGGGATTATAACGATGAAGTTATAAATAGAATTTTATAAACAGTAGGTTTATAAAATTTGTAAAGGAAAATAAAATAAAAATTCATAAAGTTATTAAAGGAATGGATTTGGATAAATAAATGAATCTTATAAGTTATAAGATTTATAAAATTTATGAAGTTTAAAGGAACGATTTTATAAACAAATAAATTAGAAGTATTTGACTTATAATATGAATTTTTAATATATCATTGTGATATGAATTGAGATAAGTTAATAAAGGAAATTTATAAAAGGAAGTTGTTATAAAAGAAATAGAAATAGAATTTATAAACATTGTTTTATAAATCCGCAACAACTTATTTTGATAAGTGAATTGTGTAATTTATTAATGGAGTTATATTCACGTTTTAAACAGTGAATAATCCTTTAAAATAAAATGAATAGAAGTGATGAAATTTATTAACAAGGTATATTCACGTTTTTGAATAGTGAATAATAAGTTAAAGAAATTATTTTGGATGTGATGTTGGAAATAGAATTAAAACGATCTAAAGATGTTTTAAAAGGTGTTGAGATTCAAAACCATAGATTTCAACATTTATTGTTGAAATAGATGTTTTCGAGAAATATAAGGAAATAGTGGACTATAACACTGTTGTTATAGTAAATGATTTCCGAAAGGAAATGTTTGTATAGTATTGGGATTTATGTATCTATTTTAATTTCGAATCCCTATACTAGTGATTTTGGGTTGTCGTAACGATGTTTTACGCAACATTCGTTTTGGCCCAAATAAATATGTTTAAGAGAATGATTTCCTTAAAGAATGAAATATATACTTAATTTCGATTAAAGTATATAGAATACTTTCCAAGTGTAGAAAATAAAAGGATTGTGAATTACTTATTTAATAAGTACGGAAATGTTTTCCAATATAAAGTGAATATGTTGAGAATTTATCTTTTTGAAGATAAATTGAAATGAATAATTGAAATCGTTTATTCATGGATATTTTGGGAATGTAAATTCATTATGGAATTTATAAATGAAAAGGGGATTTGTTTGAAAATAAATGTTGATTTATTTTTGAAGTGTGAAAACTATATATCTAGTAAAGATATTTTTGGGAAATAAATAATTTGGAAAATTATTTGGAATCTGGTGATGTGTGTATATCTATTGATAGTTCAATAACCGACTATCAATATTTACCTTTGAATGGTATTTGTTGTGATTGCTTGAAATTGAATGCCACACTTATTTTTTAAAAAAAATAAGCGCTCACTATTCGGGTTAACCGGGAAAGGACCTTGGGGTCGTATAACCCATTTCGAATATGTGATACGTCGTTAAGAATTGCATTCGAAGACCGGTGTTGAAGACCGGATATTTTCGAAAACGAAAGGGTTTCTTGTCGAATGTCTTTGCATCGACTGGTCCCTGGTATAGAGACTCCATATGTGATGGGAAGTCCGAACGTGATTAGTGAATATCCGGATTGCAAGGACTTCTTTGTAAGTGCCTTCGGTTCTGTTCGAGCCCGGAACAGACTTGTATGGATTGTATGCCTGACATTACAAATTGAGATATAAAGCCGATTTCTTTCAAATATATTTCTGTTGGTGGCGGAGAATTTATTCTCTTAGCTTAACACCCTTCTCTGAGACGTACGAGCTCAGAGGTTATATAGTTGAAGTTATCAGCAATATATTCCCAATTTGGTAATGTGACATACTGAGTGTTGCTGTGAAATGATCATTGTGTTGATTATTTGTGATAGGATCATTTGTTTGATCGTCTATCTTGGTGATCATTTCTATGATCATTTGTTGACCCAAAGCATGGCTTTTGTATAAAGTATGTTTTTGTGGACGAGACTGCGTCAAGCCTCACACCCCGGAATGGTCAAAACAGGAAAGAAGCAGCAAGGTTATGAGGGGTAGCGCCCTTTAGGATATATGCATTTCCTTCTGAAAAAGGGTGGTATCATGGTATGGAGCCCAGATACTTACTCATGTTGAAAACACTTTATGATTGTGTGAATTGATTACGAGCGCTCGGTTGAAAGGTCCCAAAGGACCGGGGGATGGCATATTCGGTCAGTTGTTACTCAGTTAGGGGTAACCCGGCCTTGTGTTGGTAGAGATCCGGTTTGGTTCTCGGGGATGTCCATCCAGAGGCATTCTCATATGGCAATGGGAAGTTCCTTGGCCTGACCATTCGTTGGAAATCCAAAGAAACAATACGATCTTGTACGGTTTTAGTTGTAGAACCTGCCATCTAATATGGTAGCTATAGTAAGCATAATATAATGGTACCTATGCTGGCTAAGCTTTATATTCTACTTTCGAAATATTTTCTACACTATGCACTAGTAATAATATCAAATGTTCTTTTTAATGCGTATCAAGCATCTTTGACTAACATAAGAAGAAATCTCCTCCAAGTCTGCGTTTGCATTGTGTGTGTGGCGGGAGGTCTTATGGTAGTCTCATTTTTAAAAGCATTGCGAATTGACTTTAAAAATATTCCTCTATTTTATTTTAAAGATAAATAAACTGTTTTTGAGTTCCCACACCAGTCACATGACTGACTCGGAGTTTATTGTTTTCCTTCCTAAACTCTGGGTGCCCACCAATTTTCACACGGGCAGTCAAGAGTTAAGGTTTATCAGGATATTCTGGAATTCAGGAGTTGCAGGAGGCAAGCTGGATGGCATGGCGTATTACTAGTATAGTACTTCTTTTTCCGCTGCATTGTTTAATGTTGTACACTCTGATGATATGATGTAATGTAATGTAATAACTGATATAGTTCTTTGTTTAAAGATTATTCATTTATCTATTATATGTTGTTCCGCTGCGAATTGTGAGATTCTGATATTGTTCTATTTTCTGTTTTCTGTTCCGTTCTATTTTCTTTTCTCTCCTTTTTACTATCTTCTTTCTTCTACTTCTTTTCTTTTTTTTCTTAAAACCCTAACATTTTGGTTTTTCGGCAACGAAAAATCGCAAACGTTACAGGAAGGGTCTTACAAATCTCGGTGCCAACTTACCCTCCAAGCCAAATCTCACAACATTTCTCAAAGGATAAACCTTGACAAAATCCATATCTCTAACCTTAAACTCCAAATCCAAACGTCTTCTGTCGGCACATGACTTTTGTCTATCTTGTGTAGTCTTCAACCTCTTGCAAATCAAATCCACCTTCTTGGAAGTTTCCCTCACCAAATCTGGTCCAAGAAAGATCCTATCGGTGGTATCCCACCTACAGGCTATTGATATACATTGTCTGCCATAGAGGGCCTTAAATGATGCCATCCCAATGCTTTCTTGATAAATATTATTATACGCAAACTCCACCAAAGGTAGATCGTCTTCCCAAGAGCCTGTGAATTCAATGATACACAATCTGAGAAAATCTTCCAAAACCTTATTTACCCTTTGGGTCTGTCCATCTGTCTAAGGGTGAGACGCTATGCTCAGTTTCAATTCCATTCCCAAGGCTTGCTGAAGACTCCTCCAAAACTCACTGGTGAATAATGGATCTCTACCGCTCACAATGCTGGTAGGAACTCCATGGAGCTATCTCCCTTACAAAAAGAGTCGCCAAAGAAGCTTCTGCCTATTACTCTTAATGGGTGTAAAATTAGCGCTGTTTGTCAGTCTATCCACAATGACCCAAATGCTTATGTTCCCTCTCCATGACCTTGGTAATCCATCAACGTAGTCCACAGAGACGATCTTCATTTCCGTAATGGAATATCCAATGGTTGCAGCAGTCCTTCGGGCTTCCTCTATTCTTCATTCGCCCTTTGGCAAGTGATGCACTTTGATATATACTCCATTACCCTCTTCTTCATTCTGGGCCAATAGAATACCCTCTTCCTATCCCGGTACATCTTATCACCAGTGGAGTGTACTGTCATCCTAGAATGATGTGACTCAACCAACACCTCATCTACTAAATCCTCACTACGGGGAGCACAAAGTCTACCATCCCTTCTAAGCCATCACCTAGTGTCCATTGTATAGCGCCTAAGATGTTGTGATGACTCTCCTATACCAAGCTTATCTAAAATGTCCTTTAACTCTTCGTCCTCACCTTGCCTTGCTCCAATCTACTCCATCAAAGTAGGCTGAACGTCGAGGGCTGCTAACAATTCTGGATCTAAATCCGATGGAGGTCTAAAATCAAAGGTAGAAATATACTCCAAATGCTTCCATTCCAAAAACAGAGGACTTAAGACCACTTTGCGTCTACTCAACGCATCTGCCAATGCATTATCATTGCAAGGGGTATAGAAAATCTCAAAGTCATAAGAGGCTAAAAACTCCATCCATCTTTGCTGTCTCAAATTCAAGTCTTTCTGAGAGAATAGATACTTCAAAGACATATGATCCATGAAATGCTCAAATCTTTCTCCTAAGAGATAGTGCCTCTAAGACTTGAGAGCAAAAACTATAGCTGCTAACTCAAGATCATGCGTCGGGTAGTTCTTCTCATGCGTTTTCAACTATCTACTCGCATAGCACACTACCTTACCCTCTTGCATCAGTACCGCCCCTAGAACCATACCAAAAGCATCTGTTTAAACTAAGAAAGGCTTGCTTCCATTCGGTAATATCAATATGGGCGCGGTAGTCAAAGCTTCCTTCAACTGACCAAAGGCGTCCTCACACTTGGCATCCCAAACAAAATATGAGTTTTTCTTGGTAAGGCGGTTAAGTGGAGCTGATATCCTAGCAAAATCCTTAATGAACTTCCTATAGTAGCCCGTAAGACCAAGGAAACTCCTTATGTCTATGGAATTCATAGGGGTCTGCCGTCCTATACTGCTGCCACTTTTGCCGGATCTGCTCCAAGTCCATCCTCTAAAACGATGTGTCCCAAAAACCGAACCTCATCCCTCCAAAAGTGGCACTTGGAGAACTTTGCCTTCAACTTATGTGCTCGTATGGTCCTAAGCACTTCTTTCAAATGAATAGTATGCTCCTCCTTGCTTCGCGAATAAACCAAAATGTCGTCGACGAACACCACATAAACTTGTTCAACTATTCGCGAAATACTCTACTCATCAGCTCCATAAAATATGTCATAGCATTGGTTAGCCCAAATGGCATGACTAAGCATTCAAATAACCCATCCGGAGTCCTAAACGCGGTCATCTCAATGCTATCCTCCGCCACACGCAATTGATGAAATCCTTTAGCCAAATCGAGCTGCGAAAATACCATGGCTCCTACTACCTGGTCGAAGAGATTGTCTATACGGGGAAGAGGGTAAGGATTCTTCATTGTCAACTTATTAAGCTCCCATTAATCCATAAAATGCCCTAGAGAGCCATCCGCCATAGTGGCAAAGACGATGGGTGCGCCTACTCAGAATGCTCCTACGAATGAAGCCCTTCTCCAAAAGCTCTCCAATCTGCTTACTCAACTCACGACGTTCCTTAGGATCCTTATGCCTTACCGGTAAAGCAACCGGTTTGGCAATATCGACAAGATAAATCTTCAACTCGATCTCTCTTCAAGGTGTAAGGCCAGCAACCTCCTTGAACACATCTGGAAAGTATCTAACAATGGGTATTGAACTCAAACTATTGGGCGATAAGTCAAGAGAATAAAGGTAGCTCAACATGACATACCCTCTAGGATCACAAGATACCTCCAAGGTACATCCACTACAAGTGCATAATCTCACTACTCTCTTATCGCAATCAAGAATAGCATCATACATGGATAGCCAGTCCATACTAAGAATCAACCCAAATCCAAAAAAGCCCAACACAAAGGCAGTACATTCAAACTCAACCCTTAAAATAAACAATTTCAAATCCTGGCATAACATGAAAAAATAGGCTGATCCTCCTATGGGATTTGATGCTACTACCAGGTCGGTCACTAAGCAAGCATCAAGACCAAGACCCTCTACCAGAGTACTAGATATAAAAGAGTGCAAAGCTCAAGAATCAAATAGGGTATGAACACGAAAATCAGAGATAGATAACATGCCTTCGATGATCATCTTCTTCCCCTTGTCCCTAACCGGACGAGTACTAAGGAAGGAGTTGCCTCTAAAGCATAAGCCTAAGCAGGCTGTGAAGGTGTCCGTGAACTGTCCTTGGGCTTCGATGGACGGTCCTTTTTCATATGCCCCACTTGATCACAAAGATAGCACCTCGGTCTCGGTTGCTCTCCCGCCCCTCTACAATCCTTAGCAAGATGACTTGGTTTCCCACAAGTATTGCACTTCCAGTCCTTCCTTGGAATTTTCCTTTTTCCACCTGGACCTCCTCCTCCTCTCCTCTTTCCTTTCCACTGCTTCTTCCCATCACTCTTCTGCGCCACATCACCTTTCTTCTCAATATCAGCAAGTAAAGCCATCTCAACCAAACCCTCAAAAGTATATCCCATCGGAATGTGGCTCATGCCAAACTCAACAGTGCCTGACTCAAACCCTTAGCGAACTTCAGTGCCTTCTTGTTAGGTGTATTAATCAGGGTTAGTCCAAATTTGGCAAGCTGATTGAATTGATTAACATATTCCTTAATTGTCATATCCCCTTGCCGAAGCTGTATAAATTTCTCTAACTGCACTCGCTCTTCAGCCTGAGATAAAATTTCCTCTCGAACCTAGAACGAAAATCCCCCAAGTCAAATTGTCAGCCTCAGCCTCCACAATCTCCCACCAATAAAAAGCCTCTCCCTGCAACTGCCATAAAGCCAACAACCTCCAAACCAAGCCCTCCAATCCCATAAGTCCAAATATCCGCTCACAACTATGGATTCAAGCTCTCGCCTCAGTATATGACTCGATGTCAAGAAATAGCTTGCCTCTAAGCTGGTGTAGTCCTCGCATAACTTGGAAAAATCGGGAATGCCTAGCGGATAGGCTGGAGCCCCTTTCGCCAGAGCAATATCCCTAGCTGGAGGCTCTGCTCGTGTAGTAGCCTACGAATAACATTTGAACAAAGCAGGCATATTAAGGCCTAGAACTTCGAGGATATCTTACGATTCGGACATTTCTATTTGTGGATATTAAAAAGATGGGATTAGGTAATTCACAAATAGTTCAATAGATAGGGAGGAAGAGATATGAGGGTCCATTTCTAAAATTTCTTTTTTGCCCAAAATATATATGTATACTTTTAAAAGTATTATTTGAAATATCCTATAAAAATTATTCGAAAACTTATATATTTCTAAAATAATTTTAGGAGTACCGAAACCTTAGCTCTGATAGCAACTGTGACATCCCGCACCTTAAGGCACCTCGAAAATCAGATATGAGTAGAGCATGGGTGGTCGAGTGAAATAAAAATCTATAACATAGCACAGAGACTAAGGAAACATCATAAAATGATTAAAATATTAGAGTGGAAGAAAACTTTCACTAGTTATAAATTAATTGAAAAACAACTTCATTAGAAACAACATTATCCCAAATTTAGTTCTGAAACCAAAAATACCAAGTAGTCTTCACTAAAATATAAAACATAACAAAGTTGACAATATGGGTCCCTATATATAGAGTAAAGTATGGAAAAGAGAAACGAAGTACATGAAACAAAAGAAACATAAGTTGAAGATAACAATTGCTCCAACGACCCTTCAAGCTGCAAAGAACTACAACCTAGACCCGCCTCCTATGATTTGAGGAAAATAGGAAAAATAGGAATGGGCCAGACATAAAATCTGGTGAATGTGAGATAAAATGAAGTAGAAAGAATAAAACAGTTTTATTCCAGGTCTTCCTCGGATATCGAAAAAGGTAAATAGTATAATGAGGCGAATCCTTCTTAGATATAGTTCCTAAGAAGTTAAAGTCCATGGTTACTCTAGGGAAGTCAACCATGCAGTAATACTAAACATCAATCGGCCTGTAGGACCTGATGTCCCTACTTATCCACATGCTACAGTGTGAAAGTCATGCTCTTCACCCATGCACTATGACTAAATGCCTCTTACATCTGACCGCCGTCGACTCAAACAAACTCGTAGGATCTCGAAGTTGCGCTCAGGAACCGCCAAACTGGACTTCTATCCTCTTGTATCCATGGTCACCAATGTGGACTTTCCACTATCCAAAGTGTCGATCCTCCGAAAGAGCGCCCGCACCTGGGTCGGCTGCACAAAATCCTCCAATGATCTACCTAAAGAAGCCTACGTCAAAGCACACTTGTCATGTTCCGTCCGCGTCGATCTGTCTGAAGAAGCCTATGATTGTGGATGCTATCTATCCTACGTACAAGCAAAGTATGAAAGGTAACAAACATTCTTGCAAACCTACTTGTCCGCTCTAAGTACGTACAGCCAAAACTTATATTTTTGTCTTAACTGAATGAAACACCTATCCAGACCTTTACAAGGTCTGCCTATCAGATCACTTCCAGATTAATCAATTTTACTGTTAAAGTATACACACTATTTATTTCCATTAATCTGCTTTTGGCCATTTTACACCAGATTTGGTTATTTCACAATTTCCATTTTTCTTACATAACTGGTATTTCAAATTCACGTCTGTTCAGTCCATGTGGTTTGTCCGTAATTTTTATGTCAATCTGTTGCAGATTTGCACTAGCCTTTAGCGTCCATTTAATTTACATTTTTTCCACCCTTGTTTACGTTCACCTTTTAGAGATTCAATATGTACAAATTTTTTATCCAATAGTCACAAACCATTTAATTACAAAAAATTCCACTTTTACATTTTTAGGCTACATATGAAACAAACAATTATGCCAAATAGACTTTCCAATTTTGTTCCGAAACCATATTTAAAATTATGTAATTATATTAATCAAAACCATAATTTTATTCAAGTAACATATTTTGAATTTATTAAACTAAACTATTCTACCATTAGAAATTTAATAACAATTCTAATTTAATTTAATTAAACCAATCTTATTTATGCCATGAAACGTGAATAATAATTCGTTTGTTCCAAATTCAATTAACCTGAATTAGAATTAAGAAGTGGAAGAAAAAAGAAGATACAATAATTTACATAAATTTCAATCTTATTTATGCCATAAAACATGAATTGAAAATTTATATGTCTCATATTTTAAACCAAAAGATTTGAGAAGTGAAGGAAGAAGAAGAAGTTGCAATAATTTACATCTATTCTCAATCAATAACAGAAATTAATTCGTATTAACGTGCCAGAAAGGAACTAAAATTGAACTACTTTATGTTTCTGTTTCATATTAATTCCCACTCACCTGGCACTTGAGCTTGCATAAATTTGAAAAATGCTTTGCTTTAATCTTTCTCCCTTCGATTCTTCTAAATTCCCCAAATTGCTTGAATTTATATAGATAATTTAATTTGGTAGAGATTTGTTTATTTAGTACAAAAAACAAGGAAGAATAATACACATTAATTTTAATATAGTATTATGGTGGCGGCTGAATAAGATGGTTTATTTATAGATTGTTTGAGTGAATATAATCCATTAGATTATTTCAGATTAAATCTGGTTCTTTCATACACTTAATGGTTATCCACTCTAGCCCATACACATCACTCAACTAATAAAATTTAGCCATCTCGTTCTATTACATCACTGGAGTGAATGGGAAGCCACCACATGTTAGAAACAATGTTGAAATACGTAGGAAAATCACTGGAAATGAACCAGCTAAAAAAACCACTGCTTCGTATTTTGGGCGAAAATAGGACATGATCCCTGGTCACTAAGAAAGTCAACATTCGCCTTTACCACTGCACCAAATGAGCTTTTAATTTTTTTTAATTATATTTTCCATAAAATATCGAGGTGTTACATACACTTATTTAACTGTTTAAACAAAAATAAGAAATAAAAATAATTTTCCATTTTTGGAAATAAAATAATTATGATATCATCATTTTCATAAATGAGCATTTAAGAAAAGTTTTGGTATTTTGGGTATTTATATATTCAAGGAATAGTTTTTAAATAGTAAATAATCCATTTCAATTTTTTTAATGATAATAAGTGATTTATAATGTTTTTATAAATATTTACAAACTTTTTTATAAAGATATATAAACTTCGTCGCATTCTCGCGGTTCGACGTTGTATTTTTATAAATGGATTTTAGTACTATTTGATATGGTTCTATGGCCTAAATAATCTTTTTTTAGTTATTTTAAGATTATAAGAAATTCATTTTTAATTTTATTAACTTAAATAAATAGTTTGGTTAAAACTACAAATATGATCGGAATTCGGATTCCGAATTCATAACGGTTTGACGAGTAGAAGTTGTGCAACGTTGTAAACTATATGTGACATACATACACATATATACATTTACACATTCAACGCCCCATAATTTTAGTAACATTAATTAGCTAAATAAAATAAAATAATGTGATGATTAGAGGATTGAGATTTGATTTTAATGAGGGGTAGCCGTGCCATATAACCAATGAACTAAAGAAGAGTTAAAATGAAATAGAGGAGGGGTAAAATAGGAAAGAGATTATTCTAATACCCTAACCCTTAGCCCTGTATGTTCTACATGTTCATTTGCAAAATTAAAAACAAGTGGAGGCCGACCACTATTAGCAAGAGCAAGAGGAAGAAAAGCTAATGAAGAAGCAAGATAAAAATCAAATACATTCAAATCTCAAACTCCTTAATCTCAAAGCTAAGGTGAATAATGACTACATCTCATTTTTCTAATTGTTTCCGTTTTAAGGATAATCCGAATTTATTTGCAATGTTATCCCATGATTATGAAGAATAAAATGCTTATATATGCTTATTGATGATTTATGCTTCTTCACATAGATTTTAAGATATATTTTAATGTGAAAATCCTATTAAATGATATCCAAATGCCTTGCGAATTTAGATTTAGATCAGAGATGGGTTTCAATTGGCATAAGTTTCTTAATTAATGTGGATTTTATATTAATTTTCTAGTGAAGAAAATATTGTGTTTAAAATAATTTATGGTTAATTATTTATGTTTGGGGTCTGAAATTAATATATGTTAGAAAACATATTAAAAATGTTTTTCTAGAATTTTCATAGAATTTTCCTAAGTGTTTTAATAGATATATAAAATTATTTAAGGTATGAGACTTAAATGTTTTATATATTTATAAAAGGAAAAGGGGTATTTTAAGAATAAATTAAATTGTTTATTTTTGAAATCTTGGCAGCACTTTTAGAAAAGAAAATTAGCAACCAATAAGATGTTGACAAACAAGGCAGGTCAGTTGATTAGTATTTCATTTTGAAGTCAAAAATAGATTTAACATGCTTTTGGCATGTTTCGCCTCCTTTTGCACAAGGGTTCCAACCAAGTACTGCTGCCTTCATTGCCAACGAAACCAATGTACATAGTACTAATAACTTGGTACATAGTGAATTGGACTAAGGCGAAAGGTGCTGGGTCGAGACCATAGGTTCCAATAGGGTCGAAGCATGACTTTGTTTTAAATGAAAACACGTCTGCTTTGCTTTTAAAGGAAGTGCTTTCGGCTTGGTTCACTTTCGACCATGTTAAATTATTTTAAAGGAATGGTTTCGCATGGGTTGCACCTTTTGTTTTGAGTAATTGCTTTCGAAGGGGTCGAAATCCCTAGCTTCCGCTTTTCTACCTTTCAAAGTCGATGGTTTTGAATGGAATACTTTGTTTTAAAACCCAAGCCACTTCTCCAATGCTTCTGGAAGGGTTGGTTTCGAAACCATCACTTCTTTGTTTAGGAACTGTTTTCAAAAGAGAGCTTTTGACTCACATGTTTTATGATCCTTTTGCTTTACTGAAGGTATAACCCAAAGATTTCATAAGAGATGGTTTATAAATGGTTTCGAAAGGTTTCCACATGTTGTAAACTGAACCCAAATGCTTTCGAAAGGTTTGTTGTTTACCAAGGTTTTGAAAGCTTTCAAAAGGTTTTAAATGAAGGTTTTGAAGGGGTGGTTCCCTAATGGTTTGATAAGAAAGGTTTTTCAATGGTTTCAAAAGGAAATGTTTAAATATTTTAAATATAAGGTTTTAAAGCTTTCAAAAGGAAGGTTTTTAAATGGTTTCGAAAGGAAGAGTTTAAATGGTTACGAAATGAATGTTTTGGCCTTTCGGCCTAGGTTATAACAAAAAGGGTTTACTTGGTTTCGAAAAGGGTACTTTCAATGTGATCGAAAGGGGTACTTTCAAAGGTCTAAATGTTTTTGTCGATAAAGATTTGTGTAAAGTGTATATATAACATGGAAGTGTGGTTTGGAGTAAAGCATAGAGTATGTATTTTCCTTGTTTAAGTTTAATTAAAAAGGTTTTAAATCATTTTGAGAAGAAAAGGTTTTCAAGGAAAATTTAAGGGAAGATTACCCTAAGTAAAATGACTCAGATATTTGTATATCAGATGGGACTAATATAGGATCGCACCCTATATATTAGCTATTAGCCCCTAGCTAATTTAGTCCAAAATTCCAGTGTGTGAGGCTTTGTCACAGGTAAGACTAAAATGATATTACACACAGAATGGAATATAAATTTGTACAGAGGTAGGTTGTTGGTGAGCCCAAAAACCATCAGGTTCAGGTGACCCTAGGAGAAGTTAAGTTAGGGACAGACCGTCTAGGAGAGGAGCGTCTAACGGATGTTAGATTATTTGCTTATATTATTTGGTAGGCCCAAGTCAGCCAAATGTTAGTAGTTAGCCAAACAAAATAATAGTGTTAGGACAGATAGTTCATTTGTTACCCGACCTATAAGTTTACATGGTATTTCTTAACAATTTTAACCAGTTTTGGTTACAGGATTATGACTTGCAAAAGATATGTTTCAAAGGGGTATTAGTGAGGGGAAACCCATTCCACAAAGCAGCGTGGTCTCACTTAATATCAAATTACTAAGATGTATAGTATTATTTACACTAGGCTTTATGTCTGAACCGAGTTTTATGTTTTTCCCCTTAAACCCTCGGGAGCTCAAAGTTGATTTGATTAAGCTGAGGGTTGAGGTCTACAGGTTATTAGTAGGTTGGCAAATAAAACTTCCATAGATGAGTAGGTGGCTAGTGGATAGCTATTTTGGTGTTGCCGTTTTATTTTGCTTGATTCGGTTGTGTTGTATTATGTTAGTATGACTACATAGTACTCTGGCAACCAAAGGGGAGCTTCATATGTCGCTCTTGGCGTATTTTGTAATAATTATATTTGGTCTTTACTTGGGAAACGATTATTGGATTAGTAATGGAAAATGAAACATGTTTTGTGAAATGTAACCAGAAATGTTGTTTTTGTGAAATCCATGATTTTGTTTCATATATATGTGCTTATGATATTATGGACACCATTAACATTATTATATTTGATTATCGGAAGTCAATACTATGGATGACTGCAGCATCTATATCACTTAGCTTCTGGCCTCCAGATAGGGGATGTTACTACTTGGTATCAGAGCATAGGTTTATGAAAAACTTAAAACTAAAAATGATTTTTGAAAACATAATCCTAGGGAATAAGAATTAAGATCGGGGTTTGTGATAACGCTATAGTAACATGCTTTTATTTGCTATATATAACTATATACTATGCCATTATTCTCCTGTCTCTCTTAGGCTGTTCCTTTGTATGTCACGATGCTTGAATACAAATATGGATACTAGAAGTGGAAGAGTGAATCTTGGAGGAAGCACCACCATAAATGGTAACGCCAGACCGATTACTAGAAGAAACCAAGGTCAGGAACAAGAAGGAAATGTTGGTGCTAGAGTCCCACAAGTGGATATGGGAGCTATGCATCATTTTTTCATGAATATGATGCAAACTGGAATTGCTGTTGGAGTGGTTGGAGGAAATGCTAGAGTAGAAGTTCAGGAAGCTTCAGTGGTCAACAATTATGCTATTATGAGTAGAGACTATGTTAGGCTTAGAGGGAAGCCATTTATCGAAACTAAAGATGCTATTGAGGTGGAGAATTATTTGTTGCATTATAGGCAAATATTTGTAGACTTAGGGCTCAATGATGAGTAGAGGAAAATGCTAGCTTCGAGACAGCTTCTGTAACGACCCAAAATTTAACCACTTCAAAATATAATATTTAAAGTGATTTTAAATATAAAATATAAATGGTTTTATGATTCAAAAAATATTACATAGGATTTGGAAGTAGAAATATACATAAAAATAGTAACATTTACTTATACCGACAAAAGTGACAAAATGCTGATTTTAGAAAAGTAAGTTTCAATGGTTATATAAATTATTTTAATTTATTTATGAGTGTTTATATTTTTAAATGACATTATAAAAATTTATTTTTAATTTTGGTTTACATAAATAGATAGCTTAAATAAAACGTCAAAATATGACCGTAAAATATTTAATCAAAAATCAACGTTTCGTCGATTTAAAGTTGTGGCAACGTTGTTGCACCTTTATGTATACAATTTAATAAATATGGTAACATGTAAAGATAGTTGATAATTAACTAAACAAGGTTACCTTTAGTGATCACACTTAGAAAATCCTAGAAAGTAATTAGCAAAAGTAAACTAAAGAAGATAAAACACATGTCACATCAAAAGCGACATAAAGTAAAGAAATGTGACATAAAGTAAAGTAACCATTCTAATTCTTTACTTAATTCTAAAGTATTTGAATTTAAAAGTGTGATGTGATGTGGATGGTAAGTTTTGAATTTAATAAGTTTACTTAATTCTTAAGGAATGTTATTTAAGTAAAAACACAAATCTATATTTTATTCTTAAATATTTTCTATAAATAAATACCCACTTTCTCACTTCCTTTCACACTTTTTCTTCTCAAAATTTCAAGCTTCTTCTTACCTCCTTTATTGGCTTTCAACCTTAACAAAGTTATGCAAAAATATTTCAAAAAATAAAGTAAAGAAAAATCGACAAAACACCGTCCGAACCACTTCAAACTCCTCCTCCTTCCTCACATTGCTCATGCCCCCTCTTCCTCCATTTGGCTGAGCACTTTTAGCCTTCCACAAGCCAAGGCGAGCCATCGAAGTCGAAGTGTTCAAGGAATCATAAGCTAAAAATGTCGAGTAGCGAAGCTATAGCTGATTTTCCATTCGCCAAAACCAAACAAAGTGAGAACTCCTAATTTATATGTATATATTTGGTTGTGATGTTGTGATATGTTCATTTGGATGTTTGGTTATGATATTGATTTCCATATATAGTTTATTGCATGAAAATATTGAAACAAGTCACGATATATACGACATTGATTCACACGGAAAACACTATCCAAACAAAAATGAATGTGATATGGAATCATTTGTACCTTTGAAAAATGCTGAAAAATACATTAGAAATGATTTCTAAGTGTTTAAACTTGTTTCAACAAAGTTTGGATATGAATCTCAGAATACGCAAAAAAATTGACGCGTCGCGTAACGGTAGTTCACGTTGTCGCGTCAAAAATTCAAATGAACATGCAAAGTGGAATATAGTTCGGAATTCTTCGAAGTAAGAATTTTCCAAATCCTTTTATCCATATCTTTCATAAAAAAAGGAAAATCAAGATTTCATCATGTATATTTTGAAATATGGCAAAATCAATTTTCAAGGAAAATCCCATTTTTTCACTAAATGACCAAAGTTGGAAATTGATAAAATAATCGTTTTAAAAATATGAAATAAATTCTAAAAAAAATCTTGTAAAATGTTTTAAAAGTGATTTAAGTTGAAAAGATGAATTTCTAAATGATATAAAAGTCGTTTTGAAGAATACAGCTTTTAAAACTCTTTTTGCAATACTTTCTGCAAACGCTTTTCAATAACTTTTGAAATAAAGTTTGAAACTTAACAATTCTTTCCCAAATCCTTTGTAATTGTTTTTAAGTAAATAATAAAGCATTTCAAAGGAAATTTTAACAATTTAATATTATTTCAAAGATGGTTAAACAAGAAGTTAAGTGCTTTAAAATAGGTAAATGAGTATGCGGGAACGACTATTACATTTGTCCCGCATGTGAGATATAAAAATGGAAACACGGTGTGTAACTAAGGTAAGAGATGGAGCAACCAATTCCCTGAACTTACCTGGCCTCATTTTTCTCTTTTAGGCGAGGGGTGGAACATATCGAAAGGAAAGTCCGGATGCCCAACTTGGATTTTATAGTAATAATCTTCTTATACTCATTATTAAAATCCGAAGAGGTAACTTGTCATATTCGTGGAATTTAAAAGGTGAATCACCATTATTCGACCCATAGCACTTGTTGAATACGGAAGTTGGTTTTGGATAAAAGTAGAATGCTTTCTATAATCCTATTTTATCAAAAGATACTCTTTAAAAGTAATTTGAGAAATATTCAAAAAGAGGTTTAAACGATTCCGTATTCACTAAAAGAATATTTTAAAAATATATATCTCTCAAAGATATTTTAGTAAGGGAAAATGAATGAATTGAAAAACAATCACCTAATTACATCATTTTTATCGATGATTGGATTTCGAAGGAACTGGGGTCGGATTTGGTTAACTCCTATCCAGAAACCACTTCGAACCAGTTTACATGTTCGAGGAATGAAGATGTTTGAAGACGGAGATATTGAGACGAATAATAACAAGGGACTACTTGTTGATTAATTGGGGATAAACTCCCAATTCACTATATTATAGCAGTGGTTTCTTTGTTATGAAAAACCTCAAGGCTTCTCGCCTAGTAATGGCCGAGGAAAGTGCCTTCGGTTTCATTCGGTCCCTGAACAAACTTGTATAGGTGAATGTCCGACCTTGCATTTCAAATCATAATGAGTGGTTTCTATAAAAGTATATTAGTCGGTGGCGGAGAAAACACCTTCTCTTAACTTATCACCCTTTCCCAAGACATGCGAGCTCAGGAAGTTATACGTTTGTAGAAATCAGTCGGTGTGAATGTGGAATGGCAATGTGGCATTCAAAGTGAAAGAAGATGTGCTATGTAAAAAGGTAATCGTAGCCTCGAACCTCATCAACCGAAAATGACCGAAATAGGGTTAGATGCGGCATGGCTATGTGGGCCATTCCCAATTAGGGTATGATCATCCCCTTCTAGATATATTCCTTCCGCTATGACGTTCGGGATGTAAATTAATGTGGATGTATGCGAAGGGATCTCACGGATAAAGGTCGGTGACGACCGGGGGATGATATATTCGGCACTATCTAGTTACAGAGATAGGCTGGTTTTGTGTTGGTAGAGGATCCTTTGTGATGGTCCTTGGGCATCCATCTAGAGTTGTACCCTTCGGACGGTAGTCCCTTCACCTGGTCATTTGTATGGAAATCCATTCTCCAATAAGAACCTTCGGACTTGATTTTGGAACCTAGTATGCTGGAATTTAATAATGGTAATAATTTCGGCTAAGATTAATAAGTTTATTTGAAAATGTGTTCAAAGAATGACATTAAAAATAATATCCTTAAATTTTGCGTAATAAAGAGTTTTGGTTATCATAAGGTAAAAACCTGTTCCGTGTTTATATGCGGCGTGGTCTTTTGAGATACCTTTTTGTTTTCAAAAACATCGTACTTTGAGTTCTCACACCAGTCCCATGACCGACCTGGAGTTTGTTTTTCCCTTTAAACTCTGGGTGCCCTATTTCTCAGGCAGTCGTGTAGTCAGGGAGCAATTTGGACAAGTCTTTTGAAGCTATATAGCTGAGTACCTTCTGTAGTTACCTACCCATTTTCCGCTGTGTCATGTAGTGTGTATTTCTAGCATATGTACGGATAGACAGTTATAACTATCCCGCTAGATTTGTGTTTGACTCTGATCATTATGTATAATTATAAATGTTGAATGTGATGTGAGACTCTATTATTTTGTTATCTTCTATCTTTATTTTCTTTTACACCCCTGATAATCTGCCTCCCCGGCACTTGGATTTACGGCACGTGAATACCGTGGATGTATTAGTGTCAATTTTTGAGGGTCGAGGAGACGGGTTGTTACATTTGGTCTCAGAGCTGAAGGTTAAGTGAGAATCTTGGCTATGTTGGGGTATGACTCATTAGAGATAGGTTTAGTAATGCCTTAGAATGAGTTTAGTCTAAGAGAGCGCATAATTAAAACTTCTAATTTGAATAAGTATATTCATACTGTATAGCATCCCCTAAGATATCTCGTATGTATATCCTAAAGATCTTTTTCTTACTATATACAGATAGTAGAAAATGAGTGGAAGAAGAGTACGAGGTAGGGGAGGAAGTAATGCCACAAATGGTCAAACTCCCGCAGCTACAGTAGTCGAGGAAGTAGTAGTTCCGGTACAGCCCCATATTAACTTTGCAACTTTATGCAAGAACTATACGATCCTTGGTGGTAAACCTTTCAAAGGAACAAAAACTATCATTGAAGTACAAGCTTGGATCCACTCCTGTGAAAGAATTTTCAAAGGACCGAATATTGGAGATGAGCAGAAGAGATTCTTAGCTTCTTGGCAACTACAAGATGGAGCTATAGTTCCGTGGGAATCTATTACTCAGAATGAGTCAAAAGACGATTTCTCTTGGGAACGATTCAAAGAAGTTATGGAGGAGCAGTATATGCCGGAAGTAGGAAAATCCCGTCTCTACCGAAATTTCATGGATTTTAAACAGGAGGAGGAAATGTCATTTGAGGAGTATGCTAATAAGTTCAACGAATTATCTCATTTTGGGCCTGGATTGATAGATACGCCCCTAAAAAAGAATGACAAGTTTATTTCTGGAATGAATAAGCAATACCATGTCAGGATGACTAGGCATGTGAAAGAACCATTTGTAGACTAAATAGACATGGGATACAGATATGAAGCTTTGGATAAGATAGATCCACCCATAGTACAAGAAAGCAAGAACAATTACTGGAAGAAGAGGAAGTTCAATGGAAAGAAGCCGTTGTAGGGAAAACCCAAAGGAGGATCTCAGGATAACCACTTTAAAGATGTCACTTGCTACAATTACCAACAAAAGGGTCACCTATCAATTCATTGTAGAAAACCCAGAACTCAAGGAACTTAAGGATCAACACCAAGAAACTGCTACAATTGTCATAAACCAGGGCACATGATAAAGGATTGTCGCCCATCGAAGAAAGGAGAACAAGCCAAAGTTTACGCTATCAAGGATGAGCCTTCAACCTCCAAAGATGTGAAGGGCAAAGGAGTGTTGGAAGGTAATATTTTATCAAAGATGTTTTAGTTAGAGTATTAATTGATACAGGAGCTTCTCATAGTTTTATTTCTAAAACAACTATAGAAGAATTAGAACTTAAACCTAAAATTGTTGATGACCCTATTTGCGTGACGAATCCTATAGGAGGTTCCACTAATCTTTGTATGCTCCGTGAAAAAGTCCCAATTTCCTATCCTCCCCATCACTTTCCTTTCGATCTTTTCATTTTAGATTTTATTGGATTTGAAATTTTACTCGGTATGGATTGGTTGCCTAAGTACAAAGTTGTGCTCGATTACGAAAATAGAACGATATCTTAATGGAGCATCTTTGGAAAAATCATAGAAATATCTTGTGAAGGTCCTAGTCCAAGAAGGGATAGTTTTCTTTATGCTTTAAAAACATCCTAAACAGGATTAGAAACAATACCCGTTGTTGAAGAATTTGCAGATGTCTTTGAGGAAGTAAAAAGTTTGCCCCCACACCGAAAAATCGAATTCCGTATCGATTTAGTTCTTGGTGCGATGCCAATTAAACAACAAGATAGAAGGATGGCTCCGAAAGAAAGGGACGAGTTGAATAACCAAACCCAAGAGCTATTAAAGAAAGGACTGATAAGACCCAACCGTTCAAGTTGGGGATCAGCCATAGTTTTTGTTGCTAAGTCAGATGGATCCTTGAGATTGTGTGCAGACTATTAAGATCTAAATAAGCAAACCATTAATAACAAGTATCCTCTTCCCCGAATAGACGACTTGTTTGACCAGTTACATGGAGCTCGAATTTTCATTAAAATGGACATGGCTACAGTATTCCATCAGTTAAGGATCGCAGAAGATTTCATCCATTTAACTGCATTCAAAGGTCCGAATACTTTCTATGAGTGGTTGGTTATGCCTTTTGGGCTGACTAATGCACCCGCTTATTTTGTCGACCTTATGAATAGAGTGTTTAGAGATGTGCTAAACAAATTCGTGTTAGTCTTTATTGATGATATCCTCATCTATTCAAAGACAGAAGAAGAACATGCAAGGCATCTAGAAGTTGTGTTGGAGATATTGAGAAATAATGTGCTAAAATCCAAATTCTCAAAGTGCCATTTTGGGAGAAGGAGGTAAGATTCCTTAGACATATAATATCAAGGGATGGAATTTCAATAGATCCAGGGAAAGTTATAGCTATTCAAGATTGGAAGCAGCCATAACTCCTAAAGAGATTCGTAGCTTCTTAGATTTGGCAGGATATTGCAGAAGATTCGTTCAAGACTTCTCTAAAATTGCCTATCACCTAACGAAGTTGACAATGAAGGATGCTCAATTTATCTGGACTCCTATGTGTGAAGAAGCATTCCAAGAACTAAAGAAGAGATTGACAATCGCTCCAGTTTTAGCAATTATAAATGGAAATAGTGGATTGACCGTTTATACAGATGCTTGTGGAGAAGAAGTTGGTGCATTTTTAATGCAAGATGAGAAGGTGATTGCTTACGCAAGTAGACAGCTAAAGACACATGAGAAGAATTATGCAACACACGACTTAGAACTATTAGCCGTTGTGTTCGCTCTAAAGATATTAAGACATTATTTGCTGGGTAAGAATCTTTCATAGTTTATTTCAATAAAACTTTAAATTGACCTTAGTAAATAATATTCCATCTTTTAGGTGAAAAATTCGAACTCTTCACGGACCACAAATCTTTGAAGTATCTTTTCACCCAGAAGGATTTGAACATGAGATAACAACGCTGGCTAGAATTTCTCGTGTCATATGATCTAGATATTCTACATACACCTGGGAAAGCTAACGTAGTAGCTGACGCATTGAGTAGGAAGTTAGCTACTATTTCTTATTTGGTAGTAACTTCAACTCTTCTGGAAAGGATTGCCAATAAACAGGGAGAAGATAAACGGTTTGAAAAATACATTAAAGCAGCCGAAGAAAGAAATTCAAGCTTTAAAATAGATAACCATGGAGTATTGCGGTTAAATGGAAGAATTTGTGTTCCAGATGTTGAAAATCTTAGGCAAGATGTACTAGCTGAATGCCACACAGCCAAACTTAGCGTTCATCCGGGGATTCGTAAGATGTACATGGACATGAAGCGTGCGTTTTGGTGGAGAAGCATGAAGAGGGACATATCTATCTATGTCAGCCATTGTGAAAATTGCCAAAGAATCAAAAGTGATCAACAGAAGATGGCAGGATTACTTCAACCTCTGGAGATTTCAGCTTGGAAGTGGGATCAAATATCCATGGATTTCATTGATGGCTTACCCCAAATAAGGAAAGGAAATGATGGCATTTGGGTTATCATAGACCAAATAACCAAAAGTGCACACTTTATTCCAGTTAAGACAACAAGAACTGCAGCAAGCCTTGTGGATATATATACGAAGGAGATTGTCCAATTGCATGGAGTTCCAAGAAGTATAGTAAGTGATTGTGATCCAGTCTTCACTAGTCAGTTTTGGAAAGCACTACAAACAGCTTTGGGAACCAAGCTGAGTGTAGTTACTGCATATCACCCCCAAACTGATGGACAGACGGAAAAGTTAACCGTGTTTTGGAAGATCTTTTAAGGGCCTGTATTCTTGAATTTGGAGGCTCGTGGGAAAATCATTTACATTTAGTAGAGTTCTCCTATAATAATAGCTATCAAGCTAGTATCGGCATGGCACCGTATGAAGCTTTGTATGATCGTCCGCGTAAATCGCCAATATGTTGGATAGAAATCGGAGATCGGTTAGTGCTTGGCCCAGATATGATACGAGAAGCTTCAGAGAATGTTGATATTATTAGAAAGAAGCTAAAAGAAGCCCAAAGTAGACAAAAGAGTTACGTAGATCGAAGGCGTAGAAATCTGGATTCTCAGTTCGAGATTCAGTCTTTTTGAAAGTCTCTCCAATGAGAGGAGTAGTAAGATTTGGAAGAGCTGGAAAGTTAGCAGCTCGATATATTGGACCTTTTTCCATTCTCAAACGAATTGGCCCACTAGCTTATCGAGTACATTTTCCTGAAAGATTGTGTGGTGTACATAATGTTTTCACGTATCACATTTGCAGAAGCATATATATGACCCAAAACAAATCATAGAAACAGCTTCTCAGGATGACTTGGAGATAGAACCAAACTTAGCAGTTGTTAAAAAACCCGTTCGAATCGTGGATCAAGATGAGAAACGATTAAGAAGGAAGGTTGTAAGGTTAGTAAAAGTTCAGTGGAGCGGGGATGCTGATGATTGCACATGGGAAACAGAAGATAGAATGAGAAAAGCATATCTCGAGTTTAGGATCGATGTATAGTCTTTATCTATCATTTGAGTGTACTTGTCGCCTGTGGTGTAATCACTTATTGTATATATTCTATCTTATTGAATATATATTTCCTTTTGAGCTATTTTCTTCTTATCTAATTTCGAGAATGAAATTCTTTTAAGTAGGGGAGAATGTAACGACCCAAAATTTAACCACTTCAAAATATAATATTTAAAGTGATTTTAAATACAAAATATAAATGGTTTTATGATTCAAACAATATTACATAGGATTTGAAAATAGAAATATACATAAAAATAGTAACATTTACCTATACCGACAAAAGTGACAAAATGCTGATTTTAAAATAGTAAGTTTCAATGGTTAAATAAATTATTTTAATTTATTTATGAATGTTTATATTTTTAAATGACATTATAAAAATTTATTTTTAAATTTAGTTTACATAAATAAAATGTCAAAATATGACCATAAAATATTTTGTCAAAAATCAATGTTTTGTCTATTTAATGTTGTCGCAACATTGTTGCACCTTTATGTATACAATTTAATAAATATGGTAACATATAAAGATAGTTAACAATTAACTAAACAAGGTTAATTTTAATAATCACACTTAGAAAATTCAAGAAAGTAATTAGCAAAAGTAAACTAAAGAAGACAAAACACATGTCACATCAAAAGTGACATAAAGTAAAGAAATGTGATATAAAGTAAAGTAATCATTCTTATTCTTTACTTAATTCTAAAGTATTTGAATTTTAAAAGTGTGATGTGATGTGGATGGTAAGTTTTGAATTTAATAAGTTTACTTAATTCTTAAGGAAGGTTATTTAAGTAAAAACACAAATCTATTTCTCAAATATTTTATATAAATACATACCCACTTTCTCACTTCCTTTCACACTTCTTCTTCTCAAAATTTCAAGCTTCTCTTACCCCCTTAATGGCTTCCAACCTTAACAAAGTTATGCCAAAATATTTCAAAAAATAAAGTAAAGAAAATATCGACAAAACACCGTCCGAACCACTTCAAACTCCTCCTCCTTCCTCACATTGCTCATGCCCCCTCTTCCTCTATTTGGCTGAGCACTTTTAGCCTTCTACAAGCCAAGACGAGCCATCGAAGTCGAAGCGTTCAAGGAATCATAAGCTAAAAACGTCGAGTAGCGAAGCTATAGTCTATTTTTCATTTGTCAAAACCAAACAAAGTGAAAACTCCTAATTTATATGTATATATTTGATTGTGATGTTGTGATATGTTCATTTGGATGTTTGGTTATGATATTGATTTCCATATGTTGTTTATTATATGAAAATATTGAAATAAGTCACGATATATACGACATTGATTCACACGGAAAACACTTTCCAAAATAAAATGAAATGTGATATGGAATCATTTATAGCTTTGAGAAATGTTTGAAAATACTTTAGAAATGATTCCTAAGTGTTTAAACTTGTTTCGACAGAGTTTGGATATGAATCTCAAAATACGCAAAAAAATTGACGCGTCGCGTAACGGTATATCCGTTTTCGCAAAAGTTCAAATGAACATACGAAGTGGAATATAGTTCGGAATTCTTCGAAGTAAGAATTTTCCGAATCCTTGTATCCATATCTTTCATAAAAAAGGAAAATCAAGATTTCATCTTGTATATTTTGAAATATGGAAAAATCAATTTTCAAGGAAAATCCCTTTTTGCACTAAATGACCAAGTTGGAAATTGATAAAATAATCATTTTAAAAATTTGAAATAAATTCTAAAAATCTTTTAAAATATTTTAAAAGTCATTTAAGTTGAAAACATGAATTTCTAAATGATATAAAAGTTGTTTTGAAGAATATAACTTTTAAAGCTCGTTTTGCAATACTTTCTGCAAACGCTTTTCAATAACTTTTGAAATAAAGTTTGAAACTTAACAATTCTTTCCCAAATCATTAGTAAATGTTTTTTAAGTAAGTAATAAAGAATTTCAAAGGAAATTTGAACAATTTAATATTATTTCAATGATGGTTAAACAATAAGTTAAGTGAATAAAAATGGAAAAATGAGTATGCGGAAATGACTAGTACATTTGCCCCTCCCGTGAGATCTAAAATTGGAAACAAGGTGTGTAACTAAGGTTAGGGATGGAGCAACTAGTGCCCTAAACTTACCTGGCCTCAGTTTTCTCTTTTAGGCGAGGGGTGGAACATATCGAAAGGAAAGTCCGGATGCCCAACTTGGATTTTATAGAAATAATCTTCTTATACTCATTATTAAAATCCGAAGAGGAAACTTGTCCTATTCATGGAATTTAAAAGTTGATCTCACCGTTATTCCGCCTATAGCACTTGTTGAATACAGAAGTTGATTTTGGATAAAACTAGAATGATTTCTATAATCCTATTGTTTCAAAAGATACTCTTTAAAAATGATTTGAGAAATATTCAAAAAGAGGTTTAAATGATTCCGTATTCACTAAAAGAATATTTTAAAAATATATATCTCTCGAAGATATTTTAGTAAGGGAAAATTAATGAATCAAAAAAACAATGACTTAATTACATCATTTTTATCGACGAATGGATTTCAAAGGTACCGTGGTCGGATATGGTTAATTCCTATTCGAAAACCGCTTCGAACCAGTTTACGTGTTCGAAGAATGAAGATGTTTGAAGACGGAGATATTGAGACGAATAATAACGAGGGACTACTTGTTGATTAATTGGGGATAAACTCCCGATTCACTATATTGTAGCAGTGGTCTCTTCGTTATGAAAAACCTCAAAACCACAAGGGTTTCTCGCCTAGTAATGGCCGAGGAAAGTGCCTTCGGTTTCGTTCGGTCCCAGAATGAACTTGTATAGATGAATGTCTGACCTTGCATTCCAAATCAGAATGAGTGGTTTCTATAACAGTATATCAGTCGGTGGTAGAGAAGACGCCTTCTCTTAGCTTAACACCCCTTCCCGAGACATACGAGCTCAGGAAGTTATACGTTTGTAGAAATCAGTCGTGTGAATGTGGAATGGCAATGTGGCATTCAAGGTGAAAGAAGATGTGCTATGTAAAAAGGTAATCATAGCTTCAAACCTCATCAACCGAAAATGACCGAAACAGGGTTAGATGCGGCAAGGCTAAGTGGGTCATTCCCAATTAGGGTATGATCATCCCTTTCTAGATATATTTCTTCCCGCTATGACGTTCGGGTTGTAAATTAATGTGGATGTATGTGAAGACAGCTCTCGTATAAAGGTCAGTAACGACTGGGGGATGATATATTCGGTACTATCTAGTGACAGAGATAGGCCGGTCTTGTGTTGGTAGAGGATCCTTTGTGATGGTCCTCGGGGCATCCATCTAGAGGTGTACCCTTCGGAAGGTAGTCCCTTCACTTGGTCATTTTTATGGAAAACCATTCTCCAATAAGAACCTTCGGACTTGTCTGTAGAACCTAGTATGCTGGAAATTAATAACGGTAACAATTTTGGCTAAGATTAATAAGTTTATCTGAAAATGTTTTCAAAGAATGTCATTAAAAATAATATCCCTAAATTTTGTGTAATAAAGAGTTTTGGTTATCATAAGGTAAAAACCCGTTCCATGTTTATGTGCGGCGTGGTCTTATGAGATACCTTTTTGTTTTCAAAAACATCGTACTTTGAGTTCTCACACCAGTCCCATGACTGACCCGGAGTTTGTTTTTCCCTTTAAACTCTGGGTGCCCTATTTTTCGAGTAGCCGTGTAGTCAGGATACCTTTGGAGAATTTTGGAGCATGTTGGGGAGCAATTTGGACAAGTCTTTTGGAGCTATGAAGCTGAAGTACCTTATGTAGTTACCTACCCATTTTCCGCTGTGTTATGTAGTACGTATTTCCAGCATATGTACGGAAAGATATTTATAACTATCCCGCTGGATTTATATTTGACTCTGATCATTATGTATAATTATAAATGTTGAATGCGATGTGAGATTCTATTATTCAGTTATCTTCTATCTTTATTTTCTTTTACAACCCTGATAATCTGCCTCCTCGGCACTTGGATTTACGGCACGTGAATACCGTTGATGTATTAGTGTCGATTTCTGAGGGTCCAGGAGACGGGTTGTTACAGCTTCGATAAGCAGCTTTATTCTGGTGGAATAGTGCGATGGCTGATGTGGATGAGGAAACAATGGCATGGGCTAAGTTTAAGAGAAGGTTCCAGGAGAGGTTTATGTCTATGATGGCATAGTCTACTTTGCTCAGAAAGTTTGCTTTGTTAGAGCAGGGAGACATGTCTATTTTGTAGTATTCTAGAAGATTTGAGGAATTGGCTACGTATGGGTATGGTACTGTGGATATTGTGATAAAGAGAAATGAGAAGTTCATTAGAGGGTTGAAGCCTGAGTTGGCTAAAGTTACATTACCTCATATTAGGATCCCTATGATGTTATGGTAGAGATGACATTGAGGCATGAGGAGATACTTGCTTCTCTGGAGAAGAATAAGGCAAAGGAGGTCCAGTTGGGGCAGGGTCTGAAAAAGAAGTTCTTTCACAAGAAGGGTGCTTAGAAAAGAGGAGTTGCAAATAAAAGAAAGTCTGAGGTTGTTTGCTTCAAGTGCGAAAAGAAGGAGCATTTCGCTAATGAGTGTTGTACTGGAAAGGCGAAGGAAGTGACCTGAAGAGAATATTAGATGCTTCAATTGTGATCAAATTGTTCATTACAAGGACCAATGTAAAGAGCCTGCTAAGAATGGGAAGGGCAAGGTGTATGCATTAGAGCTTGTTGCATTGGGATCAACAACTCAGGCGAAAGGGAAAGTGGTGTTGGGAGGCACGCTTCAGAACCATGGTATGTCCGTTAGTGTTCTGTTTGATACTGGTGCATCAATTCTTTTGTATCTTATTGTCTGGATGATAAGCTTAACCTAGAACGGACATACTTAGTTACTTCCTTAAGAGTTGCAAATTCGATAGGAGGGTATGTGCCACTTAGGATGAAGTGTGACCACCTATAGTTTGATTTTTTAGATCATACCTTTGTTTGCAGTCTGCAGTTTGCATGTGTTTGACTACGTAGGGTTTGGAATTATTTTGGGTATGAATTGGTTAAATAAGTATGATGCTATAATATTTTTCCATGATATGAAAATATCACTTAGAAACCCTGACTGTAGTGATCGGATTGTATATATATACCGTAGAAAGCCCAAGTTGTGAGCTGAATGCTTTGTTGGGGTGTTGTGGAGTTGGAAGATGAGTTGCGTCGAGATTTCGTGGTTAGAGAATTTGCAGATGTGTTTGAGCCGGTAGTAGGATTATCACCAAAATGAGCCATCGAGTTTCGCATAGATTTGGTGCCTAGAGCAAAACCAATGAGTAGGCCGCTAAGCAGTATGACACCTGCCGAGATGGGGGAGTTAAAGGTGCAGTTGGTGGAGAAAGGCATGAATATTATCCGACCTAGTAGTTCACCTTGGGGAGCAACCGCTGTGTTTGCTAAGAAGCCAGACCGATCGTTGAGGTTATGCATCAATTATTGTAATTTAATGAGAAGACGATAAAGAATCGATATATGTTGCCTAGAATTGACAATTTTTTGATCAGCGGATTGAAGCCAAGGTATTTTCTATATTGGATTTGGCAGCAGGATTCCATCAGCTTTATAGCAGAGGATAATATTCCTTTGATGGCGTTTAGAGCTAGATATGGATTGTACAAATGGTTAGTTATGCCGTTCGGACTAACTAATGCGTCGGTATTCTTTGTGAATTTGATGAAACGAGTTTTTTAATAGCACTTGGATAAGTTCGTGTTTGTTTTCATAGATGATATTTTGATATACTCTAGGGATGAGAAGGAGCATGAAGTTCATCTTAGAGTTGCGCTTGAGATGTTGAGGCATAATTAGCTGAAGGCAAAGTTTTCAAAATGTCATTTTTGGAAGAAGGAAGTGAAGCTTCTGGTTATACAGTCTCAGAGAAAGGGTTGTCTGTAGATCCGACTAAGATTGAAGTGGTGAATAATGGGAAGAGACCCGAGACAATGACTGAGATAAAGAGTTTTCTTGGATTGGTTGGATATTATTGAAGATTCATAAAGGATTTTTCACGAATAGCAGCACTGATGACCAAGCTAACGTGAAAGGATGTATGTGGACCAATAAGTGTGAGGAAGCATTCCAGAGCTTGAAACACTTATTGACCCGTGCATCTGTATTAATTGTTTCGGAAGGGAATCAGGATATGGTAGTTTATACAGATGCATGTGTCATCGGGTTAGGACCTGTGTTAATGTAGAAAGGTAAAGTGATTGCCTATGCTGCTCGACATCTTAGACCGCATGAGGTTAGATATCCAACACGTGATTTGGAATTAGCCGCGATGATATTTCCGTTGAAGGTCTGAAGACATTACCGTTTGGGAGAGAGGTTTGAGTTATATATATATATCATAAGTCGTTGAAGTATTTGTTCTCTCAGAAAGAGTTGAACATGAGAAAGCAAATATGGTTAGAATTTATTGCTGCTATGATTTTGGAATTTAGTATACACCAGGGAAAGGTAATAAGGTTGCAGATGCACTTAGCGGAAAGCAACAGAATGCAATGTTGGCAATGATAGCAGAATAAAGGATTTAGAAACATTATCGACTTGGATAGTGCAGTGGAGATTTGAAGCTAAATCTAGTAGAGGATATGTTGTGTTGACATGTTTAGAAGTTTGGCCAGTTATGATTAAAAGGATTGCTTCTAAATAGGAGGAGGATCCAGTGTTGGCTGAATGGATTAGGAAGTTAAGGGATGGAATCGAGAATGATGACTTGAAGGATTTCAGTCTGGACCAAATTGGATGGTTGAGAAAGAAAGGAAGATTATGTTTTACGAACATGGGAGACATAAAGAAGGAATTTTTAGAGGAATGTCATTGTTCGAAGTTCACTATTCATCCGGAAGGATCTAAGATGTATCAGGACATGAAGAGAAGTTTCTTCTGGGAAGGTATGAAGAAGGATGTTGGGCTTATAGGTGAAGCGGTATTTGAACTGTCAACAGGTAAAGCCGAACATCAAAAGCCAAGTGGGTTGCTATAACCATTGGATATATGGAAGTGGGATTCTATTTCGATGGATTTTATAGACGGGTTGACAAGATTTAGTAGAGGAAATGAAAGTATGTGGGTCATAGTGGATAGATTGACCAAGGGTGCCCATTTCATTCTAATTAAGTCAACTAGGACGACGCCTATTTTAGCTAAGTTGTTTATTAAAAATATTGTTAGTCTGCATGAAATTCCTAGTAGTATCGTAAATGATAGAGATTCCTTGTTCACTAGTGAAATCTGGAAGAGTCTACGGAAGATTTTAGGAACCAAGCTCAAGATGAGTGCCGCTTACCATCCACAGGCCGACGGGCAAATGGAAAGAGTTAACAAAGTTTTGGAGGATTTCTTAATAGCTTGTGTGTTAGATATTAGGGGATCATTGGAATACCATCTACACTTAGTCAAGTTTTGTATAACAACAGTTATCAGACTAGTATAGGGATGGCACCGTTTGAAGCTATGTATGGAAGGCCATGGAAATCTTCCGTTTGTTGGTTGGAGACTGGGAATGGGTTGGTTCATGGTCTAGATTTGGTTAGAGAAGCTGCATAGAAGATTCAGTAGATTCGAGCTAGAATTAGGAAAGCTCAGTCTAGGAAGAAGAGTTATGCAGATAGAAGAGGGAAAGATTTAGAGTTCTCTGTTGGAGACCATGTGTTTATTAAGATGTCACCGATGAAAGGTGTAATTAGATTCGGGAAATCAGGGAAGTTGGCTCTAAATTTGTCGGACCTTTTCCTATTGTAGAGAGGATCTAGAAACTTGCATAAGTATAGAGTTATCGAATAGTTTGGCAGAAGTCCATGAAATTTTCCATGTTTCTCATCTAAGGAAGTAGGTTAGAGACCCGGAGACTACTATTGCACCGACTGTGTTAGATGATTTAGTAGTAGATCCGGATTTGACTATAGTTAGAAAGACAATTCGTATAGTCACGAAGGATGAGAAGAGGCTAAGGAACAAGATAGTCAGATTAGTGAAAGTCCAATGGAGCGACGATGAGAGAGACTGTACATAGGAGATTGAGAGTAGGATTAGAGACGCTTATACCGATTGTTAGATGGTATGTTTTACCTTTTTGATTAATTTGTTGTGTACCTTGTCGTTATTTCGAGGATGAAGTTCATTAAGGACGGGAGTCTATAACACCCCATATTTTTAGTATCATTATTTAGGATATTTAATTAGCTAAACTAACTAAAATAATGTGATGATTAGGTAGTTAGGATTTGATTTTAAAAAGGGGTAGTTGTGCCATGTAACCAATGAACTAAAGAATAGTTAAAATGAAATAGAGCAGCGGTAAAATAGAAAAGAGATTATTGCAATACCCTAAACCCTTAGCCATATATGTTCTACATGTTTATTTGCAAAAAAAAAATTGAGGTGACCACCATTAGCAAGAACAAGAGGACGAAAAGCTAAGGAAGAAGCAAGATCAAAATCAAATACATTTAAATCTAAAACTCCTTAATCTCAAAGTAAAGGTGAATAATGGCTACATCTCATTTTTCTAATTATTTTCTGTTTTAAGGATAATCCGAATTTATTTGCAATGTTATGCCATGATTTTAAAGGATAAAATGCTTACATATGTTTGTTGATGATTTATGCTTGTTCATATAGATTTTATGATATGTTTTAATGTGAAAATCCTATTAAATGACACCCAAATGCCTTGCGAATATAGATTTAGATCATAAATGATATTTTAGTGATGGGTTTCGATTTTCATAAGTTTATGAATTAATGCGGATTTTATATTAGTTTTCTAGTGAAGAAAATGTTTATTTTGGTTTAAAATAATTTATAGCTAAATTATTTATGTTTTGGGTCCGAAATTAATATATGTTAGGAAAAATATTAAAATGTTTTTCTGGAAATTTTGTAGAATTTTCCTAAGTGCTTTAATGAATATATAAAATTATTTAAGGTATAAGACTTAAATGTTTTATATATTTATAAAAGGAGAAAGGGGTAGTTTGTAAATAAATTAAGTTATTTATTTTTGAAATCTTGGTAGCACATCTCGAAAAGAAAATTAGCAACCAATAAGAATTTAACAAAAAAGGCATGTTAGTTGAAAAGTATTTCTTTTTAAAGTCAAAAATAGATTTAACATGATTTTTGTTTGTTTCGCCGCTTTCGGCACAGGGGCACCGACATAGTACTGCCTCCTCCGTTGCCATCGAAACTAATGCATATAGTATCAATATCTTGGTACATAGTGAATTGGACTAAGGAGAAAGGTGTTGGGTCGAGACCGTAGGTTCCGATGGGTCAAAGCACGACATTGTTTTAAACAGAAACGCGCCTGCTTTGCTTTTGAAGGAAGAGCTTTCGACTTAGTTTGCTTTCGATAAGGTTAAACTGTTTTAAAGGAATGGTTTCGAATGAGTTACGCCTTTTGTTTTAAGTAATTACTTTGGAAGGGGTTGAAACCCTTAGCTGTCGCTTTTCTACCTTTCAAAGTCAACGGTTTCAAAAGGAATACTTTGTTTTAAAACTCAAGCCACTTCTCCAATGCATTCGAAAGGGTTGGTTTCGACACCATCACTTCTTTGTTTAGGAACTATTTTCGAAAGAGAGCTTTCGACTTAAATGTTTTATGACCCGAAGGTAAAACCCATAGGTTTCGTAAGAGATGGTTTTAAATTGTTTTGAAAGGTTTCCACATGTTTTAAATTGAACCCAAATGCTTTCAAAAGATTTTTTGTTTACAAAGGTTTTGATACTTTCAAAAGGTTTTAAATGAAGGCTTCGAAGGGGTCGTTCCCCAATGGTTTCGAAAGGTTTGATAGGAAAGGTTTTCCAATGGTTTGTAAAGACAATGTTTAAATGTTTAAAGATAGGATGTCTAAGGCTTTAAATCTTTTGAAAGGAAGGTTTTTCAATGGTTTCGAAAGGAAGAGTTTGAATGGTTCGAAAGGAATATTTTGGCATTCGGCTTTGGGTACAGGAAAAGGGTTTACTTGGTTTCGAAAGGGGTACTTTCAAAGGTTTTAATGTTTTCATCGACAAAGATTTGTGTAAATTATATATATAACATGGCAAGGTGATTTTGAGTAAAGCATAAAGTGTGTATTTTCCTTGTTTAAGTTTGATTTAAAATGTTTTAAATCATTTTGAAAAGAAATGTTTTCAAGGAAAATTTAAGGGAAGATTACCCTAAGAAAAATGACCCTAATATTTGTATACCAGATGGGATTGGTATAAGGTCGCGCCATATACATTAGCTATTAGCCCCAAGCTAATTTAGTCCAAAATTCTAGTATGCATGGCTTTGTTGCAGGTAAGACTAAAATGATGTTAACCAAAAAATGGAATATATATTTGTACAGAGGTAGGTTGTTGGTAAGCCCACAAAACCATTAGGATCAGGTGACCCTGGAAGTAGTTAAGTTAGGGAGAGAATGTCCAGAAGAGGAGTGTCTAACAAATGTTAGATTATTTTCTTATATTGTCTGGTAGGCCCGAGTCAACAAATGGTTAGTAGTTAGCCAAACAAAACTACAGTGTTTGGACAGATAGTTCATTTGTTAACTGACCTATAAGTTTAGATGATATTGCTTTACAGTTTTAACTAGTTTTTTTTGCAGGATTATGATTTGCAAAAGAAATGTTTCAAAAGGGATATTAGTAAGGGGAAATCTGTTCCGCAAAGCGATGTGGTCTCACTTAATATCAAATAGCCAAGATGTATAGTATTAATAGCCAAGATGTACAGTATTATCCATACCAGGCTTTATGTTTGACTCGAGGTTTGATGCTCAAAATTGATTTGAATAGGCTGAGGTTTGAGGTTTACGAATGATTAGTAGGGTGGCGAATATAGCTTCTGGAGATGATCAGGTGGGTGATGGATAGCCATTTAGGAGTTGTTGTTTTATTTTGTTTGATTCCGCTATGTTGTATTATGTCAGTATGACTATATAGTACTTTGGTCAACCAAGGGGCATCTTCATATGTCGCTCTTGGCGTATTTTTTAACAATTATATTTGATCTTTACTTGGGAAATGATTATGGGATTATGTAATGGAATACGAAACATTTTTGTGAAATGTTACCAGAAATGTTGTTTTTGTGAAATCTGTGATTTTGTTTCATATTCATTCGCTTCTGATATTATGGATACCATTAACATTACTGTATTTGGTAATGGAAGTTAATACTGTGGGTGACTGCAGCATCTGTAGTGCTTAGTTTCGGGCCTCCAGATTGGGGTGTTACAACACACATATATGTACACACACACACACACAAATATATATATATATATATATGCATTTAGCAAATAAAACAAAACGGGTTTACATTTAAAAAAGCAAACTACACATCATTTACGCAAGCACATGGAGGAGCACATCGAGAAGCACATTGAGGAGAGTGGGTTAGGCATATAGAAGGGAAGTGGTGTGTGTAAGATATATTTTGCAAAGTTTTCCTATAAATACACATACATACCTCTTCATTTCTACAAAAATTACTTCTTTATTTTCTTCTTCTTCACTTTCTTTCTCCTTTCCTCTTTAATGGCCTATGGCCGAGATCATGGTAGTGTTGATGGGCAAGGCCGTAAGCCAAGGAGGGGGAAAGGTTGGTGGACGTTAGTTAGGCGGTGATGGAGGATGGAGCCCGTGAACATGAGGTGATGGAGGAAGGTGGAACAGAGAAAAATGAATGAGGGTGGTCATGGCCAAGCACACACAAGCCTAGGCTGAGCATACTAGGGTCTAAGAGTAAGTTTGAGAGGTCTCGGAGAAAGAAAAGGGAAGGAAATGCTGTTGGAGTACCGTCAGACTTATTTCAAGGAGCTTTGAAGAAGGTTTGGCGGAGTGGAAACCGATAGTGAGTACTCGACATTTATAATTATTAAATAACATCTATAATTATTTCAAGTATGATAATATGACCATCTTGGATGATTTATATAGATGTTTGAAAATTGATTGCTTATATGGTTGATAACTTGGTTGTGATAAATATAACCAATAATGAGAAAATTATCCAAAACAAAAATGGTTAGTTAATTAACCATAGATAATTCATGAAAAATAAATCCCTATTAATATGTGTATGTGAATTAGTAAGCCTTTTATGTTTTAAATATAAAAAGGTTAGAAAATGAATATTATAATAATATAATATTGTAATATGGAATAAAGTGGAAAATGAGTTTTTAATATAGTAAAAATTGTTTGAAATGATTTAAAATGGTTTATTATTGTATTTTAAAAATTTTAACAAATTTCAGTAAAGTTTAATGAAGTTTGAAAAATTAAGCCAAATTGAGCCCGTCGTGCAGATGCATTTCATAATTTTCCAATTTGAAAGTTAAGCCAATGTAAGTCGGAATTCTTTTTTATAAGAATTTTCCGAATCCATTAGAATACAGTTTTCAAACAAAAGAAGAAGAAAATCAAGATTTCATTTAGTTGAGTTTGAAATATGCCAAATCAAGTTTTCAAAAACATCGCGTTTTGGCAATTCGAAAATCAAAGGGGTAAATTCTTCAAAATGAATAATTTTAATTTTTTAAGAATATAAATGAAATTCCATAAATATGATTAAATATTCTAAAAGAGTTTTGAATATAAATTTTGACATATAAGAGGTGGAATATATATATATTTAGAGCTGAGAAGCTCTAAAAACACTATTCACTATGGTTTTTGCGAAGGTTTTCGGTAACTTTTGCAAATTATGGTTTTAGCTCAATTATTCTTCCCAAATAATATTTTTCAAATGAATAATTTGCAGATGATTTGGAAGTTTTATGGGTATTTTAAAGGAGTTTAAATTTTAAAATAAATGGTTAAAGGAAAATTATTTTAAACAATATTTGGATTAGTGTTAAGTAAATGAAAATCATCACTAAAAGGATCATATGAAGGATTTAGAGTTGATCAAGTAACTTGACCGCCTTTAAGTGATAGAGGGATAGTCTCTAGACATGAGCTTGGACAACCAGTGTCTAGGTTTTTCTCTAGCATCCGGACGGGCCTGACGGAGGGGATAGTTAATTTGATCTACTGGGACCTCATTTTCTTATGTTAAAAGAAAAGAGATTTGGAATTTTTTAAAATCTAAACAAGATTTTAAAATATGATTTCGGTGGTATAGGGAATACCCTAGTTAAACTCTATATTAAATTCTAAGGAGGGAACTTGTACCATTCATGTGAATTTAAAAGGTGATTTCACCGTTATTAGACGAATAGTACAGGTTGAAAATAGAAATTGGTATTGAGTATAATTAATCTATCTCTATGGATCCTTTTCAACTCAATACTAATTGATCTGGAATTATAGTAAGTGATGTCTTAAATAATATTGTTTCTGATCCACTTAAAAGTTATAACTTGAAAATAAGAAATCTTTGTTAATTTTTAAATAAATGATTTAGAAATGTTTTCCTAAGTAAAAGGTGAAATGATTTGGAATCATTCCAAGATTAAAGAGGTTTAGTCAACTGGAGAATTTGATAAATGAGGCTTAATGATTCCATATACTCTTAAAAGATAAAGGAATAGTTTAAAAGATATATAATTTGATAAAAAGATAAGTTAATTGGATATTGTTTGATAATCACATATATACTTGACATTTTTTGTCGATGGTTGGTTCAAAGAAATCGGTGTCGGATTTGGGTAATTCCTATCTGAATACCACTTCGAACCAATATACATGTTTGAAAATGAAGACATGTTGAAGACGGAGATCTTTATGATGTAGTGCTGCTTGCTACTAACCTCTGGGTAAATCCCCACATCATATAGCAGTAGTGCCTTCATTTTAAAAATCTTCGATTTACAAGGACTACTTGCTGCTAATCTTAGGGATGATTCCCAAACCGGAAGTAGTAAGAGGAGTGCCTTCAATTTGTACTTCACCTGGACAACTTGTGTGGATAAGTGTCTCACATTACATTTCTAAAACCACATACATTGATCTCTACATAAGTACATCTGTTTGGTGGTGTCGGAGGTAACCCCTTCTATACTTAACACCCTTCTTTGAGAAGTACAAGCTCAGAGATTTTACTTTTATGGAAATCAATAGCGTGTTTTTAGAAATGGCGATGTGCATTTTAATTGGAATTTTCTTTGTGAAAGCAAAGAGTAGCTTTGTGGAAAGAAGTGCGTAGCTTCAAGAGCCACATATCCCAGGAATGATATGGTATACTATGTGGTCTACAGGACATATATCCTAGGCTATCAGTTTTATCGATGATGAAGGAGTCCAGTAATGTTTGCACCCTCAATGGTTTAAATGGGCAAGTATTGGAGTCTTGACTAAAAAAGAGTAAAGCCACCGAAATACGATGTTCCATAGTATTGTAAAAATGTAGAAAAGAGGCTTGCCTGAGAAAAGTGACCAAGGACTAGGATTGTTGTACATGGATTTCGCATCGGAGGAAATGGCCACTAGTTCCCTATCATGTTGGAAATCTAAATCCAATATAAGCTTTACGGTTTTGATTGTATTCCCAAATTATCTCTAATGCTTTGCAAACATTTCAGCTACCCATTTGGTATCATATACACCATTTGACATTATCCGGTTATCGATACCTCTTTTGTGTATATATTTATTTGAAAAGTGTTTTCAAACCAATGAGATTAATGATAATATCAAATTTGTTTAGGTATAAAGTATTTTGGTTATCGTAAGGTAAAAATCCATCCTGTTTATGTGCGGCATGGTCTAACAAGATACACTTCTTTTCAAAGGTTTTGATTGGCATCAATCTGATCTATGACACTGTCATATACATTTGTAATTAAATTTTTCTCACACAAGTTTATCAAGCCTGATCCGGGTATTTTTAATATTCGAGTCAGATCCGAGTAGTTTCAGGTTTAGCTAAAGACACTTGGAGTTTCCAGAGGAGAGCCGAAGATCTTCAGGTTTGTCCTGTAATTATTGCCAAAATTCTTTGTTTAGGGTAACAGAGCTGTGAAGTTTTTGCTACTTTAGTTGAGTGTTGGTGAGTGTACGCCCCCTAATTCATGGGACTGTTTACTCCAAACACTTGATACGAAGCTGGGTGCCCCTTGTGGTCTTTCGGATGCCCACAGTCGGATTTATACTGCAACTCCTACCTTTGGGAACTTCTGGTTTTATTGTCCTTATTTTTGATATCCCAATTTGATTTCTGACTTGAGATGTCCATGAAGATCTTTTTTACTAGCCTTATGGCAAGTGATTTACGCATTAAGAATTTTACTAAGTGATTGGCAATGCCAGTGCAACACCGGTTACTTGAAATACTGTTAAGTGATTTCGTCGCAATGCGGGCATTCAGGTTATTTTGCACACATGGCGCTCCTTGGCGTATTATTTCCTTGGCTTCAAAGGTGGAGCGTGGCTTTTCGCAATATGAGAGTTCCTCATCTTTGGATGTAATTTTGCTGACCTAAGTATTGGTGTGCGGCTTACGAAATTCACATAGTGGGATCGAGGCTTGCCCAGTCGCAGTTTTGCGAACCAAGAAGCGATGCGTGGTTTATGAGATGCATGGTTTAGGTATCCTATTTTTTGGACATAATTTTGCATTCCAAGAGACGGTGCATGGCTTACAAAATGCACGGCTTTGATTCGGACCTTCTCGGTGTCTTCGGAGAACCACCGGTTCTTAGAAGATAAGGATCGAGTTCCGTCAATTCAATAGTTTGAATCGATTTGCTTCTATTGACTCGACAGATAGATGGGGTATACTTATGCGTGGTTCCACTATCTCAAGCAACGATCGGATGGTTTTGAGTCAACTTGAACTCGTCGACTCAATAGGTTACTTAGGTGAACACGGTTTCATTGGTTCAGAAAGCAAAGCAATTTCATTAATTAAAATTAAAGTTAGGCAAGTTCTGCCTGCTTACATCGCCTAGGTATCTCGGGATGACTTATTTGCACAAAATAGGAAATACATAAGATAGTCTTAGATAAAGTAATGACCAGCGATTTATTGTTCCAAGCTTAGGAAACTTAGGATCCATCAATGGTTGTTAGCTTGAATTTGCTATCCTCTAGCTTATGGTTGATCGCATAGGGTCCTTCCTGGTGTGGTCTAAATGCTCTCGCTACAGGGTAGACCCGTTTGAGGACAAGGTCTTCGACTTCGATGGTACCGTTACGAACCTTAGAGTTGAAATTTCATGAAACCCTCTGCTGGTGAGCGATAGTCTTACGTCGGCTTCTTCCCGCTTCTCATCGACCATATCGAGTGATTCGAGCAGGAGCTGCTCGTTCTGCTGTTGGTCGAAGTTTTTCCTTTAATGAGAAGGGATCTCCAGTTTAATTAGGATCATTGCTTCTGAACCATATGCCAGGGTGAACGGAGAGTGGCAAGTTGTAGATTTGTGTGTTGTTCTATAAGCCCATAGTGCAAGTGGAAGTTCATTAACCCAATTTCCTTTAGCTTTAGTTAGCCGCTTTTTGATGGTGGACTTGATGATCTTTTTTACGGCCTCCACTAGCCCGTTTGCCTACGGATGTGCAACAGCGGAGAAGCTTTTCTCGATTTGGAAGCGTTTGCAAAAGTCTTGGAATTCAGCACTTTCGAATTAAGTCCTATTATCCGTAATGGTTTTTTGTGTCACTATAAAACTGCAAATATCTTTTTAGTGACAAATTTAATAACTTCCTTTGTGTTAATTATGGCCAGCGGTTTTGCTTTGGCCCATTAGGTGAAGTACTCAACAATAACAATAGCATATTTGGCTCCCCCTTTGGCTATTGGCAATGCACCAATCAAACCGATCCTCCATATCTCGAATGGCCACGGGCTAACCATCTGTGTTAGCTCTGCTAAAGGAGTTCTTTTGATTTGGTCGGATCTTTGGCATTGGTCACACCGTTTGGCAAATTCTGCTGCATCGCAGTTGACAGTTGGCTAAAAATACCCATATTGGAGAACTTTCTATGCAAAGGTTTGCCCTCCAGTGTGATCCGCATAGTCGCCTTCAAGAACTTCCCTTAGGACTTTCCGAGCTTCGTCGTTGGTCGCACACCTAAGAAAGAGGGCAGAAAACCCACTTTGGTAGAGTATTCCATCCTATATTACGAACCGTGGTGCCTTACAAAGGAGCATTTTCCTTCGTTTCCTGTCCAAAGGGAGTGCTCCTATGAGCAAATAGTCCTTGATCGGTGTCATCTATGTCTCTGGTTTTTCGGTTGTTTCAAAAATCCAATCGATATCCATCTCGCCTATACTTGGGATAGTTAGAGTTTCTATTAGGCCAATCCCATTAACTGAGCTTCTCTGGAGCTGGCCAGTTTAAGTAGATAGTCTGCATTCGTGTTTTGTTCCTTCGGATGAGCTATGGTGTAATGCTTAATGTCATTCGGCAATTCCTGCACTTTGGATAGATATGGCGAGAGGTTCTCTCGTCGGGCTTGATATTATCCTCTCACCTGAAAAATGACCAGTTGAGAGTCGCTATAGATGTGTATGGATTTTATTCCAAGTTCCTTTACAACTTTCAGTCCGACTGTCAATGCTTCATATTCCACTTCATTGTTTGTTGCGGAGAATTCCAAGTGTAAGGTGTAGCAAACAGATCATCCTTCGGGAGTTTTAAGCATGACTCCTGCCCTCAAGAAAAAGTTTTTTGATGCACCATCGATGAACAACCTCCATCGCATCTCAACTTCTGGAGTAATTTCTTCTTTATTATCTCGTATTTTAAACTCGACAATGAAGTCTGCCAATACCTATCCATTGATCTCCCTTCGAGGATGGTAAGTGATTTCATATTGACTCAATTTAATGTTCCATTTGATAAGTCGATCGGAGTTCTCAGGGCGGAATAACACCTGCTTCAAGGGTTGATCTGTTATTACTTTGATCGGGTGCGCCTGGAAGCATGGTCGTAATTTCCTTAATGCGATCAAGAGGCAATAGGCTAATTTTTCCAACTTCGGATAATTCTTCTTGGCTCCAGTGAGCCGTTTACTGATGTAATAAACGGGTCGCTGGACTCTAGCTTCTTTACGTACAAGTGCATCACTTAATGCGTAGGGCGAGACTACTAAGTAGATAAAAAAGTCTTCTCCGTCTATTGGCATGGATAGGATTGGCAGAGTCTCCATATGTCACAGCAGTTCTTCGAGACAATCTGACTAGCCTAATTCCATTCAAAGTTTTTCTTTCCATTCTTTAGCGTGTCAAATAACGGTATACATTTGTTGGTTGCTTTTGAGATGAACCGGCTTAGTGTTGCAACTTTTTTGTTCAATATTTGTAACTCTTTCTTGCTCCTTGGGGACTCAACTTCCCGTAAATTGGTAATTTGTTCGGGATTAGCTTCAATGCCTCTGGAACTTATAATGAATTCTAAGAACTTTCTAGATGCTATCCCAAAGTGACATTTAAGTAGATTGAGTTTCATTCTACACTTACGGAGTATCTAGAATATTTCAACGAGTTTTTCCAAGTGATTTATGGCTATGACTGATTTAACTAACATATCATCTGCATAGACTTCCATAATCTTCCCGATCTGATGTTTGAACATGGCGTTCACCAATTGTTTGTAAGTTGCTCCAGCATTTTTTAAGCCGATTGGCATCACTTTTATGTAGTATAATCTCAGATCGATGATGAAACTAGTGATGTTTCGGTCTAGTTCATACATCATGATCTGGTTGTATCCCGAGTAGACATCCATAAATGATAGCAATTCATGTCCTGCTGTCCCATCCACAAGCTGGTCGATTCTAGGTAGTGGAAAGTTGTTATATGGGAAGGCTTTGTTTAGGCCTGAGTAGTCGATACAAGTTCGTCATTTTGCATTGGATTTATTAACCAAGACCGAGTTGGATACCCATTTGGGATAGGTTGCATCGCGGATAAGGTCATTATCCATCAACTTATCCACTTCTTCTCTTAGCGCTTTGGACCGTTCGGGTCCTAGACTGCGCCTCTTCTGCTTCACTGGTGTATACTTAGGATCGTTATTTAGTGCATGGCATGTAATATCCGACGACACTCCGCACATATCAGAATGCGTCCAAGTGAATACGTCCATGTTGGAACGAAGAAATTTGATTAGTTCCTTGTCGCTTCTTGTTTCCAAGATGTGACCTAATTTTCAGGACGCGAGTTGGGTCATCCATATCGATTGGGATAGGACCTTTTATTCTACCAGTGCTGCTCGATTCTCCCCTGAACTCTTCGTTCTGGGGTCCAAAGTCTTGTTGAATCAGCTATGTTCCCTAAGCCAGGGGCGGCTCTATAGTTGCTATGCGGTTGGTTCATGAATGTGGAGATTTCTCCCTACATTCTTCCCCTTTTCTTTTCTTTTAAACTCACATAGTTCTATAATGTAGCATTCTCTAGCTACATTTCGGTCTCCTTTGATCACCCATCTTCATTCTTTGCTGGAAATTCCATGGTCAGACCATTGCTAAGCTAAAGCAATCCTGAAGTCTACCTATGTAGGAAACCTAAGAAAGTATTATAGGCGGACATTTCATCCAGATTACAAAGATCTAGATTAGAACGACTCGTTGGTCGCCTTCATCAAGTTATACAGGAAAACCAATTGTTCTGGCATGTTTCTAAGATTCACTTGTGAATTCCTGATCTTTTTTTGACAAGCGGATACATATTTCACGCTGATCTTCATCCGATGAAATGTGTGTCTAAAAAGAATATTGAAAGAGCTGCCGCTGTCCGCCAGTACTTGTCAGACCGTGGCTGGTCTGATTCCTATTGCCACGACCACAGGGTCGAGGGTCGGAGCTTCTATTCCATCACTGTCTTGGTTCTGGAATACTATATCATCATTCAGGGTTCTCTGCTACTTAGCAAGAGTTCTGTCTTCAACCGCGAAGCATGAATCTATGTTTCAATTAGCTTGCATATCCCTACATTTCTCCCCAAATCTTCTACGTGTGATGAGGTCCTCCAGATATTGTTCCGATGATGAGTCTTTGGTCAGTCCGTCTGGATCCCACTTCGCTGGTTCCAGCTTGGTTTGCCCGGTCTTTAGGATCTTGGGGTGCAACAAGCTAGTCTGGATTTTGTGGTTTCCTCACATACTGCTGAAGCATGTTTTCCCGAATCAGCTCTTCAATCAAGTTCTTCAAGTGCCGGCACACATTTGTGCTATGACCGTGTGTTTTATGGAAGTGTCAGTACTTTTCAGAATGCTTTTTCTATTCAGTTGCTTTCTTTTTAGGTGGCTTCTTATATTCCTCTGTTCCTTGTGTCGCAAGGTAGAATTGAGTGGGGTGTACTCTTCGAGAATCAAGCTTTTAAGTTGCTCCTTACCTTCATTTCGCTTGTTGGAATTCTAGTTCGTCCTTTTCTGGTTCCCATCATTCCCTGCATTTCCTACAGCGGTCCGGAGGTGTTTGCTCCTTGGTTTGTTGTTATGCCATTCTGGCCAGTATTGGTTGGTTTTCGGCTAGCAGGTTTTCTTTCTAGCTCCTCCCCCTCTTCCAATCTCAAGTACTGGCTTGCCTTTCGGTTAATGTCCTTCCTTGTGGTAAGTTGTTTCATTTTGATCCATTTTTCGAATTCAGTGTCAAGGTGGATAGCGCGGACCAGGGAAATGATGATCATATCTTCGTTTGGGATACTTACTTCAGTTACTGAGATGTTGAACCAACTTATGAAGGATTTCAAAGATTCATTTCATCCTTAGAATAGGCCATATAAGGACATCACCTCTTTTGGTTATGCCGTGTGAGGCCCAAACTAATCAAGGAATCTTGTTGCTAATTCATTGAAAGTGGAGATGGATTTTTATGGGAGCCTGGTAAATCACATAGAACCAATTCCCTCTAGGAAGATAGAAAAACATCTACATCGAACATCATTTGAAGTATTTGCTCTATCCATGTACTAACTATATTTATACAAGTGAGGTTTCGAATCTATAGTTCCATCTAAGATGGAATAGTTGGCATAGTAAACTTTTTAGGGTACCGTTCATTCAAATGTCATCAGTGAAGGGAATCCAGCTTAGAGTGGATCCTCATTCATCATCTCTCCTATCCTTTCTTTCGTCCATTAAGCAATTGATCATACCCGTGACATATGCCAAGTGTTTGATTTGGAAAACAATATTGGTAAGTGGGCTAAAGCCTAGGCTCTCTTGTTTTTAGGAGAGTTACTCCCTTGAAGTTTCATTGGCTTTCAATTGGTTGGGAAGGGGAAATCTGGGACACCATACCAGTATTGAGCGCATTTGGCATTTTCTTCCAATATTTCGTTGTTAAGTTGCTTACACCTTTCAGAGTCCGAGTGATCCACCACTATATCTTCCCGTGGGATTTTCTCCTCTATTCAAGTTTGTAGAAAGTTGCTTGGAAATTGGTGGAGCACTTGTATTTCCTTCTACGATAATTCCTACGGCTCCATCCACCACTCCGTTCTGCTTCTTCTTTCCGTTTCTTCTATTTAGGCCAGAAATGAAAGAGTTTTCCTGGTCTATGGCAGCCGTGGGTTCTAGCATGGTTCTAGGAGCAGCTAATGATTGAAAGACTAGAAGGGCATTTAATTTGTCCATAAGAGCTTTTTGGCTGTTCTAGAGCTTTCGGTTGATTTCATCAAAAGTCTTATTAAATTCGCCTTTAGTGATGACTTCATGCTGGGTAGAAGATTCTAACACCTGATCTCTTGTATTAGCTCCAGAATTTGCTCCGATTAATGGATTACTAGTGTTACTGACCTTAACTTATTGAGGATTGGTCTCTTCTTCAACTATAATAACTCTCATGGATCTTCCGGAAGGAGTTCTCTTTCTCCCCGCCATTGATCTTCAATGGCAAGCTCCAACTTCCTAGAGCTGATTTGATGGATCAAGTCTCTGGATCTGGCAGATCCAAAGAGGAAAACTAGATCTATGCCAGAGTTTAGTTCTCAATGAAAGCACCAAAATGTTAACCCAAAAGATGGATTAACACCATGGGTTGAGCGTGAAAGCACCATCTCTATTTCTCAGAGCAGAGAATATAGAAAATAAATGTAAAAAGACTAGAAATAGAAAATAAACAAGAAGATTTTATAGTGGTTCGACTATTAATATAGCGTACGTCCACTTTATAGCTTTGATTAGCTAAGTGCTATTACTAGATTGATTTGGTTTACAATATGACTGAATCGCCTAAGTTAGATCTAAATCACAAGTACTTGGAGGCAACAGGAGGATCTTAGTTGCTCCTTTGTGACTGCTATATGGGAGAAGAAGTGTAACGACCCGGAATTTTGGGCAATAACAATTTAATAATCTGTGTTAATAATTTAATTGATTTGATAAATTTTCTTTATAATTTTAATTTAAATTGGGTAAATTTAATCTTTTAAAGGTTAATGAATTTTTAATCTGGCAATATTTGATAAGATTTTTTTTTTCAAAGCTAATAAAATGTTATTCTGTTTATAATATATACCATTGATGTATATTGTGAATAGAAGAGCTTTTGTTTTAAATTAAAGATTGAATTTTCAAATCGTAACATATATGTATGTATATGTTATAGTTAGATATTGATTTGAAAATTGAATTTTAATCCATTTATAATTTGTATATGAATGAATTGTAACCTGAAGCTTTGTTTTAAAATTTAATACTTTTCAAAAAGTTAATTTAAAGTTTAATTCAATTTGTTTTCAAATATAAGATAGATATTTATTTTAATATGATAGTTTCTAAAGAAATTTATCAATGTTTTATCTTTGTTTTCTTTTAAAGTGTTTAAATTAAATGGTTATAAATATATATAAAGTTATAAATAAACTTTCTTTTTAAATATCTCTTGAACTAAGAATTTTTGTAAAACATAAGCTATTTATAGGATAAAAGTTTATAAAGATTTTATACTTGTATATTTATTTAAAAATTCAAAGGGGCTTCTTATAAAATCATTTCACTAATGCAAATGAATATTTCATAAATGCATATAATACTTTATGAATACATATATAATTTAAAATGCTTTAATAAAATGGAGTAACACTTGTAAAACTTTTTAAAATATATTAAAGGCATTTGTAAAGCAATTAAACATTAATGTGACAAATGTAAATTTAAGGGACAAGTGGCCTTCATATTTCTTTTATTTGAAATATATTAATACAAAGAAATTTGGGTCTTCTTTAAGGGAAAAAGCAAAATTTAAATTCTACAAAGAAAAAATGAAATCAGCAACTACAAATCTGAAAATATCAAAACCTAAAAAGTTAAAACCTGAATTCAATTCAATCTGCAACTCCAAGTTCTCTGGAAATTCAATGAAATCTGCAATATCTACTTCAACCTGAAATGGCAACCTGCAAACTTCAATTTCTTCTGCAACTAAAATAAAGAACCATGGGCAAGAGCAAAGAAACCAGTAAACAACAAAAAGTGACAAGCATGCAGAGAGTTTCAAACAGTTTTCAAATTTAAAAAGTTCAAACCTGGGCATCAAAATCTGCTTGCACATTCTAGAAAGGTGAGTACACAATTTTAAAAACAGTTGAATTGGGATTTATTATATGCATATGATGATCTGAAAGTTTGATTTATATGGCCTGGAAATCATTCAGTTATTATTGAATTTGTAGTTATGTTCATAACTCTGTGTATTTATGCAAAAATGAAAACACCATGCTTCCTGTTTCATTTAGACAGGCTGTTCAATTCTTCAGGAAACTTAAATCTTCCACTACTCCATTGATTGATTATAACGTTCAAATGAAACTTTGCATGTTAATGATAAGTAGAACTTAAGGGTAGTTTCTGTAATTTCTAAATCACATATGAATATAAAAGAAAAATGAAAATACTGTAAACTTTAAAGTTACAGTGAAATTTGGGGAATAGGTGAAAATTCAAGCTTGTTGATTTTCGAATTCACTTATATGTTTTGTTTTGTCTTCAAAAATTAGGAATTTTAAAAATAAAATTATGATTTCTAGTTTAAGGAATTAAGAGAATTTTTAGTTTGAACATTTTATGAATTATTGTGAACTGCAGATGATATAGTAAATTATTCGATTTGATTTTTCGGGTGAAGCTTGCTTGCATGTTAGAGATTTAGGGAAAAATACAACTAAAATTTTTAAATGGCAAAATATTTCGAATTGAATCAAAGTAGGGTTTTAAAGCTTGTTTTCTGGGCTTAATTGTTGAGGAGTTTGCGTCGCGAATAGAGGTTTGGGGGTGATCGCGCATGGGGCAAAATGAAGCTCAAGTAGTGGTGTTGCTATGGAGGGGACGGCAGGTTGTATGGCGTCGTTGGCATTGGCCGTGAAGGCGAGATTTGGGGTCGACATTTTTCTGCAGTGGTTCGGTTATTTGATTCGAATGGTTGAAATTGGATTCGCGGCTGATTTGATGGATCTGGGTTTGGTTTGAGGATCGGGGGTGTTAGTGTGACCGTTGCTGATGATCGTGACGACCAAGAATGGTCGGAGGGTGGTGGACATGTGCACGAGTGCACGTTCGTGTGCAGTGAGTGATGAGCGTTGGGGAAGACGAGTTTAGTCTCGGGTTGAACTCGCGTTTTTCTCGTGTGCGACTCGAAGAGAGGGGGGTGCTGGGCTGTCTCGAGATGGTTCTCACGTTTTCAGGTGGGTGACTCGAAGTAGAGAAGGTGTGGAGGAAGTCTCGGCATGCTAGTATGGTTCCTTGATAGAACTAGGGTTTGAGTGTATGCTAACCTGGGCTTATAACAGATTAAACTATGCAACAGTTTTATATAAAGGAAATAAATGAAACTCTAAACTTGTTGTTCAAAAAATTTAATGATAATCAAATTCATAAAGAATAAGTTGAAATTATATAATTTATTTCAATTTAAATTTATCTAAAGGAATTTCATATTGAAAGTAATTTAATTACATTTTGGATTTTAATTTAAGACGGGGTATTTTGAATCTAAATATTAAATCAAAGTTAAGTTTAAATGTTATGAAATGATTCAATCTTAAGATTTCAAATTTATGTTTGAAATAAATAAGATTAATTTGAATGTTTAAAGTATTGAAAATTTGTTTTTAAATTTTAAATAAGATTATCATTATGATTTTTGAAAACCAAATAGGATAGCTGGTTTGAAATGTTAAAATTTGATTTAATTCATTACAAGATAAATAAGGTTAATTTATCTTGATTTGAATATTAAATTTGATTATTAATAAGAAAAGTTTAATTAAGATTTATGTTCTCTTAATTAATTAAGGATTTTGAAATTATAAGAGGTTAATTAATTAATTGTTTAATTAATTTTAAATAATTAGTTAATTATTTATTTAATTTTAAATAATCACTTAATTATGAATTAATTAAGTGTGATTACTTAATAAAGTAATTAATGATTAATTGTTGAATGTAATTAAGGAAGTTAATTACTTATGGAAGTAATTAATTATTATTACTCATAGAGTAATTAGTAGAAGTGATTATTGTTTAATCACTTAATGATATCAATTGAAGAATTGATTAATATAATTGTTGAAATTAATTAATTATGAAGTGATTAATTAATTAAGAATTAAGAATTATTTAATGATGTGATTAATTATTTGTTAAATAATTAATTAAGAGATTAATTAAGGTTTATTAATGAAGTAATTAGAGATAATTACTTATTAAGAGTTAATTACTTAATTATTTAGTTAATTAATCAATGTGATTAATTAATTAACAAATGAGATTAATTTAAGATTAATACCAAGAGTAATTAATTAAAATTGTAATTAATTAATAAAGTAATTAGTTAAGGATTTATTTATTAATTTAATTAATAATTACTTAATGAAGTGATTAAAGATAAATTAATTGGATTAATTAATTAAGGATTAATGTAATTAGAAATTAATCAAGTAAGAAGTTAATTAATTAAGATAAGTAATTACAAATTGTTAATTACTGATTATGATTTATGAGTTGATTAATTATAAGTTAATTAATTAAAGTATTATTAATTGACAAGGATCACTAATTAATGTGATTTAGGATATTAATCAAGGTTGATTAATATAAGTGATTAATTTAAGTATGATTAATTAATTGTAATTAATTAAGAATTAGTGTTAATTAATTATAGTTAATTAATTAATAAAGGATCATTAATTATTGTAATTAATGATGGTAATTAAAAGGTTAATTACTGTATATGGATAAGGATAATTACTTGAATGTAATTAAAGATAACTAATCAAGGAAGATTAATTAAGGAAAATCATTAGAGATGATTGATTAAATTATTTGTAATAATTAATGTAGAAGAATTCTGATAATTCAATTAATTATGAGATAATCAATTCTGTTTGGATGTTTGATTAATATGGATGAATTTTTTGATATTGGATGATTAATATTTGGAGACTGATATTGTATGATTGATTGATATTGGATGTTTGATGTTTGGTTGATACTGGATATCTTTGTTATGTGATATACTGTTTATGAAGATGAATGTTGTTATGAATTATCTCTTTGTGATAATATGATTCATCTATCTGTTCATATATCATCCTGAATATAAGTTAAACTGTTTAAACCCTTAAGTACAACTTGGACATTAAAATGGCGTTTGGTTTCGGTGTGACCGGGATCGGGTTTCCATATTTGGATATCCGAAAACCACATCGATTCCAATTAAACGTTAGGTCGTTAATCCAAGTGGAGCAAGTGAAGACTCGAGGTGTAAGGGCTATACGTCAGTATAACTCTGTGGGTGGTTCCGTAATGAGTTTGACGGCACATTGCTTATAGATTCGAGATGGCGAATCAGAGTGCAAGGGCTATGGTCGTTGACTCTGAGGGTGATTCCAATAATGAGTGCAACGAGATAGTGCCTTCAGTTTCGTTCGATCCCGGAACGAACTTGTATGGATTGAATGCTTTCATCACATCGTCAGGTGGACGATGAGCATTCTAAGATAATGTGTCCTATAAAGGTAATCGTAACCTCAAGCCTCATCAACTGGGAATGGCTAAAACAGGGGAGGTGCAGCAAGGCTTCGTTGGTAGCTCCTACTGGAGGGCAAGATACATCCCTGTCTAGAGGTCCCTTTCTATTTCGGCTTAGTGTGTGGTTGGTCGCGCCAACTACGGGGTGGTTTTGTTCGGGACTATCTAGTAAGGGATGGTTCCGGCCTTGTGTTGCAGGGGAGTTAGGGTGGCTCCTCGGTACGTTGATCTAGGCCACGTACTGTGACGGGCGGTACCCCAGTAGCCCTGCCATTGATGGAAACCCATTTTCCCTACGAGACCCTACGGTTTTGATTGTATTACCCACTTTTGTGGCTAGTAGCTGGAATTTAATAGATGTAACAATTTCGGCTGTTTCTTATTTACTTGAAAACCCTAGACACTATTATAATATCACTAGATTTCCTATCAAATGTTTTGGTTAGCGTAAGGTAAAAACTTTTCCATGTTTATGTGTGGGAAGTCTTACGTGATACCTTTTCTTTTCAAAGGATTTTCTAAAGTTAAGCAATTTTAACCCGTTTACTCACACCAGACCCCTGTCTGACCCGAGTGTTTATTTTCTGTTTTATTAAACTCTTGGGTACTCATATTATGTATGAGTAGTTAACTGAATCAGGTTAGCTTGACGAATTCTGGAGGAGTCAAGGAGCAGGAGGCTTCGACGTGTAGATATATTATGATTCCGCTGTGTACGTTGTGTCTGTTTCTTGTATACTTGAGTTGTATAGTTAGACAGAAATTTATAACTGTCTATTATCTGTTGTTTAAGTTGTGTACTCCGATGTAATGAGATACTATGTAATATTTTATGTTAATTATTATATTTATTCGTTCCGCTGTGAGTTCTCTGATGTTGTTCTGTTTCTTCTTTCTCCTTCTTTTCTTCTTCTATCCCTTTCTTTCTTATTAGCGATGCGACTTCCTGGAAATAGGAAGTTGGGTCGTTACAGTGGTATCAGAGCATTAGGCTGGGTGAATACCTAGGCCCTGAAGTATGTCATTTTTTAGGGAGCTGTAGGTTGAGTGAATACCTAAGCTCTGTAGTAGTGTCTTCCTTGAGAGAGCGTACTTGTAATTTTTATATATAACTATATATTTATATATCTATATCTACCTAATAGGTTGGGTTATCTGTACGGATTTTCCAACATAAGATTTATAGGTAGATGGAGTAGTGGTGTGTGTGTGCAACACGACTACCACTGATGGAAGAGGTTCCATATGTTTGAGGTTGGAAGTTTTTGTCGAGACTGTAGACCTAATACCGTCTCGAGTGAGATTTGTAGTTTAGAGTCTGATATCCGAAGGAAATCTTTTAAAGATTCGGAGTTTATCTTTGAAGTGTAAGTTTGGATTTTGCTCGGGTAAGCGAATTTTTCTAGTGTTTGGATCTGTAGGAAGTGCAGAAGTAAGTGATGATATCTTGGTAACTACATAATGAGATGCAGTATCCATGGATATTTTCTGAAGGTGTTTTCTCTTGAAGCAGTTTTAGTAGTAGTTGAGGAGCAGACTTTACCTGCCGCAGGGAAGATTTATCTGTGTATAAGTTGTTTGGATCTTCAGTAAGGAGGTTGGCTGTTTTGGGAATGTGAGACTAAGGTCTATGAGTTGTTTCTCTTCAGGCATGGTCTCATTGTTATTCCTTAAGGTAAGTGAGTTGTGGATGCTGGATTTAGAGTCCGAGTTTCTTGAGAGGTTGTCTGCCATCTTGGAGGTCCGTTGTGTGGTTTGTTGATGGTTTTGAGTTTTGGAGAAGCTTTTGGATTTGAAGTCTTTTGTTAGCTGTGATAGCAGTGCAACTCGAAGTGTTCGGTGTGCTGACGAGGAGATCTTTTAGCTTTGCAGTATCATCTAGGTAGAGTTTAGAAGCAGCTGTGTGGCTTGTTTCTCCGATGGTCCAGGAATCTTGGTGTTTCTTCTAGCAGCAGCTTGGGCAGTTGGTGGAAGTTTTCTTGAAAGGTTAACCTTGTTTGGAAAGGTTAAAGCTGTTCTAAATGGGTAAAGAGGGGACAGTTTTATTTGGAACCCGAACTAGGTAAGATCGCAAAAGAGACTTGCGATTAGTTGGGAATTTTTCTTGAGCATTCTGTTGTTTGAGGCCGAGGGTTCTCTTGTGGATAAGAGCTGCTGGAATATTCTGAAGATTGTCTACATATGGAGTTTTTCAGCATCTGGAGTTGAGTTCCATATTGTTTTGGTTCTGGAAGTGATTTTGGTAGTTAGCCTAGTTGTAGAATGGCTCTTGAGGAAGAGATGGTGTAGTAGCTCTGGAATATTTTTGGAATTTGGATTGCTCAGATCTAATTTTTGAGTTGGATTTCTGTTATAAGGTTGTGTGACTGAGTCAGATGAGTCACTCAGATTTTTATGGATTTGATGAACAAGGTTTCCGAATTTAGTGGACAAGTTGTATTCGTGTTCATCAATAGTATTTCCATCTATTTTAGAATCAGAGTTGTGCAGCGGAAGCGAGGTAGCTGCTGTGCAAGGAAGGAAGTAAGTTCTGTTTGATATTGCTTGAGTAGTAGAGCTTGAGTTTTGGATTACGATGGATTTTGGAAGACTTTTCTATTGAATAGGATCTAGGAACTGCTTTGTTTTGGTCTAGTTGTTTCTGGAAGTATTATCGTTGGTTGAGATGACCAGGGAGAATATTGGCAGCCCAGGAATATCTGTTGAGTAATGCAGATAAGAGATAAGGAATTTTGGTATTTGAAGTTGGAGACTTCATTTGGTTCAAATTCTCTGGTTAAGAGAGTGGATATTGGATAAGATTGATTGGTTAGTGCTGTGGCATTTGAGATTTCTTATCTGTGTTTTTGATAGGATGAGATTGAATTGCCAGTTAGGATAGCTGAAATTCATTGTGTATCACGTATCTCTGAGGGAATACGTGTATGATTCATTATTGGTTATTGAATCTGCAATTCAATTGGAGTTGGATGTTGAGCTGGATTTGAGTATAGTCTGATGTTCTGTTCAGATTAAAGGATCTGGAGATGATTAAAGCTCGGGATTTTGGTTGTGTAGTTAGTTTGTTGGCTTTTGTAGAGCGAGTCTCCCGGTGATTTATCTTGGGAAACTCGAGATAGTGTTAGTAGGATTTATTCTGATTTGTGTCAGGATAATTAGTTAAGTTTGTTTGCTTATTTGATTGCTATGGATGTTAGTAACTGGTTGTTAGGAATGCTTTGCTAATTTAAATTAAAATCTGTACTGGGTTATTAAATTACCTTTGCTTTTAAATTTTGGGGACGAAATTCTTTTAAGGGGGGAGGATTGTAACGACCCAGAATTTTGGGCAATAACAATTTAATAATCTGTGTTAATAATTTAATTGATTTGATAAATTTTCTTTATAATTTTAATTTAAATTGGGTAAATTTAATCTTTTAAAGGTTAATGAATTTTTGATCTGGCAATATTTGATAAGAATTTTTTTTTTCAAAGCTAATAAAATATTATTCTGTTTATAATATATAACATTGATGTATATTGTGAATAGAAGAGCTTTTGTTTTAAATTAAAGATTGAATTTTCAAATTGTAACATATATGTATGTATATGTTATAGTTTGATATTGATTTGAAAATTGAATTTTAATCCATTTATAATTTGTATATGAATGAATTGTAACCTTAAGCTTTTTTTTAAAATTTAATACTTTTCAAAAAGTTAATTTAAATTTTAATTCAATTTGTTTTCAAATATAAGATGGATATTTATTTTAATATGATAGTTTCTAAAGAAATTTATCAATGTTTTATCTTTGTTTTCTTTTAAAGTGTTTAAATTAAATGGTTATAAATATATATAAAGTTATAAATAAACTTTCTTTTTAAATATCTCTTGAACTAAGAAATTTTGTAAAACATAAGCTATTTATAGGATAAAAGTTTATAAAGATTTTATACTTGTATATTTATTTAAAAATTCAAAGGGGCTTCTTATAAAATCATTTCACTAATGCATATGAATATTTCATAAATGCATATAATACTTTATGAATACATATATAATTTAAATGATTTAATAAAATGGAGTAACACTTGTAAAACTTTTTAAAATATATTAAAGACATTTGTAAAGCAATTAAACATTAATGTGACAAATGTAAGTTTAAGGGACAAGTGACCTTCATATTTCTTTTATTTGAAATATATTAATACAAAGAAATTTGGGTCTTCTTTAAGGGAAAAAGAAAAATTTTAATTCTACAAAACAAAAATTAAATCAGCAACTACAAATCTGAAAATATCAAAACCTAAAAAGTCAAAACCTGCAATTCAATTCAATCTACAACTCCAAGTTCTCTGGAAATTCAATGAAATCTGCAATATCTACTTTAACTTGAAATGGCAACCTGCAAACTTCAATTTCTTCTGCAACTAAAATAAAGAATCATGGGCAAGAGCAAAGAAACCAGTAAACAACAAAAAGTGACAAGCATGCAGGGAGTTTCAAACAGTTTTCAAATTTAAAAAGTTCAAACCTGGGCATCAAAATCTGCTCTGCACATTCTAGAAAGGTGAGTAAACAATTTTAATAACAGTTGAATTGGGATTTATTATATGCATATGATGATCTGAAAGTTTGATTTATATGGCCTGGAAATCATTCAGTTATTATTGAATTTGTAGTTATGTTCATAACTCTGTGTATTTATGCAAAAACGAAAACACCATGCTTCCTGTTTCATTTAGACAGGCTGTTCAATTCTTCAGGAAACTTAAATCTTCCACTACTCCATTGATTGATTATAACGTTCAAATGAAACTTTGCATGTTAATGATAAGTAGAACTTAAGGGTAGTTTCTGTAATTTCTAAATCACATATGAATATAAAAGAAAAATGAAAATACTGTAACTTTAAAGTTACAGTGAAATTTGGGGAATAGGTGAAAATTCAAGCTTGTTGATTTTCGAATTCACTTAAATGTTTTGTTTTGTCTTCAAAAATTAGGAATTTTAAAAATAAAATTATGATTTCTAGTTTAAGGAATTAAGAGAATTTTTAGTTTGAACATTTTAGGAATTATTGTGAACTGCAGATGATTTAGTAAATTATTCGATTTGATTTTTCAGGTGAAGCTTGCTTGCATGTTAGAGATTTAGGGAAAAATACAACTAAAATTTTTAAATGGCAAAATATTTCGAATTGAATCAAAGTAGGGTTTTAAAGCTTGTTTTCTGGGCTTAACTGTGGAGCAGTTTGCGTCGCAAATAGAGGTTTGGGGGTGATCACGCATGGGGCAAAATGAAGCTCAAGTAGTGGTGTTGCTATGGAGGGGACGACAGGTTGTACGGCGTCGTTGACGTTGGTCGTGAAGGCGAGATTTGGGGTCGGCATTTTTCTGCAGTGGTTCGGTTATTTGATTCGAATGGTCGAAATTGGATTCGCGACTGATTTGATGGATCTGAGTTTGGTTTGAGGATTGGGGGTGTTAGTGCGACCGTTGCTGATGATCGTGACGACCAAGAATGGTCGGAGGGTGGTGGACATGTGCACGAGTGCACGTTCGTGTGCAGCGAGTGATGAGCGTTGGGGAAGACGAGTTTAGTCTCGGGTTGAACTCGCGTTTTTCTCGTGTGCGACTCGAAGAGAGGGGGGGTGCTGGGCTGTCTCGAGATGGTTCTCACATTTTCAGGTGGGTGACTCGAAGTAGAGAAGGTGTGGAGGAAGTCTCGGCATGCTAGTATGGTTCCTTGATAGAACTCGGGTTTGAGTGTATGCTAACCTGGGCTTATAACAGATTAAACTATGCAACAGTTTTATATAAAGGAAATAAATGAAACTCTAAACTTGTTGTTCAAAAAATTTAATGATAATCAAATTCATAAAGAATAAGTTGAAATTATATAATTTATTTCAATTTAAATTTATTTCAATTTAAATTTCATATTGAAAGTAATAATTACATTTTGGGTTTTAATTTAAAAAGGGGTATTTTGAATCTAAATATTAAATCAAAGTTAAGTTTAAATGTTAAGAAATGATTCGATCTTAAGATTTCAAATTTATATTTGAAATAAATAAGATTAATTTGAATGTTTAAAGTATTGAAAATTTTGAAAATTTGTTTTTAAATTTTAAATAAGATTATCACTATGATTTTGAAAACCAAATAGGATAGCTGGTTTGAAATGTTAAAATTTGATTTAATTCATTACAAGATAAATAAGGTTAATTTATCTTGATTTGAATATTAAATTTGATTATTAATAAGAAAAGTTTAATTAAGATTTATGTTCTCTTAATTAATTAAGGATTTTGAAATTATAAGAGGTTAATTAATTAATTGTTTAATTAATTTTAAATAATTAGTTAATTATTTATTTAATTTTAAATAATCACTTAATTATGAATTAATTAAGTGTGATTACTTAATAAAGTAATTAATGATTAATTATTGAATGTAATTAAGGAAGTTAATTACTTATGGATGTAATTAATGATAATTACTCATGGAGTAATTAGTAGAAGTGATTATTGTTTAATCACTTAATGATATCAATTAAAGAATTGATTAATATAATTGTTGAAATTAATTAATTATGAAGTGATTAATTAATTAAGAATTAAGAATTATTTAATGATGTGATTAATTATTTGTTAAATAATTAATTAAGAGATCAATTAAGGTTTATTAATGAAGTAACTAGATATAATTACTTATTAAGAGTTAATTACTTAATTATTTAGTTAATTAATCAATGTGATTAATTAATTAACAAATGAGATTAATTTAAGATTAATCCCAAGAGTAATTAATTAAAATTGTAATTAATTAATAAAGTAATTAGTTAAGGATTTATTTATTAATTTAATTAATAATTACTTAATGAAGTAATTAAAGATAAATTAATTGGATTAATTAATCAAGGATTAATGTAATTAGAAATTAATTTAGTAAGAAGTTAATTAATTAAGATAAGTAATTACAAATTGTTAATTACTGATTATGATTTATGAGTTGATTAATTATAAGTTAATTAATTAAAGTATTATTAATTAATAAGGATCACTAATTAATGTGATTTAGGATATTAATCAAGGTTGATTAATATAAGTGATTAATTTAAGTATGATTAATTAATTGTAATTAATTAAGAATTAGTGTTAATTAATTATAGTTAATTAATTAATAAAGGATCATTAATTATTGTAATTAATGATGGTAATTAAAAGGTTAATTACTGTATATGGATAAGGATAATTACTTGAATGTAATTAAAGATAATTAATCAAGGAAGATTAATTAAGGAAAATCATTAGAGATGATTGATTAAATTATTTGTAATAATTAATGTAGAAGAATTATGATAATTCAATTAATTATGAGATAATCAATTCTGTTTGGATGTTTGATTAATATGGATGAATTGTTTGATATTGGATGATCAATATTTGGAGACTGATATTGTATGATTGATTGATATTGGATGTTTGATGTTTGGTTGATACTAGTTGATACTGGATATCTTTGTTATGTGATATGCTGTTTATGAAGATGAATGTTGTTATGAATTGTCTCTTTGTGATAATATGATTCATCTATCTGTTCATATATCATCCTGAATATAAGTTAAACTGTTTAAACCCTTAAGTACAACTTGGACATTAAAATGGCGTTTGGTTTCGGTGAGACCGGGATCGGGTTTCCATATTTGGATATCCGAAAACCACATCGATTCCAATTAAACGTTAGGTCGTTAATCCAAGTGGAGCAAGTGAAGACTCGAGGTGTAAGGGCTATACGTCAGTATAACTCTGTGGGTGATTCCGTAATGAGTTTGACGGAATAGTGCTTATAGATTCGAGATGGCGAATCAGAGTGCAAGGGCTATGGTCGTTGACTCTGAGGGTGATTCCAATAATGAGTGCAACGAGATAGTGCCTTCGGTTTCGTTCGATCCCGGAACGAACTTGTATGGATTGAATGCTTTCAGCACATTGTAAGGTGGATGATGAGCATTCTAAGATAATGTGTCCTATAAAGGTAATCGTAACCTCAAGCCTCATCAACCGGGAATGGCTAAAACAGGGGAGGTGCAGCAAGGCTTCGTGGGTAGCTCCTACTGGAGGGCAAGATACATCCCTGTCTAGAGGTACCTTTCTATTTCGGCTTAGTGTGTGGTTGGTCGCGCCAACTACGGGGTGGTTTTGTTCGGGACTGTCCAGTAAGGGATGGTTCCAGCCTTGTGTTGCAGGGGAGTTAGGGTGGCTCCTCGGTACGTTGATCTAGGCCACGTACTGTGACGGGCGGTACCCCAGTAGCCCTACCAATGATGGAAGCCCATTTTCCCTACGAGACCCTACGGTTTTGATTGTATTACCCACTTTTGTGGCTAGTAGCTGGAATTTAATAGATGTAACAATTTCGGCTATTCCTTATTTACTTGAAAACCCTAGACACTATTATAATATCACTGGATTTTCTATCAAATGTTTGGTTAGCGTAAGGTAAAAACTTTTCCATGTTTATGTGTGGGAAGTCTTACGTGATACCTTTTCTTTTCAAAGGATTTTCTAAAGTTAAGCAATTTTAACCCGTTTACTCACACCAGACCTCTGTCTGACCCGAGTGTTTATTTTCTGTTTTATTAAACTCTTGGGTACTCATATTATGTATGAGTAGTGAAGTGAATCAGGTTAGCTTGACGAATTCTGGAGGAGTCAAGGAGCAGGAGGCTTCGACGTGTAGATATATTATGATTCCGCTGTGTACGTTGTGTCTGTTTCTTGTATACTTGAGTTGAATAGTTAGACATAAATTTATAACTGTCTATTATCTGTTGTTTAAGTTGTGTACTCTGATGTAATGAGATACTATGTAATATTTTATGTTTATTATTATATTTATTCGTTCCGCTGTGAGTTCTCTGATGTTGTTCTGTTTCTTCTTTCTCTTTCTTTTCTTCTTCTATCCCTTTCTTTCTTATTAGCGATGTGACTTCCTGGAGATAGGAAGTTGGGTCGTTACAAGAAGGGTGAAGAATAGTAATTGTAGAGTTGCAGTAGCCAGTCCAGAGATCACTTTCATGTTGCAGATGAGATTGTATTTATAAGGATTGGAAAGCACTTAGGCCAAAGCCACTATGCCAAAAGCCTATAGTCCTCATGTAGAGGAAGCCCAAGAAGTTGGAGGTTATCAGAGAAAACTATTTGGATCGGTACCAATCCAATTGGATTGGTACCGATCCAAATAGTTAAGCATTTTTTATGATTTGACTACGTGACTGCCTTTCTCACTTTGTTTTGATTCTCTTCATGTGATTCCATAGCTTGTTGACTTGTTTTGATGATGATTCACCTGTAGGCTAGATTGAACTATATTTTGAGTTGGATGAATTTTCACCCCTTAAGCTTGGATGTTTGGAATGCTACCAGACTTTTTAAATGAGCTTAGTAGAGGCATAAAGTCATCATGCAAAAGGAATGGGGGCATAAATGAGCAACTAATTTGGATCGGTACCGATCCAATTGGATTGGATCGGCGCCGATCTGAAAAGTTAGCTTATTTTTAGGCTAAACTCTTTGGAAACTCTTGTCTTTCTTTCTTAGGCCTTCCTCTCAAGTTTCAAATCATTCTGGCTTACTTGAGTGTTCTAACTCCTTTAAAATTCAGCAGGGTTAAAAACCCGGTTAACAAATGACAAGTACGATGAACAACCAAAAAAGTGTTACTGAAAGTCCCTTACCAAACAGTATCATTAAACCGTTTATTCAAATTTCTAGTCACGCAGAAATTAAAAATATATACAATCAAAAGTAAAATATAATTTATACTAAAAAGTATAATAAAAGTTTTCTATAATAAAATATACTATAATATTAGCTGGTTTTAAAGTAACATTCAATATATATACTTAGCTCTCTTTGCTTATTTACTAATCTTTATGAACAAATTTTCCATTTAAATATAATGTATACTTATAAGTTTATAATAGAGTGTGTTTGTATTTGGTTTAGTTTATTTTATATTTATATAAATATGGATTCCAGTTTAAAATATATAACACAGTAGTATATTTATACTTCATCTTAATTCTCTACATGCACGTTCAAAACACAGGGAGGAGTAGGGAAGAAAAAAACTTAGGTGTATTCAATCTTCCACCAAATCCACATACAATGTACTCCTCTCATGCATAGGAAAGAATTCACATCCTCCTTCAATGACAAACAACTCAGAGAAAACTCTTGCAAGCATACATGTCTTGAAAGTTACTGTAGGATCGTGTAACATGGATATCATCTAAACTACTTGTGTGGAATATAAAGTAAGTAAAAATAACAATAAAATAAAATGACACTAGATATTTTTATACTGGTTTGAACTCCCGTTCCACGTCTAGTCCCAGACTCCTTCTGGAATTAAACTAGCAACCCTCAATTAACCTGGAGGAATAGGTTTACACCGCCCGAGCAATCGAACAAGACTTTGACCACCTGAGCAACTGAACAGGATTTTCCTGCCTACGCCACCGAATAGGACTTTGATACAAATGAAATGTTTTCTTGACTTTGCGTGTTCTTGTTACAACATAGATTTGTCAAATGAAGTACACCATTCCTATAGTCTTTTCCTCAAGTATGATAAGAATATTTGTGTGTCCTGAAGACAAAGGAAGTGCAAATTGCTTTAGAAAGAGAATTATAAACTTGATTTTACAATTTCTAAACAACTGAATATTCAAGAGAGTAGAGAGTAGAAAGTTAAGTGCTTTGATCTTGAATGAAATGTATATTTATAATGGATAAAGAGTTACAACAATTGACAAAGATTACTAATGATCGGAAAAGGTTGCAACTCTTCTTGGAAGAGAATCCTCTTTAGGAAGAAGTGTCTCTTCAAAAAATTTGATAATATGGCAGTTTGAACATGTTTAGTCAACTGAATATGATCATTTAGTCGACTAAGTTGAAATAGAAAAATAGTAGTTCAGATATGGCTGAGTTTAGTCGACTAAACATTAGTTTGAAGTCAACTAAGTCAGTTTAGTCGACTAAGTTGTAGTGTATAGTCGACTAAGTTCAGTTTAGTCGACTAAGTTGTAGTGTTTAGTCGACTAAGTTGTGCACAGTACATATAAAAAATTTATATGCAAAGGTTTTACCTAAGGAAAGATTTTAACCACAAATATTAAACTAATCCAAACTTAAACTCTAATAAACCATACTTTTCGAATATTTGATAATCCACTTTCTTGAGCTCCTTGTCATGAATAAATTCATGAAGTCCAACATTCTCCCCCTTTTTGATTAATGACAACTTCATTTGAGATAAATTGATAAATTTCGACAAAAATCTATACCTCCCTGAATCGGTGTCGGTATCTTACAATCCTGCAAATTTTGTTAGCACAAAACTTCTTTTCCCCTTTTGTCATCAACAAAAAGAAGAGGGATATATAAGGGATTATATTTACACAACATAAGATAGCTTATAACAATATCAATGATAAACCGCTGTCCAATATCCATTTTCCTCTCTTTTTAAGTGCTACCTGCAAAAAATATAGAATTAACATTGATACCCATCTTTTGTTAGGGTCCTAAGTGTCAGGTCTTTGGAAACCAAACCTAAGAGGGTTCAAAATTCATTTTGAAAATAAAATATGTATTCTTGCGAATAGTTTCTATAAAAGATTTTATATATTTGTTTCTAGTCATAGAATTGTTGGTTTTAGAAACCCAAAACTTAATTGTTTTAGAATGAAACTAATTTTGCAATAATTTCATTATTCCTTTTAAAATTGTTATATAAAGAGTTCTTTTTCTTAGGAATACTTTTTGTTACTTGCTTATATCCTAGTCCCTTTTTATTTGAAACTGGTAGAGAATTTTCTATAATTTTAGAAAGATTCTCTCTTCCTTTGTTAAAATTAGAGACATTTTTGGTAATATCATCTAATTTTGTTTTAAGATTAGAAATATCTAATTTCAATATTTTAATATTAGCTTTCAAATCATGATTTTCAACTAAAAGAGCATCATTCTTTTCTTTTTGAGTTTCAATTTCTTAATTTCTTGACCTAACATAGATAGTTGAGAAGTTGTATTAGAATAAGATTCTTGAGAAGTTTCAAGTTCTTCTTCAAAAATTTCTTTCTCATTTCTTACCATATGTACCTCAATTTCAGTCCTATCAAAATTTTTCAAGAGGGTATTTATTTTTTCCTTTGATGCTTCTTAGCTTATCAAGAAATTCGGAATTTATATCCATTAAATCATCAAAAGTTAAATCACTCACCTAATCATTTGTGGCCATAAAACAAACATTGACTTGTTTAGAATCGCTGCCTGTGTCATTGTCTGATGATGAACCAAATCATCTCATGTAATAGAGAAGGCTTTCTTTTTGAATCTATCTTTCTTATTTTTCTCTCTTTAGATCAGGACAGTCTTTCTTGATGTGCCATTTCTTGTGACATTCATAACATTCAAGAGCAAAGGATGATGGCTTATTGTTGTTATTAGTACTGCTGAAGCTATTCTTGTAGTTTCTGACTTTATTGCTCTTTTTGAATTTCAAAAACTTTTTAAAATTCTTAGCAATATATTCCATATCTTCGTCATCTGAATTCGATTCATCCTTCTTTGCTTGGAATGCTATATTCTTCTTATCTTAAGCCTATACTTGCTTTTCTTGGAGATTAACTTCATAAGACATTAGATTTTCTATCAACTCTTCTAGTTTAATGATTGAAATATCGTTAGCTTCTTCAATTGCAAAGTCTTTTTGTTCTCACTCATCCGCTAAAGAGTTGAGGATTTTTGAAACAATATCAAAGTGCAAAAACTTTTCTCCAAATGCTAAGAGAGAATGATATATGTCTTGAAATCTAGAATACATTTCATTTATTGTTTCATTTTGCTTCATTTTCTGGAATCGATTCTTGAGCATAAAAATCTTACTTCGCTTTACTTTGTTAGTACCTTCATGTGTAGCTTTACGTGTACGTCAAATTTCATAGGCAGTGGTACGCATGCTAATTCTATTAAACTCATTTTTGTCTAAGGCATAAAATAATATATTCATAGCTTTGGCATTTGTAGTAGCATCCAGTTTTTATGGGTTAGACCATTATGAATATTTTGTAGTAGGTATGTTATATTATGATTGAGTAATATTCCTGGTTTCATAACCATTGGCTTGCATATAAATTTTCATTTTAATAGACCAATAATTATAGTCCTACCCGTTAAACAGTGGCGGTCGTGTAGTAGATTGACCTTCAAAGAAACTTGTGCTAGTGTTGTGATCCATATTACTAAAATATTAAATAACTGTATTGCAGTTATAAGATGACCCTATTCTGATACCAAATGAAAGTGACTATAGGATCATGTAATATGGATATTATCTAAACTACTTGTACGAAATATAAAGTAAGTAAAAATAGCAGTAAAATAAAATGACACCGGATATTTTTATATTGGTTCGAACTCTTGTTCTACGTCCAGTCCCAAACTCCTTCTAGAATTAAACTAGCAATCCTCACTTAACCCAAAAGAATAGGTTTACACCGCCTGAGCAATCGAAGAGGACTTTGACCACCTGAACAACTTAACAAGATTTTCCCACCTAAGCCACCGAATAGGACTTTAACCACCTAAGCATTTGAACATGATTTTCCCGCCTGAGCAATGGAATGAAAGTGACTGTAGGATTGTGTAATATGGATATTATCTAAACTACTTGGCTATACATGCAAGGGGACATGCACACGTAAGGAATATGCACTAGGAAGAATATAGGCATGCACGCACCTTCAAACACTAGTTAAACACATAATAAAATTGGCCATGCACCCACACCAAATTGTCAGCCATATATACAAGATGGGCAACGCGGAAAGGTCAACCAGTCACCTCCACCAGTCGATCGCCATAGGTCGACCGGTGGCCTCATTAGGTCGACCGGTCATCGACCATCTTCCCCATTCGACCACCTACATTAGTTGATTGCTTCCCATATTTTTGATCGTTCGATCACCCATATAATGCATATGTATAATTCAATCACTCTTAAGCATTGATTCAGTGTCGTTTGTTGATTATTTATATACACCAAGAATGTGTTGATTCAACAATTAGGTTCCATTTGAACGCTCAGATAATTCATCATTTCAACATCTAATGCATGTATTTATAGAAAAAGGAGTGGGTTAGAATTTCTCACCTGAAATGAAGAGCTTCTCTTATTCTTCACTGCTCCTACTTCTTGCTCCCTTCCTGTTCACCGCAACACATTCCTTTTTTAAATCAGAGAAATTATTTTGATTCTTTGATCGAAAATTGTTGTAGAGATGTAAAGAAGCTAAGATTGAAAACTTATTTAATTTGTAGGATTTAATTTTATTTTATTTTAATTAATTAAGCATAGCATTTGGGGATGGAGACCATTCTCTAAAGTGATTTAATGTTCAAGCTTAGGATTTATTTATACTTGCGGTGGAAGAATCAGGATAATGGAAGTGTCTAGATAATGAAACATAGGAAATGGAGAAGTTTGAATTTAGAATTATCAGGACATAAGATATTAGAGTTTGATTTGGGCTTTGAGTTATTGAGCTTCACTTGTTTTCTTCTCCTTTTCTTTTTCTTCCTTTTGTTTACCTAATGGAACAAAATATACAAGCCCAATTAAAAATCCTTTCTTTCACAAATTTAATTTTAATAAATTACAACTTTATTTATCCAATAAAATAATTTTCTATCTTTTTTATTAATTAATTTACTCATTTTCAACTTGATATTAAACAATTACCTAATTAATTCATTTCTCAATTCTTAAACGAACATTTGTTCTCAAAATAATATAATTTCATCCATAATTATCTTATTATAAAATTTTGATATTCTGAAATAAATTCAAACTATTTATTTTAAATTTCAACATCATTTTAAATTAACTAAATATTTATCATTATTCGCCCATAAAAACCAGGTTGTTATGAATACCTTATTAAAATGTTTAATACGAAACGTGTAAGATGGATTCTTTATGCATTGGTAATATGAATTATCATACATGTTATGTTCCCTATGATATCATGATTTGTTCATGTATTTGATACATGAAGCAAATATCCAATCCAAATTGATATCACTATATGGTTGTTTGAGGTGTTCTCACGTTTATGAAATACTAGAGAATTGTTAACCAAAAAAATAAACCCTTTATGAAGGAGTGTTCAAACTCAAACTTTCATAAGTGATATTGAGTATAATATGTCAATAACAAATTCATGTTAAGAATATTTAAGTTGGGAACGTATGTTTGTGAGATTCAAGAATAAGGCGTCCAAGCAAGATTTGAAGCAACCAGTACCAAAACTTACTTTGCTTCACTCTTGATGAGGAACGGTATAAGTTGAAATTTTGAAAATAGTGTTAACCTTGTTGTTTACTTACTTTTCTATCAAGGTAACTAACTTTGCTTAATGCTAAAGTTGATGAAGTAGGTTTATCTATTTCTAAAAGTTAAAGGCTGATGTCGAGTAGAGATGGAGCAATAGAGCTCTAACCTATTGAGCTTCCCTCTTGAATGAGGAACAAAGTCGGGAATGTCGGAAACTGGTTAACAAGGTTGTTTATTACTTATTAGGAAAGTGATTAACTATGCTAACACTAATAAACCGACGAAGTAATCTTATTTATGACAATTAAGATTGATGTCGAGTAAGGATGAAGCAATAGAGCTCTAACCTACCGGGCTTCTCTCTTAACCGGTGAATAGGTAAATGGAAAATGTCAAAAATATGTTAATCATGTTGATTTCTTAGTATCTGTGAAAATCATTAACACTATACTTAACACTAAAAGCCGACGAGATAGACTTATCTATTTGTGAGAATCAAGACTAAAGTGTCTAAGCAAGGCTTGGAGCAACCATTTCCCAAACTTACCTGGCTTCACTCATGGGTGAGGAATAGTCGACTTGGAATGTTGAAAACAAGTTAAGCATACAAATCATGATTTGTATAAGAAATCATCTTTAGAACTTGATAGTTAACTAGTTCATGCTAAACTTGACTGAATATGAACTTAGATCTTCAAAACAAAAGTTTGTAAAGATGGTAACAAGTAGGAAAATGGTTTGTGTTTGTTGTGACAATATGTTAATTGCATTCATCTTTAACCCTTTTTTTATTATACTTATGAGTGTAATTAGATCTGTAAAAGAATGTTTTACAGATAAGTAAATTTGTTTTCGGTTCGTAGTGACAATGTTTAAATAACATTAGTCTTAAACCTTTTTGAATGGATTTGTCAAAGTACGTAGATCCTTAAAATGGATATTTTGAAAGAAATTATAAGTAATGAATGCTTTTCAAAGTATAGGAAAAGCAAAGGTTTATCGTAGGAAATCTTGTTAATGATTTGTGAATATACTTATACCATTTGCGATAAGTATTGCTATACTTTCTAAAGTCTTGGAGTAAAAGGATCCAACAGATCAAATGAGACAGCATCCTTTTTAGAGAAAAGGTACCTAAGAGTGGAGTGGTCAGTGTAAAACGTAATGTGTGAGCCAACCAAATAAGGTCAGAATTTTTCGAGCGCAAAGATTACCGCTAGAAGCTCTTTTTCGATGGTTGTGTAAATGAGTTAAGCATTATTTAGAGTCATGCTAGCGTAGTAGATGACATGAAGAATTTTGCCGATGTATTGTCCTAAGATAGCACCAACTGCAAAATTAAAAGCGTCGTAAATTATTTCGAAAGGAAGATCCTAATTGGGTGAACAAATGATAGAAGCAGGAATGAGTTCATTTTCGAGATGTTCGAAAGCAAAAACAAAGTCAGAATTAAAGTCAAATGGAACATCTTTTTCAAGAAGAGTCATCAGAGGTTGAGTGATTTTACTAAATTCTTTTACAAAGCGCCAATAAAAATCAGCGTGTCCAAGGAATGAATGAATGCCCTTGATAGATTTAGGAATGGGTAGATAAGCAATTACGTCAATTTTTGCTTTATCTTCCTCAATGCCTTTGGTTGAAATGACATGCCCATGAACAATGCCATGTTTAACCATGAAATGACATTTTTTCCAATTTAATGTTAAGTGTTTGTCCTTGCATCGATTCAGAACCATCACGAGATGGTGTAAGCACTCGAAAAAGAGTTTCAAAAGATGGAGAAATCGTCCATAAACATTCCAGAAAGCATTCGACCATGTCAGAAAAATGTTGAACACGCATCATTGAAAAGTAGCAGGAGCGTTGCATAGGCCAAATGGCATATGTCGATACGCAAAGGTGCTAAAGGGACATGTGAAAGTCATTTTTTCATGATCTTTAGGAGCGATCAAAATTTGGTAATAACTAGAATAACCATCAAGAAAGCAATAGAATTGATGGTCGGTTAATCTTTTAAGTATTTGATCGATATAAGGAAGAGGAAAGTGATCCTTACGTGTTGCAGCATTTAATTTTCGATAGTCAATACAAAAAGCCAACTCGTTTGAGTATGAATTGGAATGAGTTCGTTGGCGTGTTCTTGATAACAGTCAGTCCAGACTTTTTAAGCATGACGTTAATTGGGCTAACCCACAAACTACTAGAAATGGGGTATATCGTTCCATTACCGAGGAGTTTAAGAATTTCATCTCGAATCGCATCCTTCACTTTTGGGTTAAGCCTTCATTGTGCATCATGAATAGGCTTGGCTTCATCAACTATATGCGATGTTAAACAAGAGAGCGACTAATTCCCTTTATATTAGTAATCGACCATCCAATTGCTTCTTTGTTTTTCGACAGAATTGAAAGAAGGGAAGCTTCTTGATCAAGAGAGAAATCTGAAGAGATTATGACAGGAAACGTTTCATTATCACCTAAGTATGTGTACTTAAGGTGATCAGGAAGAGGTTTCAGTTCCAAGCATGGGGCTTGCTCAATTAAATAATTTGGTTGAAGTTCTGACTTGGCGGTAAGGAGTTCGAATTGAAGTGCATTTTCAGTTTCGTTAGGCTCGTCTCAAAACAGTTGTTTGTATTCAGTCTCGTGCTCGTGGTTTAGGTTAACTATTTTGTTATCAAAATTTTCTTGAATGGAGCTAACTTCCAATGTTTGGTCAAGTGATTTATTCGTTTGGTTTTCAAGATTGAAGATGTTAAGATCCAAAGTCATGTTTCCAAAATAAATTTTCATCGGACCATTTCGACAATTGATTAGAGCATTTGAAGTTGCCAAGAAAGGTAGGCCTAAAGCCAACGGAATTTGACTCATTGGATTGTTCATGGGTTGTGTTTCAAGCACAATGAAATCAACTAGGAATATGAATTGACCAATTTTGATGAGTACGTCCTCGATTTCTCCCATGGGTTTCTTTATCGAACGATCGGCAAATCGAAGAGTTACTTTTTTCGATTTTAGTTCACCTAACCAAGTTGCTAGTGCTTTCACTGAGAAATCTAGCACCCGTTATACCGGACTCGGAGTTCAAATTTGAAAAGATGAAGGACCAGATTTAAAAGGGACCATGGTTAGGCAATCAGCTAGGAAGACATTTGCAGAAAGGAGTCATCATAAAGAAAGTCAAGAGGCTTCCTCAGAAGCAAATCAGACCTCAGCTTTCATCACTAGAGATGAAATGGAGATGGTGATGGGAGCTGTGCAGGAAGAATTGTTGAAAAAGACAAGAGGAAATGATGCAGAACCTTTTCAGACAGTTTGGACAGGAAGGAACAACTGGAGTTGTTGGAGTTTAGATCCACGAAGATGAAACAGAAGGACTCAAGAGGCAATCGAATGGAGCAGCTCAACTGGACGTAGCCCCTAATCTAATCTGGATGGATCCAGGCTTGGGCGCACACCACCTGGCAACGATGGATCAATTCATGGAGGAATTCAGGGTGACACCACACAACAAGATGTTGGTAGAAGCACAAGAGTACGTGATGAAGAGTATGTACCAGAATTCCCTTGGGGACTCGGGGGGCAACCTTTGGTGGACAACGCTGAATTGGCTGAGATTATCAAGCGGACTATGCACAGAGATTTAGCAAATAGAGATATGGAAGGAGTAAAGAGGAATCCATTTACCGTGACATCAGAATGGCTCGAAACCCACCAGAGTTCAAGCTACCTACTCTGGAGGTATACAATGGGGATGTTGATCCTACGGATCATGTGATGAGATACACAAGACATATGGAAGTGCTGGGGACATCAGAGGAAGTTATTTCCTTTTATTTCCCTTTGTACTTGACGGATATAGTTGCATGTGGTTTAGGCAATTGGAAGATGGATCTATCAGGACATGGACGGAATTGGTGGATAGGTTTTTAAAGAAGTTTCGGGTTCATATCAAAAGGCCGAAGAATGTAATGACGCTAACGTCGGTAAAACAAAGGACAGGAGAATCGATCAGGGCTTCCTTAACTCGGTTCAATGCAGCAGTTGCTTCAGTGGATCGGCTGGATCCATTAATGGTTTAAATGGCGGAAGTGTCAGGAGTTGGCCGTAACTCGGATTTCGAAGTATCATTGATATGGGACCCACCAATGGATCTCAGGGAATTCTTTCATGAAGCCGAAAGATTTCTTCGACAAAAGGATGCATATTTGGATATGAAGTTAAATGAAGTAAATGCGGTTAAGAACGGAGAACCATCCGGCGAAAGCTCGGGTAAGGATAAGGATAAAGGAAAGAGGAAGTTGGATGACAACTTTGGCAGGGCAAGGAAACGATGGGGAGAATCAAAATTCTCCACTTACACAGGACTGAATGATCGGAACGGATATACCTGGAAACTCGGGATCGCCTTCCTTATCGAAGGCCGGCAAGGAGGGAACCATCGGAATGCGAGAGGGCCTCCAAAAGGCACTGTCTCTTTCATGATCTGGACGGGCATGATACCAACAGCCGTAAGCATCTAAAGGCTATAATCGAGAAGCATGTAATGAGTGGTCTGTTGCGGCAATATGTCAAAACTCGAAATGCAGAGGTGGAACAGGAGCAGCCACTGTCTACCTCAAATGACAATGGCATGAGGCCCAAGAATGATGGTTGATTGTTTATCAATTAACAGGGATGATATAATAAGTAGCAACCTCTAGACAAACGGCCAAGTCACTTACTCATGTACTGGGACGTAGATAGCCCCTAGGCATGCTCTGAGATGGTAATGAACCATGGCATTATAGTTTGCGATTTTTTTTTTCTTTTTTGGTTTGGACATATGCTTTTTTTTGGTTTGGTTTCGGAGTTTGGTTTGAACTCCTAGTTTTGTTTTCTTTCTGGCTCGGACTTTAGTTTAGATGCTTGTTTTCTGATTTGGATATTGGTTTGGATTTCTGGTATGGATTTTTGGTTTTATGATTTGATTTGTATTTTGGATTGGAATTTGATTGGATTTTTATCTGATTTTTAGTAAATGGTCGTCGGGTATGGATTATGCCTGGCAAGGGGCTAGTCTCTTCGTCCGAACATGGCGAAATGGCTTATTCAGGTCTTCGAGTATGGACTATGCTCGACAAGGGTCCAGAAAGACCAGGATCCGGCCCAGGACTTAGGCCCTATAATATATGTCGGTTACTCAAGCCACGGTATTACCCAACGTTCATGTAACGACCCGAAATTTTCGATCCCGAAAATCTCAGCTAGTTATGAAAAAGAAGAAAGAGATAGAAAAAGAAGAACAGAAACACCAAACATCTCACATTCGCAGCGGATAAAATATAATAATAAATAATAACAGTTTACAAAAGAATATTATATCTGTCGATTACATTCTAATACATCAGAGTTTCACATTATATACACTCACTGAATATTTACGATTATCCTGTCTTAGATTAACAATAATACAGCGGAAATACACTATACGATATTGCCATCCAGCTCGCCTCCTGACCTCCAGAACGTCCTAACCTGAAAATCTGTAATACTCGGTCTGACCCGAGCATTACATCAAAGTAACACCAGGATCGGGCTGGAAACCAGCGTGAGTAAACCCAACTAACATGGAATACCAAGCAATCAACTTATATAAACCCGGGGTAACTTATATCAATTTAACCAATCACAATTTGCTATAGAAAATGCTTATTTCAGTTATAAATTTCTAAGTACCAAACTTAGATAAAATAATCCAATTCACTTAAACCATTTCATTCCAGCCTATTGATTTCACAAATCAATTTATAAAAATTCGAAGTGGTTTCGGGTATTTCCCAATACCCGACCCCGGTCTCTTCGAAACTTATGTTATCCATCCCAAATTATTCAAATGAAATACACAACATTTCATATCAAAGATGTCAACACATTCAAAACATCCAATACCATTCAATTATCCATAACAAAACTTAATCACATACAAATCAATTCAATTGATTCTAATTGAATTCCAAACCTCAATCGCTTAGATTCCTTCATTAATTAATTCCAAATCAATTAATTAATCAACTCTTCCATATCCATTCATCTTAATTAACAATCTTGGATTAATTATCTTCCCATTCCATTTAAGTAATTCTCTTTAATTAATTTCACGATATTAATTATTCTTACCCTGCAGTTAACTATCCATTTATTTTCTTCATTAAATAAATCAATTTCTCCTTAATTAATCATCTTAATTAATCTCTTGTTTTAATTACACAGTAATTATATTTTGTTAACTTCATTAAACAATTATTTATCAATCTACCGAATGATTATTCTGAATTACTTACACTTAATTAATTCATTTAAAACTTAAGTTATTGATTAATTCAAAACCTTAATTACTAAATTAATTACCCCAAATCATTAATTAATTGAATTAATTAATTATCCATTTTAATTACCCTACTAATTTAATGAATCATAAATCATTAAGCCTTTATTAACAATGAACACATTTGCGTATTTATGACTTAAGTTTAAAATAAGTTTAAAAACTCAAATATTCCGAGTCAACCCCAATTAACTCGAGTAACAGCCAAGACTAAATCACATGATCATCAGTACACATCCAAACAATTCAACCATTCATCCAATTTATTTAAATTTAACCCTTTTAAATTTAAATAAAAATCCAACAGAGTGAGGTTTACTCACCTTTTCTTTTTATTTGCTATCCACTTCAAAATTGCCTGGACTTCCCCATGATTTTAGACCTTGTACAATATGTACAGTTCATTACTCATTTGAAACAGTCGAACAGTAAATTTCCATTTTATTATTAAATAGAGGTATTAACAAATTGTTAAAGGGTTAAGACAAACCTGGTTCCTATGTTTATATAAAAAAACAATGGATTAGAGCTTTTTTTTCTTTTTTCTTTTTTTAATAAAAATAATTAGCTTAAGGTCATTTAATAAAAAAACACCTAAGAATATTTATTTTATATTGTTACCCGGCCCACTAGCCCAAACCCGGTCCAGACTTTCCCATCCCTTCCCTTATTTCCTTTTCCAGTGTTCTTTCCCTCTCTTCCATTTGATTTTCAGAGAACAAGTCGTGCACACTCGTGCGCGTATACTAACTTCCCAAGCCATCGTTCGTTTAACCAAAACCATGAATCCGTCCCCCTCCATGCACTCATCCTTTCCACCTCCATGGCCAAGCTCCGATTCCCCTCTCTGGAAATTGACCTTACAGCTGACACCCCCATAGTTACCAGTTTGATCGAAAACCCCTTAACCACCACAATGACCCGATGTGGTCCCTGCCGCCGATACCAACAAGACCCCCACTCATGGCGCCACCTCCTTATCAGCTGCGACCTTACTCGAAGCAGCGTCCAGACCGTAGTTCGATCAAACTCGACGCAATAAAAAAATTTCTTTTAAACCCTAATTTGAATTCACACATCCCACCTACGTGACTAGAAATCACCGTGCTAATTTTCTCGTGTGTGCCAATCACCCACCTCCCTCCTCACGAAACGCCGAGATGTGAAAACACTCCGAACACTAGGATTTTACTTATTCCCAAATCCGATCATCCCCACGATTCTTGTACTATACGCCACTAAAAATCCAAGAATTACTCTTAAAAATCATGGTTTTCAACAACGAACACCACCATGAAATCCATTGATTAGAACGCAATTGTTGAATTTTTGCCAAACTTGACTCGTTTACTGTTAAATAGGATTTCACCTTCCTATACTTGATGATTTCAGATAAGATAAATTTAAGGATTGTCTACACTTTAAAACAAGTGACTTTTGTGTTGGGACCATGTATTAAAACTGATTGGACGGTGAGCTATTTAATTTCAAAGTTTAAAGTCGCCATTTTTTTAAACACAGAGTGTTTTAGGAAGAAGCACAGTGTTTTGATGCTTTGAAACTATCGAACACACTTATGTACGTATACAGAATCATAACAGATGCATTACTATCTGCCTCCCTCAAAGACACAACAAAAACTACCATTGTTCATGTAAGTACCATTACCAGTAAACAGAGTAATGGTGTTTTACTCACCTTTTCTTTGAACGGGGATGTTTTTGAAACACTGCTACTTGATTTTTTTTATCATGCATTTTTATTTCCATCTGAACTATCCTAATTTCAGAAATATCCTAACTTATCTTGCTAAAAGAAGTTTAAACTTTAATTTAGGATTTAACAAACATATTATATGTAAATCCCATGTTCAGATAGTGTCTTAATGGAAAGATATTAAATTTTGTTTTGAATTTCAAACCTGAACTCCTAAAGACATAGGACTCTAACATACTCAGATCAACATGAACAACCATACAGTACACTTGTATTTTCAACATGCAAACATCACTTATCTTGGACAATTTTACCAGTATTAAAAATTAACTTAGCTTTAATGATTTTAAAAAAAAGTTTATTCACATTCTAACATGTTAGACAAGGAAGTTTAAACTACATAGATATATTGGTAAAAATTTTAAGTTTGATGTTAACAGTCAAAACAAGAAACAAAGAAGGAAATCATATACAGATATTCACACTGATATATAGGTATATACTTCCTGATTAAACTGAAAATCCTTACTTTAACTATACTTAACATCATATAAAAAAATTTACTTGATTTGGAAACTGTTTATTTACTGAATATGGTTTAAATAGAGAACAGAGCCAAGACTTCTAATATATTCAGTCATTCCACTTATATATACATCAGGAAAACCATTTATACATCCATTCAAGCCATTCAAACAAGACTACCATCAACATATCACTTGCGCTAGAAAATCAGGAAAGTTTTAGGTAAAGTTTACTCACTGTGTTTCAGGAGAAAGAACATGGCCTTCAATTTGAACAGACTTTTGAACTGCAAGTTGAAATCTTTTATTCTCTTGTTTTGCATTGATTGAGTTGTTGAATTTGTTGAGGTTTTGTTTAAGTTTCTAAGATGATGCTTGCCTCAAGTTAACCCAGTTTCGAATGAACAAATCTGAATAAAGATGTTGATACTTATAAAACAAGCTACAGGTTGCTAAAATTTTATTTTGTACAATAGGTCAGAGATTTTTCTCCTATTTTGGTGGCTACGTACATACTATTTCGGCTGAAATGATATTGCATGTTGTGCTTTGTGTGCTAACATTAATTACATTTGTCTTTATTTCATGTCTCATACATGTTTATAAAAATTATTGTCTTCCTTTGCAAGCCAAGGAGGCTGAGATGATTTTAGATTGTGCTTATGTAGTTATATATGTTATATTATTATTATTATTATTATTATTTTTCACTTGTATCCCAACATATACGTGTTCTAGAATTTACTTATGTGTTAATTTTATATTTACATGACTATAACCTTTAAGATATTTATTTTCACATCCATACTTATTTTATTTCTTTGTTAAGGTTAAACTATCAACATTGAATTTCTTAAAGTTATTTATTTCTATACTTATGTTAATATCATAGCTTCTTAAGCCTATAACAATTATATTTGTTTTCAAATAATATATTTGTTTATACTTAAGTTTAATATTGATAAGATTTATTTTACTTGAACTATTATTATCCAGACTATATCATATATATATATATATATATATATGTTTTTAAATCACATAAAGTTAAATAAGATAGATTCATGTTTAAAATATTTAGAAACTCGTTATTTTAATTCCAAACCATAGCTTCTCCCAATTACATATATATATTTGTTTTAAAATAATAAGCCGCATTTTAATTAATTTAATTAAATACTGATTAAAATAATACTGCCAAAAATCCGGGATGTCACATTCCTCCCCCCTTAAAACTTTTCGTCCTCGAAAAGGAACAAACCGGAATTTATGAAAATGTTTAAAACCAGATAAATATTCTCTGATCATTATTATTTTTTTCTAAAATATTTTCAAATATCTATATAATATTATTACAGAGTAGTTTTTACAAATACTTTTATAACTTGATGTTTCAACAAGTCCATCCTCGTTCTCATAAAGATTCGTTCATACGTTGATCAGGCGTAGGACTGAAAATCTATAAGTACTTGGTAAACACGTTTCATCACCCAGTGAAAATACTTGAAAATAATAATTTTACTGAAATTATAGAAAACAATTTTTGAAAATAGAGGAAATATCTTTGGTGAGAATGCTCTGGAAATCATCACCCCCATCGATGGTCGCAGTTAACCCAATGGTTACGTTGCTATCCCGACAAAATCCATAGATAACTGGAGGCCTCCGCGCCCCTCGATTACACCATGGAACCCACAACAGATCGTAGCTACAACTGGGGTTACGTAGCTATCACAGCAAAAACCCATATAACTGTTGGCATTAGCGCCATCGAATTTCGCTGCCAAAAATGAAACTTCTCCACTCCACTTGACCATAGATCGCAGCCTACCGATGTTGCGTTGCCTTCCCGGCAAAATCAAGTGTAGACTGTTGGCACTCATCCTCCACACGATTTCGCTATGGTCCCCATAGTAGATCGCAGCGACATCGAGTTACACTATCGTCACAGCCTAACCCAAATGCCCCTATAGGCATCAACACCCTCGACTTTCGCTACCCAATAATCCTCAGGAACTAGTTTTGTCCGGACTCCTCATAGGATCAACTTTAGAACCCCCCCTGGGGCTCAAGGCAGCACCCCCCCGTGGCACTCCTGAGAAGTTCATTTTCAAGGGAGCGCCTTTTTCCCTAGAGCCATCATTAAAACATTTTATACTATACACATATAGTATCTTTCAAATCATACACCTAGTATGAGCTCACACAAGGCTCCTTTACACAAAATCGATTATCCCAAATTGATAATTCTCAAACTAGGCTTTTCAAATTTCAATATTCGATTTTACCCAAAAATCAAAAGCCTTTCCAAATCCAAAGGTTCCCAAAACCTTTTTCCAAAATCCTCATAAGATCATTTATATATATATTCAGATATATAAAATTTTAAAAAACTTTGGATCTTTTCAAACTTGTATAAAACTCTTTTTATACTTCAAACACCTTCAAAAATCCTTTTCTTCCGGCAATAGATTTAACAAGGAAAGATTTATCTTATATAACAAAGATATATAACTTTGTTTATTCAAAAACAAATATTCAAATTTGATTAATCTTTTCAATATCAATTTCATTCAATCCGTACGATGTACACTTATCATCCGTATGCTATACCAATCTGATCGCTCGCTCGATCCCACAATTTCACTTCCGAACTAGCATCGTCCACCCGACTTCCTAGTGCGGACTCAGATTTGGTTTCTTGATTAGAAACCGTCATTCTCCTTGCATAGCCATAACTATGATAGAGAATAATCCAAAAAATCAACAATCCATATCCAGGTTCGCCGTCAAAAATCGAGTGAAAAATCCCAACTCGGATCGATAAACTATCTCGAAATTTTGTGCTCGAATCTGGATCAAATCACTATGCGAATAGAATAATATACGTACATCCTACGTATTTATTTCCATTGATTATCAACCAAATCAATTTCCTTTCTATTCACATTTCCTTAAATTCCCCTTTACTTATTTACAATTGCCTTAATCCCATTTGGATTATCACTTCAATTCTTATCTCAGTTGGATATTTAAATCAATAACAGTTTGAACTCCGACCAGTTTATATTTAGAAAATAGCTTGAAAATTTTAAAAATATATAAGTAGTTGAAAAATACTTATTAGCTTGCAAAATAGCTATAAAATGGTTAACTAATGGTAAAATAGTTGAAAATAGTTAAAAAGTTTCAGAAATTTTAGATAATTGCAAAATAGTTGTAAAATAGAAATTAGTTTGTGAAATAGTTGAAAAATAGTAATTAGTTTAGGAAACAATTGAAAAATGGTTAAATAGCTCCAAAAATAATGGTAAAACAAATATATAATAAGTTAGCTTTAAAAAGAAAGGTTGTATATATTTAATAGCTTAGAAAAATAAGTTTATATTAAAAGAATTTTTATTGAAAATAGTCAAGAGTCAAACTGTTCACTTCCCCAACTAATTCCCATTTAATTGACCCAATTCTAACTTGAATAACTTCAATTTCTATTGAAATTTACTTAAACCCAATTCAAGTTTAATAAATCCTAATTTCTTTCACAATTCAAATCAAATTCCATTTGATTTTAATCCTTTTTACTTTAATTATAATTTCAAATTATTCCAATCAATTTGAATTATTATCAATTGAAACCATTTCAAATTCAAATCATTTCAATTTAATCCAATTCAATTTCCCATGTAAATTTTAAACATATACACCTTCAATCACCAATCCAATTAATTCAAACCAAATTCAATTTAAATCTTGAATTTAAACTATCTCGAATTACATAAATTCGAGTTAAATTCTCAAAGGTTGGTTTAACCATTTAAACCAAATTAACTTTTATTAAAAGTTTTTAATCAATTTAATTTCTGAGTTCAATTCTCAAAATTCCATTTTAAATTATCTTAACTTATGCATCTCAAAGTTCAAATAAGAATTCAACACAATTTTATTTTAAAATTTTAATTTATTACTCAATTTTATCTTTTAGTTTGAAGCCAGTTCTTAAATAAGTTTATTTTACAATTCAATTATTCAAATTTATTTTACTTATACAATACCATTCTCAATTTAAAGATTTTTATTAACAATAGGATGATATTATCCTATTTATGCTAAAACGTCCATCCATTTCCAATTTCCAGATCTCAAACCCATTTTGAGATCACACAAACCACCAATCCAAATTAACCACTTAACTTTCCAAGTTAAATTCAATTTCATCTTGAAATTTCCAACTCAGGTTGCTTTTCTACACTTATTTAACTTTCCCAAAGTTATATTCTAATTTACTTAATCCAATCAACCTTACACAAATTGAATTCCCGCTTCAAACTTCAAAATTCTTTCCCTCTTATAAGTTCAAAACTTTTATCACTTTGGGTTTTTACGTCACACTTCAGGGAAAAACAAAACTCAACCTCTTAGAGTTTATTTCAAATTATCATTGATATCATGTATATCCATACACATATACATATTTATTTCTTGGCCCTCCCAGCCATGATTTAAGATTTGAAACCACCTTTGGTTTTAAATTCAAATCAAATTTCAAACAACCCATTGTTTGCAACAAGTCCCAGTTATCCAAAGAATACTTATTTATTATTTTTCATTACTTTGAAACCCAATTTCCAAATTCCGGGATCATATTTAGAATTTCATTTTCAATCCATTAAATTTTAATTTGGTTGTATTTCTATCCCTACTAAATTTAATTCCAATCCAAGACTTCAATTTGGTTGTATTATATTACTTCTTAATTTTAACTTCAATAATTTAACAACCAATCACCTTAATATTTATTAGAATGAAATATTTCTTTACATATCAAAATATACTTCTATATGAAATCTTTTAAAACCTTTATATAAGAAAATAACAAGTACGCGCTCATATATATATATATATATATATATATATATATATATATATATATATAGACACACACAATCACACACATTCTCAACGCATTCTAGAGTACTACAGACTCTATTAAATGAGTAATCCCCACCAGAGCCAAGGTTCTCGCTTAACCTTTCAGCTATGATACCAAATGTAACGACCCGAAATTTTCGATCCCGAAAATCTCAGCTAGTTATGAAAAAGAAGAAAGAGATAGAAGAAGAAGAACAGAAACACCAAACATCTCACATTCACAGCGGATAAAATATAATAATAAATAATAACAGTTTACAAAAGAATACTATATTTGTCGATTACATTCTAATACATCAGAGTTTCACATTATATACACTCACTGAATATTTACAATTATCCTGTCTCAGATTAACAATAATACAGCGGAAATACTCTATACGATATTGCCATCCAGCTCGCCTCCTGAGCTCCAGAACGTCCCAACCTGAAAATCTGTAATACTCGGTCTGACCCGAGCATTACATCAAAGTAATACCTGGGTTAGGCTGGAAACCAGCGTGAGTAAACCCAACTAACGTGGAATACCAAGCAATCAACTTATATAAACCCGGGGTAACTTATATCAATCTAACCAATCACAATTTGCTATAGAAAATGCTTATTTCATATATAAATTTCTAAGTACCAAACTTAGATAAAATAATCCGATTCACTTAAACCATTTCATTCCAGCCTATTAATTCCACAAATCAATTTATAAAAATTCGAAGTGGTTTCGGGTATTTTCCAATACCCGACCCCGGTCTCTTCGAAACTTATGTTATCCCATCCAAAATTATTCAAATGAAATACACAACATCTCATATCAAAGATGTCAACACATTCAAAACATCCAATACCATTCAATTATCCATAACAAAACTTAATCACATACAAATCAATTCAATTGATTCTAATTGAATTCCAAACCTCAATCGCTTAGATTCCTTCATTAATTAATTCCAAATCAATTAATTAATCAACTCTTTCATATCCATTCATCTTAATTAACAATCCTGGATTAATTATCTTCCCATTCCATTCAAGTAATTCTCTTTAATTAATTTCACGATATTAATTATTCTTACCCTGCAGTTAACTATCCATTTATTTTCTTCATTAAATAAATCAATTTCTCCTTAATTAATCATCTTAATTAATCTCTTGTTTTAATTACACAGTACTTATATTTTTTTAACTTCATTAAACAATTATTTATCAATCCATTGAATGATTATTCTGAATTACTTACACTTAATTAATTCATTTAAAACTTAAGTTATTGATTAGTTCAAACCCTTAATTACTAAATTAATTACCCCAAATCATTAATTAATTGAATTAATTAATTATCCATTTTAATCACCCTACTAATTTAATAAATCACAAATCATTAAGCCTTTATTAACAATGAACACATTTTCGGATTTATGACTGAAGTTTAAAATAAGTTTAAAAACTCAAATATTCCGAGTCAACCCCAATTAGCTCAAGTAACAGCCAAGACTAAATCACAAGATCATCAGTACACATCCAAACAATTCAACCATTCATCCAATTTATTTAAATTTAACCCTTTTAAATTTAAATAAAAATCCAACAGAGTGAGGTTTACTCACCTTTGCTTTTTATTTGCTATCCACTTCAAAATTGCCTGGACTTCCCCATGATTTTAGACCTTGTACAATATGTACAGTTCATTACTCATTTGAAACAGTCGAATGATAAATTTCCATTTTATTATTATATAGAGGTATTAACAAATTGTTAAAGGGTTAAGACAAACCTCTTCCTATGTTTATAAAAAAAATGGATTAGAGCTTTTTTTTTCTTTTTTCTTTTTTTAATAAAAATAATTAGCTTAAGGTCATTTAATAAAAAAAACACCTAAGAATATTTATTTTATATTGTTACCGGCCCACTAGCCCAAACCCGGTCCAGACTTTCCCATCCCTTCCCTTATTTCCTTTTCCAGTGTTCTTTCCCTCTCTTCCATTTGATTTTCAGAGAACAAGTCGTGCACACTCGTGCACTCGTGCGCGTATACTAACTTCCCAAGCCATCGTTCATCCAACCAAAACCATGAAACCGTCCCCCTCCATGCACTCATCCTTTCCACCTACATGGCCAAGCTCCGATTCCCCTCTCTGGAAATTGACCTTACAGCCGACACCCCCATAGTTACCAGTTTGATCGAAAACCCTTTAATCACCACAATGACCCAATGTGGTCCCTACCGCCGATACCAACAAGTCCCACACTCATGGCGCCACCTCCTTATCAGCTGCGACCTTGCTCGATGCAGCATCCAGACCGTAGTTCGATCAAACTCGACGCGATAAAAAAATTTCTTTTGAACCCTAATTTGAATTCACACATCCCACCCACGTGACTAGAAATCACCGTGCTAATTTTCTCGTGTGTGCCAGTCACCCTCCTCCCTCCTCACTAAACGCCGAGATATGAAAACACTCCGACCACTAGGATTTTACCTTATTCCCAAATCCTATCATCTCCACGATTCTTGTACTATACGCCACTAAAAATCCGAGAATTACTCTTAAAAATCATGGTTTTCAACAACGAACACCACCATGAAATCCATTGATTAAAACTCGATTGTTGAATTTTTGCCAAACTTGACTCGTTTACTGTTAAATAGGATTTCGCCTTCCTATACTTGATGATTTCAGATAAGATAAATTTAAGGATTGTCTACACTTAAAAACAAGTGACTTGTGTTGGGACCATGTATTAAAACTGATTGGACGGTGAGCTATTTAATTTCAAAGTTTAAAGTCACCATTTTTTTTTAACACAGAGTGTTTTAGGAAGAAGCACAGTGTTTTGATGCTTTGAAACTATCGAACACACATATGTACGTATACAGAATCATAACAGATGCATTACTATCTGCCTCCCTCAAAGACACAACAAAAACTACCATTGTTCATGTAAGTACCATTACCAGTAAACAGAGTAATGGTGTTTTACTCACCTTTCCTTTGAACGGGGATGTTTTTGAAACGCTGCTACTTGCTTTTTTTATCATGCATTTTTATTTCCATCTGAACTATCCTAATTTCAGAAATATCCTGACTTATCTTGCTAAAAGAAGTTTAAACTTTAATTTAGGATTGAACAAACATATTATATGTAAATCCTATGTTCAGATAGTGTCTTAATGGAAAGATATTAAATTTTGTTTTGAATTTCAAACCTGAACTCCTAAAGACAGAGGACTCTAACATACTCAGATCAACATGAACAACCATACAGTATACTTGTATTTTCAACATGCAAGCATCACTTATCTCAGACAATTTTACCTGTATTAAAAATTAACTTAGCTTTAATAATTTAAAAAAAAGTTTATTCACATTCTAACATGTAAGACAAGGAAGTTTAAACTACATAGATATCTTGGTAAAAATTTTAAGTTTGATGTTAACAGTCAAAACAAGAAACAAAGAAGGAAATCATATACAGGTATTCACACTGATATATAGGTGTATACTACCTGATTAAACTGAAAATCCTTACTTTAACTATACTTAACATCATATAAAAAAATTTACTAGATTTGGAAACATTTTATTTACTGAATATGGTTTAAACAGAGAACAGAGCCAAGACTTCTAATATATTCAGTCATTCCACTTATATATACATCAAGCAAACCATTTATACATCCATTCAAGCCATTCAAACAAGACTACCATCAACATATCACTTGCGCTAGAAAATCAGGAAAGTTTTAGATAAATTTTACTTATTGTGTTTCAGGAGAAAGAACATGGCCTTCAATTTGAACAGACTTTTGAACTGCAAGTTGAAACCTTTTATTCTCTTGTTTTGCATTGATTGAGTTGTTGTTTTTAGTTGAGGTTTTGTTTAAGTTTCTAAGATGATGCTTGCCTCAAGTTAACCCAGTTTTGAATGAACAAATCTGAATAAAGATGTTGATACTTATAAAACAAGCTACAGGTTGCTAAAATTTTATTTTGTACAATAGATCAGAGATTTTTCTCCTATTTTGGTGGCTAAGCACATACTATTTCGGCTGAAATGATATTGCATGTTGTGCTTTGTGTGCTAACATTAATTACATTTGTCGTTATTTTATGTCTCATACATGTTTATAAAAATTATTGTCTTCCTTTGCAAGCCAAGGAGGCTGAGATGATTCTAGATTGTGCTTATGTAGATTTATATGTTATACTTTTTTTTCACTTGTATCCCAACATATACGTGTTCTTGAATTTACTTATGTGTTAATTTTATATTTTACATGACTATAACCTTTAAGATATTTATTTTCACATCCATACTTATTTTATTTCTTTGTTAAGGTTAAACTATCAACATTGAATTTCTTAAAATTATTTATTTCTATACTTATGTTAATATCATAGCTTCTTAAGCCTATAACAATTTTTTTTTTCAAATAATATATTTGTTTATACTTAAGTTTAATATTGATAAGATTTATTTTACTTGAACTATTATTATCCAGACTATATCATATATATATATATATATATGTTTTTAAATCACATAAAGTTAAATAAGATAGATTCATGTTTAAACAATTTAGAAACTCATTATTTTAATTCCAAACCATAGCTTCTCCCAGTTACATATATATTTGTTTTAAAATAATAAGCCGTATTTTAATTAATTTGATTAAATATTGGTTAAAATAATACTGCCAAAAATCCGGGATGTCACAGTTCAGGGACACTGAACCAAGGACACCAAGGTGTTCTTCAATACAGGTCGTCGAGGGTGGACTATGCTTGGAGAGACTATGCTTGGAAAGAACACGGACAGGTTATGGATTCAAATATCAGCTATAAACTGCTAAAGATTTGGGTATGGACTCGGATTGGTCCCGGATTCGGATATCGACCTAGAGAGGTCTTGGATTTGGTTGTTGGATATGGATGGATTAGAACTCGGTTGTCGAGTTCAAATGGATATGAAATTGGCTAAGGATTTGGCTAATGGATTCGTAATCGGACATTGACTCGGAGCACTCGTGGATTTGGATCTGGATATGGCTGTGGCGCTCAAATATGATGACATGGTAATGGATTGGATTATGAATCGGATGGTGTGGCTATGGATGGAATATGGACTTCGAATGTTGGAATCAAGCTTTTCAAAACACAACTTCTTACTATAAAGCATGTTTTGGGGGCAAATGTTATCCCACCTTTTGGTCAAGGCCGGGATATAAACAAGTTGGCTGGAAATGATGGATATCAGGATTGAAGATCGATTGGAAACAAGGCTATGACCGCTTTTGTCAAACTGTGGCTGAGCTCCAATCAAGACAAGATCGATTGGGAATGATGAACAAGGCTAGGAGAGGCTATGTTTCAAATTTCTGGTCAATCGGAGTTCTTTTATGCTCGGAATATGGATGGATTAAGATTCAGTTCGTATCAATACTGTTCATATCGATCACGAGGAAGCTCATGGGTTCGAATCGATGACTTCATATCGATCGGGATGGAAATGGCGGCATACTTTGAATTGATGACTTCGTATCGATGCGGCATGCATCGATTGAATGGTTACGGCAAGGCGCACTTCATATCGATCAAAGTTTGGATCGATAGGAAGGGACACAACCTGGGATCGATATGAACATGGGAGCAGCCGATGGATACAAAAAAGTAAAGCGTTGATCGATATGACGGCTATGGACTTAGGTCGGTCGATGCGAAAAGAGGCACAGTTGATGGATACGAATAAGCCCACAGGCGCTGGTGGATGGATACGAAGCATGGAGGTGAAAGGCTATAGTCCGATGGATACGAAAAGCATAGCATTCGATCGATACGAAGGAAACATGTTTGAATGAAGTAGCGGTCAACTTAGCATCAAAAGTGGATCGATATTGGGTTTCCGAGCCACGTCATCGATGCGATTGTGATGGAAACGAAGGTGATGGATACGAGATTCATGGGTACGAACGCGACAACCAACCGGTAAACAAAAACTTGCATCGATCATAACTCACAATCTACAAGTCCAAACGCTACGAAATTTTCAGAGGTGCTTCCTGATACACTCGACAACCTCTATGACCGATCTCAGCTCAATCGGACCACTTTTGGATTGATACAAATTGAATACGCATCGATCCAAAATCATTATTGATCAATGTGATGGGCCCACTGCGCAAGAGAAGAGGCATTCCTAGTTTTGGGGGATATCTTCGGATCTACACCTATAAATAGGAATCCTATGGAAAACTAAAGAGGGGATCTTCTCCTTCTCCGATGCTGAAACTCTGCCATTTTTGTTATTGATTTTCGAAGGCATGTAATTGTAACTACATTAAAAAATCAATAAAAAGGATTTATTCAAAATGGACATAGGTTGGATTGCCAAACCACTATAAACCTTGTGTTCTCTCCTGCTTTCTTCTTTTTAATTTTTACTGTTTCTCCACTTTTACTCTCTACATTATCTAGATCTGAGATCTGTGTGTGAATATTGTGGATCTGTGTGTAAACACTGGTGCTCTCACGGCTTTTGGGGTTTGTGACCAATTTTAGCGCATATATATATATATATATATATATATATATATATAAACTCACTTACATCAACGCAACAGAGGAGGAGAGGGGAGAAGCTCGGCCAAGATGGAGGAGGCTTCGGTGAAGATGAGGTGAGCATGGCAGGGTAAAGTGGCATGGGCTCGGTTGGGGTGGTCAGGTGCTACGTGGCATGAGGTTTGGTTGGAAGGAAGAGATTGGTATGTAGAAGAGGAGAAGCTGCCATGGTGTGATGAAAGCAAGGTGTGGTGTGGCGCCAGATCTGGGAAGAGAAGGAAGGGTAGTGGGTGAAGGGTCGGCCTTCGGTTAGTTGAGGTGGATGGCCTTGGCTTGCGTGGACGAAGGAAGTGGCACAATGGAAATTTTACAAGTGGTTGCAAGCTTGGGAAACAAGGAGGTGACTGTTGCTGTCTAAGCAGAGCAATGGGTTCGGGCTAATGGTATTTGGAGTTGGGAATTGAAATGCAGAGAGCCAGGCCGAGAAATAGAGAGAGGCCGAAGAAAAGAACGAAGGAAAAATGAACAGGCTCAAACAATTTTTGTGCTCCCATCTTTTTTCAATCTGAACAAAGTAAGAGGGAAAAGAAAGAATAGAAAAGGAGGAACCAAAATAAAAGCAGCCGGTGAATGGTAAAGGTATGATATTAATATTTAGGAATATTAAAAGGTAGTGACCATTGGTTATACGGTAGATAATAAAAGAGTATGGGAAGCTAAAAAATCCAAATGCGGAACCGATGTGGAAATCTTTCTGCAGATTTCGCCGTCCACTGGACATTGAAACACAAATGAATATACTATGAAGATCAGCACGACGAGACAATCAAAACGGTATACAGGTATCAACGGTATGACCATCAACCAAAAGTCGATAATTGGTACCAAAAAATGCTGCTAAAATGCTGGAATTAAGATAAACGGAGCAATTGAAGTCCAAATTTGATGAAACGAAATATGACATCTCACTCAAAAGAGGATTTACGAATTTATTATATAAAAATATTCAGGTTTAGAAAACATTTTGTTATCATCAAATATTAACTGATTTAAATTGAACAAAATTATATAATAAAATAAACATATATATTATCAGATGAAAATTTACCATTTGCTATGCTTAAATAGACGTATTCCAAATATTAAAATTTATTTCCAAATTCAATTATTTAAAATTTCACAAAATTTCAGTTATTACATTATTGAAACGGTTAAAATTTACGGGTCTCTACACTACTCTAGTGCCAGAACCTTTCGAATTCATTGCTTAAAATTTTAGACATCCTCTTTCGAAACCATGAAATATATCTTTCAAACACTTGGAAACATTCCTTTCGAAACACTTGAAAACATGCTTTTCGAAACACTCAAAAACATACCTTTCAAAACACTCAAAAACATAACTTTCGAAACCATTGATTGAAAACAAGACAATATTTTAAGTATAAAAGGGAATACATTTGAAAGCTACCCTTTCGAAAACCACTGCCTCCGAACCTTTTTGCAAAGCGGCTAAATCAATCCTTTCGAAAAAATTGGAGGAGGTGGCTTCCATGGTAGCGGAGGGGTATTAGTTCGAAACCTACCTCCCCCATCATTGACCGAAGGGTTATAAAAGCAGCTTCTAAATAAGGTAGAAGTATTGGTGCACCAACATGGGTATCGAACGGGTTCAAAGGTGGCGACCCTTTCGAAAGCTTACTTTTAGAATGAGGGTGGGTTAATAGGTTCGAAAGCAAATAAGAGCGGCTTCAACCCTTTCGCAAGCATGCCTTAGACACCATTCCCTCCTTCCGCTTTTCTCCAATACACTACGTACCAAATGCTTGATACCATGTGCATTGGTTTTGAATTGACGCGAAAAGTTATAAATGGGAGTATGGTGGTGAAAACAAGCACAGTAAGTGGGGAAGTTGTAATTCGATATAAAAACAAATTTTATGCTTTTTTAAAGTAATTTCGTTTGACCTAACCCCTTATTTGTCAATTTTCTATTGAGTAATAAAAATTTTATAAAATTCTTTTCGAAATTTACTGCCATGTGTAATTCCCAATGCTCCACTATTTAACTAAAAATTATTAACTAACCCCTTTGTATTTAATTAATCATTAAATACTAACTTTTCTAATTAAATCCATACTCACCCAAATCTCTTAAGAAAAATCTCATAAATTCAAAAAAAATCCAAAATGAGAATATCTTTATCATATAAAATTTCTAGTCCGAAAATAATTAATTAATTCCTTAAAATAATTAAAACCTGAAATATCACTTCTTTCACTCGAAATTTCATAATAAATTATCGGTAGCTTGGAATATAATGAAAATTTAAACCCATCTCCAAAATAATGTTTTACATAACATATTCCAAAATCATGACATTTGGAAACCATTTCACACGATTTTTGCCTTAAAACCGAGCTATATTATTCCATAAAATCCTTTTTTAAGTTATAACAAGGCAATTAAATCAAAACTTATTATCATTCGTCCAAACGTACTGATTTAAACCTCAAACCCGAATTAAAACATTCAAGATGACTTATATGAGATGGTTTAGATCATTATTCACCTTGTTTGGATAAGGAACTTGAGATTTGTTCTTGCTTTAATCTTCCTAGATTGAATCTTAGCCTCTAAATGGATTTTGTGGTCCCTTCTACTTAGAGCAGTGGCTGGCCCTCAACTCTCTTTGTTTATGTTTTTGGTTTTGGTTTATGAAAATGTGAATGAGAATGAGGTAAGGGGTTTTGGGGTTATGGTACATGGCTATTCCCATATATACTTGCCTTATTCTCTTAGGTTTTTAAGTTAATGCTCTTTCTCTTTAATTAATTTTGTTAAGGCACGACCTTAATTGGTTTCAAATTTCAATTCCCTTGTCACTCTAGTCTCTACATTATTCTATTTGATTTATCTAAGTAAATCTTTTGAATAATGCTATTTAAAATTGGGGGTGTTACAGGCTCCACTCCTTAAATTATTTCATCCTTGAAATTCAGCAAGCACTATATACTAAGCATAGCAATCATCTATAACATCTCCTAACTACCATACTAGCCTACCTGACTAGAAAACATCGTGTGTGTATACAATTAATATAGAACATACCCTTATAGTAGATCAAGATAAGTATCTCTAATCCTGTCTTTTGTCTTCCAAGTACAGTCTTTCTTGTTGTCGCTCCACTAAACTTTCACCAACTTGACTTTCTTGTTTCTTAACCTCTTCTCATCTCTTGTTACAACTCGAACTGGTTCCCTAAAAAAATTCAGATCCACTTCCATTATTAAGTCTTCCAATGCAGTCGGAGGGATAGTAGTCTTTAGATCATGCACATACGTACAAAGATGTGACACATGAAACACATTATGGACACCTGTTAAACTGCTTGGCAACTCTACTCGGAATGCGAGCTTTTCGATCCTCTCTATAACTTGGAACGGTCCAACATATTTCAGTGCCGATTTCTCTGACTTTTTGAATCACACCACTCCCTCATCGATGATACTTTAATGAAAACTCTATCTCCAACTGCGAAATATAGATCCTTATGCCTCTTATCTGCATAACTCTTTTTTCTAGACCGAGCTTCCTTTATCATATCTTGGATTAACTCAATCTTCTCTATGGCCTCTCTTACCAGATTTTGACCTAAGACTAATTTGTCTTCGGTTTCCAACCAACATGTCGGTGACTTGCATGACCTTCCATACAAAGCTTTGAAAAGCCTTATTTCTATACTAGTTTGATAACTGTTATAGGAAAACTCAACTTAGTGTAGGTGATCTTTCCATGATCCACCAAATTCTAGCGCACAAGCTCTCAACAAATCCTCGAGTGCCTTGTTGACTCTCTTTGTCTGCCCGTCTATTTAAGGGTGATAAGCAGTACTCATCTTTAGCTTGGCACCTAACACATCCTGTAGACACTTCCAAAACTCGCTAGTGAACAAAGTATCTCGGTCACTGACTATACTACTAGGAATCCCATCTAGTCTAACTATGTTCATCATAAATATTTTAGCCAAAACATGTGTCATCTTGGTTGACTTAACTGGAATTAAATGGGCACTCTTGGTCAATCTGTCCACTATGACTCATATACTTTCATTTCCTCAATTCGACTTTGGCAACCCGTTTATAAATCCATGGATATCGAATCCCATTTCCAAACTGGTATCTCCAAAGGTTGAAGCAACCCACTCGGCTTCTCATGTTCGGCATTTACTTGTTGATAGTTCACACATTGCTTTACCCACAAACCAACATCTCTCTTCATACCTTTCCAGTAGAAACTCCTTTTCATATCCTGATACATCTTGGCCTCCTTATGGTGAATCTTTGATCGATGACATTCCTTAAGAATTTCTCTCCTTAGGTTTTCTAAATTCGGGACACACAATCGTCCCTTCTTTCCTAACCACCATCTATGGTCAAGACAAAAATCGTTAGGTCTTCAACCTCGATTCCAGCCTCTAGCTTTCTAATCTTCTCAGCTAACACTAGGTCATCCTTTTATTAGATTCAACACTTTCAATCAATCTCGGTCAAACTTCCAAGCAGGATAACATGAAAGTGCTTTGGCTAGAACTAACAGTCGATCTTAACTGCACACTACAAGTAGTCAAAGCCTCTAGGTCCTTCCACTCTACTAACATAGCTAACTCCACTTTCTGATATTTTCTACTAAGAGCATCCACTACTTTGTTTCCTTTTCCAGGTGTATACTCTATACCAAAGTCATAAGATGCTAAAAATTCTAGCCACATCTGTTGTATCATATTCAACTCCTTCTGGGAAAATAAGTACCTTAAGGACTTATGATCTGTGTATAACTCAGATCTCTCTCCTAAGAGATAATGTCTCCATACTTCCAGTATGAAGATCACTGCAACCATCTCTAGATCATGAGTAGGATATCTCACTTCATGCGTTCTAAGCTGACATGAAGTGTCGGCAATAGCTTTACCTTTATGCATCAATATAGCTCCTAATCCAGTTCCATATACATCTGTATACACCACTAATCCCTAATTCCCATCAAACTACTAACACAAGCACGTTGGCCAACAAGTGCTTTAACTTAAAGAATGTTTCGTCAAATTTGTCAAACTAGATAAACTTCACATCCTTCTTGGTCAGCTTAGTCAAAGGCACTGTTATCCATGAGAAATCCTTAATAAACCTCTGGCAGTAACCAGTAAGCCTAAGAAAACTTCTGATCTCACTCATCGTCTCTGGTCTCTTCCAGTTGCTAACAACTTCGACCTTATCTTGATCAACTGACAAACCCTTCTTTGATAACACATGACCAAGAAAATTAACTTCTTCCTTCCAGAAATGGCACTTTGAAAACTTTGCTTTCAGTTGATGCTGCCTCAGCATCTCAAGCACCACTCTAAGATGAACTTCTTGCTTTCGTCCTTAGAGTAAATTAAGATGTCATCCATGAATACTAATATGAACTTATCCAAGTGCTTTTGGAAAACTCAGTCTTCAAATCCAAGAAGAAAGCTAGGCCATTCATTAACCTGAATGGCACAGCTAACCACTAATACAAACAATACCTAATCCGAAACATCGTCAACAGAATACTTTCATTTGCCACTCATAGCTAATGGAAACCTGTCGCTAAATCTAATTGGGAAAATACTCTGGCTCCACTCAACTGGTCAAATAAATTATCGATTTTTGGCAAAGAGTACCTATTCTTGATCGTCTACTCGTTCAACTTATGATAGTTGATACACATCCTCAATGACTCATCCCGTTTCTTTACGAACCCCACGGTCGCTCCGCAAGGCAAACTACTTGTCTTGTCAAATTCTTTCCTTCTAAATCCACTAGCTGCACCTTCAATTCCTTCATCTTGGTAGGTGTCATCCTAATAGGTGGTCTACCTATAGGTTTTGCTCCTAGCACAGGATCTATTTGAAACTCAATAGCTCCCTTCGGTGGTAGTCATGTGACTGGCTCAAAAACATCTGCAAAATCTTGCTACCAACAGCTGATCTAATTCTTCTTCTTCCACTTTCGTTGCATCTAGCAAAGCACAAGCACTTGAGTATGACTTCTCCACCGAGTATATAATTCAGTTATGACTATTAAGGTAAAATATTCTAACATCATATCTATCTTACCAATCCATACCCAATACGATCCCGAAACCTACGAAATCAAACGTACAAACCGCATACAAACTTATGACCTAACAAATCAAATTCTAACTGGTCATATCTCATCCCAGAGACGCATACCCTCCAATCGGATTTGCAACCCTTAAGGAAGTATCAAGGTATGAGGGTTTTAAGCATAACTTATCTGCCAAACACTGGGACATAAATGAATGCGATGCACTGGTATCGAATAGTACCCTAACTGGTATACTATCAATCAAAAGCATACCTTCCACATAGTCTTTCCCACCTCAATAGCGGTTGGTCTAGAAGATCATGGTTCCAAGGCAAAAAAAATTCACATGTCTGCTCTAACTGATTCTGAACATTGATTCTTGTAGTCCCCGATCAGGTTATAGTTGAAGCACTTTACTCCTTTCTTATCTGCAACCTTTTCCCATTTCCAATTTGACATTCATGAGAAAAATATCCTTTCTTTTCGTACTGGTAGTAAACTACATCATCCTTCCCTTCCTTGGTAGCTCCTCCTTTCTAAGCCCCTTCCTTCTTAAAGAATTTCCTCTTCTTGCCCTGAGAATCTTGGGTTTCGACCTGCTTCTCTTTCCCAAAAGCAGAGAGCATCTCTTCTTTCCTGATTTCCATCTCCACTAAAACTGTACATGGATCACAGAAATGTGGCATAGTCACCCTAGCAATCTCAAGCTTGAACCCTCTAATAAACTTCTCATTTATTTTGATGACGGTGTCAATGGTAGCGTATCCGTATCTAGACAACTCATCAAACATTGTAGCATACTCAATCATCGAAATATCACCTTGCACTAAGTCCATGAACTTTCTCAACAATGCTAACTTAGCAACTTCAAACCAGAACCTCTCTTTGAATCACCTTCGAAACTTTACGTAAGTCAACTCTTCCTCAAGAACTCGCAGGTAGTACCATTCCACCAATAAAGTGCTACTCCTTGCACCTGTCTAGAAGCAAGTCTCCTCTTCTACTCATCAACTATTCCCAAGTTAGCAAAAATTCTTTCATAGAGAAATAACCAATTTTATACTTCAACAACATTCTCTGTTCTCAAAAATGGCTTCCCACCTAGACTGGTGTAATCACTACTCGGCTTGGCATAGTTATTGCCAACTGGGCCACGGGATTAGCTCCTCCAACATTCACGTCATTTCCCCTAACTACTCCTACAGCTGGTCCAACTTGCATCAAGTTGATGAAGAACTAATACATCATCCCCATATCTACTAGTAGGGTTTCAGCACCTACATTGGAATTTGCGTTTGGATTAGCATTTGCCTATCTACCCAGAGTCCTTCTGGTATTGGATTGAGCATTTCCATTAGTTGTGATGCTTCCTCCACCTAGATTTCTTCTTTTGTTTCCTGCCTTGATAT